>CM024586.1:2138347-2738347 GCA_014182565.1 Eucalyptus marginata
TGTGTGATGGAAGTGGATAAACTGAGGTGTGATATCCACTTTGCATGTAAATGAAAAAATTGCTTTCGACCGCCTGCACAAATTTTGGAGCGTGTGCTTTAAACAGCCCTGTTGGAAGAGTTGCTCCCATATTAGTTAACAGTCTCTCCTAATGAGAGGCCATCGTTAATAGTCGAGTATGGCAAGCTGGTCATCATGTTACATAATACCACGTTAAGTAATACCAGTGGTGGCTAAAAATCCTTAACACATAGGTGTAATGACTCAGAAATTCTAAGATCTGGAAAGCTATGAAACAATTCTATGGTTTCCGGTAATAAAGTCTCATGGGACATTGAAGTAGAGCTCCTTAAAAATCTGCAGTTCTAAGGTAAACAAATCCAAAAGGAATTGACAGAAAAAGGAAAAACAATTAAAGAGGGGATTATGGCGAAAAGTGCTGTCTAGTCATTTATTAAGTAATCAAATAACAAAAATTTATAATTTTCAACGCACGATTCTTCACTTGTCGGATATAATAAGATAAGATTTTTATAATGATACAAATAAAACGAGGTTTGCCAATTACCGTCCAAAGGAAGTTCACTGATTGCATTATCACCAACACCTTTTTAAAACTTTCGACTATTACCAATATGCAATCACGGGAAAAATCAATAAGAACCCTCCAATTAGGAAAAAGAAGGAAAAAAAAAAGGGAGAAAAGACTTCGCGTGCTTGCCGATTAAAGGAAAAGACTCCGTACGGTCAACTTTTCCAATTCCATGGTGCAACTCTTCAAAAGAGAAAAGATTAAAAAGAAAAATAAAAATAAAAAAGACGAATATGACCAAAAAAGAAAAAGAAAAATAAAAAACAAACCAAAGTTTGCTGGTGACATGATAACATGAATCCACATCCACCTCTCTCTTCAACTTAGCCAAAATATCGTTGCCGTTCACGCCTCGTTTAACCTTCATAGCAAAAGGAGCTTAAACCCTTCATCTCTAAACTCCAGCTTGTCGCTAAACACCTTAATTTTTTTAACTCTTATATGAAATTATTTACTTTAATCGAATGATTTATCAAACTTTTCTCTAAGTGAGTCATCAACTAGTTTGAGTTTAATACTAGAAAACAAGAAAATTATCGAAATAGTCCTAAATTTATTGTAATTTTTTCAATTAATCCTTTTTTTTTTTTGCTAATTAAATTCTAAACATTTTGTAATTGTATTAGTTTAGTTAATTCGGCCAAATTTAGCCAGTTGGCCAGCACAGTCTAATTGATGCTAATGCGTCAATTTTTTAAAATTTTATTTTATTTATTTTCTCTCTCTCTCTCCTCCTTACTTCTTTTCCCAATTGGTCATGCGTTTTGGCGACCGACCAGAGGCATTGGTAAGGAGGGCGAGCCTTGCCAAATCGACAATGAGGTTGGCCTCACCCAACCATAGCAAGGACTAACATTGCCATCATTGGGTGAGGCTCGCTCTCGATAGTGGCCAATGGGGGCAAGCCTTGCCAGTCAATGCCTCTCGGCGGTTGAAGGGAAAGAAGGAAGGAGGAGACAAAGAGTGAGAGAAAGAAAAGAGAAAGAAAAAAATAAAATAAATAAATAAATTGAAAAAAATATTAAAAATTGACACGTGAATATGGGCAAAATCAATATGAACCCTCCAATTAGGAAAAAAAGAAGGAAAAAAAAGGAGAAAAGACTTTGCGTGCTTGCCGATTAAAGGAAAAGACTCCATCTGACCAAAAAAAAAAAAAAAAGGAAAAGACTCCGTAAGGTCAACTTTTCCAATTCCATGGTGCAACTCTTCAAAAGAGAAAAGATTAAAAAAAAAAAAAAAAAACGCGTTTGACCAAAAAAAAAAAAGAAAAATAAAAACCAAACCAAAGTTTGTTGGTGACATGACAACATCAATCCACATCCATTTCTCTTCAACTTAGCCAAAATATCGTTGCCATTCACCCCTCGTTTAACCTTCATAGCAAAAGGATTAAACCCTTCATCCCTAAATTCTAGCTTGTCGCTCAACACCTTAAATTTCTTAACTCTTATATGAAATTATTTACTTTAATCAAATGATTTATCAAACTTTTCTCTGAGCGATTCATCAACTAGTTTGAGTTTAATACTAGAAAATAGGAAAATTACCAAAATAATTTTAAATCTATTATAATTTTTCCAATTTAATCCTATTTTTTTATTTGTTAATTTAGTTTTAAATTTTTTGTAATTGTGTCAATTCAGTCAGATTTAGCCAGTCAACCAGCACCATTCGACTGACAAATTTGGAGTGTGTGCTATAAACTACCCTGCTGGAAGAGTTGCTGCCATATCAATTGATACTCTTTTCTAATGAGAGGCCATCGTCAATAGTCGGGTATGGCAAGCTGGTTGTCACGTTACACAATACCACATTAAGTAATACTAGTGGTGGCTGAAAATCCTTAATGCATAAGTCGAATGACTCATAAATTCTAAGATTTGGGAAACTAGGAAACGATTCAACGGTGTCCGATAATAAATTCTCATGGGACATTGAAGTAGACCTCCTTAAAGATCTGCAGTTCTATAATGTGGATTGATCGAGATTATTTCTTTTTTTTTGCATTTTATAACTTTTCAAGTTCTTTCCACAGAAAAGAAAAAAGTGACCGGCTCTTTTGATCGATTCTCAGAAGAACCAACCATTTAGCTCCCACCTCTATTCCGTCGGGATCGAGAGCTGCCTTTTCGACTCAATCTGAAACAGATCACCTAGAAAAAAGATAGGTTCTACACCCCAAGTGGGCATGACCAAACAGGCAGGCTAGGCCGGATCCGGATCTAATATCGCCACGCCTCAAAAGATGGTAATTGATTCTTAGGTCGAGTTGAGTCGGGTCGGGGAGCCTTTTGATGCGGAACCCCGTCCGACTCATGATATTGACATTTCCAGCCAGCAGGCCATCCCACATTGCGAGAGGAGAACGTAAAAAGCGCGCGGAATAAAGAAGAGAAGGAGAAAGAGACAAAAGAAAAGGATGAGGCATTGACCGAGCTTGTCTCCATGCCCCGACAAAAGAGCAGCGCCACCGGCTCCGCCACCCGAACATTCGCGGGTACCAGGTTCCTCCCTGTCCCTCCCCTCGCGTGACCTATACTGGGAGTGATGTTGTTCATGAAGGGACTTGTCTCCAGAGAAGTCAGATCTTAGGCTCAGGTTGCATTTGCGATGTGTGATTATGAATTAACGGCGTACGTGCCCAAAGTATATGATGTTTTTGCATTTCTTGAAGACTAATGGTGATGGGTGCTTTGCTTTTCTTCTTAGCATCCATCAAAGTCTCTTCTATCTGAGTTCTTCTTCTTCTTTCGAGGTTTCTGGTTTAGGGATATCTTCACCTTCATTGTCGGAGGAGGAGCTTTCTTCAGAGTCTGTGACCCTCTCAATCATCACCTTTGGGAATGCAGAATTTCTCCTTCTTGTCATCATTTTTTAGAAGAGAACATGTGACGATGCATCGAAGCGATGGATCGTCGCACGAAGCGATGGGCAGCAAGTGTAAGCAAGACAGTCGCGGACTTTGAAGCGACATAAAACTATTTTCACCCAAAAAAGAAGAAAAAACGACATAAAAGTACAAAAAAAAGAACGACATTTGTTTTTTTTTTTCCTTTTTCTTTCCTTTTATCACATAACCTATGACTGACTCTGGAATGAAACATCCCAACATTTTTTAATTTTCCAATCGGGAGGTAAAACTACCAAAAGACAGAGCAATTGCATCTCACTTAGATTCATATATTCGGGGGATCTGATGTCACTAAAATCTGCACTGCAAGAAGAAGAAGAAAGGTCCCAATCCTAGAAGGTCAACGCAGCAAAGCTGGAAGAGGGCTTCCTGTCAAGCTGGAAGAGACCTCGTATGCCGTGAGCTAGTTCAACAGCCATGTGTGCATGTAGAGCTTCTGCTGCTGGATTTGTCAAACAGCACGCTAGAGTTGAGGAACGGGGGTTGGTTCGGTTGGGGGACTACTCGGTCTTTGTCGTGGAGCATCTCGACAACTCCAGACATGGGTGGTCGCAATTCCATGGAGGCTTGAGTGCACAGAAGGCCGATTTGGAGCACATTCGACGCCTCCAGGACAGGGAATTTACCTTGTAAGGCCGGATCAATGCACGCAGCTAAATTAGTCGACTTGTAATGCTTCCATACCTGCAAAGCAATCATGAAGTTTCCATGGCTCCCTCATATCTTAATATAAATATGCTAACACTAACGCAGAAAGCAACAATAGAGTTTATTGGGAAAATCAAAAGAAAAATTAGATAATCCTGGTGTGGCGTGGCCAGGAAAGTAAATGTCTGTCTAAGTTCTTCCTGATCGTAGGGACAAGCAATCTTACCGACTGTAAAACCGAGCTCGACCCCCGTGTGTATACGCTATTCTTTCTACCAGTCAAGATTTCAAGAACCAGCACCCCAAAAGCATAAACATCGGCTTTCTCCGTTAGCTGTCCCCTCACGAGATATTCAGGTGCCATGTAACCGCTACATAGTTAACCGTCTTTTAGATATAAACCATACTTAGCCCAGAGAAGATGTGAAGTGAAGAGAAGGATGATATGCGAAACCACTTTGACAGGCCAAACTTGTCAGATTAAGGAAATAGAAAGTGTTGACTATGGTTTCAAGCAGGCTAGTGACTGAACATGCATTCTTACATTGTGCCAGCGATTCCTGTGCAAAGATGAGACTTATCCGGAGCAATGCATCGGGCAAGCCCGAAATCTGCGATTTTCGCCGTGAGATTTTCATCGAGGAGAATGTTGCTGGCTTTTATGTCCCGGTGAATGATTTTCACTCCACAGCCTCCATGAAGATATGCGAGGCCCTCGGCTGTTCCTATGATGATGTGTAGCCTCTCCTCCCAAGTGAGGACGCGGGTCGCATTATTGACTGCAACGAAAGATTCTATTTGCTTATTGGGATTGCCTCGCACTTTAGAGAGACAAGCAGAGCAAAGTGCGATTGACATAATAGAAGAAGTGGAATGCCAAGACACTAACGGAGCAGATTTTTGAAACCTACGACTCGAAAACCATAAGACCGGTACATTGCTTGCAATTCAAAAAACCAGTTACTAAGATTGCAAAGTGAACCGATGTTTGTTGTGAAGGGTAGTTCTCTTAATGGCATCGAATGATGACTTTGTTAGTGTTATGCAGTTATGCAGCAACCAGCAACTTACCTAAAAGAACTTGATCAAGACTTTTGTTAGAAAGATATTCGTAGACGAGGAGGCTCTCCGGGCCTTCGATGCTGCATCCCAAAAGCCTGACGAGGTTCTTGTGTTGGATCCCACTGATCAGGTTCACCTCGTTGAAGAGGTCATCCGCCCATTGTCGCGTGTTGAACACCAACCGCTTAACCGCGACGACCTTCTTGTCGGGTAAAATCCCCTTGTACACAGAACCGCCGCCCCCTTGCCCCAGCTTCCTCGAGTCATCAAAGAAGTTGGTGGCCTTCTCCAGCGTCTCGTACTTGAAATATAACCTAAACTTGCTCATGCTCGCCCGTAATTGCATGAGACTATTTTGCACTGAAAATGGATGAATGCGAAATTTGTGTCATCAAGCTTGTGTTCAAGAATTACCAAGTGATGATTTTACGCATTTGAACCGAATTGTTTACCTCGTTTCTTCTTGGAGTACTTTTTGTATCCAATGTATGCACTGATGAGAACAAGCGAAATTGCTGTAGCCGATGAGGCTATTGCTATGGTGATGCGGACCTCAGATGATACTGTGAAATGATAAAGACAAATTAGGTTGAGATGAGCGAGTTCATTAGAAATTCCAAAAATCCAATGGCATCGGATCATAAGATCAATCAAATCATATTTAGGGTGCGTTTGTTTAGGAAAATTTTTTCATGAAAAAGGAAAATATTTTTAGAAAATTAATTTTCAAGATAATTTTTAATTTTCCTTTGTTTGGTAATATGTGACTGAAAATGTTTTCCGGTTTTTAAATCTCATTTGGAAAATGATTTCAATCTCATAAAAAATCAATTTTTTAATAATTTTTTTCTTTTCTTTTCTTTCTCTTTCCTTCTTCCTTGTCCGCCGGTCGCCGGGCCTTGGCGATGGTCATGATAGGCCATTGGTGCCATCGCCGAGGCTTGGCGAGGGCCAAGCTGACTAGCCTCGGGCAAGGCTAGTGAGCTTGCCAGATCCTAGGCTCACGCTTGTGGCCGGTCTTTTTAAATACAATATTAAAAAATCCCATGTGAGCAATTTTTGAAATTATTTTCACCTTCTTAAATTTAGGAATTCACTTTCCTAATTTTATGCATGAATATTTTCCCTGATCATAAAGTATTTTCAATTAATTAATCAATTTCTACTGAACCAAACGAGTGAAAGTTCGAAACTAATTTCAGAAACTAATTTTAGGAAAACACTTTTCCTCAAACAAACGCACTCTTAGGTTATGTTCGTTTTGTGGAAAATGTTTTCTTCCTCATTTCCAGCATTCAGTTCGTTTAGGAAAATGAGTCAACGAAGATATTTTTTTGGGTCAACGGAAAACTATGCTTATATTCAAGAATATGATTTCCTCTTTGAAAAAGTCGGAAAACATTTTCCTAAATAATATTAGGTATTGGCGTTTGAACTCGAAACTTTCTTTGTTTGAACACGGGAACCCCAACGCTAGTTCTTGAGTCTCCAATGCTCGGGTTGGGTCCATCAAAGCTAGGCCCGGATCCATTGGCCATGACTAGGTCTCTAATGCATGGGCATGAGTCCATCAACACCATACCTAAATCAATTGAGGCTGGGCTCAAGACCCTTGTTCCCAGAATCGGGCTTCCCGATGCCTATTCTTAGGTCCATTGAGGCCAAGCTCGAACCCCTAGTGCTTGTGCCCTATGACTCAGCACTTGAGCCAGCATCCATAAAGGTCAGGCTAGGGCCTCAACCCTTGAGCCCTAGTCCTTAACACTCACGTTGAGGCCCTTGATTAATGAAACTTCATTCTTATATAAATGTTTTTTTTTTTAAAATTGAATTCTCAATTATTTGTACTTTAAAAAAAAATTAATTGTAAATTATTTAAAATTTAAAATTTTTAATTAATTTTCTCTTTTTTTTTTCTTTCTTTTTTTTCCTTTTTTGCTTCTGCCAGCTTATGGCTGGCCACGACGATGACCAATGATCAACCATAGGCAATAGGGGTGAGCACAGTCTGGGTGGGCAATTTCTACATAGGAATTGGGATCTGCTCACTAAAGACCAATTTCGAAAAACTGGAATTGGGACATGCCTGTTTGTTCCATGGATCCACTTGGGAACCGGACTGCCGGTCCGGTTCGGTTCTCGAGTGGATCTATGGAACCGGTCCCTAATCCCTATAAAATTGCATTCATCAATTAATATCATGGTGAACCTAGTTTCTATTTAAAGCACCAAAGCTCGTTCGGCCTTATATGCGGGTTGAATTACAAGTAATTTATTTTAATATTGAAAACTATATGACGGAACGAATATACTATACTCGTTAACTAAAAACTTAATTTCTTTTAAAGTTATGGTGTGGTCCTCTTAGGATTTCTCGACACCAAAAACATATGGAGAAGTAGATTCCACCTTAAAAGTCCTAGTCTTTACATAAGTTAAAACACTAATTGCTTGATCCATCTTTTTTTAACATCAACCTAATTTAATCATGATAATGGCTGAGGAGAGACCTAATTATACTCATCAAATGAGCTATTGACTCTTAATTTCGTATCATGACGACAAAGCGCCGCAACATTTATGAACATCTTCAGTTAGTTCTCTCCTTTCTCTTCGTTTGTTTATTTTGTTTTGATTGAGAGAGCAAGTAAATTGATTATTAGAATGAAGAAGAAAGCTAGGGTTAATCCTATTACACACCCAAGAGATAAAATTAGTCAATAATGTCCAATAACTACAAATATATGTATATGTACATATATATTTGGTTGAAAAACTACAAAATAATTAAGTAATTTAGATGAAATTTCTTATATATATATATTGGTCAGGTCCAGATGGGTGGGTGGACGGTTCCACACCTAGAACCAGGAACTAGACCAATACAAACCGATTCCACTAAATTGGAACCATGAACCGAATAACTAAAAATTAGATATTTTAAAAAATGAAAAGAAAAAAATAAAAAATTATCATTAAAAGAAGTGTTCAAAGGAAAATCTAATACCAAATGGCGGAAATTATTTTGTAGCTCATTTTCAAATTTTAGCTGAACACTAGAAAATAGTATCATTTTCTGGGAAAATGGGCTTTTGGAAAATGTTTTTCCGAATTGTCATATTTTCTACGAAATGAGTAAAGCTTTAATCGACCAACGTGGAGGAAACCACAATTGGAAAAATTGAAATATGACAATAGACATAGAAGAACCTCGGTTTTCCTTTAATGGCGAGGAAGCCATCTTTTAAGTCGGCAAACCAGTGATCAGGAGACTAGTCGTTACCTCCGCTAACGGGGACATTGTAGAACTTTGTATTGGAATAACGGAGGAAGCATCCCGCATTCATGGCCCGCCCTTCTGCAGTTGCGCAACTTCTCGGCCTCCAAATTGCATTCTCCAAACAGACTCTGCAACCGCCGGCATCAAGCGTGCTCCAACACTGTGCCAAAGCATATGCCCCAGCGACTCCTTCGGCTCCGTCCTCCCCGGCCACTGCGAAGCCCCCGTTCTGCAACGCGCTGGCCAAGACATTCGTCAGCACCCGGTCCAACCTATCCTGGAACACGGCCGCTCTCCACACCAGGTCCGGGGTCGTCCAAATGTAGCTACAGTTGAGTATGTCGTGCATCGGATCCACGGTCTCGTTGTAGAAGTCGTAGCTGTCGTAACGGAGGAAGCAGCCATCAAGGTAGAGTCGGCCGAAGTTGGGGAGGCAGCGGGGGATCCGGGTCTGGCTCTCGGCGAAGCAGCAGCGGCAGTCGGTCTCGATCAGGTTGCCGTGGCACTGGGCAAGGCCGTAAACCCCTGGCTGCAGCGAGGTGATGGAGTAGTTGCCCCTGCGCTGGTCGGTGACACTCTCGGAGATCTCCCTCATGACCGCCCTGAAGTTGGGAAGGACGTTTCTGGTGACGATCTCAGTGGAGTAGTTGCAGTAGAGGCCCACTTCAGTGATTCAAGGGTCGGAGACAGCGGAAATTATTTTGTAGCTCATTTTCAAATTTTAGCTTAACACTAGAAAATATTATCATTTTCCGGGAAAATAGGCTTTTTGAAAAACGTTTTTCAGAATTGTCATATTTTCTACTAAACGAGTAGAGCCTTAATCGACCAACGTGGAGGAAACCACAATTGGAAAAATTGAAATATGACAATAGACATAGAAGAACCTCGGTTTTCCTTTAATGGCGAGGAAGCCATCTTTTAAGTCGGCAAACCAGTGATCAGGAGACTAGTCGTTACCTCCGCTAACGGGGACATTGTAGAACTTTGTGGTGGAATAACGGAGGAAGCATCCCGCATTCATGGCCCGCCCTTCTCCTCCAGGTGCGCAACTTCTCGCCTTCGATGCCGCATTCTCCAGACAGACTCTGCAGCCGCCGGCATCAAGCGTGCTCCAACACTGTGCCAAAGCATATACCCGGTCGGCTTCGTCCTCCCCGGCCACTGCGAAGCCCCCGTTCTGCAACGCGCTGGCCAAGACATTCCTCAGCACCCGGTCCAACCTATCCCAGAAGTCGGCCTCTCTCCACCCCAGGACCGTCGAATTGGAGCTACAGTTGAGCATGTCGTGCGTCGGATCCACGGTCTCGTTGTAGAAGTCGTAGCCGTCGTAACGGAGGAAGCAGCCGTCGAGGTAGAGTCGGCCGAAGTTGGGGAGGCAGCGGGGGATCCGGGTCCGGCTCTCGGCGAAGCAGCGGCGGCACTCGGTCTCGTTCAGGTCGCCGTGGCACTGGGCGAGGCCGTACATCCCTGGCGGTGGCGAGGTGATGGAGTAGTGGTCCCTGCGCTGGTAGGCGACACTCTCGGAGATCTCCCTCATGACCGCCATGAAGTTGGGGAGGACGTTTCTGTTGACGATCTCAGTGGAGTAGTTGCAGTAGAAGCCCACTTCAGTGATTCGAGGGTCGGAGACGGCGAGAGCGAAGAAGAATGAGGAGAGCGCGAGCAGAGGAAGAGCGATTGACGGGCTAGCTCTGTTCGACTCCATGGGCTCTCTGCTTGAGAAACGCTCGGTTATCAATTTTTTTCCTTCTCAGTTCTCTTCAAAGAGAGAATAAGAAGAAGAAGAAAAGGGAAAGATTTAAGCAAGAGCGTGAGGGGGAACTCCCATTTAACCTGATGATCTCGTAAGCTACACAACGCGGAATCGAGGCGATCAACTGGTGCTTGACCTTTGGGGTCTCGTTTTTCACATCACCCTTCGCTTTTCTTTATGCTACAGTAGAGTTTTTGGGAAGATTTGACCAAGAGCGTGAGGGAGGAAAGCAGTGTTTGACACGGCGAAATGATGGTGTTCCGAGACCTTTCGAGTCCGAGAATTTTCTTGGGTCGAGGGCGGTCGAGGCGAGAGAGAGAGATCTGCAACGACTGACCGGGACGAGGGCGACCGGTTTCGCTGTTGCTGTTTTGTTTTTTAGCAATTATTCTACGGCATTAAGTTCAAGGAAGTTACCATGAATCCATTATTTGCTCGGTCGTGGCTGGGTCGGTGGATAGAGGTCAGTCGTATGGGAAGATTCTCTCTCTTTATTTTTTTTAATAAATCATTTCACGAAATTTTGGATTTTAAAAAGTCTAACTCGCTCAGTGGGTAAACTTCACGCACCAAAAGAGAAAAAGTTAATAAACTTCCAATTCAAACTAAAATTGATATAAAACCAAAAGTTATTATATTTCAAGGTAAAAGCAATAAAATTTACCGATAGAGTGAAATGCACGAAAATTGGTAAAACAAAAAGAATGCAATTAAAGTCATGACCACGGGAAAAATAGACGCCAATTATCAAGGAGGAACTGAACTACTATGACATCAACCTTAGGTTAAAATTCGCAGTGCTCGAATTTTTTGCCATAATATAGATAATTAGGTGACGGAGAAAAAAAGTTACCAAAAGCATTTCCCCGTAGGAAAAACCCATGAATTTGAAATCTTGAAGGTGCATATTCTAGAAGCTCGAAGGTAAATAAATTCAAAAGGAAAATGATAAGAAAAAATTATTAAAAAGGGGATTACATTAAAAAGTGTCGATTTGACCATTTATTAAGCAATCAAATAACAAAAATCCATAATTTTTAACGGACAAATTTCATGTGTCATGTGTAATTACATAACATTTTTATAAGATTACAAACAAAACAAGGCACGTGAAACCCAAGGACGGAAAAAGAAAAGATTTGCCTATCACTGTGCAAACGCAATCTTTTATTTAAAAATTGTTTCCCGGAACATAAATAATTTTTTCTATTTCTGTTCCTTGGAACAATTTTTGAACATAAAACGTTACCAAACGCATCCTTACAGTTGCAAGGGAGTAGATAAATTTCTAATTCTAATAACTACACATATATGATATAATAATGAGGGGAAACAACAAACCACCAACCTGCTCGGATTTTTACGAGAACCAACCGTGACCCCTTCTGCACTCCCAAAACCATGAGAAAAAATGCGTAGAAGATAGCTGGAAATTTAAGATTATGTATCGTCAAATCAAAGCAGAAGAA
Organism: Eucalyptus marginata; assembly: GCA_014182565.1. Lineage (NCBI taxonomy): Eukaryota > Viridiplantae > Streptophyta > Magnoliopsida > Myrtales > Myrtaceae > Eucalyptus > Eucalyptus marginata. Next base: position 2,150,069 of record CM024586.1, read on the forward strand.
AAAAAAAACCTACGGCTGCAAATTCGTATCTATGGGACTGCAAATGCAACTGCTTAGTAACAGGGCAAACCTGTATGAACCAGTGGCAAAATGAAGTCCATCTCCACTTAGGCAGCAGTCAAATTTATCAAATATGGAGTCATTGTCATACAAATCAGACAGCTGTTGTTGAAAATATATTCAATGGTTAGCAATCTTACCCTAATGTAGAAATGACACAAAGAAGTTAAAACTAGTCTTTTTATCCATGGTATCTACAAAGAGGTTTCCTCATATATATAGATAAGGAGGTTAATCACAATTCCAACAATTCATTTCAGGAGTGGGTTTCGACTCCCATGCCTTGCAAGGAGGCATGGCAAAAGTCTGAGAGTGAGTGTTAGAGTAGGATTAGCGTAGGACCGACAAAAAAAAAAGAAAGTATGGGCAAAATCAATATGAACCCTCCAATTAGGAAAAAGAAGGAAAAAAAAAAGGAGAAAAGACTTTGCGTGCTTGCCGATTAAAGGAAAAGACTCCGTACGGTCAACTTTTCCAATTCCATGGTGTAACTCTTCAAAAGAGAAAAGATTAAAAAAATAAAAAAGACGAATTTGACCAAAAAAGAAAAATAAAAATAAAAAACAAACCAAAGTTTGCTGGTGACATAACAACATCAATCCACGTCCATCACTCTCTTCAACTTAGCCAAAATATCGTTGCTGTTCACCCCTAGTTTAACCTTCATAGCAAAAGGATCTTAAACCCTTCATCCCTAAATTCCAATTTGTCGCTCAACACCTTAAATTTCTTAACTCTTATATGAAATTATTTACTTAAATTTTATCAAACTTTTCTCTGAGTGATTCATCAACTAATTTGAGTTTAATACTAGAAAACAAAAAAATTACCAAAACAGTTATAAATCTATTGTAGTTTTTCCAATATAGTCCTATATATATATTTTTCGCTAATTTAGTTTTAAACCTTTTGTAATTGTGTCAATTTAGTCAATTCGGTTAAATTTAACCAGCCGACCAACACCATCTGACTGACAAATTTGGAGCGTGTGCTATAAACTACCTTGCTAGAAGAGTTGCTCCCATATTAGTTGATAGTTTCTCCTAATGAGAGGCCATCGTCAATAGTCGAGTATGGCAAGCTGGTCGTCATGTTACATAATATCACGTTAAGTAATACCAGTGGTGGCTGAAAATCCTTAATGCATAAGTGGAATGACTCAGAAATTCTAAGATCTGGGAAACTAGGAAACGATTCAACGACGTTTGGTAATAAAGTCTCATGGGACATTGAAGTAGACCTCCTTAAAGATCTGTAGTTCTATAATGCGGAAGAATTATTGCCGAGATCGAGATTATTTATTCTTATTTTGCATTTTATAACTTTTTAAGTTCTTTCGCTAGAAAAGAAAAAAATGGCCGGCTTGATCGATTCGGAGAAGAACCGACCAATTTAGCTCCCACCTCTAGAAACAATCTGAAACAGATCACCTCTAGAAAAAAGATAGGTTCAACCCCAGTAGGCCTGACCAAATAGGCGGGCTAGGCCGGATCGCCACACCTCAAAAGATGGTAATTGATTCTCAGGCCGAGTTGAGTCGGGTCAAGGGAGCCTTTTCATGCGGATACCCTGTCCGACTCATGATATTCACGTTTCCCGCCAGCAGGCCAGCCCACATCGCGAGAGGAGAACGGAAAAAAGCGCGCGGAATAGAGAAGAGAAGGAGAAAGAGACAAAAGAGAAGGATGGGGCATTGACCGAGCTTGTCTCCATGCCCCGACAAAAGAGCAGCGCCACCGGCTCCGCCGCCCAAACATTCACGAGTACCAGATTCCTCCCTTTCCCTCCCCTCGCGTGATCTATACTGGGATTGATGTTGTTCCCTTTCCCTCCCCTCGCGTGATCTATACTGGGATTGATGTTGTTCATGGAGGGACTTGTCTCCGGAGAAGTCGGATCTTAGGCTCAGGTTGCATTTGCGATGTGTGATTATGAATTAACGGCGTACGTGCCCAAAGTATATGATGTTTTTGCATTTCTTGAAGACTAATGGTGATGGGTGCTTTGCTTTTCTTCTTAGCATCCAACAAAGTCTCTTCTATCTGCAAGTTCTTCTTCTTCTTCTTCTACTTTCGAGGTTTCTGGTTTAGGGATATCTTCACCTTCATTGTCGGAGGAGGAGCTTTCTTCAGAGTTTGTGACCCTCTCAATCATCACCTTTGGGAATGCAGAATTTCTCCTTCTTGTCATCATTTTTTAGAAGAGAACATGTGACGATGCGTCGAAGCGATGGATCGTCGCACGAAGCGATGGGAAGCAAGTGTGAGCAAGACAGTCACGGACTTTGAAGCGACATAAAACTATTTTCACCAAAAAAGAAGAAAAAACGACATAAAAGTACAAAAAAAAGAACGACATTTGTTTTTTTTTTTTTTTATTTTTCTTTCCTTTTATCGCATAACCTATGACTGACTCTGGAATGAAGCATCCCAACATGGTGTGATTCTCCAATCGGGAGGTAAAACTACGAAAAGACAGAGCAATCGCATCTCACTGAGATTCATATATTCGGGGGATCTGATGTCCCTAAAATCTGCACTGCCAGTATATTGCGAAGTGTTCTCCGTCACTCGTTGGCAAGTGTTCGTATTTGTTGGAAAAAGAAGAAGAAGAAGAAGAAAGGTCCCAATCCTAGAAGGTCAACGCAGCAAAGCTGGAAGAGGGCTTCCTGTCAAGCTGGAAGAGACCTCGTATGCCGTGAGCTGGTTCAACAGCCATGTGTGCATGTAGAGCTTCTGCTGCTGGATTTGTCAAACAGCACGCTAGCGTTGAGGAACGGGGGTTGGTTCGGTTGGGGGACTACCCGGTCTTTGTCGTGGAGCATCTCGACAACTCCAGACATGGGTGGTCGCAATTCCATGGAGGCTTGAGTGCACAGAAGGCCGATTTGGAGCACATTCGACGCCTCCAGGACAGGGAATTTACCTTGTAAGGCTCGATCAATGCACGCAGCTAAATTATTCGACTTGTAATGCTTCCATACCTGCAAAGCAATCATGAAGTTTCCATGGCTCCCTTATATTTTAAGATAAATCTGCTAACACTAACGCAGAAAGCAACGATAGAGTTTGTTGGGAAAATCAAAAGAAAAATTAGATAATCCTGGTGTGGCGTGGCCAGTAAAGTAAATGTCGGTCAAAGTTCTTCCTGATCGTAGGGACAAGCAATCTTACCGACTGCAATACTGAGCTCGACCCCCGTGTGTATACGCTATTCTTCCTTCCAGTCAAGATTTCAAGAACCAGCACCCCAAAAGCATAAACATCGGCTTTCTCCGTTAGCTGTCCCCTCACGAGATATTCAGGTGCCATGTAACCGCTACATAGTTAACCTTCTTTTAGATATAAACCATACTTAGCCCAGAGAAGATGTGAAGTGAAGAGAATGATGATATGCGAAACCACTTTGACATGCCAAACTTGTCAGATTAAGGAAATAGAAAGTGTCGACTATGGTTTCAAGCAGGCTAGTGACTGAACATGCATTCTTACATTGTGCCAGCGATTCCTGTGCAAAGATGAGACTTATCCGGAGGAATGCATCGGGCAAGCCCGAAATCCGCAATTTTCGCTGTGAGATTCTCATCGAGGAGAATGTTGCTGGCTTTTATGTCCCGGTGAATGATTTTCACTCCACAGCCTCCATGAAGATATGCGAGGCCCTCAGCTGTCCCTATGATGATGTGCAGCCTCTCCTCCCAAGTGAGGACGCGGGTTGCATTGTTGACTGCAACAAAAGATTCTATTTGCTTATTGGGATTGCCTCGTACTTTAGAAAGACAAGTAGAGCAGAGTGCGATTGACATAACAGAAGAAGTGGAATGGCGAGACTAACGGAGCAGATTTTTGAAACCTACGACTTGAAAACCATAAGGCCGGTACGTTGCTTGCAATATAAGAAACCAGTTACTAAGATTGCAAATTGAACCGATGCTTGCTGTGAAGGGTAGTTCTCTTATTGGCATCAAACGATGACTGTGTAAGTGTGATGCAGTTATGCAACAACCAGCAACTTGCCTAAAAGAACTTGATCAAGACTTCTGTTAGAAAGATATTCGTAGACAAGGAGGCTTTCCGGGCCTTCGATGCTGCATCCCAAAAGCCTGATGAGGTTCTTGTGTTGGATCCCACTGATTAGGTTCACCTCGTTGAAGAGGTCATCCGCCCATTCTTGCGTGTTGAACACCAACCGCTTAATCGCGACGACCTTCTTGTCGGGTAAAATCCCCTTGTACACGGAGCCGCCCCCCCCTTGCCCCAGCTTCCTCGAGTCATGGAAGAAGTTGGTGGCCTTCTCGAGCGTCTCGTACTTGAAATATAATCTAAACTTGCTCGTGCTCGCCTGCAATTGCATGAGGCTATTTTGCACTGAAAATGGATGAATGCAAAATTAGTGTCATCAAGCTTGTGTTAAGAATTACCAAGTGATGATTCTACGCATTTGAACCGAATTGTTTACCTCGTTTTTCTTGGAGTACTTTTTGTATGCAATGGATGCCCTGATGAGAACAAGCGAAATTGCTACAGCAGCCGATAGGGCTACTGCTACGGTGTTGGTGGCCTCAGATGATCCTGTGAAATGATAAAGACAAATCAAGTTGAGATGAGCGACTTCATTAGAAATTCCAAAAATCCAGCGGCATCGGACCATAATATCAATCAAATCATATTTAGGATGTGCTTGTTTGGGAAAAATTTCATGAACAAGGAAAATATTTTTTAGAAAATTATTTTTCAAGAAAATGCTTAATTTTCCTTTGTTTGGTGATATGTCACGGAAAATGTTTTCTGGTGTTTAAATCTCATTTGGAAAATGATTTCAATATCATAAAAATCAATTTTTTAATAATTTTTTTCTTTCTTTTCTTTCTCTTTCCTTCTTCCTCCTCTGCCGGTCGCCGGGCCTTGGTGATGGTCATGGCAGGCCATTGATGCCGTTGCCGAGGCTTGACAAGGGCCAACTTGACTAGCCTCGGGCAAGGTCGAGCTTGCCCGATCCTAGGCTCGCGTCTATGGCCGGTTTTTTTAAATAAAATATTAAAAAATTCCATGTGAGCAATTTTTGAAAGTATTCTCACCTTCTTAAATTTAGGAATTCACTAGCCCTAATTTTATGCATGAATATTTTCCCTGATCGGAAAGCATTTTCCATTGATTAATCAATTTTTGCCGAACCAAATGGGTGAAAGTTTGGAAACTAATTTCAGGAAAACACCTTTCCTCAAACAAACGCACTCTTAGGTTCTAATTGTTTTGTGGAAAATGTTTTCTTGCTCATTTTTCGGCATTCAGTTCGTTTAGGGAAATGAGTCAATAGAAAATATTTTTTTGGTCAACGTAACTATGCATATATTCGAGAAAATGATTTCCTCTTTGAAAAAGTCGAATAACATTTTCCTAAATGATATTAGGTATTGGCGTTGGACCCAAAACTCTATGTTTGAACATGGGAACCCAACACTAGTTGTTGAGTCTCCAATGCTTGGGCTGGGTCCATCAAGGTTGGGCTTGGATCCATTGGCCAAGACCAAGTCTCTAACACATGGGTATGAGTACATCGAGACCAGACCTAAATCAATTGAGCTGGGCTTAGGACCTCGTTCCCAGACTCGGGCTCCCAGCGACTTATGCTCAAGTCCATCGAGGTCAAGCTCGAACCCTTAGTACTTGTGCCCTATGCTTTAGCACTTGAGCTAGCATCTATAAAGGTCAGGCTATAGGCCCGATGCTCGAGCTCTAGTCCTCAGCACTCAGGCTCAGGGCCTTGATTAATGAATCTTCGTTCTTATATAAATATTTTTTTAAAAACATAGAATTCTCAAGTATTTTTACTTTTTTTAACTTTAATTTTAAATTATCCAAAAAATTGAATTTTTAATTAATTTTCTCTTTCTTATTATTATTTTTTTGTTTCTTTCTTTTTCTTTTTTTGCTTCTAATCAATGGCAATGACCAATGATCAACCATAGACAATATGGGTAAGCATGGTCTAGGTGGACGGTTCCCACCTTGGAATTGGGAACCCCCCACTAAAGACCAATTCTGAAAAATTGGAATCGGTACCCACCCCTTGGTTCCATAGATCCTCTCGGGAACCGGACCGCCTGGCCGGTTTAGTTCCCGAGTGGATCCATGGGACTGGTTCCCAATCCCAACAAAATTGCATTCACCAATTAATATCATGATCAACTTAGTTTTTATTTAGAGCACCAAAGCTTGTTCGGCCTTATATTTGGGTTGAATTATAAGTCATTGAATTTAATTAAGGATTAAAAACTATAAGATGGAACAAATATACTATAGTCGTTAGTTAAAAATTTAATTTCTTTGAAAGTTATGGTGTGGTCCTCTTAGGATTTCTCGACACCGAAAACATATGAAGAAGAATTAGATTTCACCTTAAAAGTCCTAATCTCTACAGAAGTTAAAACATTTATTGGTTGATCCATTTTTTTCAACGTCAACCTAATTTAATCATGATAATGGTTAAAGAGAGACCTCATTAGACTTATAAAACAAGCTGTTGACTCTTAATTTCGTATCATGACGACAAAGTGCCGCAACATTTATGAACACCTCCAATCGGTTCTCTCCTTTCTCTTTGTTTATTTTGTTTTGGTTGAGAGAACAAGTAAATGGATTATTAGAATGAAAAAAGAAACTAGGGAGTTAATCCTATTACACACCCAAGAGACAAAATTAGTCAATAATATCCAATAACTACAAATATCTGTATGTGTACATATATATTTGATTGAAAAGTTTCAAAATCATTAATTAATTGAGATGTAATTTCTTGATATATATATATACCGATTCGGTCCGGGTGGATGGGTGGATGGTTCCACACTTAGAATTGGGAACCGGACTAGTACTCACCGGTTCCACTAAATTGGAACCGGGAATTGGAACAGCCTTCATAGGAACCGCCAGCTCCGGTCAAGTTCGGGCAATTCTTAGTTCTTTTGCACACCCCTAATAGGCAAGGGATGAGCTTGCTGTTCTAGCAATGCTAAGGTTTTGTTGACTTCTTACAAGATTCGAGCCTCACCAATCTAGCGAGACTTGAGCTCGACCTCGCCTGAGGTTAGTCGTTGGTCATCATCGTGGTCGGCGATTGGCCGAAAAAGAAGAAAACAGAAAAAGAAAAAGAGAAAAAAAGAAAAAGAAAAAGAAAAAGAAAAAGAAAAAGAAAAAGAAAAGAAAAATAATTAAAAATTAAATATTTTAAAAAAATGAAAAGAAAATATAAAAATTATCATTAAAAGAAGTGTTCCAAGGAAAATCTTATATCAAGGGTGCGTTTGGTAACGTTTACTATTCAAAAATTGTTCAAGGGAACAAATAGAAAAAACTATTTCTGTTCAGAAACAATTTTTGAACAAGAATGCGTTTGGTAACTGCACAAAATTTCTGTTCCTGGAATAGAAAAAGAACAGAAATATGTTTAGCAAACTTGTATAAAATTTTTTTATTTATTTTAATTTTTAAATATTTTTTTTATTTTATTTTTCATTTTTTCATTTTTCATTTTTCATTTTTCTTCCTTTTGGCCGGTCGCCGGCCTCGGCCATGGTCGGCGACTCACCGATGAGGGCTGGCGGCCTTGCCTACCCAAGGCGAGGCTTGGCGGCCCCGACGAGGCCGAGCTCGCCCGGCCACTAGCGAGGCTTGGCCTCGCCTTGGCTAGGCGAGAGCTCGGCCTCGCTGGATCCGGACGAGCTTGAGCTCGCCCGGCCAAGGCGAGCCGAGCCTCGCCGGGAGCCGGCGACACTCCGGCGAGGTCGCCGGCCCTCGACGGCCGGTCGTCGGCCATGGTCGAGGCCGGTGACCGGCCAAAGAAAAAAGAAGAAGAAAAGAAGAAGAAAAGAAAGAGAAGAAAAAATTAGGAGAGAGAAAAATTGTTTTTGGAAGTGTTCCCTAACAAGAAAAGTTTTTCTTGTTTCTTGTTTCTGTTTCGGGCCCAGGAACAAAAGTGTAAACAAACTTGTTTCTGTTCTTTTTTTGTTCGCCGAAACAAAAGAACAAAAATTGTGTTCCGGAGAAAAAAAAAGAACACAAACAAACATGCCCCAAATGGCCGAAATTATTTTGTAGCTCATTTTCAAGTTTCAGCCGAATATCGAAAAATATTATTATTTTCCAGGAAAGGGGCTTTTTGAAAAACATTTTTCAATTTTTTGAGAAATGGGTGGAACCTTAATGGACCAACATGGAGGAAACCACAATTGGAAAAATCGAAATCTGACAATAGACATAGAAGAACCTCGGTTTTCCTTTAATGGCGAGGAAGCCATCTTTTAAGTCGGCAAACCAGTGATCAGGAGACTAGTCGTTACCTCCGCTAACGGGGACATTGTAGAACTTTGTGGTGGAATAACGGAGGAAGCATCCCGCATTCATGGCCCGCGCTTCTTCTCTAGGTGCGCAGCTTCTCGCCATCGAAGTTGCACTCTCCAAACAGACTCTGCAACCGCCGGCATCAAGCGTGCTCCAACACTGTGCCAAAGCATATACCCCGGTGGGTCCTTCGGCTCCGTCCTCCCCGGCCACTGCGAAGCCCCCGTTCTGCAACGCGCTGGCCAAGACATTCCTCAGCACCCGGTCCACCCTATTCCAGAACTCGGCCGCTCTCCACCCCAGGACCGGCATATTGGAGCTACAGTTGAGCATGTCGTGCGTCGGATCCACGGTCTCGTTGTAGAAGTCGTAGCCGTCGTAACGGAGGAAGCAGCCGTCGAGGTAGAGTCGGCCGAAGTTGGGGAGGCAGCGGCGGATCCGGGTCTGGCTCTTGGCGAAGCAGCGGAGGCAGTCGGTCTCGATCAGGTCGCCGTGGCACTGGGCGAGGCCGTAAACCCCTGTCGGCGGCGAGGTGACGGAGTAGTTGCCCCTGCGCTGGTCGGCGACACTCTTGGAGATCTCCCTCATGACCGCCATGAAGTTGGGGCCGACGTTTCTGGTGACGATCTCAGTGGAGTAGTTGCAGTAGAGGCCCGCTTCAGTGATTCGAGGGTCGGAGACGGCGAGAGCGAAGAAGAATGAGGAGAGCGCGAGCAGAGGAAGAGCGATTGACGGGTTAGCTCTGTTCGACTCCATGGGCTCTCTGCTTGAGAAACGCTCGGTTATCAAATTTTTCCTTCTCAGTTCTCTTCAAAGAGAGAATAAGAAGAAGAAGAAAAGGGAAAGATTTAAGCAAGAGCGTGAGGGGGAACTCCCATTTAACCTGATGATCTCGTAAGCTACACAACGCGGATTCGAGGCGACAAACTGGTGCTTGACCTTTGGGGTCTCGTTTCTCACATCAGTCTTCGCTTTCTTTATGCTACAGTAGAGTTTTTGGGAAGATTTGACCAAGAGCGTGAGGGAGGAAAGCAGTGTTTGACACGGCGAAATGATGGTGTTCCGAGACCTTCCGAGTCCAAGAATATTTTGGGTTGATGGCGGTCGAGGCGAGAGAGAGAGAGAGATCTGCAACGACCGACCGGGACGAGGGCGACCGGTTTCGCTGTTTCTGTTTTGGTTTTTAGCAATTATTCTACGGCATTAAGTTCAAGGAAAGAACCATGAATCCATTATTTGCACGGTCGTGGCTGGGTCGGTGGATAGAGGTCAGTCGTATGGGAAGATTCTCTCTCTTTATATTTTTTAATAAATTATTTCACGAAATTTTGGATTTTAAAAAGTCTAACTCGCTCAGTGGGTAAACTTCACGCACCAAAAGAGAAAAAGTTAATAAACTTCCAATCCAAACTAAAATTGATATAGTCTCTTCGGAGACATCCGATAAAAAAACTAAAATTGATATAAAACCAAAAGTTATTATATTTCAAGGTAAAAGCAATAAAATTTACCGATAGAGTGAAATGCACAAAAATTGGTAAAATAAAAAGAATGCGATTAAAGTCATGACCACGGAAAATGGACGTCAATTATCAAGGAGAAAATGAATTACTATGGCATCACACTTAGGTTAAAATTCGCAGCACTCGAATTTTTTGCCATAATATAGATAATTAGGTGATGGAGAAAAAAAGTTACCAAAAGCATTTCCCCGTAGGAAAAACCCATGAATTTGAAATCTTGAAGGTGCAAATTCTAGAAGCTCGAAGGTAAATAAATTCAAAAGGAAAATGATAAGAAAAAATTATTAAAAAGGGGATTACATTGAAAAGTGTCGATTTGACCATTTATTAAGCAATCAAATAACAAAAATCCATAATTTTTAACAGACAAATTTCATGCGTCATGTGTAATTAGATAATATTTTTATAAGATTACAAACAAAATAAGGCACGTGAAACCCAAGGACGGAAAAAGAAAAGATTTGCCTATCACTGTGCAAACGCAATCTTTTATTTAAAAATTGTTCCCCGGAACAGAAATAATTTTTTCTATTTCTGTTCCTTGCGTCATGTGTAATTAGATAATATTTTTATAAGATTACAAACAAAATAAGGCACGTGAAACCCAAGGACGGAAAAAGAAAAGATTTGCCTATCACTGTGCAAACGCAATCTTTTATTTAAAAATTGTTCCCTGGAATAGAAATAATTTTTTTTATTTCTGTTTCTTGGAATAATTTTTGAACAGAAACGTTACCAAACGCATCCTTACAGTTGCAGGGGAGTAGATAAATTTCTAATTCTAATAACTACACATATATGATATAATAATGAGGGGAAACAACAAACCACCAACCTGCTCGGATTTTTACGAGAACCAACCGTGACCCCTTCTGCACTCCCAAAACCATGAGAAAAAATGCGTAGAAGATAGCTGGAAATTTAAGATTATGTATCGTCAAATCAAAGCAGAAGAAAAAAAACCTACGGCTGCAAATTCGTATCTATGGGACTGCAAATGCAACTGCTTAGTAACAGGGCAAACCTGTATGAACCAGTGGCAAAATGAAGTCCATCTCCACTTAGGCAGCAGTCAAATTAATCAAATATGGAGTCATTGTCATACAAATCAGACAGCTGTTGAAAATATATTCAATGGTTAGCAATCTTACCCTAACGTAGAAATGACACAAAGAAGTTAAAACTAGTCTTTTTATCCACGGTATCTACAAAGAGGTTTCCTCATATATATAGATAAGGAGGTCGATCACAATTCCAACAATTCATTTCAAGAGTGGGTTTTGACTCCCATGCCTTGCAAGGAGGCATGTCAAAAGTTTGAGAGTGAGTATTAGAGTAGGATTAGCGTAGGACCGACCAAAAAAAAAAAAAATATGGGCAAAATCAATATGAACCCTCCAATTAGGAAAAAGTAGGAAAAAAAAAAGGAGAAAAGACTTTGCATGCTTGCCGATTAAAGGAAAAGACTCCGTACGGTCAACTTTTCCAATTCCATGGTGTAACTCTTCAAAAGAGAAAAGATTAAAAAAAATAAAAAAGACGAATTTGACCAAAAAAGAAAAAGAAAAATAAAAACAAACCAAAGTTTGCTGGTGACATAACAACATCAATCCACGTCCATCACTCTCTTCAACTTAGCCAAAATATTGTTGCCGTTCACCCCTGGTTTAACCTTCATAGCAAAAGGATCTTAAACCCTTCATCCCTAAATTCCAATTTGTCGCTCAACACCTTAAATTTCTTAACTCTTATATGAAATTATTTACTTAAATTTTATCAAACTTTTCTTTGAGCGATTCATCAACTAATTTGAGTTTAATACTAGAAAACAAAAAAATTACCAAAACAGTTATAAATCTATTGTAGTTTTTCCAATATAGTCCTATGTATATTTTTTTCGCTAATTTAGTTTTAAACCTTTTGTAATTGTGTCAATTTAGTCAATTCGGTCAAATTTAACCAGCCGACCAGCACCATCTGACTGACCAATTTGGAGCGTGTGCTATAAACTACCTTGCTAGAAGAGTTGCTCCCATATCAGTTGATAGTTTCTCCTAATGAGAGGCCATCGTCAATAGTCGAGTATGGCAAGCTGGTCGTCATGTTACATAATATCACGTTAAGTAATACGAGTGGCGGCTGAAAATCCTTAATGCATAAGTGGAATGACTCAGAAATTCTAAGATTTGGGAAACTAGGAAAAGATTCAACGGCGTTTGGTAATAAAGTCTCATAGGACATTGAAGTAGACCTCCTTAAAGATTTGTAGTTCTATAATGCGGAAGAATTATTGCCGAGATCGAGATTATTTATTCTTATTTTGCATTTTATAACTTTTTAAGTTCTTTCGCTAGAAAAGAAAAAAGTGGCCGGCTTGATCGATTCGGAGAAGAACCAACAAATTTAGCTCCCACCTCTAGAAACAATCTGAAACAGATCACCTCTAGAAAAAAAGATAGGTTCAACCCCAGTAGGCCTGACCAAATAGGCGGGCTAGGCCGGATCGCCACACCTCAAAAGATGGTAATTGATTCTCAGGCCGAGTTGAGTCGGGTCAAGGGAGCCTTTTCATGCGGATACCCTGTCCGACTCATGAAGTCATGATATTCACGTTTCCCGCCAGCAGGCCAGCCCACATCGCGAGAGGAGAACGGAAAAAAGCGCGCGGAATAGAGAAGAGAAGGAGAAAGAGACAAAGAGAAGGATGGGGCATTGACCGAGCTTGTCTCCATGCCCCGACAAAAGAGCAGCGCCACCGGCTCCGCCGCCCAAACATTCACGAGTACCAGATTCCTCCCTTTCCCTCCCCTCGCGTGATCTATACTGGGATTGATGTTGTTCCCTTTCCCTCCCTCGCGTGATCTATACTGGGATTGATGTTGTTCATGGAGGGACTTGTCTCCGGAGAAGTCGGATCTTAGGCTCAGGTTGCATTTGCGATGTGTGATTATGAATTAACGGCGTACGTGCCCAAATTATATGATGTTTTTGCATTTCTTGAAGACTAATGGTGATGGGTGCTTTGCTTTTCTTCTGAGCATCCATCAAAGTCTCTTCTATCTGCAAGTTCTTCTTCTTCTTCTTTCGAGGTTTCTGGTTTAGGGACATCTTCACCTTCATTGTCGGAGGAGGAGCTTTCTTCATAGTCTGTGACCCTCTCAATCATCACCTTTGGGAATGCGGAATTTCTCCTTCTTGTCATCATTTTTTAGAAGAGAACATGTGACGATGCCTCGAAGCGATGGATCGTCGCGCGAAGCGATGGGCAGCAAGTGTAAGCAAGACAGTCGCGGACTTTGAAGCGACATAAAAGTATTTTCACCAAAAAAGAAGAAAAAACGACATAAAAGTACAAAAAAGAACGACATTTGTTTTTTTTTTTTTTTTCCTTTTTCTTTCCTTTTATCGCATAACCTATGACTGACTCTGGAATGAAGCATTCCAACATGGTGTGATTCTCCAATTATTCTACGGCATTAAGTTCAAGGAAGTTACCATGAATCCATTATTTGCACGGTCGTGGCTGGGTCGGTGGATAGAGGTCAGTCGTATGGGAAGATTCTCTCTCTTTATATTTTTTAATAAATTATTTCACGAAATTTTGGATTTTAAAAAGTCTAACTCGCTCAGTGGGTAAACTTCACGCACCAAAAGAGAAAAAGTTAATAAACTTCCAATTCAAACTAAAATTACTATAAAACCAAAAGTTATTATATTTCAAGGTAAAAGCAATAAAATTTACCGATAGAGTGAAATGCACGAAAATTGGTAAAACAAAAAGAATGCAATTAAAGTCATGACCACGGGAAAAATAGACGCCAATTATCAAGGAGGAACTGAACTACTATGACATCAACCTTAGGTTAAAATTCGCAGTGCTCGAATTTTTGCCATAATATAGATAATTAGGTGACGGAGAAAAAAAAAGTTACCAAAAGCATTTCCCCGTAGGAAAAACCCATGAATTTGAAATCTTGAAGGTGCAAATTCTAGAAGCTCGAAGGTAAATAAATTCAAAAGGAAAATGATAAGAAAAATTATTAAAAAGGGGATTACATTAAAAAGTGTCGATTTGACCATTTATTAAGCAATCAAATAACAAAAATCCATAATTTTTAACAGACAAATTTCATGTGTCATGTGTAATTACATAACATTTTTATAAGATTACAAACAAAACAAGGCACGTGAAACCCAAGGACGGAAAATGAAAAGGTTTGCCTATCACTGTCCAAAAAAGGTCGCAATTGAAGTCATGACATGGAAAATTGGATGTTGAGACGTAATTCTTTTATGAAGGAGAAAATGAATTACTTTGGCCCCACACTTAGGTTTAAATTCTCGGCTTTTGAATTTTTTGTCATGAGATAGATGGTTAGGCGACGGAAGAAAAAGTAATCAAAAGTATTTTCTTGGTAGGAAAAATCGATGAATAAGAAATCTCGATGGCAAAAGCTCTAGAAATTCAAGGGTAAACTAAATCAACAGGAAAATGACAGGAAAAGGAAAAATAATTGGATTACGTCAAAAAGTGTCGTTTAATCATTTATTAAGCAATCAAATGATGAAAATCTATAATTTTCAATGTACGTTATGTTGTGTGTAATTAAATAAAATTTCTATAATTATATAAATGAAACGAGTTTTGCCAATTACCCTCCAAAGGAGAGTTCAGTGATTTCATTATAACCGACACCTTTTTAAAACTTTTGACTCTTACCAGTACTCAATCACGGACAATATCAATATGAAATCTCCAATTAAGAAAAAGAAGGAAAAAAAGGAGAAAAGTGTTCGCGTCGACTTTGACTTTGCTTGCCGATTAACAGAAGACTCCGTACGGTCAACTTTTCCCATTCTAAGGTGCAACTCATCAAAAGAGAAAAGATAAAAAAGAGAGAAAACGCATATGACCAAAAAATGAAAAACAAAGAAAAGTTTGCTGGTGACATAACATCAATCCACGTCCATCTCTCTTGAACTCAGCCAAAACATAATTACCATTCACCCCATGTTTAACCTCCATAGCAAAAGGAGCTTAACCCTTCATTCCTAAACTCGAGCTCGTTGTATAACACTCTGAATTTTTAATTCTTATATGACATTACTAACTTTGATCAAGTGATATATTAAATTTTTCTCTAAGTGAGTTATTAACTAGTTTTGGATTTGTAACTTTTATTTGAGTTAGTTACTGGGCTAATACCAAAAAACTGGTGTTACGTTTATCCTTAATTAAGTTTCGTGTCTCGAAAAAATTATATTAGTTTTCGTGTCATAAAAAAAAATCAACCCATCTTTTCTCCGTTAGCATCTATTCAATATTCTTGTAATTACAAACATGGAAACACACTTGGCAAACATTTTGGATGATTGATGTATGACTTGACTCCTCATGAAAATTCAAGATAGATGGGTCTCCCAAATGACATTATTTTTGGGAAGCTGGATCTAAAAAAAATAAACTGAGATTGAAAAATATGCTAAAATTTACTAATTTGTCCTAGGAGCTCTTTTCAAAAAGTTTACAAGAGTTGATAAATTTAAAAAAAAAAAACAAAAAACAAAAGTTAGTAAGTAGTTTAAATGAGAAGCAGCCCAAAATAAGTTAGTAATTATAATTGGAGAAAAGTTGGTAAATCATAAAAAAAAAAGAAGTCAAACTCATATGGTCGTTAGTAAATTTTAGCTTGTAGTAAGGATGATAAGTAAAAGTTAGTGAGAAAACTTGATAACTTGTAAATAGTAAAAAAGATCTAATAATTTCATAATGAATAAGTTGCTGGAAAATCAGGTGATTGGTAACTTATCTAATCAACAATTTTTTAATGATGACGAGATATTTCAGATTTCTACCAGCACAATTTTTTTTTAATGAAACGGTACAATCATCCCAACATCAGTATTTTCGCTAGGTAGATAACGGAAAGTCAGTGTATTTTCTTTTTTCCACAGACAAGGTAGCGTCATCCTCGTGTAAGAATATGCTTGCGGACCAACTCTCTCTCTCTCTCTCTCTCTCAAAATTCATGCATGTCTTCGGTCGAGTCAAGATGAACGATAAACCTTAGTTCATAGCCGTTGATTAACTATGGTCCCCTAACACACATGCATTCATCTCATATTGCAAGTCAATCGATGTTTTGGCACATAGAAATGGAACTGCAGTCATGACTTAAGTGGAGAGTTGCTTCATCCAATGGCCTTTTCCAAGCCTTTTTAGGGTACATTTGGTACAGCATTTTCAAGAAGCTTTTGGCCTCCAAAGTCCTTTGGAGAAATGCTAGCCTCTTAGGGAAATATTGGACCGTTTGGTAATTATTTTGAAAGGATTTTCAAGTGAAAATCAATATTGAGAAAGTTGAAAGCCCAATGCTAGTAGGGACTAGACTAGCATTGGGCTTGAAACTCATTTTTTTTCTAAAATCATCCTCACCAATTCTTCAAATTTTCAATTTTGTCCCTCGTTATTTTTTCAATTAAAAAAGGACCAAACCCTTTGTCGGTCCAGCGAAGGGCTACGGCTGCTGGTGAGCTAGATTTGGCGACGGCGGCCATCGGTTGAGCTCTTTTGAGGTTGGCCAACCCAGGAAGCATGCAACCTAGGCGCCTGAACCACGCGACCTTCGCTGAGGGTTGCCTTAGGTTAGGCGACCTCCAGTGGCCCTTGCGAGGCCGTTGACCGAGCTTGTCCCCATGCCACGACAAAAGAGCAGTTCCCGGACTATCCGACAAAACATGACCCTAGTCTAACGCTCAGTTGGGATGGAAGGTGCTCCAAATGTTGATGCTCTCTCGCTCGCTTGCTCTGTGTCGACCCTTCTTTTTTCTCTCGATCCTGTCTGCTCATAAATCAAGAGACGCCCAAGAAGAGGAGAAGAGGGATTCTTCAGCTCGTCGGAATACATCGGGTTCAGTCAACTATGGTCAACTCTAGTAAACGGTCAACGGTCAACTGATGACATGGCAGCGATGTGGCGTTGGCGTGGTGGACGAGGCGGCAGGTGGCAATACACGGCCGACTTTAGTCATGTGTGGGCGCATGCGGCATCGGTTGGGGGCACGGTTTGGCTGAATGGATTCCTTGAGTGAAGTGAAATCTGTTTATGGTGTTGTATTGTCAATATAACGAGCTGAATAAAGCCATGTTGGGCAGACAGGCTTGGCGGTTGCTCACCAACCCTTCCTCGCTATGGAGTAAGGTCTTCAAAGGAATCTATTTTCCCTCAAGATCATTCTATCATGCCGAACGAGGATCTCGTCCATCTTGGGGCTAGCAGAGTATATTAACTGGGCGAGACGCCATCTTACCCAATATACGTTGGTCGGTGGGGGATGGGCGCTCAATCCGCATTCGTGGTGATCGGTGGCTCCCTATGGGCATCTTAGGAGGAACAACGGTTCGTGAGGAACCCCAATTAGTAGCTGATCTTATCATACTATTACAGCATCAACCAACACTCAACAAGCTCCCTCGGCTTCAACATCATATCAGCATCCAAGTTGGTTGTGGAAGAAACTCTGGAAACTAAGGCTGCGCATGACAAAATTTCTGAAACATAAATTGATTTCTGGCCATAAATCAATTTCTCAATTTCTATTCCCCGGACAAGTTTCTGAGCAAAGAAACTCGTTTGATAATGACTCAAAATTTCTATTTCAAACAAACCGTTTGATAACGAACAAAATTTCTATTTCTAGGAATAGAAATTGATTAGATAACGATATAAGAAATCCTCAAATACAAAATAATAATTGAAATAATACTAAAACAACATAGAAAATCCTCAAATACAAAATAATAGTCGAAATAATACTAATACAATACAAAAGTTGAAAATACAATTTCATGGAATTTCCGGCATATTATTATCCCTTGCCATTTTATTGGCAATGGTTTTCCTAAGCGTATTTATTTGGTTTCCCTCCTCGGTCAATGTATCATTTGCAAGCTCATCCTACGTAGGTTCAGACAAGTATTATGGAAGCATGAATATGGGTACCATCAATGGCGCCTATACAACCCCTGTCATTTTATCAAAGACTAGTATTATACAAGATTATCAACAAAATAAAATTGATGGTTTAAAGGAATATATGAGAATTCTACCTTGAAGTAATGTTTATGGTTAGGAACCAATCGGGGGAAGGTCGGTTTATTTGGATTCTCGAATTGAATCAGTCTAGTTGCTCATCCCTAATTTCTTTATTGTCGCTCAATGAACCTTTAATGGCCCTTGCATAGCAAAGAGAGAGATTCTCTTGAATCTCTTGCCTTCGAATTAAAATTCAAGATTGTGTAACAATCTAATTATTTTGATTTTGCAAGAATTTTGAATCCGTAAAGAAACAAGGTTAAATTTCTAGGCATGTTTTTTATTCATCTATTACGTAAGAACTTTTTCTTCAACTGGCCATGCGCGTGCCCTTTCTAGGAGGAAAGAGCCCCATTGTTTTTAAGTAAGCATTTAAGAACTTTGGTCATTTTTGAAAATTGGGGACCCATTCGATTGCCTTTCATCCTAAAGAGGAAGTTATCAAAAAAAAAAAAAAAAATTGGAAAAAAAAAAAACACGAGCAAAATAAGAAAAAGAAAAAAATTAGCAATAATTTGTGAAGTAGTGGTTATGAGTGAATTAAGTTAGCAAGAAAGCGCAATGTTCTTTTATATGGTTTGATTTCAGTTTCTGATTTCTATTTCAGAAACTGAGAAGTTAAAAATTTCAGCTTCTGATTTCTTCAATTTCTCTATTTCTGGAATAGAAATCTGTTTCAGAAATAGAGAAATCAAATTGCGTTACCAAACGGATTTCTGTTCCAAACCTATTCCGGGGAACAGAGAAACAGAGAAATCGAGAAATAGAAATTTTGTCATGCGCGCCCTAAAATCCCCCCCAAAAGTAAGAACTTTCATCTGGTCCTTATGTCAGAATGCTCTTGCAACAAGAGCCAATTTATATCAGAGGCATATTATTGCTACCCCCATTTGTCTGTTTTGCAATCACAATGTACTAGAGACTCTTGAACACCTATTTTTACTATGTCCTTGGGTAACAGAGGTATGGTCTCACCCCCTTTTGAACATACATATTTCTCCTATAGACGTACAACGAATTGATAAATGGATTATCGAGAAAGTTCATAGACAACGTAACTCACATGGTCCGGAGATCATTGCCTCTGTATTGTGGCAGATTTGGCGAGCTCGTAATGGGTTTGTCTTCCGCAACCAAGAGCTTCAGTCTTCTAGAGTGGCTGAGGTAGCGATCACAGGACATCATGCTACTAGTCTCGTAGCTTTCTCCTCCACCAGTAAAGGCCGCTCGCTCCAACTCGGGGGCGCCCTTTGGAAGCCGCCTGATCGGGGAATTTTAAAAGTTAACATAGATGGATCTCATCAACCAGGATCAACTGAAGGTGCTATGGCTTGCATATGTCGGGATTACACCGGCAGACTACGAAGCTGCGGCGCCGGGCGAGACATTTCCTTGACCTATCCCTCGTTCATTGCAGACGACAGGCCAATGTGGCCGCCGATTGGGCTTCAAAGGCCCATAATCGGGATTCACATTTCAAAAGTTGGGCTGTGTTTCCACCTTTTCCTTTGATGGATATTATATATGCTGATGCCTTGGGAGCTGGTTGTATTGGACTCTCTTCATCAATATAGCTCCTCTTTTCTGACCAAAAAAAAAAAAGTCTGAAATAGACTTACAATATACGGCTGTGATGGTTCCAAGACGACGGAGTGTGGTGGCCAGGTTGGTGACGAAACAAGCAGCGCAAGTTGCGGCGAAACAAGTGCGGACAAACAAGAGCGACGTGGCCTATTCGACTAGCGTCGTGCACTTTGGCGGAGCAAACGCAGCCTATTTGGCTGGCGTTGGAAAAAAAAAAAATCCTTAAAACAGAGGCTCAGATACCAAGTTAAAAATTAAAGAATAAAGAACTTCTGTGTATCTCGATGATTTGTGATAAGGAACACAAGAACTTATTTATAGGTTTTATAAGGAGACTATTTACAATAATAAAATATTATACGATCAATTAAAATTAATCATAAAGATATATAGAATATTAAATATATCAGGAATATTATAGATATCCAGGATATATAGGGATATTCAGAATATTAAAGATATCAAGAATATCTAGAATATCGTAAAGATAACCTTAATAAATCTAACTGCTCTGCCGATCCATAGAAGCAATCGCAAAATGGGGAGAGCGTTGCTGAAGAGGCTAGACTCCAACACCCTCATGGTGGCTGGCAAGTCCCAGCGCCACCAGCTCCGCCGCCTGAACATTCGTGAGTACCAGGTTCCTCCCTTTCCCTCCCCGCGTGATCTATACTAGGAGTGATGTTGTTCATAAAGGGATTCGACTCTGAAAAAGTTGGATCTTAAGCTCAGATTGCATTTGCGATATATGATTATGAATTAATGGCATTTGTGCCTAAAGTATATGAGGTTTTTGCATGTGCAATATATGATTATGAATTAACGGTGATGGGTGCTTGCTTTATTTCTTAGCATCCATCAAAATATTCTCTCTCTGCAAGTTCTTCTTCTTCGGAGGTTTCTGGTTTAGGGACGTCTTCACCTTCATCGTCGGAGGAGGAGCTTTCTTTGGAGTCACTGTCCCTCTCGATCATCACCTTTGGAAATGCAGAATTTCTCCTTCCCGTCATCATTTGTTTCGTGAAATCAATGCAGAAGAGGGCGTGTGACGATGCACTGAAGCGATGGGCGGCAAAGTGTAAGCGACGTAAAACTATTTTGGCCAAAAAAGAGAAGAAAAAACGACATAAAACTATGAAAAAACAGAACGACATTTGTTTCTTTTTTTCTTTTTCTTTCCTTTTATCACATAACCTATAACCTACAACTGACTCTGGAATCGAAACATCCCAACATAGTGTGATTCTCCAATAGGGAGGTAAAACTACGAAAAAACAGAGCAATCGCATCTCACTTAGATTCATATACTCTGTGGATATCCATGATTTATCGATTTAAGATTGGACTATTTGTCATATGGACATGCTGCTAACCAAGTAAGGATAATTCGACTCATGCCCTGATGTTACCAAAATCTGCACTGCCAGTCGTTTGCAAAGTGTTCATATTCGTTGGAAGAAGAAGAAGAAGAAGAAGAAGAAGAAGAAGAAGAAGGTCCCAATCCCAAAAGTTCAACGCAGCAAAGCTGGAAGAGACCTCGTAGACCGTGAGCTGGTTCAACAGCCATGTGTGGATGTGGAGCTTCTGCTGCTGGATTTGTCGAACAGCACGCTAGCGTTGAGGAACGGGGGTTGGTTCGGTTGGGGGACTACACGGTCTTTGTCGTGGAGCATCTCGATGACTTCAGACATGGGCGGTCGCAATTCCATGCAGGCTTGAGTGCACAGAAGGCTGATTTGGAGCAATTTCGACGCCTCCAGGATAGGGAATTTACCTCGTAAGGCCGGATCAATGCACGCAGCTAAATTATTTGACTTGTAATGCTTCCAGACCTGAAAAGCAATCATGAAATTTCCATGGCTCCCTTACATCTGAAGATAAATCTGCTAACACTAACGCAGAAAGCAACGGTAGAGTTTGTTGGGAAAATCAAGGGAAAAATTAGATAATCCCGGTGTGGCGTGGCCAGGAAAGTAAATGCCGGTATAAGTTCTTCCTTATTGTAGGGACAAGCAATCTCACCGAGTGTAATACTGAGCTTGACCCTTGTGTGTATATGCTATTCTTTTTACCACTCAAAATTTCAAGAACCAGCACCCCAAAAGCATAAACATCGGCTTTCTCTGTTAGCTGTCCCCTCATGAGATATTCGGGTGCCATGTAACCGCTGCATAGTTAACTGTCTTTTAAATATAAACCATACTTGGCCCAGAGAAGATGTGAAGTGAAGAGAAGGATAATACGTGAAACCCCTTTGACAGGCCAAACTTGTCAAATTAAGGAAATGAAAAGTGCTGACTATTGTTTCAACCAGGCTAGTAATGAAAAGGCATTCTTACAGTGTGCCGGCAATTCCGGTGCTAAGATGAGACTTATCCAGAGCAATGCATCGGGCAAGCCCGAAATCTGAGATTTTCGCCGTGAGATTTTTGTCGAGGAGGATGTTGCTGGTTTTTATGTCCCGGTGGATGATTTTCACTCCATGGCCTCCATGAAGATATGCGAGGCCCTCAGCTGTTCCTATGATGATGTGTAGCCTCTCCTCCCAAGTTAGGACGGGGGTCGCATTGTTGACTACAACAACAGATTCTATTTGCTTATTTAGAAAGACAAACAGAGCGGAGTGCGACAAATATAACAAAGAAGACAAGACACTAATGGAGCAGATTTTTGAAACCTACAACTTGAAAATCACAAGATGGAAGCATTGCTTGCAATACAAGAAGCTAGTCACTAGGAATGCAAACTGAACTGACGCTTGTCATAAAGAGTAGATCTCTTCTTAGCATCGAATGATGACTGTGTAAGTGTGTTATGCAGTTATGCAACAACCAGCTACTTACCAAAAAGAACTAGATCAAGACTTCTTTTAGGAAGATATTCGTAGACGAGGAGGCTCTCTGGGCCTTCGATGCTGCATCCCAAAAGCCTGACGAGGTTCTTGTGTTGGATCCCACTGATCAGGTTCACCTCATTGAAGAAGTCATCCGCCCATTGGCATGTGTCGAACACCAACCGCTTAACCGCGACGACCTTCCCGTCGGGTAAAATCCCCTTGTACACGGAACCACCGCCCCCTTGGCCCAGCTTCCTCGAGTCATCAAAGAAGTTGGTGGCCTTCTCCAGTGTCTTGTACTTGAAATATAAGCTAAACTTGCTCTTGCTTGCCCGTAATTGCATGAGGTTATTTTTCACTGAATAAGGATGAATGCGAAATTTGTGTTATCAAGCTTGTGATCAAGAATTACCAAGAGATCATTTTACGCATTTGAACCGAATTGCTTACTTTGTTTCTTCTTGGAGTACTTTTTGTATCCAATGTATGCGCCAATGAGAACAAGCGAAGTCGTTGCAGCAGCCGATGAGGTTATTGCTATGGTGATGCGGACCCTAGATGAACCTGCGAAATGATAAAGACAACATTAGGTTGAGATGAGTGAGTCCATTAATAATTCCAAAAATCTGGCAAGCACCGAATCATAAGATCAATCAAATTAAACTTAGGGTGCGTTCGTTTGGGGGAAAATTTCATGGAAAAGGAAAATGATTTCTGGAAAATGATTTTTTAAGAAAATGATTAATTTTCCTTTATTTAGTGATATATGACTAAAAAAAGTTTTCTAGTGTTCTTGTTTGGAAAATGATTTCAATCTCATGCAAAAAAAATTCATTTTAAAATAATTTTTCTTTGATTTTCTTTCCCTTTCCTTCTTCCTCCTCCACTAGTCATCGGGCCTTTAGGCCACTAGCATCGTCGTCGAGGCCCATCAAGGGCCAACCTGACTAGCCTCGGGCAAGGTTGAGCTCGCTAGATCTTGGGATTTGTTGCAACGAGGCTGGCGAGGCTTGAGCTTGCCCAAGGTGGGCTTGCACCGGCGATCAATGGAGGAGGAAGAAGGAAGAGAAAAAAGATAAGAAAAAGAAAAGAAAATTTAAAAAATTGATTTTTAAAATAAAATATATTAAAATTCCATATGAGCAATTTTTGAAAGTGTATTCACCATCTTAGATTTAGGAATTCACTTTTTAAATTTTATGCATGTATATTTTCCTTGATCGGAAAATGTTTTCGATTGATCAATCATTTTTGGCAAACTAAAGGGATGAAAGTTCAGAAATTAATTTCGAGAAAACACTTTTCGTCAAACAAACGCACTCTTAGGTTATGTTTGTTTTGCGGATAATATTTTCCTAAAGAACATTTTTCTCATTTTCCTGGCGTTCGATTCGTTTAGGAAAATGAGTCAATGGAAAATATTTTTATGGTCAACGTAAAACTATGCTTTAGTCCCCAGCACTCGTGCTCAAGTCTTGAATTAATGAAACATCATTCTTATAAGAATATATATATATTTTAAAAAATATAATTTTCAATTATTTTTCTTTCTAAAAAAATCAAATTTTAAATTACTTTAAAAAATTGATTTTTTCTTTCCTTTTATTTTTTGCTTCTACCTTGACTGATCACTGGCCTCAATGACAGCCAACGATTGACCACAGGCAAGGGATGAGCTTGTTGTTCTAGCAATGCGAGGTCTTGTCGACCTTTGACAAGGCTTGTCGCCGATCTAGCTAGACTCGAGCTCGATCTCGCATGAGGTCAGTCACCGATTGTCATCGTGGTCAACGATTGGCTGAAAAAGAAAAAGAAAAGAAAATAAAAATAATAAAATAATTTGATATTTAAAAATTGAAAAGAGAAAAAAATTAAAAATATCATTAAAAGAAGTGCCTTAATCGACCAACATGAGGAAACCACAATTGGAAAAATCGAAATCTGACAGCAGACATAGAAGAGCGTCGGTTTTTCTTTAATGGCGAGGAAGCCATCTCTTAAGTCGGTAAACCAGTGATCGTGAGACTAGTTGTTACCTCTGCTAACGGGGACGTTGTAGAACTTTGTGGTTGAGTAACGGAGGAAGCATCCCGCGTTCATGGCCCGCGCTTCTTCTCCAGGTGCGCAGCTTCTCGCCATCGAAGTTGCATTCTCCAAACAGACTCTGCAACCGCCGGCATCAAGCGTGCTCCAACACTGTGCCAAAGCATATACCCCGGCCACTCCTCCAACTCCGTCCTCCCCAGCCACCGCAAAGCCCTTGTTCCGCACTGCACTGGCCGAGACATTCCTCAGGACCCGGTCCACCTTATCGGAGAGCTCGGCCACTCTCTCTGCCGGGACTGTCAAATTGGAGCTACACCTGAGCATGTCGTGTGTCGGATCGACGGTCTCGTTGTAGAAGTCGTAACTGCCGTAACGAAGGAAGCAGCCGTCGAGGTAGAGCCGACCAAAGTTGGGGAGGCAGCGGGAGATCCGGATCCAGCTCTCGGTAAAGCAGAGGCGGCACTCGGTTTCAGTCAAGTCACCATGGCACTGGGTGAGGCCGTACACTGCTGGCGGTGGCGAGGCGAGGGAGTACTTGCCCCAGCGCTGGGCAGCGATGCCGTCGGAGATCTCGTTCATGGTGGCGATGAGGTTGGAGACGACGTTTCCAGCGACAATCCAAGTGGAGTTCTCGCAGATGAGGCCCGCTTCGGTGATTCGAGGATCGGAGACAGTGAGAGAGAAGAAGAACGAGGAGAGCGCGAGCAGAGGAAGGGCGATTAATGGGCTCGCTCCGTTCGACTTCATAGGCTCTGCTTGAGATATGCTCGGTTATCAAATTTTCCTTCTCACTCAGTCCTCTTCGAAGAGAGAAGAAGAAGAAGAAGAAGAAAACGGGAAGATTTGAGCAAGAGCGCGATGGGAGCTCCGATTCAACCTGATGATCTTATAAAGCTTCGACCCAGCTACACAACGCGGAATCGAAGCGACTAGCTGGTGCTTGACTTTCGGGTCTCGTTTCTCACATCACCCCTTGCTTTCTTTATGCTACAGTAGGGTTTTCGGAAAGTGCCATGGCGATGCCAGGTCCCAGGAACGGCCGCGATGACATGCTTGATAAGCTTTTCATAATAACACAAATAAAACGAGGCACACAAAAGCCAGGGATGAGAAAAAATTGTGTTCGCCTATTACCGTCCAAAAAAGGTTGCAATTGACGTCATGACCACAGAAAATTGATCATCGAGATCATGTAGTTCTTTTATCAAGGAGAAAATGAATTACTTCGGCCCCATACTTAGGTTTAAATTCTCCGCACTTGAATTTTTTTTTGTAATGAGATAGCTGGTTAGGCGACGGAAGAAAAAGTAATCAAAAGCATTTTACTATAGGAAAAACTGATGAATGATAAATCTTGATGGTGAAAGCTCTAGAAATTCAAAGGTAAACAAATTCAAAAGGAAAATGACAGAAAAAGAAAAAAACAATGAAAGAGGGATCGTGTCGAAAAGTGCTGTCTAGTCATAGGCAACCGAATAACAAAAGTCTATAATTTTCAACTCATAGTTCTTTCACACATCATGAGTAATTAGATAAGATCTTTATAATAGTACAAATAAAACGAGGTTTGCCAATTACTGTCCAAAGGAGAGTTCACAACACCTTTAAAACTTTTGACTATTTCCAATATGCAATCACGGACAAAATCAATATGAACCCTTCAACTAGGAAAAAGACGGAAAAAAAAAAGGAGGAAGGGATTTGCGTGCTTGCCGATTAAAGGGAGACTCCGTACGGTCAACTTTTCCCATTCCATGATGCAACTCTTCAACAGAGAAAAGAGAAAAGATTATAAAAAAATAAAAAAGACGAGTATGACCAAAAAATAAAAATAAAAATAAAAAACAAAAAACAAAGAAAAGTTTGCCGGTGACATAACAGCATCAATCCACATCCATCTCTCTCTTCAACTTAGCTAAAATATAGTTGCCATCCAC
Source organism: Eucalyptus marginata (assembly GCA_014182565.1). Classification (NCBI taxonomy): domain Eukaryota; kingdom Viridiplantae; phylum Streptophyta; class Magnoliopsida; order Myrtales; family Myrtaceae; genus Eucalyptus; species Eucalyptus marginata. The sequence continues at coordinate 2,176,490 of CM024586.1, forward strand.
CCTTAGTTTAACCTTCATAGTGAAAGGAGCTTAAACCCTTCCTTCCTTTCTAACCTTGAGCTAATCGCACAATGCCTTAATTTTTTTTTTTAATTTTTATAAGAAATTACTAACTTTATTATCAAACTTTTCCCTGAGCGAGTTACCAATTAGTTTTGGATACCTAACTCTTAGTTGAGTTAGTCACCAGGCTATTACAAGAAAACCGGTGCTACATTTATCCTTAATTAAATTTCATGTCTCGAAAAAATCATGGCGGCTTATCTCTAATTAGTTTTTGTGCCATAAAAATATCGACCAATCTTTTCTTTGTCGGCTTTTGTTCAATATTCTAAATAATTACAAACATGGAAACATACTTGGCAAATAATTTGGATGATCGATATATGACTTGATTCCTCATGAAAATTCACCATAGATGGGTCTCCAAACGACATTGTTTTTGGGAAGCCGGATCTCCAAAAATATAATTAAATTGAAAAATCAACTAAAATTTACTAATTTGTCCTAAGAGCTCCCTCAACTTTCAAAAAGTGGGGAAATGATTACAAGAGTTGATAAATTAGAAAAAAAAAACCAAATAAAAGTTAGTAAGAATTTAAACGAGAAGTAACCCAAAAGAAGTTGGTAATTATAATTGGAGAAAAGTTGGTAAATCATCAAAAGAAAAATTGACAAATTCATATGGGAGTTAAGTAAATTTAGGCTAGTAGTAAGGAAGATAAGTAAAAGTTAGTGAGAAAACTTGATAACTTGTAAATTGTAAAAAAGATCTAATAATTTCATAACAAATAAGTTACTGGAAAATCAGGTGATCGGTAACTTATCTAATCAACAATTTTTTTAACACGGATGAGATGTTTCAAAATTCTACCAGCACAAATTTGTTTCTTTTATTGAAGTAGGAGAATCATCGCAACATTAGTATTTCGCTAGGTAGATAAAGGAAAGTCAGTGTGTCTTCTTTTTTCCACTGACAAGGTATCATCATCCTCATGTAAGAATATACCCGCATAAAAACCATCTCTCTCTCTCTCTGAAAACTAAACCATGAATGCAAAACCTTGAAAGAAGAATCAATGCCGAGATGCATCTGGCATATCCGAATGCGAAATCCCTGATATGAATGCAGTAATATCTATTGGCAGCATGTGAGCCATGTGTTGTAGAAAGCAAACGATCGAATAATAAAATAAACAAAATAAAGAAAATAGATCGAACACCAGATTTATATGGTTTGGTTGTAATGATCTATGTTCATGGGGGCGAGCAATAACGAATTCTACTATAGATGAAGTGATATGATGAAGATTACAATCACACTCGAGTCATTCAAACACCATCAATATTTCCCAAGGTTCAATATCACCCAAGATCTCACGCAGTGTTTTGCCTTGAAATTCCTCGCTAAATAATCTTTCAATCTCGTCGAGAAATTAAACAAATTGTAGGCTTCATTTGTTTCACAGAAAATAACTTCTAAAAAACGTTTTCCAGATTTTCAACTATTCGTTTTATAGAAAATGAACTGTTTGGAGAAAACATTTTCCATCAATGGAAAAATTTTCCATCAATGGAAAAAAATCTTTTTCTAAAATGGGCAAAAAATGTTTGGCTGGTCTTTTTTTCCTTCTTGTGTGGCCATGGCAGCACCAGCCAAGGCCAAGGAAAAAAACAAGAAAAAAAAAAAAAAAAAAAAAAAAGAAAAAGAAAAGAAAAAAAAAATAAGTTTAAAAAGTTAAAAAAATGACTTAAAATAATAAAAAAATATTGAAAATGAGTCTATGGAGGAAAATATTTCCTTACTAAAAGACAGAAAAATTTTCTAGTTATTTTCAAATTTTGGTCAAACATAAGAAAATATGGCTATTTCCTAGAAAATGACTTATTGGAAAACAATTTCCGAAAACACCACACTTTTCTGGAAATGAATGGAGACTTAAACTCACAAGATTTTATTGGCTTCAATACTACCGCCAACAGGCCAAGCCCAAGGAAGAAGAAGAAGAAAAAAAATTAAAGAAAAAAAAAGAAAAAAAAAAAGGAAAAAATAAATTTAAAATTTTAAAAATTGATTTAAAAAATAAAATAATAAAAAATTGAAAATGAGTCTATGGAGGAAAAGAGTTCCTTACCAAAAGGAGAAAAATATTTTTATTTATTTATTTTTCAAATTTTAATCGAACACTAGAAAATATGATTACTTTCCCGATAAAATGGCTTATGGGAAAACAATTTTCAAAAACATCATATTTTTTGTGAAACGAATGAAGCTTTAAACTTATAAGATTTAATTGGTTTGAACACTAAATCTTCTTGGATGTAATTTCATGAACAAAAATAACAAGCCCACTTTCAAAACTCCATATACGGTACTTCAAGAACATGCACACTCTCGTCAACGACTCTCTGCTGCATGAAGATGCCCAACGTGAATATACATATAGGTCTAGGGGTGAGCGGTTACCGGTTCTAGGTTTGGTTTCCGTTTGGAACCTGGAACCTACCCTCGGGTACAGGTTCCTCATTTTTTGGAACCTAAAACCTACCCATCAGAACCAAGAACCTGGAACCTATCCTGTCATAGGTTTCGGGGTCGGTTCCAAGTTCCAACAAGTTTTTTTTTTTTTTTTTTCTTTTCAGATTTGAACTATAATGAAGAAGGAAATAGACAAATTAAAGCTTCTATATCAGCTCAAGCCAAGATCAAAAAAGGATGGCAACTTAGCAACTTTTGTTGTGACAAACACAAGAAAATCACTAATGCAAGCAACAAACTTCGACCAAGCATGAGTGGTTTTTATTTTAATTTGTTCTAGTTGTTGAGCTCTCGTACTAGTGTACCTTTTGCTGTCGATACTTGATACGTATAGCACTTAGTGGGCATTCTTTTTCATTCGATTGCAAGTCTTGCAATGCAGATACTGTAGTCTTCAGGTCAGATGCCTTATAAGATGTGTAGAATTCCAAAATTGGATTCTGCAGAAAGTAAAAGGTAAGTTAATACCTAGATAATCAAATTGTAAGCTTGTGGCGATGAAAGAAATGCAAGATAGAGAACAGACCCAAGGTGGTGTGAGTCATCCAGCATCCATCTAGCAAGAAATATGGCTGATGCAGCAATTAGAGAAGGAAGAAAACTCAGGAACTCATACTTGACTAATGTCAGCTCCGCAAGGTAATCCGCCAAGTACTCCAATTCAAGACTAGGGCTCTAGAGATTATACAAGCAGTTGATGGACAAATGATTAAATTTCTTAAGATCAAGGAACGTGGTATTTTCCTAAGCTCAGGCTAGCATGGAGTTGATCAATGACCCTTATTGCATACATTGCCTGTGCTACTCAAATAAATCTCCCGAGAAACGAAATATTTGATTATTTTAGAATGCAAATAAGTCCAATGAAAGTAAAGCAAATGAGAGTTTAGTAAGTTGCAGAATCTAAGGAAAGTTTTCATAGTGGGCGCGAATATCCGGAGGCTGAAATAATTCAATAGTTGGCCCTCCATTTTCAGGACCTGCTAATACACAACAATGTGAATCTTTTACATCCGAATAGACAACTAAATTCATAGTTTTCTAGAGAAAACATTGTCTAATGTATAATTTGGTGATTCCTTATGGTTAATGTGTTTCATAATAATAACTACGGTTGCATAATAATGAAGGTTGAGCAACCGTCGGTGTTGCTCATCTTAGTTAGGCAAAGGAGCAAGCTCAAGCAAGCAAGGACTTTGGCTGTTCCATAGGTCTTTGTCACTTGAGCAAAAATGCGGAGGAAAAGCTATTCTAAAAAGAGCAATAAATCATTTGTTTATGTTAATGATGACAAATGCAAGCTTACACCTAGAACTATACAAAAACAAGCCATCATTGATTTGCAGCTCAATGCGGATATTATGCAAACAGTAGATATAATGATGATTAGAATGTGCTCACGTTTAGTATATTGCCAGCTAAAACAGCAAGTAAGGAAGTTCCTTCCAAAAAAAAAAAAACAAGCTGAAACAAGTTCCTTCCATTTTCCCAAAAAAAGAAGAAGAAAAAAAAACAAAAGCTGAAACCTTTGACTTTGAGTAGATCATGTTATTGATGTACCTGAATATGTGAGGGGCGTAGAAAATGCGACCAAGTTCCTTCCACTTTCCCAACAAAAAAAAAAAAAAAAAAACAACAACTTGAAACCTTTGACTTTGAGTAGGTCATGCTATTGATGTACCTGAATATGTGAGGGGCGCAGAAAATGCTGCTTCCTCAAAGATTCAATTGTATAGTCACTACAACCCAAATCTTCAAAGGACTTTCATTTATGGAAGTCACGATTGGAGGAAACTTTCCTATGCAAACTTAGATCTTTTGAGTCAGATCTAAAGTCATCCATGGACACCCCCCTGTCCCATCCAGGGGGACGAGTGGCCTCCAACGGCGGCGTCGATGGCAAGAGGCTGAGCAGCGAGGCGAGCGAGGGGTGATGGCGTCCAGTGGCGGTGTCGAGGGAGGTCCGGTGACGGCGAGCACGCAGCGACGGTGGAGCAACGGCGATGAAGACACGAGTCTCACGGCACCAATGGCGGCATGAATGGTGCGGCGAAGACGGCGGTAGTCGCGGCTCAACCCACGGCCAAAGGGGGAAGAGCTCGGTTCGGGCAGGCGGTGGTGGTGCGGTGGCAAGAGGTGGTGACAAAGCGGGCAAGGGGGGTGGCGGTGGCTTGGGACAGCGCGCAAACGGCGTGATAGGTTGTTGAGCTCCATGGCGAGACGGCTCGTCGGACGATCGGTGGGTGGTGGTGGTTCAGTGGCCAAGAGGTGGTGGTGAGTAGGGCGTGGGGCGGCAGTGTGGTGGTGGGTGAGGTAGCAGCTAGCAAGAAGAAGAAGAAGAAGAAGAAGAAGAAGAAGAGAAGAAGAAAGGGGGTTTCGGCCGAGAGAGGGGGAAAGAGAAGAGAGAGAGAGAGAGAAAAGAAAAGAAAAAAAGTTGAGGGGGGAGAGGGGGAAGTGATGAGAAGGAAAAATGGGAGAAAAGAGAAGAGAGAGAGAGAGAGAGAGAGAGAGAGAGAGAGAGAGGTGGGGAAGGGGGAAGAATCGGCGAAGGGGCGGGGGGAATCACGTGGGGGAAGAGAGGAGAAAGAGGAGAGAGAGAGAGTTTAGGGTTTTTTTTTTTTGAACCTTAAACCGGTTCCGGTTCCGGCTGATTCCCAAAAGGGAACCGAACCGGAATCGGTCTCTTTGGAATCGGACCCTCCGGTGCGGTTCTCCGGTTCCCATTCTACCCGGGAACCGCGCTCACCCCTAGATAGGTCAACGTGGCCAACTTTTAGTAGAATTTAATATCCTTTCCATTCTTTCTCTGACCCACGCTGACTGAGCCCAAGTCCAACACAGTCCATGTTGGGCTTTTCAGTTTGAGAACAGAGACTCCAATTCTTGTACGGAATGTGCTTCAACAAATTTGCATCCATTCAAAGCTGACTTATTCATTATTAATTATCGCTTCAACGCCCAATAATTTATGTATTTTTTGGCACTCTTTATTCGGATCGGGTTTCATACGAATGGCTCAAATTTGAGACGTATTTTAACACCATGCACCACACAATGAGCAATCCAAGTGAAGTCCTCTCTTCTCTAAGCTCGCCTCCATCCTAGTTACAGCTCACACATGCATGTCTCCGCTTGAGTCGAGATGAACGATAAACCTTAGTTCATAGCCATCGATCAACTGCAGCTCCCTAACACACATTCATTCATCTCATATTTTAAGACAACTGACGTTTTGGCACACAGTAGACGGAACCGTGATCATGACTTAAGTGGAGAGTTGCTTCATCCAATGGTTTTTTCCAACCCTTTTTAATCTTATGTTGGCACATGTTTGGCAGGGACACCACGTTGACATTAAGCTCGAGACTAACTTGTCGAGTGTGTGTATATATATATATATATCATGAAAAGTTGAAGAATCCATTTTCAACATGTTTGGCAAGGACACCTCGTTGACATTAAGCTTGAAACTAACTTGTCGAGTGTGTGTGTGTATATATATAGATATCATGTAAAGGTGAAGAATCCATTTTCAAATGACTTTTCTATAGCGTTGGAGTATATAATAAGATGTCGGCAGTCTCATCTCATAACTTCGATTCAAGTTATACCTACATTATGCATTTACTTCACTAACCGATTGTTCTCATCATATGTTATACATCCACCCAATAATCTCAAGGCCCTAATAATACGTTATATGCCATATGGAATGGCCATGGGGGATGAATTGCCATTACCTTTCCCGAGGAGAAGCTGTCAATCCCAAGATCAGACTAGGAAAGAATATGAAGATTTGAAATAGAAGGCTTTGAAGCGAGGGTCCAAAAAAGCTGGTGAAGAATTCGCACCATATAGGCGTAAGTATGAGTAGGACCCAGCCCGGTTGTGTTTTTAGTTTTTTTTTTTTTTCTTGTAAAAAAAAGAGACTTTCACTTCATTAAAACTGAACCCAAATACAAGAGTAAGGGGCATCAAAATATGTTACATCTCGATGCCTTTATAACTTATTCTGCTGGTCTATTTGATTCTCGAGTGTAGTGGGCCAATTCGGGATTTGTGAAAAGGGCCAAGGGGTCTTCACATCCTAGAACAAGTGGCTCAATGTCCTAAGAGCAAAGAGAACTCTCTAACTAACTTCAGTTTGGAATAACCTGTAAAGTGAAGGAGAGCGTGGAGGCAAGCTAGGGTTTTGGGTTGAAGAGCTCGTTGCTAGGATTGTGTTTTTAGTCGGATCCTATGGTTTATAAAGTTAATTTGGGTTGTAGATAGGAATGAAGCTGGCTCAAGCTAGTTTTCAAGACTAACTTGGGCTTGGCGGGATGATTACACGAGATTCACTTGTTTAAATTTGATTTGAGGTCGATTTCACTGATATTAAGCTAAAATTGCCAGCTTAGTTAAGCTTCTATTATTGAGACGTGACCCCTAGAATAACTCATAGCTTTTGACAGGGGATACTTAAGTCTATAACTTACGAAAGTGACACTTAAGTGTCACATTCCAAAAAATGGATCACTTAAGTGTCAATACTTGCCAAAAAATCGGCCAGCCAAAACGTTGACGTGTCAATTTTTCGGCGGTTGTCCAAAACGGTGTTATTTTGATGTTGACGTGGTAAAAAATTTAATATAAAAATTAATTTAAAATTAAATTTATTTAAAAAATTTAAAATACAAATAAAAATATTTTAAAAATTAAAAAAATAATTTTTTAAAAAATTTTAAAAAATTAAAAAATTATTAAAAAAAAGGGCGGTGGCGAGCCCTCTGGTCGGCCGCCTCCCCACCACCGCCGGGAAGGGCTAGCGACGGAGGGGGGAGGGTCGGCCAGGGTCGCCGGGCCCTAGCCAAGGGCCGAACCTCGGCCAGGCGGCGGCGGGCTGCGAGCCCTTGCCAAATCTAGGTGAAGGCCGCGAGCTCTTGCTCGGGCGGGCCGCGACCCTCGCCCGGATCTGTGGCGAGTGGCGAGGGCCTTGGCCGGGGGCGGTGACCTCAGCCGACCCTCCCTCCTTTGTTGCCACCCTTCTCAACGGCGTCGGGAGGCGGCGGCGGGCTCGCCGTGCTTTTTTTTAAAATAATTTTGAATAATTTAAATAATTTTTTATTTTTTAATTTTTTTAAGTTTTTTTAAATTTTAATTTTTTAAGTTTTTTTAAATTTTAAGTTTTTTTAAATTTTAATTTTTTTAAGTTTTTTAAATTTTAATTTTTTTAAGTTTTTTTAAATTTTAATTTTTTTAAATTTTAATTTTTTTAAATTTTAAATATTTTTATTTTTATTTAAAAAATTTTTAAATAAATTTAGTTTTAAATTTAATTTAATTAATTTTTATATTAAATTTTTTACCACGTGAGCATCAAAACGACGTCGTTTTGGACTCGCTTCACCGGAAAATTGACACGTCAACGTTTTGGTCGGATTTTGACCGAAGTGGCACTTAAGTGATCCATTTTCTTGGAATGTGGCACTTAAGTGTCATTTTCGTAAGTTATGGCAAGACTTAAGTGTCCTCACGTGCAAGCTTACAAGACTTGAAGCGTTTTTTGTCTCTATTATTATATATATTTTTTTTCAAAAAGTATTTGTTAGAGATAAATTTCACCTAAACATTCTGGGAAATTTTCCAAAGACCCCTAGATTGTACAAATTTTCAAAGGAACCTTAAGGAGTGGGACTTTTCTAAATAAAAAAGAACATCCCTCAAAGTGTACCACCATATTCTAAACGACCCACACCTCATCGCTGGTTGTAAAAAGCAACTTCTGATGACCCCGGTAACAGACATATGCATATTTCTTACAAGTGGGTGAGGGCATTTTAGTCCCAAAAAATCATCTCCCCTTTAAGCCATGCAAAAGTTGAGAAAGATGTTGGGGGAAAAAGGGAGAGCTAGGGTTCGAAAAAGATTTACGGAAAATTCCAATCGAGAGCGGAGGTTTGGAATTGCAACGCGAGCGGGAATCCGATCATTCCACTACATGTGCGCTTGCTGTCGATTCTATTGGAACCTAGCCCCAGAATTTGCTCAAGCATAAATTGCTTTGACATTTAATTGCTTCAACCGGATTAACGATCTTTTTTGTGCCAATTTTGGTAGGCTTCAAGATCACGACGATGTTGAGGCAAGCCACCTCCTTCTAGATCACAACGATCTAGGGTTCCATCACCTCTTGCTCATCAATGAGATTTTGAATCTTTCAGAGCAAGATGTTATAGCTCTTGTCGTCCAGTTTCTCACACTTGTTCAAATCATCAAAAAAATTTCTTGCAGCCATATTCAACTGCATTCAAGAAATGCGCATGAGATATTAATAATTAGCGCATATCACTATTTTGCAGCATTAATCTAAATTACATAATAAAAATTTTATGCAAGTCACAAGATCAAAAATTTGCTATGCTCTTAATCATCTCTTGCGCCCAAGTACTCAATCGTTATATGTAATTTAATAGGTGTAAAAATAAATTGTAGGAGGAAACTATTAAGTCTCAACTTAACTAAAAACACACGCCCACTTAACTATCGCATACACTTTCTTGATTGATGTTAAGCATTAAATCAATAACATATATAAACACCAAGTATTATATTCTACTTACCAAACTCTAGATTAGTGATTCTAACATTCACAACGAATAGAGTCCATTACTCGCTTTGATACCAATATTGAAGAATGGGTAGCGGAAACGTAATGCAATTATTTAACTACATATCACCGACCAAAAAAAAAAAAAAAACTATATATCTCTTGTAGTCTCAACATCAATTCCTCTAGAATGACGGGACTAGTTTACATTGCTTATGAAATCCACAATCTTTATGTAATTTTTCTTCGAACCTGTAAACAACTCATCGGTAAACTTGTACTACTGGGGTAAGAGTTAGGTTCCACAGTACAAGAGCCCTTGGGATCAATATAGAAAAAAGAATTCTGATAGCTACTAATTATTTTTCAGTGTTTTATATGTCTTGTGTTATTTGCTTGTGAGAAGCCCTGCCTATTCATAGAAGGTGAGAGAAGACCCTTAGTCTTCCTCTATAATTCTCCATTATTCCACTGTTTTATCATATAATGGTGGAAGAATTATTACTTGTAAGTCCCACATAACTAAAGGAGTTATTCTTTTGTAACCTTCACAACACTAACGGCGTCTTTAATGGTTATTCACCAACGCCTTGCTAGAATTCCAGCTAGGTGTAAAACGTGGCGCTTGTAGTTCTTACCTTAGATCCAAAAAGAGAGACTGGTGTGATGGAAGTGGATAAACTGAGGTGTGATATCCACTGTGCATGTAAATGAAAGAATTGCTTTCGATTGCTTGCACAAATTTGGAGCATGTGCTTTAAACTACCTTGTTGGAAGAGTTGCTTCCGTATCAGTTGATACTCTCTCCTAATGAGAGGCCATCGTCAATAGTCGAGTATGACGGGCTGGTCATCACGTTACATAATGCCATGTTAGGTAATACCCGTGGTGGCTGAAAATCCTTAATGCATGTGGACTGTCCCAGGAATTTATAAGATCTGGGACTCTATGAAACGATTCAACGGTGTCCGGTAATAAAGTCTCATGGGACATTAAACTAGACCTCCTTAAAGATCTGCAATTCTATAATGCGGAAGAATTATTGTCGAGATTGGGATAATTTCTTCTTATCTTGAACTAGACCAAGACTTTCGTGCACAGAACATATAAATTTTGCATTTTATAACTTTTTCAGTTCTTTCCCCAGAAACGAAAAAAGTGGCCGTCTCTTTTGATCGATCCTAAGAAGAACCAACCAATTTAGCTCCCACCTCCGATCCGAGCCGCCTTTTCGACTCAATCGAAAATAGATCACCTCTAGAAAAAAGACAGGTTCGACACCCCTAGTAGGCCTTACCAAATGGGTGGGCTAGGCTGGATCCAGATCTAATATTGCCACACCTCAAAAGATGGTAACTAATTCTCGGGCCGAGTCGAGTTGGGTCCGGGGAGCCTTTTGATGCGGAACCCCGTCCGACCCATGATATTCACGTTTCCAGCCAGCAGGCCATCCCACGTCGCGAGAGGAGAACGGGAAAAAGCACGCGGAATGAAGAAGAGAAGGAAAAAAAGAAAAGGAGGAGGCCGTTGACCGAGCTTGTCCCCATGCCACGACAAAGGAGCAGTTCCCGGGCTATCCGACAAAACATGACCATAGTCTAACGCTCGGTTGGGACGGAAGGTGCTCCAAATGTTGATGCTCTCTCGGTCGCTCGCTCTGTGTCGACCCTTCTTTTTTCTATCGGTCTTCTCTGCTCATAAATCAAGAGACGCCCAAGAAGAGGAGAGGAGGGATTCTTCATCTTCTCCGCAAGACTAGATCATGGAATCAGCTCGTCGGAATACATCGGGTTCAGTCAACTATGGTCAACTCTTGTAAACGGTCAACGGTCAACTGATGACATGGCAGCGATGTGGCGTTGGCGTGGTGGACGAGGCGGCAGGTGGCAATACACGGCCGACTTCAGTCATGTGTGGGCGCATGCGGCATCGGTTGGGGGCACGGTTTGGATGAATGGATTCCTTGAGTGAAGTAGAATCTGTTTATGGTGTTGTATTGTCAATATAACGAGCTGAGTAAGTCTGAAATAGACTTACAATATACGGCTGTGATGATTCCAAGACGACGGAGCGTGGCGGCCAGGTTGGTGACGAAACAAGCAGTGCAAGTTCCGGAGAAACATGTGCGGACAAACAAGAGCAACGTGGCCTATTCGACTAGCGTCATGCACTTTCGTGGAGCAAACGCAGCCTATTTGGTTGGGGTTGAAAAAATAAAAATCCTTAAGAAAGAGGCTCAGATACCAAGTTAAAAATAAAGGAATAAAGAACTTCGGTATATTTCAATGATTTGTGATGAGAAATACAAGAGCCAATTCATAGGTTTTACAGGGGGATTATTTACAATAATAAAATATCATTCAATCAATTACAATTAATCATAAAGATATTTAGAATATTAAAGATATTGAGAATATTATAGATATCATGGAGATGATAGGGAGATTTAGAATATTAAAGATATCAAGAATATCTAGAATATCATAAAGATAATCTTAATAGATCTAACAGCTCCACCGATCGATGGAAGCAATCGAAAAATGGCGAGAGCGTTGCCGAAGAGGCTAGACTCCAACACCCTCATGGTGGCCGGCAAGTCCCAGCGCCACCAGCTCTGCCACCTGATCTATACTGGGAGTGATGTTGTTCATAAAGGGATTCGACTCTGAAAAAGTTGGATCTTAAGCTCAGATTGCTTTTTGCGATATATGACTATGAATTAATGGCGTACGTGCCTAAAGTATCTGAGGTTTTTGCACGTGCAATATATGATTATGAATTAACGGTGATAGGTGCTTGCTTTTCTTCTTAGCATCCATCAAAATATTATCTCTCTGCAAGTTCTTCTTCTTCGGAGGTTTCTGGTTTAGGGACGTCTTCACCTTCATCGTCGTCGGAGGAGCTTTCTTCGGAGTCTCTGTCCCTCTCAATCATCACCTTTGGAAATGCAGAATTTCTCCTTCCCGTCATCATTTGTTTCGTGAAATCAATGCAGAAGAGGACGTGTGACGATGCACTGAAACGATGGGCAGTAAAGTGTACGCGACGTAAAACTATATCGGCCAAATAAGAGAAGAAAAAACGACATAAAACTATGAAAAAACAGAACCACATTTGTTTCTTTGTTTCTTTTTCTTTCCTTTTATCACATAACCTATAACCTACAACTGACTCTGGAATCGAAACATCCCAACATAGTGTGATTCTCCAATAGGGAGGTAAAACTACGAAAAAACAGAGCAATCGCATCTCACTTAGATTCATATACTCTGTAGATATCCATGATTTATCGATTTAAGATTGGACTATTCGTCATCTGGACATGCTGCTAACCAAGTAATGATAATTCGACTCATGCCCTGATGTCACCAAAATCTGCATTGCCAGGCGTTTGCACTGTGTTCGTATTCGTTGGAAGAAGAAGAAGAAGAAAGGTCCCAATCCCAAAAGGTCAACGCAGCAAAGCTGGAAGAGACCTCGTATACCGTGAGCTGGTTCAACAGCCATGTGTGCATGTAGAGCTTCTACTGCTGGATTTGTCGAACAGCACGCTAGCGTTGAGGAACGGGGGTTGGTTCGGTTGGGGGACTGCACGGTCTTTGTCGTGGAGCATCTCGATGACTTCAAACATGGGTGGTCGCAATTCCATGCAGGCTTGAGTGCAGAGAAGGCCGATTTGGAGCAATTTCGACGCCTCCAGGACAGGGAATTTACCTTGTAAGGCCGGATCAATGCACGCAGCTAAATTATTTGACTTGTAATGCTTCCATACCTGAAAAGCAATCATGAAATTTCCATGGCTCTCTTACATCTGAAGACAAATTTGCTAACACTAACGCAGAAAGCAACGGTAGAGTTTGTTGGGAAAATCAAGGGAAAAATGAGATAATCCCGGTGCGGCGTGGCCAGGAAAGTCAATGCCGGTCTAAGTTCTTCCTTATCGTAGGGACAAGCAATCTCACCGAGTGTAATACCGAGCTCGACCCCTGTGTGTATATGCTATTCTTTTTACCAATCAAGATTTCAAGAACCAGCACCCCAAAAGCATAAACATCGGCTTTCTCCGTTAGCAGTCCCCTCATGAGATATTCGGGTGCCATGTAACCACTGCATAGTTAACCGTCTTTTAGATATAAACCCATAACCCAGAGAAGATGTGAAGTGAAGAGAAGGACGATACACAAAAGCACTTTGACAGGCCAAACTTGTCAGATTAAGGAAATAGAAAGTGCCGACTACGGTTTCAAGCAGGCTAGTAATGAAAAGGTATTCTTACAGTGTGCCAGCAATTCCCGTGCTAAGATGAGACTCATCCGGAGCAATGCATCGGGCAAGCCCGAAATCTGCGATTTTCGCGGTGAGATTCTTGTCGAGGAGAACGTTGCTGGCTTTAATGTCTCGGTGAATGATTTTCACTCCACAGCCTCCATGAAGATGCGCAAGGCCCTCAGCTGATCCTGTGATGATGTGCAGCCTCGCCTCCCAAGTTAGGACGCAGGTCTCATTGTCGCCTGCAACAAAAGATTGTATTCGCTTATACAATCGCGCTTTAGAAAGACAAGCACAGCAGAGTGCGACAAACATAACAGAAGAAGTGGAATGGCTGGACACTAACAGAGCAAATTTTTGAAACCTACGACTTAGAAAATTATAAGACCGAAACATTGCTTGCAATACAAGAAACCCAGTAAGTAAGATTGCAAATTGAACTGGTGCTCGTCATAAGGGGTAGATCTGTTCTTGTCATCGATTGATGGCTGTGTAAGCATTGTGCGGCAATGCAGCGACCAGCTACTTACTGAAAAGAACTTGATCGAGACTTCCATTAGGAAGATACTCATAGATGAGGAGGCTCTCCGGGCCTTCAATGCTGCATCCCAAAAGCCTGACGAGGTTCTTGTGTCGGATCCCGTTGATAAGGTTCACCTCGTTGAAGAAGTTGTCCACCCATTGTCGTGTATTGAACACCAACCGCTTAACTGCGACGACCTTCCCGTCAGATAAATTCCCCTTGTACACGGAACCGCCGCCCCCTTGCCCTAGCTTCCTCGAGTCATCAAAGAAGTTGGTGGCCTTCTCCAGCGTCTCATACTTGAAATATAAGCTACACTTGCTCACGGTTGTTGGTAATTGTGTGAGGCTATCATGTACTGAAAATGGATGAATGCAAAATTCGTGATTTGTGTCATCAAGCTTCTGTTTAAGAATTATCAAGATGATCATTCTGCGCATTTGAACCGAATTGTTTACCTCGTTTCTTCTTGGAGTACTTTTTGTATCCAATGTATATTCCAATGAGAACAAGCGAAGTCACTGCAGCAGCTGATGAGGCTATTGCTATGGTGATGCGGACCCTAGATGAACCTGTGAAATGATAAACAATAGCAGGTTGAGATGAGTGAGTTCATTAGAAATTCCAAAAATCCGGCGGCACCAAATCATAAGATCAATCAAATCAAATTTATGGTGAATTTGTTTGGGAGAAAATTTCATGAAAATAAAATATTTTCCGGGAAATCATTTTTCAAGAAATTGGTATTTTATCTCATTTGGAAAATGATTTCAATCTCATGCAAAAAAATAAAAAAAAGTTCATTTTTTTTTTACTTTTCGTTGTCTTTCCTTCTTCCTCCTCAGCCGGTCGCTAGGCCTCGGTAATGGTTCTGACAGGCCACTAGTGTTGTTGCTGAGGCTTGGCGAGTGTCGACCTAACCAACCTTGGGCGAGGTCAAGCTTGCCAAATCCCAGTAAGCTCAACCTTGGGTGAACTCGCCTGAGGCCAGCTTGTGGGCTGGTCACTGAGGTTGGGCGATTGATGGAGGAGGAAGAAGGAAAAGAAAATAAAAAAAGAAAGAAAAGAAAAAAAATCCAAAATATCCAAAAAAATCAATTTTTTAAATAAAAATATCAAAAAATTCAAGATGAGCAATTTCAGAAATTTTTTTTTTTTCACTTTCATAATATTACGCATGAATGTTTTCTTTGATCAAAAAGTGTTTTTGGTTGACTAATCATTTTTAGCAAACCAAACAGGTGAAAGTTTGGAAACCAATTTCAGAATAACACTATTCCTCAAACAAACACACCCTTAGGCTCTGTTCGTTTCATAGAAAATATTTTCTGGCGTTCAGTTTGTTAAGGAAAATGAGTCAATGGAAAATGTTTTTCTAATCAACAGAAAACTATTCTTAAAATCAGAAAAATGATTTTTTTAAAGAAAGTTGGAAAACGTTTTGCAAAATATCATTAAATATTGGGGCTTGGACCTAAAACTCTAGGTTTGAACACTCGAACCTTAACGCTGGTTCTCAAGTCTCTAATGATCGGCCCGGGTCCATTGAGGCTGGGACCAGGTCCCTGACGCATGGGCGGTGGAAAATCTATACTGAACCGCAAAATATATTTAATGGTGAAGAAGCCATTTTTTAAGTTGGTAAGCCAGTGATCAGGAGACTATGCTGTTACCTCCACTAACTGGGATGTTGTAGAACTTCGTGGTGGAGTAACGGAGGAAGCATCCCGCATTCATGGCCCGCGCTTCTTCTCCGGGTGCGCAGCTTCGCGCCTTCGAAGTTGCGTTCTCCAGACAGACTCTGCAGCCGCCGGCATCGAGCGTGCTCCAACACTGCGCCAAAGCATATACCCCGGCGACTTCTCCGACTTTATCCTCCCCAGCCACCGCGAAGCCCTCGTTCTGTACTGCGCTTGCCGAGACATTCCTCAGCACCCGGTCCACCCTGTCCGAGAACTCGGCCACTCTCTCCCTCTGGTCCGCCGGGACTGTGGAATTGGAGCTACACTTGAGCATGTCGTGCGTTGGATCGACGGTCTCATTGTAGAAGTCGTAACCGTCGTAACGGAGGAAGCAGTCGTCGAGGTAGAGCCGGCCGAAGTTGGGGACGCAGCCGTAGAGCCGGCTCCGGCTCAGGGCATGGCAGAGGAGGCAGTCGTTCTCAAACAGGTTGCCGTAGCACTGGGCGAGGCCGTACAACGCTGGCGGCGGTGAGGCGAGGGAGTATTTGCCCCAGCGCTGGTCGGCGACGCTCTCGGAGATCTCCCTCATGATGGCGATGTAGTTGGGGATGACTTTTTCGGTGAGGAGCCCATTGGAGTTCCCACAGAGGAAGCCCGCTTCGGCGATTCGAGGGTCGGAGGCGGCGAGAGAAAAGAAGGAGGAGAGCGCGAGCAGAGGGAGAGCAAAGTAAGTGGAAATTGTAGTCGGAGATCGCATTGATGGGCTCCCTCCATTCGACTTCATGGGCTCTGCTTGAGAAATGCTCGGTTATCAATATTCCTTCTCGGTTCTCTTCGAAGAGAGAAGAAGAAGAAAAGGGAAAGATTTGAGCAAGAGCGCGATGGGAGCTCCGATTCAACCTGATGATCTCATAAAAAGCTTCAACCCAGCTACACCACGCGGAGTCGAAGCGACGACCTGATGCTTGACTTTTGGGTCTCGTTTCTCACATCACCCCTTGCTTTCTTCATGCTACAGTAGAGCTTTTTGGAAAGTGCCATGGCGATGCCAGGTCCCAGGAACAGCCGCGATGACATCCTTGATGATATGTTTGATGACATCTCTCTATCTCCTGTAGATGGAATGCAGTGTTTGGCACGGCGCGATTGATGAGGTTCCGAGACCCTTTTGAGCCTGAGAAGATTTTGGGTTGACGGAGGTCGAAGAAAATGGACCGATGTCTCTGAGAGAGAGAGATCTGCAACGACTGACCGGGACGAGGGTCACGGGAGTCGGATGTTGACGTCGATGTTGCTGTTTCTGTTTTGTTTTTTTAGCGATTATTCTGTCGCATTAAGTTCAGGGAAAATACCTTGAATCCTATATTTGCACGGTCGTGGCTGGGTTGGTAGATAGAGGTCGGTCGTATGGGAAGATTCTCTTTTCTAAAGATCTTATTTCACGCAATTTTGTATTTTACCAAGTTCTAATTCACTTGCTTGGTGGGTAAACTTCAAGCACCAAAAGGAAAAAGTTAATAAACTTCCAATTCAAACTATATTTGATATAACGCCAAAAGTAATTATATCAATAAAATTTACGGTTAGAGTCAAATGTAAAAAAAACCAGTAAAATGAAAAGAATACAATTAAATTTGCGACCCTAGAAAAATGGATGTCAAGATCAAGTAATTCTATTATCAAGGAGAAAATGAATTACTATGTTATCACACTTAAGTTAAAATTTGTGGCGCTCAAATTTTTTGCCATAATATAGATGGTTAGGTAATGAAGAAAAAAGTAACCAAAAGTTTTTTCCCCGTAGAAATAACTGATGAATTTGAAATCTTGATGGTGAAAACTCTAGAAGCTCAAAAAAAAAAAAAAAAAATTCAAAACTAAAATGACAAAAAATATAAAAGGGAATTACGTTGACAAGCGTTGATTTAATCATTTATTAAGCAGTCAAATAACGAAAATCTATAATTTTTAACGCATGATTTTTCACATGTGTGTAACTAGATAAGATTTTTATAATAATACAAATAAAACGAGGCGATGGAACTTGGGACAGGAAAAAATGGTTTGCCTATTACCATCCAAAAAAAGTTGCAATTAAAGTTGTGACCACTGTAAATTGGATGTCGAGATCACGTAATTTTTTTATCAAGGAGAAAATTAATTACTATAGCACCATACCTAGGTTTAAATTCTCTGCACTTGAATTTTTTGCCATGAGATAGATGGTTAGGATGGAAGAAAAAGTAATCAAAAGCATTTTCCCTTAGGAAAAATCGATGAATAAGAAATCTTGATGATGAAAACTCCGGAAATTCAAAGGTAAACAAATTCCAAAGGAAAATGATAGAAAAAGGACAAATAATTAAAGAGGGGATTATGTCAAAAAGTGCTGTCTAATCATTTATTAAGCAACTAATTAATGAAAGTCTATTATTTTCAAGGCATGATTCTTTCACGCGTCATATGTAATCAGAGAGGATTTTTATAATAACACAAATAAAACGAGGTTTGACTATTTCCAATGTGCAATCATAGACAAAATCAATATGAACCCTCCAATTAGGAAAAAGAAGGACAAAAAAAGAAGAAGAGAAAAGGGTCTACGTTGACTTTGACTGTGCTGGCCGATTAAGAAAAGACTCCATACGGTCAACTTTTCCCATTCCATCGTACAACTCTTCAAAAGAGAAAAGATAAAATAAGAAAAGACTATGACCAAAAAGGAAAACGAAAAAAAAAAACAAAGAAAAGTTTGCTGGTGACATGACAACATCAATCCACATCCATCTCTCTCTTGAATTTAGCCAAGCTATAGTTGCCATTCACCCCGAGTTTAGGCAGCGCGTGCTAACATTTTTATTTCTTAGAATTTCTGTTCTTTTGTTCTAACAAAAAAAAAAAAAAGAATATAAATCCGTTTGGTAACGCGAGAGTTGTTTTTATTCCTTAGGAAATAGAAAGTTAGCCTAGGAATAAATTTGGAGCGAGAAAACGAAAAAAAAAAAAAAAAATTGCTTCTGTTCTCGAGAACCATTTCTAGAAATAAGTCAATTTTTTTTTCTTTTCTTCTTCTCTCTTGCCGCGGCCACCTTTAGTGGCTTGGAGCCACCGCCGACCGCCGGCTGCCGTCGCTGGACGCTGCCGCGGGCCATCGTCGCTGGCATTGATCACTGGCCGCCGGTAGTCACTGGTCGCTGCCATCGTTGCCGCTTGTTGCTGGTCGCCGCCGCCGTTTGTCGCCGCCGCCGGCATTGGTCACTAGTCGCCGCCGGTCGCCGATCGTTGCCGGTTGCCGGTCGTCGCCGCTGCCACCGTCGCCCGTCGTCGGTTGCCGCCACTGGTTGCCGTCGTCGCCGCCACCGGTCACTGTCGCCGCCGATCACCGCCGCCGCCGCTGTCGACCGGTGACCAGCGGGCGCTGGTTGGCGGTTGGCGATCCTTGAGCAAGAATAAAAAACGAATAAATACAAAAAAGAATCGTTGTGTTACCAAACGCATTTCTATTCTTTTTCTATTCCAATAGTAGAAATTTTGTGTAGTTACCAAACGAGCTTTTTTACTTAGAAATTGTTCATCGGACTAGAAATAGAAAAGAATTATTTCTGAAAAAAAAAACTCTTTTCCAACCAAGAAGCGTTGTCATGCGCACCCTTAGCCTTCATAGCAAAAGGAGCTTAAACCCTTCATCCCTAGACTCAAGCTCATCGCACATCATCTTAAATTTACTAGATTTAATCATGTGATTTATCAAACTTTTCTTCAAGTGAGTAAGCAATTAGTTTTGGATTGCTAACTCTTAATTGAGTTAGTCACAGAGTTAATACCAGAAAATATCTCAAGTCGATAAATTGGTGTTGCATTTATCCTTAATTAAGTTTCATGTCTTGAAAAAATCATAATGGTTAATCTCTAATTAATTTTAATGTCATAAAAAATAGCAAACTGATACACATGTGACTAATATTTTCTTGTAGATAGCTTATCAAAGTGGAATTGTCCAACTCTAGAACTAACTTCAGTTCAGAACAACCTGTAAAGTGATGGACAGCATGGAGGCAAGCTAGGGTTTCCGGTTGAAGAGCTTGCAGAAGGGTGGTGTTCTTAGTTGGGTCCTACGGTTTCTGAAATTAATTTCGGTTGCAGGTGGGAATGAAGCTAGCTCAAGCTATTTCTCGAGATTGGCTCATGCTTGACAGGTTGATTATGCGAGATTCGCTTGTTTAAATTTGATTTTAGGTCGAGCTCGCTGATTTTCAGCTAAAACGCTCGTGAACTTAGTTGAGCTTACTATATTTTTCAAAGAATATATGTTACTGATAAACTTCACCTAAACATTCTAGGAAATTTTCCAGAGACCCCCAGATTGTACATATTTTTCAAAAGACCCTTAAGGAGTGGCACTTTCTAAAGAAGAAAGAAAATTCCTCAAAATGTACCACCATATTCTAAATGACCCACACCTCATCGCTGGCTGTAAAAAGCAG
This sequence comes from Eucalyptus marginata, assembly GCA_014182565.1. Taxonomy (NCBI): domain Eukaryota; kingdom Viridiplantae; phylum Streptophyta; class Magnoliopsida; order Myrtales; family Myrtaceae; genus Eucalyptus; species Eucalyptus marginata. The sequence continues at coordinate 2,196,576 of CM024586.1, forward strand.
CTTCCAATGACCCTGGTGACAGTCACGTACGTATTTTTTTACAAAAATCATCTCCCTATTAAGCAACGCAAAAGCAAAGAAAGATATTGGGGGAAGAAGAGAGAGCTAGGGTTCGAAAAAAAATTACGGCAAATTCCAATCGAGAAAGGAGGTCGGGAATTGCAGATGCAAACAGGAGTCCGATCATTCCACAGCGTGCGCGCTCGCTGTCAATTCCATTGGAACCTAGGCCCAGAACTTCCTCTAAGTTTAAAGCGCATCGACGTTCAATTGCTCCAACCAGATTAACGATCTTTCTTGCGCCAATTTTGATAGGCTTCAAGATCACGGCGATGTTGAGGCGAGCCACCTCCTTCAAGATCACAACGATCTCGGGTTTCCATCACCTCTTGCTGATCCAGGAGATATTGAATCTCTCGGAGTCAGATACCATAGTCCTCGCCATCCAGTTTTTCACCCTTGTTCAAATCAACAACAATTTTTCTTTGCAGCCATTTTCAACTACATTCAAGAAATGCGCATGAGATATTAATAATTAGCACATATCACTATTTTTTGGCATTAATCTAAATCGCATAATAAAAATTTTATACAAGTCGCAGGATCGAAAATTTGCTGTGCTCTCTATCATCTCTTGCCCCCAAGTACTCAATCATTATATGTAATATAATATGTGTAAAAATAAATTGTAGGAGGAAACTAATAAGTCTTACCTTAACTAAAAATGTACTCCCACTTAACTATCGCATACACATTCTTGATCGATGTTATGCATTAAATCAATAACATATATAAACACAAAGTAGTATATGCTACTGACCAAACTCTAAAGTAGTGATTCTAACATTCACAACGAAAATAGCCGATAACTCGGTCAAAATGCCAATGTTGAAGAATGGGCAGCGGAGACGTAGCACAATTATTTAGCTACAAATCTCTTGCAGTCTCAATATCAATTCCTCTAGAACAAGCGGACTATTTTACATTGCTAGTCAAATCCACTGTCTTTATGTAATATGTCATCGGACTCACAGATAGCTCATCGGCAAACTCGTGCTACTCAAGCAAGAGTTGGGTTCCACAGCATAAGAGCTCTTGGGATCAATATAGAAGAGATAATTCTGATAGCTAATAATAATTTTTCAGTGTTTTGTATGTCCTATGTTATTAGCTTGTGAGAAGCCTTGCCTATTCATAGAAGGTGAGAGAAGCTCTCTCACTCGCTCACTCTATGTCGACCCTTCCTTTTTTTTTTCTCTCAGTCCTCTCTTCTCATAAATCAAGAGACGCCCAAGAAGAGGAGAGGAGGGATTCTTCATCTTCTCTGCGAGACTAAGGTTTTCATCGCTCTGTGATCGACAGAAGCAATCTAAAAATGGTGATAGCGGTGCTGAAGAGGCTGGACTCCAACACCCTCACGGTAACATTCATGAGTACTAGGTTCCTCCCTCTCTCTCCCCTCGCGTGATCTATATTGGGAGTGATGTAGTTCATGAAGGGATTCGACTCCAAAAAAGTTCAATCTTAGGCTCAGATTGCATTTGCGATATATGATTTTCAATTAACAGGGTACAAGCCCAAAGTATCTGATGTTTTTGCATTTATTAAGACACATGGCGATGGGTGCTTCTCTTTTCTTCTTAGTATCAATCAATGTTTCTTCTTTTCGTCTTCATTTTCTGTCACACCCCAAATCCTAACAGAAAATGGGGATCACCCCACCGCCCTTTCACTCGTAGGATGAGCCTCAAACTAAATCCAAAAGTCCAACTTTGAAAAATCTTCATTAATGCCACTTTTACAATAGACTACTAACCGAGAACCTGAAAAGATTGAGAATTACAGTTTAATGAGTAGTACATATCTATTTTACGTAGATTGAATAGCCACGATGTATGTATGTATGTATGTATGTATGTATGTATGTATGTATGTATGTATGTATGTATGTATGTATGTATAAAGCAATGCCAAAAACTCATAATCCAACACTTCAATATACATATCAAATCATGTATGTGTCGTTTCATTTCAATGAGCTTTATATAATTAAGAAAATACTCATTTAAATCAACACAAATATTAATGGTCAAGTCCACTAATCAATTTTATCAAAATCACACAACAATGATCTATTGCATTGATTTATTTCTATCCAAGCATGAGTTAATGGTCCATCCATCGACCAATCTTTTACCTAATATCAAATCATGGTCACGACACAACATTTGGTGACAAGGCAAACAAGATTCCCCCATGGCAAGATCTTCACCTAATAAGTTGATGGCTTAGCCTAGAAGGATATCTTAAACCCAATATGCATACCCATAGGCCTCTCAATAGGCTCACAGTAGTATTGACCACCAAACCCTCATCTTTCAATACCAACAATCAAATCCACAATCAATATTAACAATTGATTTCACAAAACAAAACGTATAATATTTCTAAACTCTATTAATCAAATGAACACATTTCACAAGATATTTCTCCTATCATTCTAGAATTCTTCATAAACCAAATTCACAAATTGATATGTATAACATTTTGAAACATCTTTCAAAAAATGTTTCTAAGAATGTCTTTCATAATACGTTTCACAAACCATTTAGGACAATCAACTCAAGCTATGTTCAACATATACTTTGCCATTTTCAATAGATAAAAGGGTAGTAAATGCTCGATTCAATTTTATGCATCCAAAATGCCCTAAGCACAACTTTTATATATTTTCAAAGGAGTATCAAAATTATGTAATGTTTCTTTAACTCATAATATATGTCATCCTATCATTTTCAAGACATGAGTAAAGAAGAGATAACACCACTCAGCTGGGAATGCCAATGACCAAACAATAAATATTACTCGAATTATTGAACTTGCGATTCTATCAAATAAGTAAGAAACGAGTTAAAATTGAGTAAAACGTTACCACCACTATGATTAAGCTAAACTAAGTTTAAATGTTAACAACAAAAATTAAACACGCCCACAAATCACTTGTCCAAAGTGATTATTCAAAGCCATTTGCAACATAGAGCTTGAAACTTATGCTACAATTCTCTCCATCAAACCTCTTTTTAATCGTACCTAGTTAATAGAAAGCCCTTTCAATGTACTACAAAAACCCTAACTTGATTGATCCAAAATCAAGCTGAAAACCACTGAAATTTGGCTCCAAAGTCACTGGACACACACTGTTCATCAAGCGCGGAAAACCTCAAAATTTTGTTTTGAGAAAACTACAAACATAAATCAAGTTATGTAAAATCCCACGGCTCAATGGCTCCTTAATCAAACTTTGAAACTTAAAATCAACTTAACCTTGAATTTATGCCCTGACTTCAAATGTTACTTCAATTAGATGAACGAAGGGCATGATCACTCATGAACATTGCGAATCGGAGTTAAATTTGTTTGGCAGGGGCGTGGCACAAAACCTTCATTTTTTTCCTTTCCTTTTCTCTCTTTTTCTCCCTTTTCTTTCCTATTCGTGCGTCTAGGTCCCTTTTTATTAAGCTGAGCGTCCTTTTCATCACCTTTGGAAAAGCAGAATTTCTCCTTCTCGTCATCATTTTTTCTTTTTTTCTGTGAAATCAATGCGCCAAAGCGATGGGCAGCAAAGTGTAAGCGAGACAGTCGTGGATTTTGAAGCCGCGTAAAACTATTTCGACCAAAAAAGAGAGAAAAAAACGACATAAAACTATGAAAAAACAGAAGGACAGTTGTTTCTTTTTTTTTTTTGTTTCTTTCCTTTTATCAGATAACCTACGATTGATTCCGAAATCGAAACATCCCAACATGGTGTGATTCTCCAATCGGGACGTAAAACTACAAAAATACATAGCAATCACACCTCACTTAGATTCATTTATTCAGGGAATATCCATGATTTATTGATTTAAGATTCGACTGCCCGTCATTTGAATATGCTGCTAACAAGTAAGGATAATTCGACTTATGCCCTGATGTGACTAAAATCTACACCACCAGTCGTTTGCAAAGTGTTCTCTATCAGTCGTTGGCAAGTGTTCGTATTCGTTGGAAGAAGAAGAAGAAGAAGAAGAAAGGTCCTGATCCTAAAATGTCAACGCAGCAAAGCTGGAAGAGGGCTTCTTGTCAAGCTGGAAGAGACCTCGGATGCCGTGAGCTGGTTGAACACCCATGTGTGAATGAAGAGCTTATGCTACTGGATTTGTCGAACAGCAGGCTAGCGTTGAGGAATGGGGGTTGGTTCGGTTGGGGGACTACACAGTCTTTGTTGCGGAGCATCTCGACGACTCCAGACATGGGCGGTCGCAATTCCATGGAGGCTTGAGTGCATAGAAGGCTGATTTGGAGCACATTTGACGCCTCCAGGACAGGGAATTTATCTCGTAAGGCCGGATCAATGCACGCAGCTAAATTATTCAATTTGTAGTGCTTCCATACCTGCAAAGCAATCATGAAATTTCCATGACTCCCTTATTTCTGAAGATAAATTTGCTAACACCAACGAAGAATTGTTGGGAAAATCAAAAGATTAGATAATCCTGGTGTGCCGTGGCTAGGAAAGTAAATGTCGGTCTAAGTTCTTCCTAATCGTCGGGACAAGCAATTTTACCGACTGTAATACCGTGCTTGACCCCCGTGTGTATATGCTGTTCTTCCTACCACTCAAGACTTCAAGAACCAGCACCCCAAAAGCATAAACATCAGCTTTCTCCGTTAGCTGTCCCCTCACAAGATATTCAGGCGCCATGTAACCGCTGCATGGTTAACTGTCTTTTAGATATAAATATACTTAGCCCAGAGAAGATGTGAAGTGAAGAGAAGGATGATACGCAAAAGCACTTTGACAACCAAACTTGTCAGATTGAGGAAATAGAAAATGCCGACTATGGTTTCAAGCAGGCTACTAATGAAAACGCATTCTTACAGTGTGCCGGCAATTCCTGTGCTAAGATGAGACTTATCCACAGCAATGCATCGGGCAAGCCCGAAATCTGAGATTTTCGCCGTGAGATTTTTGTCGAGGAGGATGTTGCTGGTTTTTATGTCCCGGTGGATGATTTTCACTCCACAGCCTCCATGAAGATACACGAGGCCCTCAGCTGTTCCTGTGATGATGTGTAGCCTCTCCTCCCAAGTTAGGACAGGGGTCGCATTGTTGACTGCAACAACAGATTCTATTCGCTTATTTTGAAAGACAAGCAGAGCGGAGTGCGACAGACATAACCGGAGAAGGCAAGAGATTTTTGAAACCTACGACTTGAAAATCATAAGATGGAAGCATTGCTTGCAACAAAAGAAGCCAGTTACTAAGAATGCAAATTGAACTGACGCTTGTCGTAAAGGGTAGATCTCTTCTCGGCATTGAACGATGACTGTAAGTGTGTTGTGTAGTTATACAAAAAACCAGCTACTTACCAAAAAGAACTTGATCAAGACTTCCATTAGGAAGATATTCGTAGACGAGGAGGCTCTCTGGGCCTTCGATGCTGCATCCCAAAAGCTTGAGGAGGTTCTTGTGTTGGATCCAACTGATCAGGTTCACCTCGTTGAAGAAGTCATCCGCCCATTGTCGCGTGTTGAACACCAACCTCTTAACCGCGACGACCTTCCCGTCGGGTAAATTCCCCTTGTACACGGAACCGCCGCCCCCTTGCCCCAGCTTCCTCGAGTCATCAAAAAAGTTGGTGGCCTTCTCCAGCATCTCGTACTTGAAATATAAGCTAAACTTGCTCTTGCTTGCCCGTAATTGCATGATGTTATTTTGCACTGAATAAGGATGAATACGAAATTCATGTCATCAAGCTTGTGTTCAAGAATTACCAAGAGATCGTTTTACGCATTTGAACCGAATTGGTTACCTTGTTTCTTCTTGGAGTACTTCTTGTATCCAATGTATGCACCAATGAGAACAAGCGAAGTCGCTGCAGCAACCGATGGGGTTACTGCTATGGGGATGTGGACCCTAGATGACCCTGCGAAATGATAAAGACAACATCAGGTTGAGATGAACGAGTTCATTAATCATTCCAAAAATGTGGCAAACATCGAATCATATGATCATTCAAATTAAACTTAGGGTGCATTTGTTTGGGGGAAAATTTCATGAAAAAGGAAAATATTTTTCGGAAAATCATTTTTCAAGAAAATGATTAATTTTCTTTTGTTTGATGATATATGATTGAAAATGTTTTCTGGTGTTTAAATTTCGTTTGGAAAATGATTTCAATTTCATGAAGAAAAAACCATTTTTATTTGATTTTCTTTCTCTTTCCTTCTTCCTCCTCCACCAGTCGACACCAAGCCTTAACAGGACATTGCCACTATTGTTAAGGCCTAGTGAGGGCCAACCTGACCAACCTTGGGCAAGGTCGAGCTTGCTAGATTTTGGCGTTTGTTGCAACGAGGTTGGCAAGGCTTGAGCTTGCCATAAGTCGGCTTGCCCCTAGGACCGCGAAGGAGGAAGAAGGAAAAGGAAAAAAAAAAAAAGGAAAAATATTTAAAAAATTGATCTTTCAAATAAAATATTTAAAAATTCCATATGGGCAATTTTTGAAAGTGTTTTTACCTTCTTAGATTTAGGAATTCACTTTTCTAATTTTATGAATGAATATTTTCCTTGATCAGAAGGTGTTTTTGATCAATTAATCATTTTTCGTGAACTAAACGGGCGAAAGTTTAGAAACTAATTTCGAGAGAACACTTTTTGTCAAACAAACGCATTCTTAGGTTATGCTCATTTCGTGGATAATATTTTCCTAGAAAACATCTTTCTCATTTTTCAACGTTCGGTTCACTTAGGAAAATGAATTAATGGAAAATATTTTTCTAGTCAACGGAAAACTATGCTTATATTCAAGAAAATGATCTCCGCTTTGAAAAAAGTTGGAAAATATTGTCTAAAATATTATTAGGTATTACGCTTGGATCCAAAACTCTACATTTGAACACAAAAACCCCACGCTGGTTCCGCTGATTCCTAAGTCTCTAATGCTTAGGATGGGTCCATCACAGTTGGGCTCGGATCCATTGAGGTTGGGACCAAGTCTCTTGGCCATGAGTCCATCAAGACTAGATTTGGGTCAATTGAGGTTAGGCTCTCGGCACCTATGCCCGAATCCATCGTGGTTGGGCTTGAACCCTTGGTGCTTTTGCCCTAATGCCCCAACATTTGAGCTAGCATCCATAAAGGCGAGGCTTAGGCCTCGACGCTCGAGCTCTAGTCCCTAGCACTCGAGGCTCGGGTCTTGAATTAATGAAACTTTGTTCTTATAAGAATATATCTTTTTTAAATAAAAATTTCAATTATTTTTGTTTTTAAAAAATTCAAAATTTTAATTACTTTAAAAAATTGAATTTTTAATTAATTTTTTCCTTTTATTTATATATTTATTTTATGCTTTTGCCTTAGCTTATCACTAGCCTCCGGGATGGCTAGCAATTGACCATAGGCAAGGGAAGAGCTCATTGTTCTAGCGATTCCAAGATCTTATCGACCTTTGACGAGGCTCGAGCCTCATTGATCTAACTAGACTCGAGCTCGACCTCGCATGAGGTCTGTCGCCGATTGTCACCATGGCCAGCAATCGGCTAAAAAGGAAAAAGAAAAGAAAATAAAAATAATAAAAAAATTCGATATTTTAAAAAATGAAAAGAAAAAGGTAGTTTAAAAAATATCATTAAAAGAAGTGCCTTAATTGACCAACATGAGGGAACCACAATTGGAAAAATCGAAATCTGACAGTAGACATAGAAGAGCGTCGGTTTTTCTTTAATGGCGAGGAAGCCATCTTTTAAGTCGATAAACCAGAGATCAGGACCCTAGTTGTTACCTCCGCTATCGGGGACGTTGTAGAACTTTGTGGTCGAGTAACGGAGGAAGCATCCCGCGTTCATGGCCCGCGCTTCTTCTCCAGGTGCGCAGCTTCTGGCCATCGAAGTTGCATTCTCCAAACAGAATCTGCAACCGCCGGCATCAAGCGCGCTCCAACACTGTGCCAAAGCATATACCCCGGCGACTCCTCCAACTCCGTCCTCTCCAGCCACCGCGAAGCCCTTGTTCTGCACTGCGCTTGCCAAGACATTCCTCAGGACACGGTCCACCCTATCCGAGAGCTCAGCCACTCTCTCCGCCGGGACTGTCAAATTGGAGCTACACGTGAGCATGCCATGCGTCGGATCGACGGTCTCGTTGTAGAAGTCGTAACTGCCGTAACGGAGGAAGCAGCCATCGAGGTAGAGCCGACCGAAGTTGGGGAGGCGGGTCCAGCTCTTGATAAAGCAGAGGAGGCAGTCAGACTCAGTCAAGTCGCCATGGCACTGGGCGAGGCCGTACACTGCCGGCGGCGGCGAGGTGAGGGAGTAGTTGCCCCAGCGCTGGTTGGCGACGCTCTTAGAGATCTCCCTCATGACTGCCACAAAGTTGAGGACGATGTTTTGGGCGACGATCCCAGTGCAGTTCTCGCAGTAGAGGCCCGCTTCGGTGGTTCTAGGGTCGGAGACGGCGAGAGAGAAGAAGAACGAGGAGAGCGCGAGAGGAGCAAGGGCGATTGATGGGCTCGCTCCGTTCGACTTCATGGGCTCTGCTTGAGATATGCTCGTTTATTCCTTCTCTCTGTTCTCTTCAAAGAGAGAAGAAGAAGAAGACGAAGAAAAGGGACAGATTGACCAAGAGCGTGAGGGGAGATCCGATTCAACCTGTTGATCTCATAAACCTTCAACCTGGCTACACGACGCGAAATCGAAGCGGCTAACTGGGGCTTACCTTCGGGTCTCGTTTCTCACGTCCCTCCTTGCTGTCTTTATGCTACATTAGAGTTTTTGGAAAGTGCCACGGTAATGACATCTCTCTCCAGACTCCCCCCCCGTCTCTAGAGAGAGGGTGGAATGCAGTGTTTGACACGGCGAGAATGATGGGGTTCCGAGAGCTTTCGAGTCAGAAAAGATTTTAGGTTGAGTGCGGTCGAGACGCCAGAGAGAGACCTGCAGCAACTGATCGAGACGCCAGGGTGATGATGTCCGCGTCAATTTCGCTATTCTTTTTTATAAATGATTGGACGATATTATTTAATATATTATGAAAATAATAATATATTTTTGACAACCAAAAAATTATTAAAAAGTTCACTTATTCAAAAATTTGTACCTTACAACAATATGTTATTCTCATAGTAGCCTAAAAATTATCATGCTAGCAAAGTTCGAACCTAAAATCGAAGAACCAGACTAATTTCAAGTTCCAAGATATACATAGTAGGTCTCTGATTCCAAAAATTGAGGAATCTATTTTAATGGGTATTACCCAAGTTCTAGGTAAATGAAACCTGTAACAAGCTTTTGTATTTTTCTTGATTTATATCTTTGCATAATTTTGTAATACTTCATAGCATTTGATGATTAATGTTTAATCTGGAACCATTAGTCTAAGCTTTTATTTTATGATTGAGACTTTTAATTTATTAATGTTTCATATTCTTCATGTGTCTAAATATAAGTCATGGCCGGTGAATTATAGCAATAAGTTGTGGTAATTAAAAATGATGATTCACTATAATCATTCAATCAATAATATGTACGGAAACTTGAGACAATGGAGGTTCTAAGTTTAAGGGTATGCATGGTAGGTTCCGAATTCCAAAAAATGTTAAACCCATTACAACGTGTAGGTACTATGAATCCTATATTTGCATGGTCGTGGTTGGGGCTGGTAGATAAGGTCCATCGTTGGAAGATTCTCTTTTGCATCGACTTGGGGCTAACCCATGTACATAATTAGTCAAAATCCATCTACCTTAATTTGACTTTATATGATCAAATTTGGCCTTGAGTGTTTCAGATGGGATTCCCCCTTCATTTTTCATACATGTAAATTTGACTTTGTCCCGTCACTGCCACCATGAGGTGTCCGAGCTAGTTTATATGCACGCGCCTACTCGAATGAGTCACCAAATGAACGATTGGGCACCATCTTTTTTTCTAGTTTTTTTTGGTCAGTATCTTTTTTTCTAGTTTGAATTTAGGGATAAGTGCATTGAAAATCTTAAAATTTATCACGAAAGTTCAAATTGAGTCTTAAAACTTTCACAAAGTATAATTAAGTCATAAAACTTATCTCTTAAAATTTTCAAAAATTGTAATCACTAGAAGGACATAGATTGGACCAATTTGATAACTTTTAGAACTTGATTGTGCCTTTATGATAAATTTTAGAACTTTCAATGCACTTATTCCTTGGATTTATGTATGACCTCTTCTACCTTGATTATCAACACTACATAGAGTTCCACAAATCAAAGACACCTAGGAACGTGGTAGTTCATACAAGACCGTCTCAATTCACATCTAAAATAGGAGGAAATCTTAGGAAAACTAAGCAAGTTCTCATATCAATAAGTTGCAAGCGTGAAGCGATTCAACAACTCTTCTGTGCTTTCCAAAGCACATAGAATAAAAGAATGACAAGCATAAAATCATTTTTAAGTCTCGCGTGATTCAACAGATCATATGCACCGAGTCCCTAAGTGGTTGAGAAGCACACGACGCAATATAAGTTTGGGGTTTGGCCGTTACCGCGCCCGAGTCGACCGCAAAATTATTTCGGTCGCCAAGATTCGACCTCCACGCATACACAGCACCAATTATAGAAAAAGGTAGATGCCCCAATTTTCATAGCCTATGCCCACACCACATAAACAATAGTGGAGGAGGAAGAAGGCCTAAAACTATGATTCAAGATTTAATATTTAAAAAATAAAGCGTGCATTTCTTTTTTAAAGATTTTATTTCAAGAAATATTGTATTTTACCAAATTCTAATTCACTTGCTTAGCTGGTAAACTACACGCACCAAAAGAAAACGTTAATAAATTTCCAATGAATTGATATAACACCAAAAGTTATTATATTTCAAGGTAAAGGCAATAAAGTTTACCAATAAAGTCAAATGTCAAAAAACTGGTAAAACGAAAAGAGTGCAATTAAAGTTGTGACCATGGAAAAATGGACATGAAGATCAAGTAATTCTTTCATCAAGGACAAAATGAATTATTATGGCACCACACTTAGGTTAAATTCCTGGCGCATCACCTAGTTTAACCTTCGTAGCAAAAGGAGCTTAAACCCTTCATCCCTAGACTCGAGCTTGTCGCACATCACCTCAAATTTACTAATTTTTATATGAAATTACTAGCTTTGATCATGTGATTTATCAAGCTTTTCTCCGAATGAGTAATCAACTAGTTTTTGATTCCTAACGCTTATTTGAGTTAATAACAAAGTTAATACTAGAAAATATCTCAAGTCGATAAACTGGTGTTACATTTATCCTTAATTAAGTTTCGTGTCTTGAAAAAATCATAATGGCTCATTTCTAATTAATTTTCATGTCATAAAAAATAGCAAACTGGTAGACATGTGATCAATCTTTCCTTCGTCAGCTTTCGTCCAATATTCTGGATAATTACGAACATGGAAACACACTTGGAAAACAATTTGGATGATCGCTGTATGACTTAGCTCCTCGTGAAAATTCACCAAAGATGGGTCTCCCAAATGACATTGTTTTTGCGAAATCTCTGGTGAGAACGCAGAAATATCTATTTGTAGCATGTGAGCCATGCACCGCACAATGAGCGATCCAAGTGAAGTCCTCTCCTTTCTAAGGTTGCCCCTATCCCAGTAACAACTCATGATCCATGCACATCTTAGGTCGAGTCGTGATGAACGATAGACCCTAGTTCATAGCTTGTGATCAACTCAGTTACCTAACACATGCTTCATCTCGTGTTGCAGGTAACTAATGTTTTCGTGGGGACTCTGCATTGACATTAAACTCGCGCCCTAACTCGTTGGGTATATGCATGTTTTTTTTATCACGAATAAGTGAAGAACCCATCTCAAATGACTTTTCATAGTGTTGGGGCATACAATAAGAGGTCGCTGGCCTAATGTGATAGCTTTGATTCAAGTCATACCTAGTTAAGCAATTCTTCACAAACTTATTGTTATCATCATATGTTATATGTCTACTCAATAATCTCAAGGCCCTAACAGTATGTTCTACGCCATATGGAATGGCCCTAATAATCTCAAGGCCCTAATAGATGAATTGCCATTGTTTTTTTTATCCCAAAATGAAACTAAGAAAGAACATGAGGATTTGAGAAGAAACATTTTGGAGCGAGGGGCCAGAAAAGCTAGTGGAGAATCAACATCGTATGGGCTTAAGTATGAGTGGACCAAGCCCGGTTGTGTTTTCTTTCTCTCTTTCATTAAAGCCAAGCCAAAATGCAAGAGTAAGGAGTATCAAAACATGATACATCTCGATGCCTTTATAACCTAGAATGCTGATCTATTTGATTCTCGAATATAGTGAGTCAATTCAGGATTCGTTAAAAAGAATTAAGATGTCTTTACATTCTATGATAACTGGCTCACTATTTTCCAAGAGCAGAGAGAAATCTTGTAGATGGCTTATCAAAATGAAATTGTTTAACTTTCGAACTAACTCCAATTCTGAACAACATGCAAAGTGATGGAGAGCATGGCGACAAGCTAGGTTTCAATTTGAAGAGTGCTGCTAGAGTTGTGTTTTTAGTCGGATCCTACGGTTTATGAAGTTAATTTCAATTGTAGATGGAAATGAAGTTGACTCAAGCTAATTTTTTAGATTGAGTCGGGCTAGATAGGATGATTATGCAAGATCCACTTATTTAAATTTGATTTGAGGTCAAGCTCATCAATCTTCAGCCAAATTGCTCTCGAGCTTAATTGAACTTCTATTATTATATATAAATATATATATTTTAAGAAATTAATAGTTATCGATAAACTTCATGTAAACATTCGAGGATATTTGGAAGGTTCAGATGCTCGCTTCCAAAAGCATGTTTCAGCGCTCACAAATCAAGAGACGCCCAAGAAGAGAAGAGAAGGGATTATTTATCTTCTCCACAAGACTAGGGTTTCATCGCTCTGCCAATCAACAGAAGCAATCGAAAAATGGCGAGAGCATTGCTGAAGAGGTTGGACTCCAACACCCTCACGGTGGCCGGCAAGTCCCAACACCACAAGCTCCGCCGCTTGAACATTCACGAGTTCCAAGTTACTCCCTCTCCCTCCCCTCACGTGATCTATACTGGGAGTGATGTTCTTCATGAAGGGATTCGACTCTGAAAAAGTTGGATCTTAGGCTCAAATTGCATTTGCAATATATGATTATGAATTGACGGCGTACATGCCCAAAGTATATGATGTTTTTGCATTTCTTGAGACTAATGGTGATGGGGGCTTTGCTTTTCTTCTTAGCATCCACCAGAGTCTCTTCCTCCTCTTTTGTCTCCATTTTCTGTCACACCCCAAAAGCTAGCAGAAAATGGGGATGACACGCTGCCTTTCACTTAGAAGATGTAGCTCCAAACTAAACCCCAAAGCCCAATTTTGAAAAGTGTTCGTTAATAACGCTCTCACACTAGATCATTAATGAACCACTAGGATTTGCCCTAGTGGCCACCCTTCCAACATGGAAGGGGGAGGTGAAGGGTTCAAATCCCCACCTCTCAGGGGGGATGGGGTGGGGACGCGTAAGTTTCAAGAGTGGGTTTCGACTCCCACGCCCTGCAAGAGGCAGGGCAAAAGTCTGAGAGTGAGTGTAGAATAGGAATAGAGTAGGACTGACCAAAAAAAAAAAAAAACACTAGATCATTAATGAGAATTAGAAAAAGATTGAAAAAAATAGATGTGAGCAATTACAGCTCAATAAGTAGTATATATCTCTTCTAAGTAGATCGAACAACCACCATGCATATACTATATATAACAATACCAAAAACTCATAATTCAATAGTTTAATATAAATAACAAATCATCTATGTGTCATTTTATTTCAACAAGCTTTATATAATTCAGAAAATACTCATTAAAATCATCACAAATATCAATGGTCAAATCCATTGATCGATCTTATCAAAATCACATGTTAATGGTCTATTTAATTGATTCATCTCATATTAAAACACACGTCAATGATCCATCCATTGACCAATCTTTTGCTTAATATCAAATTATAGTTACAATGCAACGTTTGGTGACAAGGCGATCAACATTCCTCCCTGGCAAGGTCTCCACCTACAAAATTAGTGGCTTGACCTAGAGGAATAACCTAAACCCAATATGCATACCTACAAGCCCCTCAATGGGCTCATGGTGATATTGAGCACCAAACCTGCATCCTCCAATACCAACAATCAAATCTACGATAAATACTAATAATTGATTTCACAAAACAAAATGCATAATCTTTCTAAACTTTGTTCATCAAAATGAACACATTTCACAAGACATTTCTCTTATCATTCCACAATTCTTCATAAACCAAATTCACAAATTGATATGTATAACCTTTTGAAACATCATTCATAAAAAGTTTCTCAAAATGTAGTTTCGCAAACCATTCATAACAATCAACTCAAGCTATGTTCAAATTATAATTGGCCATTTCCAATAGACAAAAGGGTGGTAAATGCTCGATTTAATTTTTATACATTCACTATGCCCTAAGCACCACTTTTTTTTTTTTTTAATGTTCAAAGGAGTATCAATTCATGTATTGCTTCTTTAACTTATAATATAGATCATCCTATCATTTTTAAGACTTGGGTAAAGAAAGGATAGTACCACTCACCTAGGAATGCCTACGACCAAATAAGAAACGTTACTTGAATCGTCAAACTCGCGGTCCCATCAAATAAGCAAGAAACAAGTTAAAATCAAGTAAAACATTATCTCAACTATGACTCGACTAAACTAAGCATAAACACTAACAAAACAACTCAAACGCACCCACAAATTGCTTATCTGAAGCGATTATTCAAAGCCATTTGCAATGCAGAGCTTACCATGCTTTAACTCTCTCCACTAAATCTCATTTCAATCGTACTTATAGTCAATAAACAGCTCTTTCAATGTAATATAAGAACCCTAAGTTGGGCGATCCAAAATCAAGCCGAAAGCCATCGAAATACGGACCCAAAATCGCTGGATGCTCACTATACATCATGGGTGGAAAACCTAAAATTTTTGTTTTGGGCGAACCGTAGACTTAAATTAAGTTCTGTAAAATCCTACGACTCCACGACACCCCACACACACACATGCACACGAACAAACACAAAAGCAACTTAATGACTCCTTAGTTGAACATCGAAGCTTAAAATTTACTTAACCTTGAATTTGTGCCCTAACTTCAAATATTACTTCAATTAGACGAACGAAGGGTGCGATCACTCATGAACGTTGCGAATCAGAGTTAAATGGCTTAGCAAGGGCCGTGGCGCAAAACCTCCCTCTTTTCCCTTTCCGTCCCACACGCTCGCCCGCCCCCACCCCCCTCTTCTCTATTTCGTGCTATTTCGTGCATCTCCACCCCCCTCTTCTCTATTTCGTGCTATTTCGTGCATCTCCATCCCTTTTTGTTAAGTTGAGCATCCACTGTTCACCGTTCACCTTTTTCTTTTTCCTTTTTTATCTCATTGACTTTTGACCTTTGATTTGGTCAAAAATTCAAATATTACATTTTCACTCTCCGGAAGTTCTTCTTCTTCTTTTGAGGTTTCTGGTTCAGGGCCATCTTCACCTTGATCGTTGTAGGAGGAGCTTTCTTCAGAGGCTATGTCCCTCTCAAGTCTCAATCATCACCTTTGGAAATGCAGATGTACTCCTTCTCATCATCATTTTTTTCGTGAAATCAGTGCAGAAAAGGGCATGCGACGATGTGCCAAAGCAATGGGCAGCAAGTGTAGGCGAGACAGTCGCGTATCTTGAAGCGACATAAAACTATTTGGACCAAAAAACAGAAGAAAAAATGACATAAAAATATGAAAAAACAGAATGACATTTGTTTCTTTTTTCTTTTTCTTTCCTTTTATCACATAACCTACAACTAACTCTAGAATCAAAACATCGTGTGATTCTCCAATTGGCACGTAAAACTACGAAAAAAACAGAGCAATCGCATCTCATTGTGATTCTCCATGATTTATCGAATTAAGATTGGACTCCTCGTCATCTAAACATGCTGCTGACCAAGTAATGATAATCACTAAAATATGCATTGCCAGTCGTTTGCAAAGTGTTTTCCGTCACTCGTTGGCAAGTGTTCGTATTCGTTGGAAGAAGAAGAAGAAAGGTCCCAATCCTAAAAGGTCAACGCAACAAAGCTAGAAGAGGGCTTCCTGTCAAGCTGGAAGAGACCTCAGAGGCCGTGAGCTGGTTCAACAGCTATGTGTGCATGAAGAACTTCCGCTATTGGATTTGTCGAATAGCACACTAGCGTTGAGGAATGAGGGTTGGTTCGGTTGGGGGACTATGCGGTCTTTGTCGTGGAGCATCTCGATGACTCCAGGCATGGGCGGTTGCAATTCCATGGAGACTTGAGTGCACAGAAGACTGATTTGGAGCACATTCGACGCCTCCAGGACAAGGAATTTACCTTGTAAGGTCGAATCAATACACGCAGCTAAATTATTTGACTTGTAGTGCTTCCATACCTGCAAAACAATCATGAAATTTCCATGGCTCCCTTATATCTGAAGATAAATTGCTAACACTAACGCAAAAAGCAGCGATGGGGCTGTTGGGAAAATCAAAAGAAAAGTTAGATCCCAGTGTGGCGCGGCCAGGAAAGTCAATGTCGGTCTAAGTTCTTCCTGATGGTAGGGACAAGTAATCTTACCAACTGTAATACCGAGCTTGACCCCCATGTGTATAAGCTGTTCTTCCTACCAGTCAAGATGTTAAGAACCAGCACCCCAAAAGCATAAACATCGGCTTTCTCTGTTAGCTGTCCTCTCACAAGATATTCAGGCGCCATGTAACTGCTACATAGTTAACCGTCTTTTAGATATAAACCGTACTTAGCCTAGAGAAGATGTGAAGTGAAGAGAAGGATGATATGCAAAACCACTTTGACATACCAAACTTGTCAGATTAAGGAAACAGAAAGTGCTGACTATGGTTTCAAGCAAGCTACTAATGAAAAGGCATTCTTACAGTGTGCCGGCAATTCCTGTGCTAAGATGAGACTTATCCAAAGCAATGCATCGGACAAGCCCAAAATTTGATATTTTTGGGGTGAGATTTTCGTCGAGGAGGATGTCGCTGGTTTTTATGTCCCGGTGGATGATTTTCACTCCACAGCCTCCATGCAGATATGCGAGGCCCTCAGCTGTTCCTATGATGATGTGCAGCCTCTCCTCCCAAGTTAGGACGGGGGTCGCATTGTTGATTGCAACAACGGATTCTATTAGCTTATCTAGAAAGACAAGCAGAGTGGAATGGGACAGACATAACAGAAGAAAGCAAGACACCAATGGAGCAAATTTTTGAAACCTACGACTTGAAAATCATAAGATGGAAGCATTGCTCGCAATACAAGAAGCCAGTTACTGAGAGTGCAAACCGAACCTGTTAGGACTAGAATTAGCACCTAGAGGGGGGTGAATATGTGACTAAGGCGATTTTATAAAATTAACCGAATGTAAGCAATTTCTCTAACGAGAGATTAAGGAATTAAAAATAATAATCGCTGCAAATGAAAGTAATGAAAGATAAAAGGATTAGGGATAAAGAATCAAGACTCTAGATTTATAGTGGTTCGGCTTAGACCAAGCCTACGTCCACTCTCCCGCACGGACAGCCCTTCTGGCTGGATTTCACTAAGAATCAAAAAGAGTGTTTACAATCTCACGCCCTTGATTCCACAGTGTAGAGACTCTACTACACTTTCTCAAGGTCTCACCACACTTCAGTCTCTCTTTTGATTACATGTATTGCTCGAAGAATAAGATCACAAAATAACAAGGAGATTCATACTTTGGAATTCTTCTATCCGGCACCCTTCAACAACTTGAGCGTCTATCTTAAATACTTCTTCATGCCTTCATTACCGTTGGCACCTTCCAAAGAAGTTTTTCCAATCAACCCGTTGGACAGAATCAATTTAGAGAGATCTCGAGCTCTTTAAGGTAAGTGTTGATAGCCCATCAATCCCGCCGCCCATACAATCGAATCTTGGTTTCCATAAGTAGAACCTTCCAAATATAAGTTGCGAATCTTAGAAAATCTAGATTTATTCGAATACGAATATAAGATCTTGTAGTGCTGATTCCAGTCGAGTGATATTCCTTAGCCGTTGGAGTCAAAACCATATTAGATAAACTCAAAATAGAAGTTTTAACTTGTTGGTCTGGAAACTGTCCATGAGAGTAGACTTTGAAACTTGAGTCTTGATATCTTCAGACTTTGATCTTCAGACTTTGCCAGTAGAGTCTACAAGCCTTCAGACTAGACTGATGGAAATGTTTTGTCGACTTCAAAATATCTGAAGAGAAATTATCCAACAATCTCCCCCTTTTTGATGGTGACAAAACTTTCCTGCAGATTTGAATACTATTGCCCTGCAATACAACATTTAAGCTAGCAATGATATCTCATAAAAGATTAGAGTAAAGATAGTATAAGTTGTCCTGTACACAAACTTGTCCTGTACACAGATCTGCATCCACAGAAAACAAATTAGTCCTATGCAGATATCAATTGACTATCTTTATCTATTTTAATAGCTTGAAGTAATGCAGTAAAAAGTAAGCATTCCAAAACTCAAGATAAAGTCAAAATGTCAATCACAAATGTCAATCATAACCAAACAAAATATTAAATCCAAAAAGTGTTTAAAATGTGAAAGTTTGGAATGGAGTGAATAGAGTGAAAATCTGCAAAGTCTTCTCCCCCTTTTTGTCATCATAAAAATGTGAGAAAATTATGGTGCGCGAGAAATGCGAACAAGTTGAAAGTCCTCCATAGACTTGACAGTTCCTTCCAGCTTCCTCAAATCCTCCTGTAGTTGAGTGAGAGCAGCGCCTTTGGCAGTGGCCTGAACCTGATGTTGAATATCTTTAATCTAATCATGCAAGGAAATGAACATGGCATGATTTTCACTCTGCAGAGTCTGAAATTCACACCCCATAACATATATTTGGCCTTTGAGCTCCAAAATGATTTCAAGCAGCCTTCCGAAATCAGCTGAATTGTCAATTTGTGTGCTTGCATCAACACGGTCTGATGGTGGAGTTAAGCTAGTGGAGTGAATATCAGCAGGAAGATCAATGTTTGGAGATGTTGCCTCTCCCTCAGGAAAATTAGCAGTATGAACATCTTCTGCACCAGGAGGTGATCTACTAACACTTGCACTGGTAAATGTCAAGAGAAGATGAGTACTTTCTCTTTGGACATCTCCCCCTGTTTCAATGCCTTCTGGAGGGGAGAAGAACTCTTCTTGCTAAAAAGTTTCCTCAGTGGCAAAATGTTGTTGATCCTCCTTTTCTGCTGGAGAATCTGCTCGATCTTCTTCGACATGTGATTCTGCTGGTTGTTGCTTTGAGTCTGTCTTTGCTATTTCTTCTTCTTCTTCCTCTGTCTGCACGGATTCCTTCTCCTGGTTCCCTTTCTCAGATTCCTCTGCAACTTGTTGTTCTGGTTCTGCTGACACAGGAGAAGAATGCTGAGAAACAAAGGCAGAGATAGGAATATCATCCTCATCATCTTCATCCTCCAAGATGATAGCCTGCCTCTTTTTGATAGGACCAGTCACAGGATCCTTTCCTTTCCTCTTTGCAGCAGAAGAGTCTGGTCTGGTCTTAACATGGGTTTTCTCCTTGAACTGCTCCAACTTTTTGCTGAGTTCTTTTAGACGCATTTTTGTAATTATCCTCAGTCCAATGACCATTTGATCAATAGTCTTCACAGAGAGAATGTGGGGAGGCTGAATGTTCAAATGTCTGAAAAGACGAGTGATGAGAGCAGCATAAGGGAGTTTTCCCTTGTCCTTCGCCATAGACCTGTACATGTGAAACATGATGGTATGGGGCAAAGAGAAGTTTAGACCGATCTTGATGGCATACATCGGTTTGGCTTCAGAGATGGATACATCTGTCTTCGATGTCGACTTCGGTCTAAGACAGTTGATCACGATTTTGTGAAGCAGAGTGTTCGTAGCATTTATCCTTGAGTAGGAGAGACAACCTTCTGCTATTCTGTCTCTTGCAAGCTCCAGAGTTGCATGGCTAACAGACACAGAAATTGATTGGAAAGCTCCTCTTTCCACACCAATAACATCCGCCAGAGTATCTGTGTCAACCACATACTCTCTATCTCTTACACTAAAAGAAAAACTGTTTGCATCAAGAAAACTGAGGTTTGAATAAAAATAGGCTGTCAATTCAGAATGAGCAACCTCACTTTCAGTACAGAATTTATGAAGTTGAAGCTTCTCAAACTTCTCCCTCAAATTGATGCCCAACAGATCTAGAAAATCAAAATCCACAGTTCGTGGGTTCATCACCCCACGCTTTAGCAATTTTCCATACACCTGCTTGTGTTCCTCTGATCGAAACAATTCGTCATTCTTTCCTCGAAGAGTTGCAGCCACACCCATCCTAGGCTTAAAATGTACAAACATCTTCTCATCATCATCTTTCCCTTCAGGTTGATTTACACTACCAAAGCGAGGGTCACTCGGAAAGTTCGCAAAGGTTTTTGCTGCCGTTCCAATAGGAACAACGCCCGATCGCTCCATCACAGTGAGAAAATGTGTCCCATTTTTATAACCTTTCTCTTTCAAAAACTCATCAATGAAAGTCATTGTAGAACCTCCTTCCTTCAATGCAGAATAAAGCCTATAAACAAACGCAGGTTTAAGAGACCTTACAGGTTCGACATCTTCAATGATTTCCTTTGCATGTTGAGGATGACAAACATGGGATCTAGTTGAAGAGGTGCGCTGTTGAGAGTGTTGGTGCATCTGTTCACTTGGAAAGTCACCTTCATCAGTGAGATCAAAATGCGTAGGCCCCTCACCCGAGCCCTGTGGTCCCCTGCTCGCTATTCTTGAAGATTTCCTTTGGTACGACATTGTCACTTTCTTGGAGGGAACTTTCACACTTGTGTCGCAAGAAAGATAAAAACTTGAGGAGAAGAACTTGAGAAGGAAAATCTCAGAGAGTGAAAAATTGTGATCTAGGGTTTTTGGGTAAAGTAAAAAGAGAAGGAGAAGGAGTATAAAAAGTAATCGATTCGTGGTATCTGAAGCGTCGAAATAAGGAAAGAATAAAAGAAAATTCATTTTCAAAAAAATAACTGCCTTAAACAAATCGATAACCACCCTTTTTAAGATTAACTGCCTTAATAAACTCAATTAGAGATAAACAGACAATCTTACCTTTTCGAGATATCAGTTTAAGTGAGTAAATGAACTGTAATTGTAACAACTTACAGTCGTGATGATTGGTATTCCAAGTTTGAATCTTTGAGTCTGATACTTTGACAGACTTAGATTCTGAGTCTGAACTTCAACAGTCTTCAAGAGATAAAATGTTGAGTCTTGAACGAATAGACTCAAATAAACTTTTCTCAAATGGCTTTGTGAAGATGTCTCGCGCTTGATTCTTTGAGTCAATAAATTGTATCAAGACTTCTTTGTTCGAACATGATCTCTTATAAAATGATGTCGAATCTCAATATGTTTTGCTCTTAAATGTAGGATAGGATTCTTTGTAAGATTGATTGTACTGGTATTGTCACATTTGATCTCTATGCAAGAGTCTTCAATACCAAAGTCTTGTAGTTGTTGTTTTATCTAGAGTATTTGAGAACAGCAACTTCCAAGAGCTACATATTCTGCTTCAGCTGTTGAAAGAGCCACAGTACTTTGCTTTCTTGAAAACCAAGATACTGCCATGTTACCAAGTAATTGACAAATACCTGAAGTGCTTTTTCTTTCAACTCTACAACCTGCAAGATCTGTGTCTAAATAACCAAGAAGAGTAAAGTCTCATTCTTTGGGATACCATAGACCAATCTTAGCAGTAGTTGCAACATATTTAATGATACGTTTAGCAGCACTTAAATGAGATTCCTTAGGATCTGATTGAAACCTAGCACATATGCAAACGCTAAACAATATGTCGGTCTAGATGCGGTAAGATAAAGAAGTGAACCAATGATACTCCCGTATAACTTTTGGTCGATTTTCTTCCCCGCTTCATCTTTGTCTATCTTTAAAGAACTTGACATAGGTATGTCGGTCTTTTGCAATTCTCCAGTCGAGCTTTTTAACAAGTTATTTTGCATATTTTTCTTGATGAATAAAGATTCCTTCTTTCAGTTGTTTCACTTGTAGATCAAGGAAGAAGGATAGTTCACCCATCGTGCTCATTTCGAATTCATCTTGCATAGACTTAGAAAATTTCTTGCACAAAGTCTCATTAGATGATCCGAATATAATATCATCAACATAAATCTGAACAAGTAGAAAGCTTTTGCCTTCCTTTTTAATAAACAAGGTAGTATCTACCTTTCCTTTAGAGAAACCACTTTGAATTAAAAAGTTACTTAGCCTTTCATACCAAGCTCGAGGAGCTTGTTTTAATCCATATAAAGCTTTCTTCACTGAACACCGAGTCCGGTTTCTTTGAGTCTTCAAATCCAGAGGTTGTTCCACATAGACTTCTTCTTGAATAAATCCATTTAGGAATGCACTTTTGACGTCCATTTGAAATAACCTGAAATTCTTATAACATGCAAAAGTAAGTAGTAATCTGATTGCTTCTAACCTTGCTATTGGAGCGTAAGTCTCATCATAGTCTATCCATTCTTCTTGCGTGTATCCTTTAGCCACAAGTCTTGCTTTGTTTTTTGTCACTTTACCTTTTTCATCGACTTTGTTCCTGAAAACCCATTTAGCTCCAATAACAGATTTACCTTTTGGTTTAGGAGTCAATTCCCATACGTCGTTAATACTGAATTGTCTCGAGCTCTTCTTGCATTGCTTTAATCCAGCTTTCATCGGCTAAGGCTTCTTCAATGTTTTTGGGTTCTATTTCGAAATAAGTGCAACAAAGACTAGACTCTTCTCGCCTTTTGGATCTTGTTCGAATTCCCTCATTAACGTTTCCAATAATGAGTTCTTCGGGATGACTAGACTTGTGCTTCCGATTCTTGGACAGTCGATAGATTGTTGATCTTTTTGAGTTGATTCTTCATCAGTAACTTGTTGTACTGCTTCTGAATTTTGAACTGCTTCATGGGAGGTAGATCTAGCGAGTGCAGGGACGATTCGATTCTTCGATCGAATTGGCTGAATTTGTGGAGAGTCTTGAAATTTGACGTTCATTGATTCTTTCACGATCCGAGTCTTCTTGTTGAATACTCTATAGGCTTTGCTTGCGGTTGAGTAATCAAGAAAGAATCATTCATCTGATTTTTCTTCAAACTTACCAACTCGATCATTTGCATTCTTCGAATAAAGCATTTACAACCAAATACTTGAAAATAAGAAACAATTGGTTTCTTTCCTTTAAAAATTTCATAAGGAGTTTTCTTAAGAATTGGCCTTAAGAATACTCTAATAATATAGCAAGCAAATCGAAAAATTGACTTCAACCCAAAACCTTGAAGAAATATTACTTTCAATTAAAAGAGTTCTTGCCATTTCTTGTAAAGACCTATTCTTCCTTTCCATAACCCCATTACGTTACGGTGTGTATGGAGAGGAGAATTTGTGCTGAAAACCAGATTCATCACAGAATTTAGTAAAATCTTGATTTTCAAATTCACCTCCATGGTCTGTACGAATGCTTGAGATAGTGTGACCTTTCTCATTCTGCACCTTCTTAGCAAACTTTGAAAAGTGAGAGAAAGTCTCAGACTTACTTGAAAGAAAGTAGACCCAAGTAAATCGTGAATAATTATCCACTATTACTAGGCAGAACCTTTTTCCACCAATGCTTTGCGTTCTAGTAGGTCCAAATAAGTATATATGTAGAAGTTGTAGTACACGATTAGTGGAAACTTTACTTATTGGTTTGTAAGAGTTTCTAACCTGTTTACCCAGTACGCATGGTGTGCATAGATCAGACTTTAAGTAATTAAGAATAGGCAATCCTCGAACAGGTTTCTTGGAAGAGATCTTGGTGATTTGCTTCATATTGGTATGGCCTAGCTTTCTATGCCATAGATTAGCTTCATCTTGTACTGATATTAAGCACTGTGATCTTTCATGATTCACATCCAGAAGATAGATATTTCCATGTTTTCGTCCAGTAAAAGATTGAGTAAAGTCTTTACTGATTCCTGAGCACGTTTCTTCCTGGAAATTGATATTGAATCCAGTATCACACAATTGGCTTATGCTAAGCAAGTTGTAATTTAATCCTTCAACTAAGGAGACATTCTTGATTGACAGACTTCCAATCTTTACTGTTCCATGACCAGTAATTCTTCCTTTGTTGTTACCACCAAAATAAACTTTTCCTCCATCTATCTGGACAAGTTTTATGAAGCAACTTGAGTCTCCCGTCATATGTCTTGAGCAGCCACTATCTAGATACCATTTAATCTTCCTTTTGATAGTGACCTGCAATTAAAAAGAATTCAAGCTTTCTTTGGTACCCACATCATCTTGGGTCCCGAAGAGTTAGAGCAATAAACAAGCCTCTTTGCCCAATTCCTTTTAACAGGTCTCCAAACCAAATGACATTCTTTCTCAAAATGTTCTGAGCTTTGACACTTGGAACATTTCAAAGCATTTCTGCCAACGGGTTTTACAAAGACTTTCGAAATGATTTTTATAAACAATTCTGGTTGGTCTTTGTTTGATTCTTTCCTTCACCTTTGGGAAATCAATTAGTGGAATAATTTCAGAAGTCATACCAAGATCTAACTTATCAAAGTAGGGTCTTTGTATCGAAAGAATCTTATCCAACTTTTCAGAATCATTTGAAAATCTTTTTGATATATTAGAAATATCATTTTTCAAAAGATTATTTTCTTTGGAAACAGTCGAGTTTTCTTTCAAGATAGTAAAGTTCTTTTCCAACTTTTCAAACTTTTCTTTCTAAAGTTTTTCCTGTTGCTTCAATGTAGAATTCTCCTTTTTTAATTCGGAGATCCTCTTAAGAGAAGTTTTTAGACTAAGACAAAGTTCATCAATATATTTAGAAACCTTGACAGGAATTTTTAGATTACTAACCTCAAGTTCACTGTCTGAGTCTGTATCTATATCAAGGTTTGAGTTTGAATCAGATTTTGCCATCAAACAGATATTGGCATAATCATCATCACTCTCTTCACATTCAGTATCACTCCAAGTCTCTGCTTTGAGTGCCTTCCCGTATTTTCTCGGTCTTTCCTTTTCTTTTCTTTAACGAGAGGACGGTTGGGTCCGATGTGTCCCTTTTCTTGCATTCAAAGCAAGTCACTTCTTTGTTAGAATCATCTTCCTCTGTTGATTTGTTTTGAAACCTTTGTGAGCTTTGTTTCTTCCAATTGAATTTTCTTCCCTTTCGTTCAGCTTTAAATCTCTTTATCATGAGTGCCGTTCTTCATCATCTAGATCTTCTTCAGAGTGTGTAACATCAGAATAATCATTAGACTTTAAGGCAATAGATTTCTTACCTTTTGAATCTTCCTCTCCGTTGGTGTGCTCTACTTCGTAAGATTGAAGAGTTCCAACCAGTTCGTCTACAGAGAGTGGCGCAATCCTCTGTGTCTCTCTTATTGAGGTTTTTATGTAATTCCAGTCTTTAGAGAGTCCACGTAGGAGTTTGTTGACCTTCATATGTCCCGAGATTGGATGTCCCCGATATTCAAGACCATTCACAATTTCAGTAAAACGACTAAACATGTCAGTTATTGATTCTCCTGATCTCATCTTAAAGACTTCATATTGTCCCAAAAGAATATTGATCCCTGTTTCTTTCACTTGATCAGTCCCTTCATAGGTAATGTGAAGCCAATCCCAGACTTCTTTTGCTGTATCACAAGAAGATATTCTGTTATACTCAGTAGGGGATAAAGCACAATATAAGGAATAAATGGCTTTAGCGTCAAGAGTTTGTCTCTTGGTTATTTCTTCTTGAGTCATCTCGATAGGACCAGTAACTTCTTTTCCTTTCTCTGATTCTGATGCAGCAGCATGAATGATTCCTTTATCTACCACTTCCCACTCCAAAGGATATTTCGATCTTAGGAATGCTTTCATCTTGTTTTTCCATATGCTGTAGTCTTTTCCATCAAAGTATGGAGGTGCAGGTATTGCTTTGACCTTCAACCAACCCTGTAGGCAACATACTAGCCATAGATCTTTTACTCAGAAGTAAAGACACTTCCTATAAACGAGTACACAAGCTCTGATACCAATTGTTAGGACTAGAATTAGCACCTAAAGGGGGGTGAATAGGTGACTAAGGCGATTTTATAAAATTAACCGAATGTAAGGAATGTCTCTAATGAGAGATTAAGGAATTAAAAATAATAATCGCTGCAAATGAAAGTAATGAAAGATAAAAGGATTAGGGATAGAGAATCAAGACTCCAGATTTATAGTGGTTCGGCTTAGACCAAGCCTACGTCCACTCTCCCGCACGGACAGCCCTGGCTAGATTTCACTAAGAATCAAAAAGAGTGTTTATAATCTCACGCTCTTGATTCCACAGTGTAGAGACTCTGCTACACTTCCTTAAGGTCTCACCACACTTCAGTCTCTCTTTTGATTACATGTATTGCTCGAAGAATAAGATCACAAAATAACAAGGAGATTCAGACTTTGGAATTCTTCTATCCGGCACCCTTCATGCCTTCATTACCGTTGGCACCTTCCAAAGAAGTTCTTCCAATCAACCCGTTGGACAGAATCAATTTAGAGAGATCTCGAGCTCTTTAAGGTAAGTGTTGATAGCCCATCAATCCTGCTCGCCCATACAATCAGAATCTTGGTTTCCATAAGTAGAACCTTCCAAATATAAGTTGCGAATCTTAGAAAATCTAGATTTATTCGAATACAAATATAAGATCTTGTAGTGTTGATTCCAGTCGAGAGATATTCCTTAGCCATTGGAGTTAAAACCATATTAGATAAACTCAGAATAGAAGTTTTAACTTGTCGATCTGGAAACTGTCCATGAGAGTAGACTTTGAAACTTGAGTCTTGATATCTTCAGACTTTGATCTTCAGACTTTGCCAGTAGAGTCTGCAAGCCTTCAGACTAGACTGATGGAAATGTTTTGTCGACTTCAAAATATCTGAAGAGAAATTATCCAACAGAACCGTCTCTTGTCATAAAGGGTAGATCCCTTCTCGGCATTGAACGATGACTGTGTAAGCATGTTATGCAGTTATGCAACAACCAGTTACTTACCAAAAAGAACTTGATCAAGACTTCCATTAGGAAGATATTC
This sequence comes from Eucalyptus marginata, assembly GCA_014182565.1. Lineage (NCBI taxonomy): Eukaryota > Viridiplantae > Streptophyta > Magnoliopsida > Myrtales > Myrtaceae > Eucalyptus > Eucalyptus marginata. The sequence goes on from CM024586.1 coordinate 2,223,854, forward strand.
GTAGACGAGGAGGCTCTCTAGGCCTTCGATACTGCATCCCAAAAGCCTAATGAGGTTCTTGTGTTGGATCCCACTGATCAGGTTCACCTCGTTGAAGAAGTCGTCCACCCATTGTAGTGTGTTGAACACCAACCGCTTAACTGCGATGACCCTCCCGTCGGGTAAATTCCCCTTGTACACGGAACCGCCCCCACCTTGCCCCAGCTTCCTCGAGTCATCAAAGAAGTTGGTGGCCTTCTCCAGCGTCTCGTACTTGAAATATAAGCTAAACTTGTTCATGCTCGCCCCTAATTGCACGAGGCTATTTTGCACTAAAAATGGATGAATGCGAAATTCGCGTCATCAAGCTTGTGTTTAAGAATTACCAAGATGATCATTATACATATTTGAACCATATTGTTTACCTCGTTTCTCCTTGGAGTACTTTTTGCATCCAATGTATGCACCCATTGTAACAAGCGACGTCATTGCGGCAGCCGATGAGGCTATTCCTATGGTGATGCGGATCCTAGATGACCCTGCAAAATGATCAAGATAACATCAGGTTGAGATGAGCAAGTTCATTAGAAATTCTAAAAATCTAGCAGCATTGAATCATAAGATCAATCAAATCATACTTAGGATGTGTTTATTTGGGAAAAAATTTCATGAAAAACCAATATTTTTCTTGGAAAATCATTTTTTAAGAAAATGGTAAATTTTCCTTTGTTTGGTGATATGTGATTGAAAATGTTTTCTAGTATTTAAATCTCGTTTGAAAAATGATTTCATTCTCATAAAAAATCAATATTTAAAATAATTTTACTTTATCTTTTTTTCTTTTCATTTCTTTCTCTTTCCTTCTTCCTCCTCCTTTAGTCGTTGGGCCTTGATAATGGTCGCGACAGGCCATTGGTGCCATCATGGAGGCTTGGCGAGGGCCAACTTGACCATCCTTAGGCAAGGTTGAGCTTGCTAGATCCTAGGTTGTCGTAGCGAGGCTAGCAAGGCTTGAGCTTGCTTGAGGTCGGCCTCCACTGGCTCACACTTGTGGCCAATTGCCGAAGCCCGACAACCGATGAAGGAGGACGAAGGAAAAGAAAAAAGAAAAGAAAAAATATTGAAAATTTGATTTTTTAAATAAAATATAAAAAAATCCCAGATGAGAGATTTTTGAAAGTGTTTTCACCTTCTTAAATTTAAGAATTCACCTTCCTAATTTTATGTATGAATATTTTCCCTGATCAGAAAGTATTTTCGATTGATTAATTATTTTTGTTGAATCAAATAGGCAAAAGTTCGAAACTAATTTTAGGAAAACATTTTTCCTTAAACAAACGCACTCTTAGTTTCTATTCGTTTTTGGAAATTTTTTTAAGAAAACATTTTCCACATTTTATGACGTTCAGCTCATTTAAGAAAATGAGTCAACGAAATTTTTTCTAGTCAACAGAAAACTATGCTTATATTCAAGAAAATGATTTCCTCTTTAAATAAGTCAAAAAACGTTTTCCAAAATAATATTAAGTATTGGCACTTGGACCTGAATACAACAATGGGCGTGTTTAATGGTTATTCACTAACACCTTGCTGGAATTCCAGCAAGGTGTAAAATGTGGCGCTTGTAATTCTTACCATCCAAAGAGAGAGACTCGTGTGATGGAAGTGGATGAACTGAGGTGTGACATCCACTATGCATGTAAATGAAATAATTGCTTTCGACCGCTCGCACGAATTTGAAGAGTTGCTCCCATATCAGTTGATACTATTTCCTAATGAGAGCCCATCGTCAATAGTCGAGTATGGCAAGCTGGTCGTCACGTTACCTAATACCACGTTAAGTGATATCGGTAGCAGCTGAAAATCCTTAATGCATGTGGAATGACTCAGAAATTCTGAGATCTAAGGCACTAGGAAACGATTCAATGGTGTCCAGTAATAAAGTCTCATAGGACACTAAACTCGACCTCCTTAAAGAACCAACCACTTTAAATCCCACCTCCGATCCGTTGGGATCGAGAGCCGCCTTTTCGACTCAATCAGAAACAAATCACCTCTAGAAAAAAGACAGGTTGGACACTCTCAGTAGGCCTGACCAAATGGGTGGGCTAGGCCAGATCCGGATCTAATATCGCCACACCTCAAAAGATGACAACTAAATCTCGGGTTGAGTCGAGTCGAATCCCCAGGAGGGGCCCAAGGGGGGCCTTTTGATGCGGAACCCCGTCCCACTCATGATATTCGTGTTTTAAGCCAGCTGGCCGTCCCACATCGCGAGAGGAGAACGAACAGAAGCGCGCGGAATAAAGAAGAGAAGGAGAAAGAGACAAAAGAAGGATGAGGCCGTTGACCGAGCTTGTCTCCATGCCACGACAAAAGAGCAATTCCTGGGCCATCGGACAAAACATGACCCTCGTCTAACGCTCAGTTGGGACAGAAGGTGCTCCGAATGTTTATGCTCTCTCGCTCGCTCGCTCTGTGTCGACCCTTCTTTTCTCTCAGTCCTCTCTGCTCATAAATCAAGAGACGCCCAAGAAGAGGAGATGAGGGATTCTTCATCTTCTCCGCGAGACTAGGGCTTTCATCATGAAATCAGCACGTCGGAATACCTCAGGAATCGATCAGTCAACTTCAGTCAACTCTGGTCAACTCCGTCAACTGTCAATGGTCAACTGATGATGTGGCAGTGATGTGGCGATGACATGGCACTGCAGCCGCCGAAGCAGCTATTGGGTTAGCTATTGTTTTGTCGATTTATTGTAACAGAAAACCAACTCGTATCAATCAATTGAATTTGATGAATAAATGAATAAATAAGTAATATGAATTAATTATATATTACTAATTACAGAAATTAGAATATTCTAGTCAGATGACGTGGCGATGACGTGGCGTTGGCATGGCTGATGAGGCGGCAGGTGACATCAGGATGACGCAATGATCATGTTGGCAATACACGGCCGACTTAAGTCACGTGAGAAGCACGTGGGCGTGCAGAGGCTTGGAGTGGCACGTGTGGGCATGTGCAGCATTGGTTGGCGGTGCGATTTGGCTGGTTGGATTCTTTGAGTGACGTAGAATCTGTTTGTGGTGTTGTATTGTCAATATAACCAGCTGAATAAGCCCGAAATAGACTTGCAATATATGGCTGTGATGGTTCCAAGTTGACGGCGTGTGGTGGCCGGGTTGGTGACAAAACAAGCAGCGGAAGTTGCGGAGAAACGAGGGTGACGCGACACCTTCGTGGAGCAAACGTGACCTATTCAGCTGGCATTGCAAAAAATAAAAACCTCAAGAAAGAGGCTTTAATACCAAGTTAAGAATAGAGGAATAAAGAACATTTGATGATTTGTAATGAGGAATATAAGAACCTATTTATAAGTTTTACAGGGAGACTATTTATAGTAATAAAATATTATATTATCAATTATAATGAATCATAAAGATATCCAGAATATTAAATATATCTAGAATATTATAGATATTAGGATATGGGAAGGATATTCAGAATATGAAAGATCTCCAAAATATCTAGAATATCGTAAAAATAATCTCAATATATTTGACAGCTCTGTCGATCGACGGAAGCAATCTCAAAATCGCGAGAGCGTTGCTGAAGAGGTTGGACTCCAACACCCTCATGGTGGCTGGCAAGTCCCAGCGTCACCAGCTCCGCCGCCTGAACATTTGCGAGTACCAGGTTCCTCCCTTTCTCTCCCCGCGCGTGATCTATACTGGCAGTGATGTTGTTCATGAAGGGATTCAACTCTGAAAAAATTGGATTTTAGGCTCAGATTGCATTTGCGATATACGATTATGAATTAATGGCGTACGTGCCCAAAGTATTTGATGTTGTTGCATTTGTTGAAGACTAATGGTGATGGGTGCTTTGCTTTTCTTCTTAGCGTCCATCAAAGTCTCTTCTCTCTGCAAGTTCTTCTTCTTTCGAGGTTTCTGGTTCAGGGACATCGTCACCTTCATCGTCGTCGGAGGAGCTTTCTTCATAGTCTGTCCCTCTCAATCATCACCATTGGGAATGCAGAATTTCTCTTTCTCGTCATCATTTTTTTTTTTTCTTGAAATCAATGCGGAAGAGGACGTGCGACAATGCGCCGAAGCGATGGGCAGCAAAGGGTAAGCGAGACAGTTGCGGATTTTGAAGCAACGTAAAATTATTTCAACCAAAAAAGAGAAGAAAAAATGACATAAAACTACGAAAAAAAACAGAACGACGTTTGTTTCTTTTTTTCTTTTTCTTTCCTTTTATTACATAACCTATGACTGACTTTGGAATCGAAACATCCCAACATGATATGATTCTCCAATCAAGACGTAAAACTACGAAAAAAAAGAGCAATCGCATCTCATTTAGATTCATATATTCGTGGGATATTCATGATTTATCGATTTAAGATTGGACTCATCATCATTTGAACATGCTGCTAACCAAGTAACGACAATTCGACTCATGCCCTGATGTCACTAAAATCTGCATAGCTAGTCATTTGCAAAGTGTTCGTATTCGTTGGAAGAAGAGGAAGAAGAAAGGTCCCAATCCTAAAGGGTCAACGCAGCAAAGCTGGAAGAGGGCTTCCTGTCAAGCAGGAAGAGACCTCGGATGCCATGAGCTGGTTCAATAGCCATGTGTTCATGTAGAGCTTCTGCTGCTGGATTTGTCGAACAGCAAGCTAGTGTTGATGAACGGGGGTTGGTTCGGTTGGGGGACTACACGGTTTTTGTCGTGGAGCATCTCGACGACTCTAGACATGGGCGGTCGCAATTCCATGCAGGCTTGAGTGCACAGAAGGCTGATTTGGAGCACATTCGATGCCTCCAGGATGGGGAATTTACCTTTTAAGGCCGGATCAATGCACGCGGCTAAATTATTTGACTTGTAATGCTTCCATACCTGCAAAGCAATCATGATTTCCATGGCTCCCTTATATCTGAAGATAAATCTACTTGCACTAACGTAGAAACCAACGATAGAGTTTGTTGGGAAAATCAAAAGAAAAATTACATAATCCTAGTGCGGTGTGGCCAGGAAAGTAAATGTCAGTCTAAGTTCTTCATGATCGTAGGGACAAGCAACCTTACCGACTGTAATACCGAGCTCGACCCCCGTGTGTATACACTATTCTTCCTACCACTCAAGATTTCAAGAACCAGCACCCCAAAAGCATAAACATCGGCTTTCTCTGTTAGTTGTCCCCTCATAAGATATTCAGGCGCCATGTAACCGCTGCATAGTCAATCGTCTTTTAGATATAAACCATACTTAGCCCAAAGAAGATGTGAAGTGCAAGGGAAGGATGATACGTGAAACCCCTTTGAGGGGCCAAACTTGTTAGATTAAGGAAATAGAAAGGGCCGACTATGGTTTCAAGCAGGCTAGTGATTGAACATGCATTCTTACAGTGTGCCAGCGATTCCTGTGCTAAGATGAGACTTATCCAGAGCAATGCATCGGGCAAGCCCGAAATCCGCGATTTTCGCTGTGAGATTCTCATCAAGGAGGATGTTGCTGGCTTTTATGTCCCGATGGATGATTTTCACTCCACAACCTCCATGAAGATATGCGAGGCCCTCAGCTGTTCCTATGATGATGTGCAGCCTCTCCTCCCAAGTTAGGATGGGGGTCGCATCATTGACTGCAACAACAGATTCTTTTCGCTTATTTAGAAAGACAAGCAGAGCGGAGTGGGACAGACATAACCGAAGAAGGAAAGACACTAATGGAGCATATATTTGAAACCTTCGACTCGAAAATCATAAGATGGAAGCATTGCTTGCAATACAAAAAGCCAGTTACTAAGAATGCAAACTGAATCGATGCTCGTCGTGAAGGGTGGATCTCTTCTTGGCATCAAACGATGACTTTGTAAGTGTGTTATGCAGTTATGCAACAACCAGCTACTTACCAAAAAGAACTAGATCAAGACTTCTTTTAGGAAGATATTCGTAGACGAGGAGGCTCTCTGGGCCTTCGATGCTGCATCCCAAAAGCCTCATGAGGTTCTTGTGTCGGATCCCACTAATCAGGTTCACCTCATTGAAGAAGTCATCCGCCCAATGGCATGTGTTGAACACCAACCGCTTAACCGCGACGACCTTCCCGTCGGGTAAAATCCCCTTGTACACAGAACCACCGCCCCCTTGGCCCAGCTTCCTCGAGTCACCAAAGAAGTTGGTGGCCTTCTCCAGTGTCTCGTACTTGAAATATAAGCTAAACTTGCTCTTGCTCGCTCGTAATTGCATGAGGTTATTTTGCACTGAATAAGGATGAATGCGAAATTCGTGTCATCAAGCTTGTGATCAAGAATTACTAAGAGATCATTTTACGCATTCGAACCGAATTGCTTACTTTGTTTCTTCTTGGAGTACTTTTTGTATCCAATGTATGCACCAATGAGAACAAGCGAAGTCGCTACAGTAGCCGATGAGGTTATTGCTATGGTGATGCGGACCCTAGATGAACCTGTGAAATGATAAAGACAACATAAGGTTGAGATGAGTGAGTTCATTAATAATTCCAAAAATTTGGCAAGCATCGAATCATAAGATCAATCAAATTAAACTTAGGATGTGTTCATTTGGGGGAAAATTTCAAGAAAAAGGACGATGCTTTCTAGAAAATCATTTTTTAAGAAAATGATTAATTTTTCTTTATTTGGTGATATATAACTAAATTTTTTTTTTTATTGTTTAAATCTCATTTGGAAATGATTTCAATCTCATGCAAAAAAAAAAAAAAAAAAAGTCATTTTTTAAATAATTTTTATTTGATTTTCTTTCTCTTTCCTTCATCCTCCTCCACTAGTCGTCGGGCCTTGACAGGCCACTAGCATCGTCGTCAAGGCCCAACAAGGGCCAACCTAACTAGCCTCGGGCAAGTTTGAGCTCGCTAGATCCTTGGGTTTGTTGCAACGAGGCTGGCGAGGCTTGAGCTTGCTCGAGGTGGGCTTGCATTGGCGATTGGCGGAGGAGGAAAAAGGAAAAGAAAAAAGATAAGGAAAAGAAAAGAAAATTTAAAAAATCGATTTTTAAAATAAATTATTTAAAAATTCCACATGAGCAATTTTGAAAGTGTATTCACCTTCTTAGATTGAGGAATTCACTTTTCTAATTTTATGAGTGTATATTTTCCTTGATTGGATCGTGTTTTCGATTGATCAATCATTTTTGGCGAACAAAACGGATGAAAGTTCAGAAATTAATTTCGAGAAAACACTTTTCATCAAACAAATGCACTCTTAGGTTATGTTCGTTTCGTGGATAAAATTTTTCTTAAAAACATTTTCCCTAGCATTCAATTCGCTTAGGAAAATGAGTCAATGAAAAATATTTTTCTAGTCAACGTAAAACTATGATTTCATCTTTGAAAAAGTTGGAAAACATTTTCCAAAATATTATTAGGTATTGGCGCTTGGATATAAAAACTCTAGGTTGGCCCTAGATCCATTGAGGCTGGGACTAGGTCTCTTGGGCACGAGTCCATTGAGACCAGACCTGGGTCAATTGAGGCTAGGCTCTCGGTGCCTATACCTGGGTCCATCGAGGCTAAGCTCGAACCCCTAGTGCTTGTGCCCTATGCCTTAGCACTTGAGCCAGCATCCATAAAGGATAGGCTTGGGCCCTGAAACTCAAGCTTTAGTCCCTAGCACTTAGGCTCAAGTTCTGAATCAATGAAACTTCGTTCTTAAAAGAATATTTTAAAAAAAAATAAATAGAATTTCAATTATTTTTCTTTCTAAAAAAATCAAATTTTAAATTACTTCAAAAAAATTGATTTTTTTTCCTTCCTTTTTTTTTCTTTCTTTTTATATTTTGCTTCTGCCTCGGCTGATCACCGGCCTCAGCGACGGCCAGCAATTGACCTGAGCTCGTTGTTCTAGCAATGCCAAGGTCTTGTTGACCTTTGACAAGGCTTGAGCCTCGCCGATCTAGCTAGACTCGATTTTGATCTCGCATGAGGTCAGTCACTGATTGTCACCGTGGCTATCAATTGGCTGAAATAAGAAAAGAAAATAAAAGAAAAATAATAAAATAATTCGATATTTAAAAAATGAAAAGAGAAAAAAATTTTAAAATATAATTAAAAGAAGTGCCTTAATCGACCAACATGAGGAAACCACAATTCCAAAAATCGAAATTTGACAGCAGACATAGAAGAGCGTCGGTTTTTCTTTAATGGCGAGGAAGCCATCTTTTACGTCAGTAAATCAGAGATTAGGACACTAGTTGTTACCTTTTATGATGCACAGACATGTTCTAAAAGCCTCTATGTCGTGTCGGGCACTCCGACACGTGTCCGACACGCTCAAACACGCTTCGACACGTGGTCAACACATGTCGGATTTTCCAACACACGGTCAACTTTTCTGGACACGTTCAGACACATGTGTTCGAAATTGCGAGAGGGGATTAGAGGTGAGGGCCGTGAGCAACGGCAGGGCTGCAACTGGTAGGGAGGGCCAGAGGAAGAGCGACTGAGAGAGCCACGATTGCGATGCTGCCATGGAGGGCTGGAGGCTGCGATTGTGGTTGCAATTGCGAAGGAGGAAGGGCCGGAGGCGAGCGATTCCAAGAGAGAGCAAAGATCACGAAGAAGAGGCCGTGGGAGGAGAGGAGGTGTCGAGTGCTAGGGTTTTCAAAGTTTGTTTTTGTTTTAGTTTTAGGCTTTTAATAAGAAAAGTTGAAAAAGGAAATTAAAAGTAGGGTTTTGATGGGACTTGGCGTGAAGGGGGTAGGTGGAGCCGTGGAGGAGTGTGATTTCTATTTCCAAGGAAGGAGTTGACAATTTGTTGGGGGAAAGGAACGCGGGATGGACGGAGAGGGTGAAATAAATGGGTGGGGGCTTTTTTGGGTCAGAAAATAAAAGCATTGAATGGTGGCTCACCAGAATCGGCAGCCCGCAATTATCAAGGCTTTCCAACGTATTGAATGGTCAAAAAAATAAAATAAAATAGATAAAAAGTGATTTCGAAAAATAAAAATATTAAATATTAAATAATAATAATAAAAATTTTGATTATTATAGAATATCATGAATTTATTTAAATAATTTTATTCTAATCTCTTGTTAATTATTAGTTTCATCAATATTGTTAAAGTTAGCTTTTTATTTATTTATTTATAAATTTGAATCAAATTAATTAAAAATAAAAATATTTATTTATTATATAACGTATTCTAGTGTGTCGGAATTTTTTATTTTTGAAAAATGATATGTCGACGTGTCGTGTCATGTCGTGTGTCCGTGTTACGTGTCGGTGCAACCTAGGTTACCTTCGCTATCGGCGACGTCGTAGAACTTTGTGGTTGAGTAACGGAGGAAGCATCCCGCGTTCATGGCCCGCGCTTCTTCTCCAGGTGCACAGCTTCTCGCCATCGAAGCTGCATTCTCCAAACAGACTCTGCAACCGCCGGCATCAAGTGTGCTCCAACACTGTGCCAAAGCATATACCCCGGCGACTCCTCCAACTCCTTCCTCCCCAGCCACCGCGAAGCCCTTGTTCTGCACTGCGCTGGCCGAGACATTCCTCAGGACCCGGTCCACCCTATCGGAGAGCTCGGCCACTCTCTCTGCCGGGACTGTCAAATTGGAGCTACACTTGAGCATGTCGTGCGTTGGATCGACGGTCTCATTGTAGAAGTTGTAACTGCCGTAACGGAGGAAGCAGCCGTCGAGGTAGAGCCGACCAAAGTTGGGGAGGCAGCGGGCGATCTGGGTCCAGCTCTCGGTAAAGCAGAGGAGGCACTCGGCCTCAGTCAAGTCACCATGGCACTGGGTGAGGCCGTACACTGCTGGCGGCGGCGAGGCGAGGGAGTACTTCCCCCAGCGCTGGGCGGCGATGCCGTCGGAGACCTCGCTCATGATGGTGATGGCGTTGGAGACAACGTTTCCAGCGACAATCCCAGTGGAGTCCTCGCAGATGCGGCCCACTTCGGTGATTCGAGGATCGGAGACGGCGAGAGAGAAGAAGAACGAGGAGAGCGCGAGCAGAGGAAGGGCGATTGATGTGCTCGCTCCGTTCGACTTCATAGGCTCTGCTTGAGATATGCTCGGTTATCAAATTTTCCTTCTCACTCAGTCCTCTTCAAAGAGAGAAGAAGAAGAAGAAAACGGGAAGATTTGAGCAAGAGCGCGATGGGAGCTCCGATTCAACCTGATGATCTTATAAAGCTTCAACCCAGCTACACAACGCGGAATCGAAGCGACTAGCTGGTGCTTGACTTTCGGGTCTCGTTTCTCACATCACCCCTTTCTTTCTTTATGCTACAGTAGGGTTTTTCGAAAGTGACATGGCGATGCCAGGTCCCAGGAACGGCCGCGATGACATGCTTGATAAGCTTTTGATAATAACACAAATAAAACGAGGCACACAAAAGCCAGGGATGAGAAAAAATGTGTTCGCCTATTACCATCCAAAAAAGGTTGCAATTGACGTGATGACCACAGTAAATTGAACGTCGACATCATGTAGTTCTTTTATCAAGGAGAAAATGAATTACTTCGCCCCATACTTAGGTTTAAATTCTCCGCACTTGAATTCTTTTTGTAATGAGATAGCTGGTTAGGCGACGGAAGAAAAAGTAATCAAAAGCATTTTCCTATAGGAAAAACTGATGAATGATAAATCTTGATGGTGAAAGCTCTAGAAATTCAAAGGTAAACAAATTCAAAAGGAAAATGACAGAAAAAGGAAAAACAATTAAAGAGGGGATCGTGTTGAAAAGTGCTGTCTAGTCATAAGCAACCGAATAACAAAAGTCTATAATTTTCAACTCATAGTTCTTTCACACATCATGAGTAATTAGATAAGATTTTTATAGTAACACAAATAAAACGAGGTTTGCCAATTACTGTCCAAAGGGAGAAAATATTCAATGGTTACTAACCACCGGTTCACGCACGCAATCCAAAGTGAGTATTAATTGCTGCTCAGTACTTTTCTGCAAGCCAGAGGAGGGGGAAAAGAAAGCTTTTTTAATCTTTTTAATTTTTTATTCATGTCCAGACCACCGGACAAGTGTTGCGTTTTGAGTGGAGATGGAATTTAATGCTCCGGGACTGGCAATCCAAAACTAGTATTTGCTTTTCTATGGATGGCAGTACTACACTACTTTCATTTTGCAAGCTTTACTAGTCAAATCATATCAACATTATGTAAATAGTTGTGTTCTAGTTTGGATGTAATGTATTGAAATTATGGATGTATTAGAATTCAGTGAGTTATATTCTCTAGCTTCTTGACGTTAGTTTCAAAATCCTATTAAGTTTGCTTTAAGCAGCGAGAGATTTGTGTCATGGGATGATCAAAGCTTGTATCTGAACTTCAGTATAAACTATGTGCTCTTGTTTATGATAACTAGCTTACCAAATCATTTTTTCTTCTTAGCCAACAATGTTCTTACCCTCCTGAACATGTAGTTATGCACTAGCACCCCAAAAGCATAAACATCGGCTTTCTCTGTTAGCTGTCCTCTCACAAGATATTCAGGCGCCATGTAACCGCTACATAGTTAACCATCTTTTAGATATAAACCATACTTGGCCTAGAGAAGATGTGAAGTGAAGAGAGGGATGATATGCGAGACCACTTTGACATGCCAAACTTGTCAGATTAAGGAAACATAAAGTTCTGACTATGGTTTCAAGCAAGCTAGTAATGAAAAGGCATTCTTACAGTGTGCCAGCGATTCCCGTGCTAAGATGAGACTTATCCAGAGCAATGCATTGGGCAAACCTGAAATATGATATTTTCGGCATGAGATTTTCGTCAAGGAGGATGTTGCTGGCTTTTGTGTCCCGGTGGATGATTTTCACTCAACAACCTCCATGAAGATATGCGAGGCCCTCAGCTGTTCCTATGATGATGTGCAGCCTCTCCTCCCAAGTTAGCATAGGGGTCGCATTGTTGACTGCAACAACGGATTCTATTAGCTTATCTAGAAAGACAAGCAAAGTGGAGTGGGACAGACATTGTTTAAATAAAATAAAATTGATTATCGGATGACGATTGCTGGATGAGAAACCTGCGAGCATTGAAGGAGCCATAAAAACTTTATGGTAGGCTACATGGATTTGAACAATGGAAGTTATTGAAGACTTCTGTTACTTCATTGTGCGTTTTGATTGTGTTTATGATTACATGTATGAGGCTGTTTTGTTTGTCATTAAATTCCCATCATTGACATTTGTGGGTTGTTATGTAATCATTGGCGTTTGTAAACTTCAATTCCTATATAAAGGGATGAAGTCATGAGTTGTAAATCAAGCCACAGGCCATAGTCCACGAAGACACAAATAAGAGAAAGCATTCTCAATAAAATTTCTCCCTCAAATTTCTAGTGTTCTTATTCCAAGTTTCCAAAGTTTATTGTCATTCTTTTGGTTCCAACAGGACAGACATAACAGAAGAAGGCAAGACACCAGTGGAGCAAATTTTTGAAACCTGCGACTTGAAAATCATAAGATGGAAGCATTGCTCGCAATACAAGAAGCCAGTTACTGAGGATGCAAACCGAACCGATGCTTGTCATAAAGGGTAGATCCCTTCTCGGCATTGAACGATGACTATGTAAGCGTGTTATGCAGTTATGCGACAACCAGCTACTTACCAAAAAGAACTTGATCAAGACTTCCGTTAGGAAGATATTTGTAGACGAGGAGGCTCTCTGGGCCTTTGATGCTGCATTCCAAAAGCCTAACGAGGTTCTTGTGCTGGATCCCACTGATCAGGTTCACCTCGTTGAAGAAGTCGTCCACCCATTGTAGTGTGTTGAACACCAGCCGCTTAATTGCGATGACCCTCCCGTCGGGTAATTTCCCCTTGTACACGGAACCGCCCCCACCTTGCCCCAGCTTCCTCGAGTCATCAAAGAAGTTGGTGGCCTTCTCCAGCGTCTCGTACTTGAAATATAAGCTAAACTTGCTCATGCTCGCCCCTAATTGCATGAGGCTATTTTGCATTGAAAATGGATGAATGCGAAATTCGCGTCATCAAGCTTGTGTTTAAGAATTACCAAGATGATCATTATATGTATTTGAACCAGATTGTTTACCGCGCTTCTCCTTGGAGTACTTTTTGCATCCAATGTATGCACCCATGAGAACAAGTGACGTCACTGCGGCAGCCGATAAGGCAATTGCTATGGTGATGCGGATCCTAGATGACCCTACAAAACAATAAAGACAACATCAGGTTGAGATGAGCAAGTTCATTAGAAATTCTAAAAATCTAGCAGCATTGAATCATAAGATCAATCAAATCATACTTAGGATGTGTTTATTTGGGAAAACTTTTCATGAAAAAGCAATATATTTCCTGGAAAATTATTTTTCAAGAAAATGGTAAATTTTCCTTTGTTTGGTGATATGTGATTGAAAATGTTTTCTATTATTTAAATCTCGTTTGAAAAATGATTTCAATCTCATAAAAAATAACTTTTCTTTATCTTTTTTTCTTTTCATTTCTTTCTCTTTCCTTCTTTCTCCTCCTTTAGTCGTCGGGCCTTGACAATGGCCACAACAGGCCATTGGTGCCATCGTGGAGGCTCGGCGAGGGCCAACTTGACAATCGTCGGGTAAGGTTGAGCTTGCTAGATCCTAGGTTGTCGTAGTAAGGCTAGCAAGGCTTGAGTTTGCTTGAGGTCAGCCTGCATTGGCTCACACTTGTGACCAATTGCCGAAGCCCGACAACCGATGAAGGAGGAAGAAGGAAAAGAAAAAAGAAAAGAAAAAAATATTGAAAAATCGATTTTTTAAATAAAATATTAAAAAATCCTAGATGAGAGATTTTTGAAAGTGTTTTCAGTTTCTTAAATTTAAGAATTCACTTTCCTAATTTTATGTATGAATATTTTCCCTGGTCGAAAAGTATTTTCAGTTGATTAATTATTTTTGTTGAATCAAATGGGCGAAAGTTCAAAAACTAATTTCAGGAAAACATTTTTCCTCAAACAAACGCACTCTTAGGTTCTATTCATTTTGCGGAAATTTTTTTAAGAAAACATTTTCCACATTTTATGACGTTAAGCTCATTTAGGGAAATGAGTCAACGAAATTTTTTCTAATCAACAGAAAATTATGCTTATATTCAAGAAAATGATTTTCTCTTTGAAAAAGTCAAAAAACGTTTTCCAAAATAATATTAAGTATTGGCACTTGGACTTGAAATTGTACATTTGAATACAGGATCCCCAACACTAGTTCCTGAGTCTCCAATGCTCAAGCTGGGTCCATTAAGGTTGGGCCAGTTCCATTGAGACCAAGACCAGGTCTTTAACTTGAGGCAACATCCATAAAAGTCAGGCTTGGGCCTCAACACTTGAGCTCTAGTCCTTAACACTTAGGCTCAAGTCCTTGATTAATGAAACTTTGTTCTTATAAAAATAAAATTTTTAAAAATTGAATTCTCAATTATTTTTACTTTTTTAAAAAATGAATTTTAAATTATTTTAAAATAATTAATTTTTAATTAATTTTTTCTTTCCTGTTTTTTTTTTTTTGGGTTTCTTTCTTTTTCTCTGCTTCAATTGATCACTGGCCACGGTGATGACCATCAATCAACCATAGGCAAGAGACAAGCTTGTTGTTCTAGCAATGCCAAGGTCTTGTCAACCTTTAACAAGGCTTGACACTCACCGATCTAGCAAACGTTGAGCTTGACCTTGCTTGAGGTTAGTCGTCGGTCATCATCATAGCTGGCGATTGGCTGAAAAAGAAGAAAAAAAGAAAAATACAATAAAATAAAAATAATGAAAAATTCAATATTTTAAACGAGGAGAAAATTTTGAATAAAGGTTCTAAATGGACCTTATTCTAAATAAAGGGCAGAAGTGGTTATGATTATTTTAAATAAGGGCCTAGCCTCCTGTCAATTAGGGATATTTTCGTCCCTAGCCTCCAGTCGATCAAACATATTGTCATCTAAACACAAGTTATATTTAAATTCAATTATATTAAAAAAATTTTAAAAAATAAAACTTACAAATAGAAAAAGAAAAACATAGGCAGGAGGGCTCTCTCTTGCTTATGGTTGCTGCCCCATCGGCGGTGGGGCAGTGGCAAAGGCCAGTAGTGTTGTTGGAACCTAGGTGAGGGCTAGCCACCCTCGCCAGAAGTAGGAGAGGGCAGCGACCCTTTCCTAGGTAAAGGTCACCCTCGTCTAGCACCTCTGGATCTTGCTTCAAGTCTGAGGTCTTTATTTAAAATAATATTCACTTCATATCTTTATTTGTGAAAATAAGGACATTTTGGGTCCTTATTTGGAATTTTCCCTTTAAAAAATGAAAAGTTATCATCAAAGAAGTGCTCAAAGGTGGTGGAATATATTTTCTATCTCATTTTCTAGTTTCAACCGAACATCAACAAAATATTATCATTTTCTGATAAAATGGCTTTTTGAAAAACGTTTTTTAGAATTTTCTAGGAAAGAAGTGAAGCCTTAACCAACCAACATGGAGGAAACCACAATTGGAAAAATCAATATACGACGGTAGATATAGAAAGCCTTCTTGGTTTTTCTTTAATGGTGAGGAAGCCATCTCTTAAGCCAATAAACCAGTGATCGGGAGACTAGTTGTTACCTCTGCTAACGGGGACGTTGTAGAACTTTGTGGTTGAGTAACGGAGGAAGCATCCTGCGTTCATGGCCCGCGCTTCTTCTCCAAGTGCGCAGCTTCTCACCATCGAAGTTGCACTCTCCAAACAGACTCTGCAACCACCAGCATCAAGCGTGCTCCAACACTGTGCCAAAGCATATGCCCTAGCGACTCCTCCGGCTCCGTCCTCCCCAGCCACTGTTGTTGAAGATACTGTTGCTGATGCCGATTGATCTTGATTGAGGGAATATTTTATGGGAATATTATGTATATCTTTGGGATATTGTGTATATTTTTATTCCTTAGTTATTTAGACACTTTGTATTATAAATAGATTGTAATTACATACTGAAGGAATATAGAAAAGCTATACAATTCTCCCAAACCCCAAGCTTTCTACTTTTTTGACATGATATCAGAGCCTCCCGCCTTGGCCTAGCTTCCGTAACGCCTTTTTTCTTCTTCCTTTTAGGGAGGAACCATGTCGAAGATTGAGGATTCAACTTCCGGTGTTTCTAAGGGAAATCCACAATCTCTCAACAATCAAAGAGGAGACGTCGTCCCTGCAGAACAACAGACGAATCCATCAGAAGGTCAAACGGGCCTCGTGCAGCCCAACACAGGATTTGTAGGCCCATACATTCAGTGGATACCTGTACCAATTTAGCCAAATCAAGGAGGTCCAACTTAGAACTCACCTGAAATTGCGCCTAGAAGGATTGGTGGGCTGGAAGAAAGCCCATCAGACATACCTGGAGCGGGTCCTGGATATAGGGCGAGCTGGACTTTCCCGGGTCACAGTGGTTCGGATCCAGGGGCGAGCAATCCCTACCTGACCTATGGACCCGGATTCTTTCCATTTGCCAAAGTCGGCTGAAAAAGGCTAGTGAATACACCTAGAGGGGGGTGAATAGGTGAATGTAAGAATTTTTGCAGGACTTAAAAAAGATATTTTGATTTTAGAAGATATTAGTCATAAGACAGATTTCAACTTTAAATAAATGAACAACCAGTCAGCATGAATAAGAAGTTCAGGGATAAGAGAAAGAAAACACAGAGTTTATAGTGGTTCGGCTTAATCCAAGCCTACGTCCACTCTCCCGCACTAACAGCCCACCGGTTGGATTTCACTATGAATCAAAAGAGTCGTTACAGTATCACATCCTTGATTCTACAGTGTAGAGATTCTGCTATACTTCCTTAAGGCCTCACAAATGTCTAAACTCTCTTTTGAGTACAAATTTTCGCTCAACAATTGAATTAACAAAGAACAAGGAGCTTCAGACTTTGGAATTTTTCTATCATGCACACACTCGAATAACTAGAGCTTCTTCCTTATATACTCCTCAATGCCTTCATGTCCGTTGGCACATTCTAAAGGAGTTCTTCCAATCTACCCGTTAGACATAATCAATTAGAGAGATCTCGAGTTACTTAAGGAATGTGATGATAGCCCACCAATCATGCTCGCATATACAATCAGGATCTATGTTTCCATAAGTAGAACCTTTCAAGTATACTTCGCCAATCAATTAATCCAATTTACTCGTATTGAATTCAAAACGAATAATAGATCTTGAGATGCTATCTCCAGCCGTGAGAAACTTCTTTAGCCGCTCGAATCAAATCCTTAAATAAATACTCGATTCTGGATAAGTTTTCTTCGTCAGTCTAGAAACTATCAACGAGGGCAGACTTTAAAACTTGAGTCTGGCGGTCTGGCAATCTTTAGACTTTGACGGAAGAGTCTGCAAGTCTTCAAACTAGACTGATGGAAACGTTTTGTCAATTTCAAAACAAACAAGGAAGTTTTCTCCAACAATCTCCCCCTTTTTTATGGTGATAAAACTTTCCTGCAGATTTGGATACTTTTGACCTGCAAGAAAATACTCAAGCAAACAAGGATATCTCATAAAAGATAAATGAGTTAGGATAAAGATAGTATCGAATTTGCATCCACAGAAAATAAATTCGTCCTGTAAAAACAACTATTTTTACCAAGAGTACCAACAATGCTTAAGATACCGCAAGCATTTAAATGATCAAACCACAATCCAAAAAAAAAAAACACAATCCAAAGGTCACAACCTCACAACCAGACAAAAGTCAATCAAAGTCAAATCAAATCAAATATGCACAAACTTCTCCCCCTTTTTGTTAGCATTAAAAAGGTAGAGACGAAAAAGAGAATTAGATTAAGATTGTTTTGGAACGCGAACAAGCTGGAAATCTCCCATCGACTTGACAGTCTCCTCCAGCTTTCTCGAATCCTCCTTCAGTTGTGCTATTTCCTCACCCTCGACAGTTGCTTGAACTTGAAGATTGAGGGCCTGAACTTGATTGAGCAAAGAAACTGAAGAGGCTTGATTAGCATTCTGCATATTCTGAAATTCGCATCCCAAGGCATAAATTTGACCTCGCATCTCCATAAGAACATCGAGCAATCTTCTAAAGTCTGCTAAGTTGTCAATTTGAGTGCTTGCTTCAGCATGATCAATTTGTGGAGAATTGGCAGATGATGGCACTTCAGTATGAGCACCCAGATTCTAAGATGAAGCCTCATGACCTTCTTCGGGAAATTGAGAAGCATATACATCTTCTGGATTGGCAGGAGAACGACTGACATCATCACTAGTAAAAGCAAGTGAAGGAGTACCTCTTTTTTTAGCAGCTCCCCCTGTTTCAGTGCCTTCAGGTGGAGAGAAATACTCTTCATGTTCTTCTTCAGTGACAGGATGACCTTGTTCTCCTTATTGCTCTTCTTCTGCATTTCCTTTCTCCTCTGCTTCTTTTCTCATCGATTCCCTCTCTTCACTCCTATGCTCTGTTTCTTCTTGGTCCTCTTTAAACTCTGTCTCTGGAACAAAACGCTGTAAGTTCCTTAAGGCAAGAGCGGAAATGGTAACGTCATCCTCATCTTCTTCATCCAACAAGATGATTGCTCTTCTTCTTTTAGACGGAGCTGTCATGGGCTCCTTGCCTTTCCGTTTTGCAGCCACAGAGTCTTGATGAGTCTTGACAGGAGTCTTCTCCTTAAATTTCTCTAGAGTCTTGTTTAGCTCATTCAATCGCATGTTGGAAACCATCTTCAGTCCTACCACCATTTGATCACATGTTCGAACACATAGAATTTTGGGAGGCTGAATGTTAAAGTGTCTGAATAGCTTAATAACAAGTGCTGAATAAGGAAGTTGACCCTTGTCTTTTACCATTGATCTATACATGTGAAACATAATAGTGTGCGGCAAAGAGAACTTTTTACCAACATTGATAGCATACATCAGCTTCGCTTTTGAATTGGAGACGTTAGTCTTTGATGTGGTTTGGGTCTAAGATAGTTAATCACAATTTTGTGAAGAAAGATATTTGAAGCACTCATCCTCGAATATGAAATTCGGCCTTTTGCCATTCCATCTCGAACAAGCTCCACAGTCGCACGACCAATAGACACGCTAATTGATTGAAACAACCCTCTCTCTACTCCAATCACATCAGCCAGAGTGTCCATATCAACCACATAATCCTGGTCTCTAATACTGAAAGAAAATCTATTCGCATCCAAAAAGCTTAGATTGGAATAGAAATATGCAAAAAGTTCTGGATGGGCTACAGTAGTGTCAGAGCAAAATTGTTCAAGTTGAAGTAAAGTAAATTTCTCCCGCAACTTCATATTTAGACAATCAAGAAAATCAAAATCCACACTCCTTGGGTTCATCACCCCTCGCTTCAGCAACTTAGAGTAAGTTCGCTTGTGTTCCTTAGAACGAAACAGATCTGCTTTTGTTCCTCAAATGTTCGCAGCAATACCCATTCTAGGCTTAAAATGAGTAAACATCTTTTCATCATCATTTCCATCAAGTTGACTAACTCCTTCAAAATGTGGATCACTTGGGAAATTTACAAAAGCCTTTTCTGCAGAACCAGCAAGAGCAATCCCCAATTGTTCCATCGTTTGCAAAAAGTGGGTTTCATTTCGGTACCCCTTTTCTTTCAAAAATTCATCAATAAAGGTCATTGGAGAACCTCCATCCTTTAAGGCAGAGTAAAGTTTGAAGTTAAAAGCAGACTTTTGAGTTCTTACAAGTTCGGCATCCTCAATAATTTCTTCCTCTGCTTGTTGCTGAACATTCTGTTGTCTAGCCTGAGGAGAATGACGTGTTTGAGAATGTTGTGGACTCTGCTGTTGCCTTGGAGATTCTTCTTCCTCGCTAAGGTCAAAGTGCATAGGACCCTCACGCATATGCTGTGGTCCCCTGCTTGCAATCCTTGAAGACTTTCTTTGGAAAGACATTCTCACAGTCTTTGAGAGTTTCCGAACTCGATTTGCGAGAAATATGAAAACTTTAAGGATTAAATTAGAGATAAAAAGTAAGAAGGTGAAATTCTGTGCTTCTAGGGTTTGTGAGTAAAAAAGAAGAAGAAAAACAGTATATAAAGCAATCGAAACAAGGTATACGAATCGTCATAAATGGAAAAATAAAAAATGCCTTTTAAAAAATAACTGCATTTTTGAAAATAGATAACTGTCAAAAAGATAATTCTTTTTCGAAAAGGAATGATTGCTGTAATTACAAAAACTTGGAAAGATAACATCAATCAAATGTAGATTAATAGACAAACGTACCTTGTCAAAAGATAAATTTCTAGAATTGAAATAACTTACAGTCATGATCCTTGATCCTCTGAGTCTGAGTATCTTTAGACTTTTATCCCCGAGTTTGAGCTTCTTCAGACTTTAAGATATTAAGCTTGGATCTAATAGACTCAAATTGACTTTTCTCCAGTAGTTTTGTAAAAATGTCCGCCAGCTGATTCTTTGAGTCAATGAATTGAATCAAGACTTCTCCATTTTGAATATGGTCTTTTATAAAGTGATGTCGAATCTCTATATGCTTTGCTCTTGAATGAAGAATTGGATTCTTAGTAAGATTAATCGCGCTTGTGTTGTCACATTTAATCTCAGTGCATGAGTCTTCGATTCCAAAATCTCTTAGCTGTTGTTTTATCCATAAGATTTGAGAACAACAACTTCCAAGAGCCACATACTCTACTTCTGCTATTGAGAGAGCAACCGTACTTTGCTTCCTTGAGAACCAAGTTACTGTCCTGTTTCCAAGCAATTGAAAAGTACTCGAGGTGTTCTTTCTATCAACTCTGCATCCTGCTAGATCTGCGTCTGAGTATCCAAGAAGAGTAAAGTCACCTTCTTTAGGATACAATAGACCTAACTTAGAGGTTGTTGCAACGTATTTGATGATGCGTTTCGCAGCACTTAGATGAGATTATTTGGGATCTGATTAAAATCTGGCACAAATGCAAACACTAAACAAAATGTCAGGTCTAGAGGCAGTAAGATAAAGAAGTGAACCAACGATACTCCTGTATAGCTTCTGGTCAACTTTCTTTCCTCATTCATCTTTGTCCAGCTTCGAAGAACTTGACATTGGTATATCAGTCTTTTTGCAATTCTCCAAACCAAAATTTTTAACAAGTTCTTTATCATATTTTTCTTGGTGAATGAAAATTCCTTCCTTCAATTGTTTCACTTGTAGTCCGAGAAAGAAGGATAGTTCACCCATTATGCTCATCTCGAATTCATCCTGCATAGACTTAGAGAATTTCTTGCACAGATTTTCGTTAGGAGATCCGAAAATAATATCATCAACATAGATTTAAACAAGTAGAAAGTTTTTACTTTCTCTTTTAATAAACAGAGTGGTGTCTACTTTACCTTTAACAAAGCCATTTTGGATTAAAAACTTACTTAACCTGTCGTACCAAGCTCGAGGTGCTTGCTTTAAACCATATAGCGCCTTCTTTAGTTTGAATACAGAGTCTAGTTTCCTTGGGTCTTCAAAATCGGGAGGTTGTTCCACATAAACTTCCTATTGGATAAAACCATTCAGGAATGCACTTTTGACGTCCATTTGAAATAACCTGAAATTTTTATAACAAGTAAAAGTAAGTAATAATCTAATTGCTTTTAACCTTGCTACTGGTGCATAAGTTTCATCATAGTCTATTTCTTCTTCTCACGTATATCCTTTGGCCACGAGTCTTGCTTTGTTCCTCATAACTTTTCCTTTTTCGTCCATCTTGTTCCTGAAAACCCATTTAGCTCCAATAATAGATTTACCTTTTGGTTTAGGAGTTAATTCCCAAACATTGTTAACACTGAACTGCTTGAGTTCTTCTTGCATAGCTTCAATCTAGCTTTCATCAATTAAAGCTTCTTCTATGCTTTTGGGTTCTATTTCAGAAATAAGAGCCACAGCGCTAGACTCTTCATGCCTTTTGGATCTTGTACGAATCCCTTCATCAATGTCACCAATAATAAGTTCTTTGGGATGACTAGACTTGTGCTTCCAATTGTTGGTTGGTCTGTCAGTCTGCTGATCTTTTTCTTCATTTGATTCTTCAAAATTCGTTCGTTGTTAACCTTCTGTAGTCTGAGCTGCTTTAGAGGAATTAGACTTTGTAGAGTCTGGAGCAGGATTAGATTCTTCAGGTTGAGTCTGGATTGATTGATTTTGTATAAGGTCATGAAATTTGACATTCATCGATTCATCCACAGATTGAGTCTTCTTGTTGTATACTCTGTAAGCTTTGCTGGTGGTTGAATATCTAAGGAAGATTCCTTCGTCTGATTTTTCTTCAAACTTACCAATTCAATCATTTGTATTTTTCAAAATAAAACATTTGCAACTAAACACATGAAAATAGGAAACAATTAACTTCTTTCTTTTGAACAACTCATAGGGAGTTTTCTCCAGAATCGGCCTTAAGAAAACTCTGTTAATAATATAACATGCTATAGAAACTGCTTCAGCCCAAAAACAAGAAGAAATGTTACTTTCAATTAAAAGAGTTCTTGCCATTTCTTGCAAAGATCTATTCTTTCTTTCCACAACTCCATTTTGCTCTAGAGTATATGACGAAGAGAAAACATGCTTCAAGCCACATTCATCACAGAAATTTGCAAAGTCTTGATTCTCAAACTCATTTCCATGGTCTGTCCAGATGCTTGTTATAGTATATCCTTTCTCATTTTGAATTTTCTTAGCAAACTTTAAGAAATGAGAGAAAGCTTCAGATTTACTTGACAAAAAGAATACCCATGTAAAGCGAGAGTAATTATCCACGATTACTAAGCAATATTTTTTCCCATCAATACTTTGTGTTCTGGTTGGTCCAAAAAGATCCATATGTAGAAGCTGCAGAGCATGATTAGTAGAAACTTGATTTATAGGTTTAAAGGAACTTCTTACCTGTTTTCCCAAAACACATGGTGTGCATAACTTTGACTTTTGAAATCTTAAGTTGGGAAGTCCACGAACAAGCTTTTTGGAGGAAATTTTGGCTATCTGCTTCATATTGACATGGCCAAGTTTTCTATGCCAAAGATTTTCTTCATCTTGAATAAAAATTAGACACTGAGAGCTTTCTGATTTGATATCCAGCAGATAGATGTTTCCATGTCTTCGTCCAGTAAAGGATTAAGACAAATCCTTATTAGTTTCTGAACAAATGCCTTCTTGAAATTTGATTTTGAATCCAGTGTCACACGGTTGGCTTATACTGAGTAGATTATAGTTCAAGCCTTCCACCAAGGAAACGCTATTGATTGTGAGACTCCTAATCTTGATAGTTCCACATCCAATAATTTTTCCTTTGTCATTTCCACCAAAAGAAACTTTTCCACCATTTGTTTGAGTAAGCTTTATGAAGCAATTTGAATCTCTTGTCATGTGTCTCGAACAGCCACTATCCAAATACCATTTGATCTTTTTCTTTATAGTGACTTGCAATTATGAGAAGACTTCAAGTTCTCTTTGGTACCCATACTTTCTTGGGTCCAGGGGAGTTAGTTCCAAAAATAGTCTTTGCCCAGTTTCTCTTAACAGATTTCCAAACTTTAGGACAATCATTTTCAAAATGTTCCGAGCTGTTACACTTTGAACATTTAAGAGCGCTTCAACCAACAGGTTTTACAAAAACTTTTTGAAAATGATTTTTGTAAAAAGTTTTAGTAGGTCTCTGTTTGATTCTTTCTTTTACTTTTGGAAAGTCAATTAAAGTAATAGTTTCTGGTGTCATTCCTAAACTTGATTTATAAAAAAAAAAAATGTCTTTGAATTGAAAGAATTTTATCAAGCTTTTCAGATCCATTTGAAAACTTCTTTAAGATATTTGAAATGTCTTCTTTCAAGAGATTGTTTTCTTTTGAAAGAAAATCTGCATTTTCTTTTGAAGTTTTAAAGTTGTTGTTTAGACTTTCAAATCTTTCTTTCCAAGAAATTTCCCGTTGCCTCAGTATAGAATTTTCTTTTTTTAGTTCGAAAATTCTTTTAAGAGATACCTTGAGACTAAGACAGAGTTCATCAATATACTTTGAAACTTTAATAGGAATTTTAAAGTTACTAACCTCAATTTCCTTGTTTGAATCTGAGTCTGAGTCTGTTTCAAAGTCTGAGTCTGATTCTGAATTTGCCATTAGACAAATGTTGGCATATTCTTCATCACTCTCTTCACATTCTGTGTCGCTCCAAGCCTCTGCTTTGAGAGCTTTCCTGAGTTTCTCTGTATTTCCCTTTTGTTTATTCAATAGAGGATAGTTAGGTCTGATGTGTCATTTATTCTTGCATTCGAAGCAAATCACATCTTTGTTGAACTCATTCTCTTCAGTTGATTTATTCTGAGATCTTTGAGTATTTTGTTTCCTCCAGTTGTACTTTCTTCCTTTTCTGTTTAACTTTCTGAACTTCCTTATCATGAGTGCTAATTCTTCATCATCCAGATCATCTTCTGAATTTGTAACATCAGAATCATCATTAGACTTTAAAGAAATTGACTTCTTACCTTTAGGACTTTCTTCCTCATCGATTTGCTCCACTTCATAAGATTGAAGTGTGCCCGCTAATTCGTTAATTGATAAAGATGCGATCCTTTGTGTTTCTCTAATGGAAGTCTTGATGTGATTCCAGTATTTAGAGAGTCCTCGCAGCAACTTGTTGACTTTCATTTGTCCTGAGATTGGTTGTCCATGATATGCAAGACCATTTACAATCTCTATAAAACGGCTAAACATATCAGTGATGGTTTCTCCTGGCTTCATTTTGGAAGCTTCATATTGCCCAAGAAGAATGTTGATTTTTGTTTCTTTAACTCGATCGGTTCCTTCATAGGTAAAATGCAACCTGTCCCAGACTTCTTTTGCTATTTCACAAGATGAAATTCTATTATATTCAGTAGGAGATAAGGCACAATATAAAGAATAGATAGCTTTTGCGTCAAGAGCTTGTCTCTTGGTTATCTTATCTTGTGTCATCTCTCTAGCATCTGTCACTTCCTTCCCTCTTTCTGAAGTTGATGTTTTGGAGGAATAACTCATTTTTCTACCACATCCCATTCAAGGGGATCTTTCGATTTTAGGAAAGCTTTCATCTTATTTTTCCATACATCGTATTCCTTCCCATCAAAGTAAGGAGGTCCGGTGTTGCTTTGACCTTCAACCAATCTTGGAGCCAAAATACTAGCCATAGATCTTTAGCTTAAGAAGTAAAACACTTTAATAAATAAGTACACAGGCTCTGATACCAATTGAAAGGGGCTAGTGAATACACCTAGAGGGGGGTGAATAGGTGAATGTAAGAATTTTCACAGGACTTAAAAAAGATATTTTGATTTTAGAAGATATTGGTCATAAGACAGATTTCAACTTTAAATAAATGAACAACCAGTCAACATGAATAAGAAGTTCAGGGATAAGAGAAAGTAAACACAGAGTTCATAGTGGTTCGGCTTAATCCAACCCTACGTCCACTCTTCCGCACTGACAGCCCACCGGCTGGATTTCACTATGAATCAAAAGAGTCATTACAGTATCACGTCCTTAATTCCATAGTGTAGAGATTCTACTACACTTCCTTAAGGCCTCACAAATGTCTAAACTCTCTTTTGAGTACAAATTTTCGCTCAACAATTGAATCAACAAAGAACAAGGAGTTTCGGACTTTGGAATTTTTCTATCATGCACACACTCGAATAACTAGAGCTTCTTCCTTATTTACTCCTCCATGCCTTAATGTCCATTGGCACCTTCCAAAGGAGTTCTTCCAATCTACCCGTTGGACAGAATCAATTAGAGAGATCTCGAGTTACTTAAGGAATGTGATGATAGCCCACCAATCTTGCTCGCCTATACAATCAGGATCTAGGTTTCCATAAGTAGAACATTCTAAGTATACTTCGCCAATCAACGAATCCAATTTACTCATATTGAATTCAAAACGAATAATAGATCTTGAGATGCTATCTCCAGCCGTGAGAAACTTCTTTAGCCGCTCGAATCAAATCCTTAAATAAATACTCGATTCTGGATAAGTTTTCTTTGTCGGTCTAGAAACTGTCAATGAGGGCAAACTTTAAAACTTGAGTCTAGCAGTCTGGCGATATCTTTAGACTAGACTGATGGAAACGTTTTGTCAACTTCAAAACAAATAAGGAAGTTTTCTCCAACAAGGCGGCCGGCCGGAACCCATAGACTCGCTGTACATCACCACCGCCGACGGACCGGAGCTGCGCCTGATCTCCAAGGAGCTGTCGGTACCAGAGAATTACTCCCTGTGGTCTTGCAAGATCCGGCGAGCGCTCGTGACCAAGGACAAAGATGGTTTTTGGACAGCACCATCCCGATACTGTCTGACGAGCGACTTACACGACAATGGCGAAAGTGCAACCAACTTATTTGGACCTGGATAGGAAATTGCCTCACGGCGGAAGTCATCGCTGGGGTACCACCAACCGAGGATGCCCAAAAATTTTGGGAAAATTTATGGGAGATGTATGGTAAGCTAGATAGAGCAAAAATTTTCACACTAACACAAGCTTTATCAGATCTCAAGCAGGGAAATTTGTCGATCTCGGCCATCTACAATAAACTCTCTGCCCTATGGAACGAAATCGAAATGACAAAGGAGAAATTAGACAGACCCGAGGCGACCTTGGCTCAATACTGGGCCATGAAAGATCGGGAGAAGGTTACAAGGTTTCTGCTTGTGTTGAATGAGACCTACTTACCGTTTCGTAGCCACTTCGTCCGAGTATACGAAGACAGGCAACCGCGTCGTGCTTGCGGCCAAGGCCTTGTCAGAGCACCGACTGGTGTCTTCAAAATCCATGGAGGTTTGTCGAAGAAAACGAGGATGCTAGGGTTACAGGAGGAAGAAGAGGAGGTCTTTTATTTGCCTCAAATGGACGGCCAGGATTATTTTGGGAGATCGGACGGCTCGGGCAGCTCGCAAGGGACGAACGGCCGAGATCCGATCTTCGGATTTGACGGTGGAGGCTCCTTTGCACGATCGAACGGCTCACCTTTTGCCCTTGCATCGCCGTGATCTGACGGTCCATTAGCGTCCGTTTTAAAGCGATCCAACGGCCAAAATTCGGGCACATCCTCGAACATAAATAATTCAAACAAATGGAAAGGTAAATTTCGTGATTATTGCAAAAAACCTTATCATACCAAAGAAAATTGTTGGAAATTGTATGGAAGACTAGGGGAGAAGAAAGAACAAGAATTTTCTGTAGCAGCAAATGATAAGGTGAATCAACCCATCAGCAATGATCAGCTCCAACAAATCACGAGGACCTTAAGTCAGATGGGAATTCAAGAAAAGATGCATAGCTATGCTGGTATTTATTATTGTTTGATGAGTAATATTCCAAGCAATGCATAGATTATTGATTCAGGTGCTAGTGACCATATAGTCTGTGATGAACGTTTCTTTTCTAAATTAGACAAATCCTCAAGTCATACTTTTGTTCGCCTCCCAAATGGCAGTGATATTTCAATAGATAAAATTGGGGATGTTGAGTTAAGTCCTTCCATCACACTAAAAAATGTCCTTTTCATTCCAAATTTTCAGTTCAATCTCATTTCCGTATCTAAGATTTGTCAAGACAACCTCTGTCGGGTCACTTTTGATTCTGACATTTGTCTCTTTCAGGCTCCTTTGACTGGGACACTGATGGGCTCGGGTAGGAATTTCGGGGGACTTTATTTCTAGACAGCATTTCCAAAGAATTTTTCCTTCAATAAGAGCATCTTATGTAATGCCAATCATAATAAAAATGTCTCTTTATCCCATCAGCGTCTAGGCCATAGCGCCGCTTTTCCTCATCCTAAGTGTCCTATATGCCCATTAGCTAAACAGTCCAGAATGTCTTTTCCACAAAGTACATCACGTGCTACTAGAGCTTTCTCACTATTACACATGGACATCTGGGCCCCATATCACACCCCTCATCGTGATGGGTCACGCTTCTTTCTCACCATCGTGGATGATCATACTCGAGCAATTTAGGTTTTTCTTATGCAGTCCAAAGCCCAAGTCCTTTCACATCTCAAAAATTTTATTGTCCTAATAAAAAAACAGTTTAACAAATCTGTACAACGAGTTCATACTGACAATGCACGAGAATTCTTTAAT
This sequence comes from Eucalyptus marginata, assembly GCA_014182565.1. Lineage (NCBI taxonomy): Eukaryota > Viridiplantae > Streptophyta > Magnoliopsida > Myrtales > Myrtaceae > Eucalyptus > Eucalyptus marginata. Next base: position 2,251,933 of record CM024586.1, read on the forward strand.
CATGAATGTTCTTCATTGTTCATTTCCAATGGCATTCTTCACAAGAGCTCCTGTGTCTATACTCCTCAACAAAATGGGATTATAGAAAGGAAACACTGTCACTTGTTAGAAGTTGCTCGAGCCCTTAAGTATCAAGCCTTAATTCCTGAAATGTTTTGGGGAGACTGCGTGGTCACAGCGGCATACCTAATCAATCAAATGCCATCTCGAGTTTTGAGTGGGAAGACTCCATTCGAGTCGTTGTTTGGAAAACGTCTCGACATTCGTCATCTTCGTGTTTTTGGGTATTTATGCTATGTCTCTACCACGGGCCCTCGGGACAAATTGGGTCCTCGTGCCCTTCCTTGCATATTTATGGGATATCCTACCCTTCAAAAAGGATATTTGGTTCTTGATCCCTCTACCGGAAGATTCTTCATCAGCAGAGATGTCATCGTTCATGAAGATGTTTTCCCCTTCAAGGATAGGCTACCCTTGTATCAACATGACGATCCCCTGATGTCTTCTTGTCCTTTTTTGCATGAAAACGATCCTCCACAGGCATCGATGATGATGCTTCCACAAGTAATGTCTCCTATAGCATCTTCAGATGTCAATACACATGTTGCTTCGGATGGGGACAATGCAATTTATAGCCTTCCTTCATCAAGTATACCCGAAGGACCTGAATCTTCGGAATCCAATATTCTGGTAGATGATACTTCTGCAAACTCACAAGTTGATGTTCCATCTGAACCAGCTAATCTTCGGCGATCAAGACGCACAGTTTGACCACCAACATGGACATCGGATTACGTTTGTTCCTCCTCCAAAAAGTGTGGCACACAATATCCTATTTCCTCCTATGTCAGCTTTGCTAATCTCTCTCCTGAACATAGATGCTGTGTTAGTAGAATTTCTGCACAATAGGAACCTTCATCTTATGATGAGGCTGCCGCGGATCCTTATTGGCAACAAGCTATGAAAGATGAGTTACAAGCTCTCATCGAGAATGAGACTTGGGATATTGTTCGCCTACCTCCCCATCGTAGACCCATAGGATGCAAATGGGTATACAAGATCAAATACAAAGCAGACAGACCCATTGAACGTTACAAGGCCAGATTGGTTGCGAAGGGATTCACCCAGAAGGAAGGATTTGATTATACGGAAACTTTCTCTCCTGTTGCCAAAGAAGTCACCGAAACGGTCCTTTCTTTCCATTGCCGCCATTCGTGACTGGCCTCTTCATCAAATGGACGTTCACAATGCCTTTCTACATGGAGATCTTGAAGAAGAGATTTATATGGATATTCCACCGGGATTTCACAGACAGGGGGAGGGGAGAGTGTGCCGTCTTCGAAAATCCCTATAGGGGCTCAAACAGGCTTCTCGTCAATGGTATGCCGAGTTTACTAGTGCACTTACAACTGCAAAATTCCAGCAATCTAAGCATGACTATGCTTTATTCACATGGAAACAAGGTACGTCGTCAATCTACTTACTTATATATGTTGACAATATACTCATTATGGGAAATGATACGCCTGCCATCTGCATTCTACATTTCATATTAAGGATTTGGGATCTCCCAAATACTTTCTTGGGATAGAAATTGCGCAGTCAAATAAAGGCATATGTCTTAGCCAACGGAAATTTGTCTTAGAAATCGTGTCAGAAGTAGGTTTGTCGGGATCTAGGCTGGCTGTTATTCCAATCGATCATAATATCAAGTTAACAACAGCCGAATATGACAAAGGGTTGTCACCTATAAACAAGGATCCTTTGCTTAAAGATCCTTCTGCTTATCAAAGACTCGTTGGAAAGCTTATTTACTTGACCATGACCAGGCCAGACATTTCTTATGCAGTTCAGATTCTTAGTCAGTTTATGCATTCTCCGAAACAGTCTCACATGAATGCGGCATTGAAGGTCATAAAATACTTGAAAGGGTGTCCTGGATTGGGAATATTGCTGTCTCGAGACAACAATATGGAGATGATAGCATACTGTGACACAGATTATGCTACTTGCCCCATGAGTAGAAGATCGATCACATGGTTCTGTATAAAATTAGGGGATTCTCTAATTTCATGGAAGACAGAGAAACAATCAACCGTATCTTTATCATCCGCTGAGGCAGAATACCGAGCAATGGCGAAGACTAGTTGTGAGATAGTCTGGATAGGAGGCCTTCTTCAAGACCTTGGTGTACAGATAAAAGAGCCCACTGTCCTATTTTGTGATAATGATGCTGCACTTAAGCTTGCAATGAACCCAGTATTCCATGAAAGGACAAAGCATATAGAGATTGATTGTCACTTCATCCGAGACAAGATCTAGAGTGGGGTGATTAGAACAAGAGGGATAAGAACGGCAAAGCAACCCGCGGACATTTTTACCAAGGCCTTATGTCAAAGGCAACATTCGTATCTACTAAACAAGCTAGGGGTCTTCAATGTGTATAAACCACCAAGCTTGAGGGGGGAGTGTTGAAGATACTATTGCCGATGTCGATTGATCTTGATTGAGGGAATATTTTATGGGAATATTATGTATATCTTTGAGATATTGTGCATATTTTTATTGCTTAGTTATTTAGACACTTTATATTATAAATAGATTGTAATTACATACTGAAGGAATATAGAAAAGCAATACAATTCTCCCAAACCCCAAGCTTTCTACTTTTTTTTACAACTGCGAAGCCCTTGCTCGCGCTTGCCAAGACATTCCTCAGCACCTAGTCCACCCTATCCGAGAACTCTGCCACTCTCTCTGCCGAGACTGTCGAATTGGAGCTACACTTGAGCATGTCCAGCGTTGGATCAACGGTCTCGTTGTAGAAGTCGTAACTGCCGTAACGGAGGAAGCAGCCGTCGAGGTAGAGCTGACCAAAGTTGGGGAGGCAGCGGGCGATCCGGGTCCAACTCTCGATAAAGTAGAGGACGCAGTCGGTGTCGGTCAAGTCGCCGAGGCACTGGGCGAGGCCGTACACTGGCGGCGGCGGTGAGGGGATGGAGCATTTGCCCCAATGCCGGTCAACGATGCTGTCGGAGATCTCCCTCATGTCGGCGTTGAAGTTGAAGCCCACGGTCGCAATGGAGTTCCCGCAGAGGAGGCCCACTTCAGCGATTCGAGGGTCGGAGGCGGCCAAAGAGAAGAAGAGCGAGGAGAGCGCGAGCAAAGGAAGAGCGATTGAGGGCCTCGCTCCGTTGGACTTCATGGGCTCTGCTTGAGAAATGCTCGGTTATCAATATTCCTTCTCAGTTCTCTTCGAAGAGAGGAGGAGAAGAAGAAGAAAAGGGAAAGATTTGAGCAAGACCGCGATGGGAGCTCCGATTCAACCTGATGATCTCATAAAGCTTCAACCCAGCTACGCGACGCGTAATGGAAGCGACAGACTAATGCTTGACTTTTGGGGTCTCGTTTCTCACATCACCCCTTGCTTTCTTTATGCTACAGTAGAGCTTTCTGGAAAGTGGAGAGAGAGAGAGAGAAGACTTTGGGTTGACGGAGGTTGGAGAAAATGGAGTAACGTCTGAGAGAGGAAGAGGGACAGAGAGAGATCTGCAACGGACCGACCGAGACGAGGGTGGGTGTCGGATGTTGCTATTTTGTTGTTTAGCGATCTTTCTGTCGCACTGCGTTCAGGGAAGGTGCCATGAGTATCGTGGTTGGGTCGGTAGATAGATGTCAGTCGCATGGAAAGATCCTTTTTTTTTTTTTAAGATTTTATTTCACGAAATTTTGGATTTTACCAAGTTGTAATATACGCACCAAAAGAAGAAGTTAATAAACTTCCAATTCAAACTGATATTGATGTAGCACCAAAAGTTATTATGTTTCAAGGTAAAAGCAATAAAATTTATCAATAGACTCAAATGTCGAAAAAACCGGTAAAATGAAAAGAATGCGATTAAAGTTGCAACCACAAAAATATGGACATCAATATCAAGTAATTCTAATATCAAAGAGAAAATGAAGTACTATGGCACCACACTTAGGTTAAAATTCGTGGCGCTTGAGTTTTTTGCCATAATATAAATGGTTAGGTGACGGAGAACAAAAAGTAACCAAAATCATTTTTCCGTAGGAAAAAGGCATAAATGTGAAATCTTGATGGTGAAACTCCAAAAGCCCAAAGGTAAACAAATCCAAAAGGAAAATGACAAGAAAAAAATTCGATTTAACGAAAGTCTTATTTACCATTTAAAAGTATCAATTTAACCATTTAATAAGAAACCAAATAACGAAAGTCTTATTTACCAAAAAAAATAACGAAAGTCTTTAATTTTTAACCATGATTTTTCAGATGTTGTGTATAATTAGATATGATTTTTATAATAATACAAATAAAACAAGGCACACAAAACCTAGGAATGAGAAAAAAAAAGGTTTGCCTATTACTATCCCAAAAAGGTTGCAATTGAAGTTGTGACCACGGAAAATTGGACATCTATATCATGTAGTTCTTTTTAGGTTTAAATTCTTCGCACTTGAAATTTTTTCCATGAGACAAATGGTTCGGTGATGGAAGAAAAAGTAATCAAAAGCATTGTCCCATAGGAAAAATCTTGATGGCAAAAGCTCTAGAAATTCAAAGGTAAAAATATTCAAAAGGAAAATGACAGAAAAAGGAAAAACAACTAAAGAGAGGATAATGTCCAAAGGTGCTGTCTAATCAAGGTACGGTTCTTTCACACGTCGTGAGTAATTAGATAAGATTTCTATAATAATACAAATAAAATGAGTTTTGCCGAATTACCATCCAAAGGAGAGTTCATTGGTTTCATTATCACCAACACCTTTAAAACTTTTGACTATTTCCAATACGCAATCACGGACAAAATCAATATGAACCGTCCAATTAGGAAAAAGATGAAAAAAAAAGGAGAAAAGGATTTGCGTGCTTGCCGACTGAGGGAAGACTCCACACGGTCAACTTTTCCCCTTCCATGGAGCAACTCTTCAAAAGAGAAAAGAGAAAAGATTTTTTTTTTCAAAAAAAAAAAGACGAGTATGACAAAAAAATAAACAGTTTGCCAGTGACATGACGACATTAATTCACATCCATCTCTCTCTTGAACTTAGCCAAAATATAGTTGCCATTCACCCCTAGTTTAACTTTTATAGTAAAAGGAGCTTACACCCTTCATTTCTAAATTCGAGCTCATCGCACAACATCTTAATTTTTTTTTTAATTCTTATATGAAATTACTAACTTTAATCAAAGTGATTTATCAAATTTTTCTCCAAGTGAGTTATCAATTAAGTTTGGATTCTTAACTATTATTTGAGTTAGTCACCGGTCTAATACCAGAAAATCGATGTTACATTTATCCTTAATTAAATTTCGTGCCTCAAAAAAATCATAATGGTTAATCTCTAATTAGTTTTTATGTCATAAAACAAATCGACCAATGTTTCCTTCGTCAGCTTCCGTTCAATATTCTAAATAATTACGAACATGGAAACACGTTTGGTAAACAATTTGGATGATTGATGTATGACTTGATTCCTCATAAAAATTCACCATAGATGGATCTATTAAACGACATTGTTTTTGGGAAGTCGGATCTGAAAAATAAACTTAGATTGAAAAATCTGCTAAAATTTACTAATTTGTGCTAAGAGCTCCCTCACCTTTCAAAAAGTGGGGAAATGATTACAAGAATTGATAAATTAGAAAAAAAAAAAAAATAAAAGTTAGTAAGAATTTAAACGAGATGTAACCCAAAAGACGTTGGTTATTATAATTGGAGAAAAGTTGGTAAATAATCAAAAGAAATACTAACAAATTCATATGGGAGTTAAGTAAATTTAGGCCAATAGTAAGGATGATAAGTAAAAGTTAGTGAGAAAACTTGATAACTTGATAACTTGTAAATTGTAAAAAAATTCTAATAATTTCATAATAAATAAGTTACCAGACAACAGGGTGATTGGTAACTTATCTAATCAACACTTTTTTATACCTACGGAAAAACCATCTCTCTCTCTCTCGTGAAAACTGAACCATGAATGCAAAACCTTTGAAGAAGAATCAATTGCGAGATGCAGTCTCTCTCTCTCTCATGAAAACTAAACCATGAATGCAAAACCTTCAAAGAAGAATCAATTGCATATCCGAATGCCAAATCTCTAGTATGGACGCAATAATATCTATTGGCAGCATGCGAGCCATGTGTTGCGGAAAGTAAGTAATCAAATAATAAAATAGACAAAATAAAGAAAGTAGATCGAACACCAGATTTATGTGATTTGGTCATAGTAATCTACGTCCACGAAGCGAACAATAATGAATTATACTATCGATAAAACGATACAATGGAGATTATAATCACACTCAAGTCACTCAAACATTTTCAGTATTTGCAATGCCCGAATTACACCTAATATCTTACTTAGTATTTTGCCTCGAAATTCCTCGTTACATAAACTTTCAATCTTGCAGAAATTAAATAGATCTTAGGCTCCATTTTTTTTTATGGAAAATAATTTCTAGAAAAATGTTTTCCAAATTTTCTAGTGTTCTTTTTATGGAAAATAAATTGTTTGAGGAAAATATTTTTCATTAATGGAACAAAAAAGTCTTTTAAAATGGAGAAAAATGTTTTCATTTTTCCATATCTTCTTTCACCTCACTTTCTCTCATCAAACACATTTTCCTTTTATTTTTACTTTTTCTTTAAAAAAAATGAGTTTTTAATTATTTTTCATTTTTTTCATTTTTTTTCTTCTTGCTTGGCCTTGGCTGATCAGCGATTGGCCAAGGCCAAGGAAGAAGAAAAAAATAAAGAAAAGACAAGAGAATAAATAAAAAATAAATTTAATACCACCGCCGATTCTGACCCACTTCCTCACATCTGCACAAGAACCAATTCTTGAGGACGAAGATATTAGAGAAAACAAGCAGTTTCAGAATTTGGGTATTAGTATATCGCCGAGGTTGAGATGGCGAGCACCGCCGGTCATGTCATCTGTTGCAAGGCTACGGTGGCGTGGGAAGCTTGTCAAAAAATGCAGCTAAAAGAAACCCTAGCGCTTGATTGAAGCCATTTCGTCGGAGCACGGCATCAATGCTACAGCCTCTTCCCTATAGCAGCAGCAGCAATGATTGCAAGCGAGAAGGCTAAAGAGAGACGTGAGAGATGAGCTCCAAGAATCGCCGTTCTGATACCGTGTAGAGATTGGGCGAACTTACTTGTATTGATGAAGTAATTTACAATATATACATAGGGTTTAGGGCTAAAACAATACAATGACAATTATGCCCTTTAGTATAAACCCAATTTGCCAATAGAAAAGGAGGAGGAGAGCGCGAGCAAAGGGAAAGCGAAGTAAGTGGAAACGGTGTCGGAGAACGCATTGATGGGCTCGCTCCGTTTGACTTCACAGGCTCTGCTTGAGAAATGCTGGCTTATCAAATTTTTCTTCTCAGTTCTCTTCAAAGAGAAGAGGAAGAAGAAGAAGAGGAGGGAAAGATTGAGCAAGAGTGGGAGGGGAACTCCGATTCAATCTGATGATCTCATAAAGTTTCAACCAGCTGCACAACGCGGAATCGAAGCGACAACCTGATGCTTGACTTTTGGGTCTCGCTTCCCACATCACCCCTTGCTTTCTTTATGCTACAGCAGAGCTTTTGGGTCTCTCTCTCTCTCTCTCTCTCTCTCTCTCTCTCTCTCTCTCTCTATGAAGAACCATGAATGCAAAACCTTGAAAGAAGAATCAATGGCAAGATGCATGTGGCATATCTAAATGCAAAATCTCTAGTATAAATACAGTAATAATATCTATTGGCAACATGTGAGTCATGTGTTGCAAAAAGTAAGCAATCGAACAATAAAATAGATAGAATAAAGAAAATAGATTGAGCACTAGATTTATATGATTCGGTCATAGTAACTTACATTCATGGGGCGAGCAGTAACGAATTCCACTATGGATGACGTGACATAATGGAAATTACAATCACATTTGAGTCATTCAAACACCCTCAGTGTTTTTGAAGCCTCAATTACATCAAATATCTCACACAGTATTTTGCCTCGAAATTCCTTGCGAAATAATATTTTAATCTCACAGAGAAATTAAACAAATCTTAAGCTCCATTTGTTTTACGGAAAATAACTTCCAAGAAAATGCTTTTCAGATTTTTTTATAATCATTTTATGAAAAATGAATTGCTTGTGGAAAACAATTTCCTTCAATAGAAAAAAGTCTTCTAAAATGAGGTAAATTTTTTTCCATTTTTCTAATAGAGGAAAATGTTGGAAAACTCTCTTCAAGTATTTTGAAGTTGACAAAACATTTTCCTCAGCCTAGTCTCGATGACTTGCGATTCTACCGACAAAGTCGAAGATCAAAGTCTCGAAGACTTATAGACTCTACGGCAAAGTCGACGACGACAAGACTCAAGTATTCAAAGTCTATCCTCATGGACAGGTTCCGATCAAAACGTCTATTCTTATCTTATACGATTCCAACGGCTATGGAATATATTTCTACTGGATTCAACACTAGAAGATCCTATTTCCTTATTCGTATATATATAGACTCGCAGATTATTCTTGGAAAGATTTACTTATGGAAACCGAGATCCTGATTGTATGGGCGAACAGGATTGATGGGCTATCTACACTTACCTTAAAGAGCTCGAGATCTCTCTAATTGATTCTGTCCAACGGGTTGATTGGAAGAACTTCTTTGGAATGTGCCAACGGTCATGAAGGCATAGAGAAGTATATAAGAGAGATGCTCTAGTTGTTGAAGGGTGCCGGATAGAAGAATTCCAAAGTCTGAATCTCCATTTTTATTGTGCGATCTTATTCTTCGAGTGTTATATGTAATCAAAGAGAGATCATACTGTGGTGAGAACTTGAGGAAGTGTAGTAGAGTTTCTACACTGTGGATTCAAGAGTATGAGACTGTAATCACTCAATTGATTCATAGTGAAATCCAGCCAGAAGGGTTGTCCGTGCGGGAGAGTGGACGTAGGCTTGAATTAAGCCGAACCACTATAAATCTTGAGTCTTGATTCTCTATCCCTAATCCTTTATCTTTCATTACTTTCGATTGCTATGGTTATTGAGTTTTAATTGATTAATCTCACGTTCGTTTAATTGGTTTGAATTTATCTTAATCACCTATTCACCCCCCTCTAGGTGATAATCCTAGTCCTAACAGAAAACATTTTCCATATCTTCTTTCATCTCACTTTCTTTCATCAAACACATTTTCCTTTTATTATTTATTTTTATTTTTCCTTTTATTTTAAAAATCAATTTGATAATTATTTTTTTTTTTTTTTTTTCGCTTTTGGTGGCGACTAGCCAAGGCCAAGGAAGAAGAAGAAAAATAAAGAAAAGAAAAATATAAATTTAAAATTCAAAAATCTATTTTAAAAATACGATACTAAAAAATATTGAAAATGAGTCTATGGAGGAAAATATTTCCTTACTAAAATTTGGAAAACATTTTCTAGTTATTTTCAAATTTCAATCGAACACTAAAAATGGCTTCTTGGAAAACAATTTCCGAAAACGCCACATTATTCACAAGATGGAGCCATAAAGTCACAAGATTTAATTGGCTTAAACACTATTGGCGACCAGCCAAGGCCAAGGAAGAAGAAGAAAAAAATAAAGAAAAATAAAGAGAAAAAGAAAAGGAAAAAATAAATTTAAAATTTTAAAAATCGATTTAAAAAATAAAATAAAATAAATGAAAATGAGTGTATAGAGGAAAATATTTCCTTTCCATAAGGTGGAAAATTTTTTTCTAATTATTTTCAAATTTCAGTCGAACATTAAAAAATGTGGTTATTTTCTTGGAAAATGGTTTCTTGAAAAATAATTTCTGGAAACACCACATTTTTCACGAAATGAACGAGCCTTAATTTTGCAAGACTCAATTGGTTTGAATACTAAGGGCATGCTTGACAAAATTTATGTTTCTCTTTTTTTTTGTTTTTCTATTTTCCAAAACAGGTTTATAACAGAAATTCGTTTGGTAATGTAATTTTATTTTTCTATTTTTGGATGAGATTTCCATTTTACAAATAAATTTGTATAAAAATCAGAAGTTAAAATTTTTAACTTTTCCATTTCTGAAATAAATGTAATAAATGAAAACTCTTTTCATCGCTCATTCTTGTCACCGTCCATTGCCCGTGGGACTCCTAATGCTTGTCGCCAACCGCTGGACACCCGCTGATCACCAGATTTCGGCCACGTGCTACTAGACAGTAGACATCGGCCATCTGTCGCAGCCCCCTAGAAATAAAAATTTTGAGTCGCTATTAAACGCATTTCTTTGCTAAAAAACTCTTTAAAAAAATAGGAATTAAAAAATTAATTTCTGGCTAGAAATTGATTTCTATTCCATAAATTTTGTCACATGCATTCTTAACCTTCATGAATGTAATTTCACAAACAAGAACAACAAGCCCACTTTCAAGCACTCGGTATCCAGGGCTTCGAGACCGTGCACACTCTCGTCAAGTTGATGACGTCAACGACTCTCCGCTGCATAAAGACTCCCAACATGAATATATACATAGGTCAACGGGGCCAACTTTCAGTAGAATTTGATTTCCTTTCTATTCTTTCTCTGACCCACGCATAACCGAGCCCAAAGTCAAACACAAAGTCCACGTTGGACTTTTCAGTTTGAGAATGGAGACTCTCATTCTTTTACAGAACGTGCTTCAACAAACTTGCGTCCCATTCAAAGCTGATTTATCCATTATTAATCATTGCTTCAATGCCAAATAATTTCCGTATTTGTTAGCATTCTTTATTCAGATTGGCTTTTGTACGATGGGCTCAAACTTGAGACATATTTTAACACCATACATTGCACAATGAGCGATCCAAGTGAAGTCCTCTCCTCTCTAAGCTCACCCCCATCCCAGTTACAGCTCAAAATTCATGTGTGTCTCTGGTTGAGTCAAGATGAATGATAAACCTTAGTTCACAGCCGTTGATCAACAGCAATCACCTAACACACATGCGTTCATCTCATATTGCAAGGTGACCAATGTTTTGGCACACAATAAATGGGACCACAGTCATGACTTAAGTGGAGAGCTGCTTCATCCAATGACTTTTTCCAACCCTATTTTAAAACTCATGTTGGCACACGTTTGGTAAGGACACCATGTTGACATTAAGCTTGTGACCTAACTCGTCGAGTATGATATATATATTATCATGAATTGGTGAAGAACCCGTTTTCAGATGACTTTTTGATAGTGTTGAAATATATAATAAGGTGTTGACAGTCTCATCTCATAATTTCAATTCAAGTTATACCTACATTATGCATTTACGTCACTAACCCACTGTTAGCATCGTATGCTAAACGTCTACTCAATTATCTCAAGGCCCTAATACTATGTTATATGCCATCTGGAATGGCCACGGGTGGATGAATCGCCATTACCTTTCACAAGTAGAAGTTGTTGATCCCAAAATGAAACTAAGAAAGAATATGAAGATTTGAAAAACCCAAAATGAAACTAAGAAACAATATGAAGATTTGAAAAAGAACACTTTGGAGCGAGGGTCCGGAAAAGCTGGTGAAGAATCCGCACCATATGGGCTTAAGTATGAGTGCACCTAGCCCGGTTGTGTTTTCTTTTTCTTTTTCATTAAAACCGAGTCAAAATACAAGAGCAAGGGGCATCAAAACACATTACATCTCAATTCCTTTAGAATCAATCTGCTAGTCTATTTGGTTCTTGAGTGCAATGGGCCAATTCAGGATTCGTAAAATGGGCCGAGAGGTCTTTACATTATCTGATAGATAGCAAGGAGAGGAATCTTATAAATAGCTCATGAAAGTACAATTATCTGACTCTCAAACTAACTTTAGTTCGGAACAACTAAAGTGATGGAGAGTGTGAAGGCAAGCTAGGGTTTCAAATTGAAGAGTAAATTTCGGTTGCAGATGGGAATGAAGTTGGCTCAAGCTATTTTTCGAGATTCACTCGAGCCTGATGAAGTATATTGATGGAGGTTAAAGATTTCCCTATTAGAAAAAATTGTTATAGATATTATTTGACATTTCATTATTCTCTTCAATAATTAATTTCGTTTCCTATGCATTTTGTTTGGGTATAAATACCCTCCTCTAGTAACGTGTAAAGTGAAGTAGTATAGATTCTCTCACCTTCTCGTTTCCCCACACTATTAGATACATTCTCTCTCCTCAATAGAGAGAATTTTGGAGGAGAGATGGGGTCGATCCTCAGCTAATCATTGAGCGGCACGAGCAAGGAGGAGCTCGTGACTGCTGCAGACAAGGCCAAGGAGATCGTCTCGTCGGCTCCTGTTGTCTTGTTCAGGTCGCTCCTTCCTCCCTTTCCCTCCCGGTGCTCATCCATGAGCGATCTGCTTCTCTGGAACGGTGGAATTTCGATTACCCAAGTTTCATCCCGGGTCGTGTTTTGAATGATCGTTCGTTGACTTCGGTATCAGTTTCGTTTGCGATGCGATTCACTCTTGAGTCTGATTGTGGGCAAAATTGTATTAGCTGATGGCTTCGACAAGAATTTGAACAGTGTAGCCTTTCTCCAAAAGTTGTCCTAAACTCAAAATATTACTCGACATTTTCGGGACATAGTAAACATTACTAATAAACTAACATGCACTGTTCTTCAAATGAATCAAAATTGTACCTTTGCCTTCAATAGGAATTTTAGAGTTATCAAGACTTTCCCTTTAATTGTCTCATCTAACTAGGCAAACATTTCTTTTCGCCCACACATGTGGTTGCTTGCATTGATATCCAAATATCATGTATCATTTTGATATCCTTCATCTTCTTTGAACGCCAATAAGGGAACTTGATTGACATCATTCACCAAGTTTGCCTTTATGTCTATTTCACTACTCTTTTTGTTACAGTAGTCAGAAGCATAATGCCCAAGTTTATTATAATGATAATATCGAATTTTAGATTTATCATGCTATTGGCTTGTTGAGTTATTTTCTCTTCCATGAACACCTCTTTGATTGAGGTATCAACCGTCATTTCGAACAACATCTCCTTTGCTTTGTCCAGAACTCTTCCTTGAAAGCAACTTCGGCCTTGATGTCAATCACGATCTTGATTAGCCTTTTGAATTTGCACAGGATTTCTTCTTTGCTCCCTGTCATCTCAGATGTCAGCCACATTTGGAGAACTTCCTCCACTGGTTCATTTTTTTATTCCTTATGAACCTTTCCTCGTGGGCTTGTAATGAACCCAAAAGCTCATCAATCATCATGGCATCCATATCATTGGATTCTTCGATTACAATACCAATGTGCTTGTACTTCTTGTTTAAGGACCGAAGTATTTTCTTGACAACACGAACATCTAATATGTCTTTTTCATTTTTTTTTTTAATTTCGTTGACAATTGCCAAAACTCTTGTGATATAATTAGCAATTGACTTAGATTCTTTCATATGAATTACCTCGAATTTGTCCCTAAAAGTTTGAAGGAAAATCTTCTGAACTTTTTGTACTTCTTGGTGTGTGTTGTGAAGAATCTCACACACCTCCTTAGCAGTATTGGCGTTCGAAACTTTTTCGAATATGGAATCATCTAAAGCTTGATGGATGATTAACAAGGCATATTGATCTTTTGTTCATTCCTTCTCCAAGGCATTTCTCTAGTTTTGATTCAAGGTGGTTTCATCCTTTGACTCATCATAGCTGGTTTTGATAAGTTCCCACATACCATAGGCGTTGAGTAGGGCTTTCATTCTAATAGCCCAGTTACTATAATTTTCTTTAGTGAGATGAGGGTATTGAAGAGGAAACCAATTGCTTGTTGAGGCCATGATAAAAAACCATAAGCTCTGATATCAATTTGATGGGAGTATTCACAACAGCAACCGGCGTCTTTAATGGTTATTCACTAACACCTTGTTGGAATTCCAGCAAGGTGTAAAACGTGGCGCTTGTAGTTCTTACCGTAGATCTAAAGAGAGAGACTTGTGTGATGGAAGTGGAAGAACTAAAGTGTGACATCCACTGTGCATGTAAATGAAATAATTGCTTTCGACTGCTCGCACGAATTTAAAGCGTGTGCTTTAAACTACCCTACTAGAAGAGTTGCTCCCATATCAATTGATACTCTCTCCTAATGAGAGCCCATCATCAATAGTCGAGTATGGCAAGCTGGTCGTCTTGTTACATAATACCACATTAAGTAATACTGGTGGCGGCTGAAAATCCTTAATGCATGTGGAATGACTCAAAAATCCTAAAATCTGAGACACTAGGAAATGATTTGTCGGTGTCCAGTAATAAAGTCTCATGGGACATTGAACTAGACCTCCTTAAAGATTTGTGGTTCTATAACGCGGAAGAATTATTGCCGAGATTGAGATTATTTCTTCTTATTTTGCATTGTATAACTTTTTAAGTTCTTTCCCCAGAAAAGAAAAAAATGGCCGGTTCTTTATATTAGTCTTGAGTAGAACCAACCAATTTAGCTCCCACCTCCGATCCATTGGATTGAGAGCCGCCTTTTCGACTCAATCATAAACAGATCACCTCTAGAAAAAGACAGATTCGACGCCCCCGGTAGGCCTGACCAAATGGGCGGGCTAGGCTGGATCCGGATCTAATATTGCCACACCTCAAAAGATGATAGCTAATTCTCGGGCCGAGTCAAGTCGGGTCCCCAGGGTGGGGGGGTGCCTTTTGATGCGGAACGCCCGTTCGACTCATGATATCCGCATTTCCAGCCAGTAGGCCATCCCACATCGCGAGAGGAGAACGGAAAAAAGCGCACGGAATAAAGAAGAGAAGGAGAAAGAGACAGGAGAAGGATGAGGCCGTTGACCGAGCTTGTCTCCATGCCACGACAAAAGAGAAGTTCCCGGGCCATCGGACAAAACATGACCCTCGTCTAACGCTCGGTTGGAACAGAAGGTGCTCATAATGTTTCTGCTCTCTCGCTCGCTCGCTCTGCGTCGATCCTTCCTTTTCTCTCAGTCCTCTCTGCTCATAAATCAAGAGACGCCCAAGAAGAGGAGAGAAGGGATTCTTCATCTTCTCTGGGAGACTAGGGCTTTCATTGCTCTGCCGATCGATAGAAGCAATTGAAAAGTGGCGAGAGCGTTGCTGAAAAGGCCGGATCCAACACCCTCATGGTGGCTGGCAAGTCCCAGCGCCCCCAGCTCTGCCGCCTGAACATTCGCGAGCACCTGGTTCCTCCCTCTCCCTCCACTCGCGTGATCTATACTGGAAGCGATGTTGTTCATGAAGGGATTTGTCTCCGGAGAAGTTGGAACATAGGCTCAGATTGCATTTGCAACGTGTGATTATAAATTAACGGCATACGTGCCCAAAGTATCTTGACGTTTTTCAATTTCTTGAAGACTAATCGTGATGGGTGCTTTGCTTTTCTTTTTAGCATCCATCAAAGTTTCTTCTATTTGCAACGACATAAAACTACAAGAAAACATAATGACGTTTGCTTATATTTTTTCTTTTTCTTTCCTTTTAGCACATAACCTACGACTGACTCTGGAATCGAAACATCCCAATATAGTGTGAATCTCCAATCGAGAGGTAAAACTACGACAAAACAGAACAATCACATCTCACTTAGATTCATATATTCGGGGGATATCCATGATTTATCGATTTAACATGGGACTCCTCGTCATCTGAACATGCTGCTAACCAAGTAAGGATTTTTCGACTCATGCCCTGATGTCGCTATATCTGCACTGCCAGTCGTTTGCAAAGTGTTCTCCGTCAGTCGTTGGCAAGTGTCTGTATTTGTCGAAAGAAGGTCCCAATCCTAAAAGGTCAGCGCAGTAAAGCTGGAAGAAACCTTGAATGCCGTGAGCTGGTTCAACAGCCATGTGCGCATGTACAGCTTCTGCTGCTGGATTTGTCGAACGACACATTGATGGGAGTATTTAAAGGTGAAACACTCGCAACTCATGTAAAGAAGAGAAGGAGATAGATAGACTTTTCATTTTAATTCACCTTATTTCACCTTAATAAGAAAGATTACAAGACTCTTCTATTAATAAACTTGTTATGTGACTTTTACTCTTCCTATTAAATGACTCGCTAGTGTTCCAAGGAGATAAAAACCTAGGAACTTGCGGAACATTGATTACACCTTGAGACATGAACAGTCACGATATAGAAATATGAATAGGCTTCTTAAAAGAAACGCTATAATGATGACTCTTCTTCAATTCGTGTATTGAGCAATCTTCAGTATCAACTCTCGAATATCGGCAATGCGCCAACCAATTGACATCGGCAACTCCTTCATTGTCATCGGTAACTCAATAACCTCGACATTTAAATTTGGTTTAATTTCTAACACTATCCCTTCAACCAAATTCCCTTTCATCGATCATCCCAAGCAAACATTTGAACTTCCAAAAAGCATCAATCTTGAGGGGTTTAGTCTACTATATAATCTCATGTCTTCACATGCAACACTTCAATTTCTTTCTCTCTTATTTGTTCTCGAATGAAGTGATATCTAACATTGATATGTTTGCTTTGTTCATGAAAGACTAGATTTTTCGCCAAAGCAATAGCAGAAACATTATTAATAAAAATCTCTGTTGCTTTCTTCTGCTCCATAAGAATATCTTTGAATAGTCTTCTCAACCATATTGCACCACAAATACATGATGATGTACAAAATCAAAAGATCGGGTACTATTCATCATCTCTCCCAGAAGAGGTGATTTTCTACACTGTTCATGTGATGTTTGATGATTCGTTCTGTGCTTGTCGGGAGTCCGTTGGGGCTGATTTTTGGACAGTAGCTTCCTCTCTTGCCCCTTTATATCCTCACCGAGTAGTTTTTCTTGATTTGATCTCCACTTCGAGTTCTCATCTGCCCTATCGGGCTGGGTTCCCTGGTTCGCGGATCTGGTGCGCTCCTTCGTGAGGCTGCCTCAGTGATCGTCTGGTTCTGAATTTTGGTAGGGATGGTAGCCCAACCTCCCTCTTTTAGCCCCCCGAACAGCTCATCTTCAATTGGTCTGCATTGGTAGTTCTCCTTCTCCGATCGAGCAAGGTACCATTCCTGCGTTTTCTCGAACTTGCGACTACTCCAGCGGTGGTGGTCTCTTCCCGTGTGAGTCGGTGGCTCTCCCTGGTTGCTTTGCTTCGTTGGGACCTTGCCGGGTAAGTTTCCTCCACTTGTTATGGCCGTTTGCTGGGTAGTGTAAGTGGTGCACTCCATCTGTTTGATCAATGGATTCAACCACTTCGGCGTTGATGGATTGCCATGTGGGAACCAAACTTCCTGCCGGATCATTCCGTGATGTTGCCGGGAAAGGAATTGAAGGAGATGTTCAATCTTCTGATGCTTTGAAGGATATGCTTCCTCCCTCAGATGAGGCTCTTATTGATCCTTGCTCTAAAGCTTCAACTTCTACCCCCCAGAAAGCGATCTCAGGTCAGTCCCGCCCCCTTGCTCCTGTCGGCTCTCGGGGTAGGGGCTCTCGAGGTAGGAGTAGGGGCAGGTCTCGTTCCAACATTCCTCCTCGTAGGGGTGCCTCCAACAATCCGAATGGCCGCACTTGGGCTGTGGCCAGAGTTGTGACTAAAGGCTATGACCTTGAATTCACCAAGCCAACCCTTGTGAGCAACAAACCAGTCATAGAAATGACTGATCAGGATCTCCAGGCTGCTGACCCTATGTTGTTCGAGTGTCTTGTGGGCCAATTTCTTGGCGGACGCCTTCCTTTCAAGGTTGTTGAAGAAGCTCTTAAGAAAGTATGGAGTCCTCAGCTCACGGACGTTATGTCCAATGGGAAGGGGCTCTTCTTACTTCGCATCCCAGACAGAGATTTTCGTAGACAACTCCTTGAAGGGGCCCCTATCTCCATGGCAAAGATTCCTCTTGTTCTACAACAATGGAGACCCGCCTTAGAGCTTTCCAATGATACTCATTTGTCGGTCCTGATTTGGGTGAGACTTTGGAATCTCCCTTTCTCCTTCTGGTCTGCACAAGCCATAGGTAAGGTGGCAAGTGCGGTAGGAAAGCCTCTGTATGTTGATAAACGTACTGAGGAGATGAAGATGACGTCTTTTGCCCGTGTCTATGTTGAGGTTACAGCTATGCAAGCTGAGTGCAGTTCGATTGAGCTAATTCATAAAGGTCTCTCTTGTGAAGTTGGCGTGGAGTATGAATGGCGTCCAATTACTTGTATGACTTTTGGTATTTTTGGCCATAAGTGTAGGCCACCCATTGATCGTCCTTCTTGGAATGGTGCTGCTCCGATGGCTTCTTCAGATGGTCCGCCCTCTGCAGTCGGTGTTTCTGCTGTGATCTCGAGTGAGCCAGAACCTGCCCAGCCAGGCCTTAGGCCGGTCTCTGCTGCTGGTCCCTCTGCTGCGATGGATGCTCCTTCTCAGCAAGTTGCTGTGACTGTTGAACCAAATCCTGCTGTTTGTGATATGCCTCCACCTAGTCATGCTCCTGTTATCTGTGATCCAGTGGATTCGTCTGCTGCTATCTCTGGACGCAAGTCTGTCAAGGTCGCCTCTGCTATGGTGCTCGTATCAGCTTCAAATGCTGATAAATTACCTCTTCCGTTGGCTTCTAGTTGTTCGGGTTCTCTGGATTCCCGTGAGGTGGTTTGTGATGATCCCTCTACAGCCCCTGAAATGCTCCCTACTTCTTCTGATGTTGGTTGGAAACAGGTCAACAGTAAGAACAAGAACATCAGGCTGCAAAGGAGGCCACTTCCTTCCATGTTGGCCATCCTAGTGACGAGGGGCTCTTGAAGCTTAAGACCTCGATCCCTGCTAAATCTCAGCCTGTCCCGCCTCTTAGGATTTCGAAAGGGCTTCTCAAGCCCCCTTTGAAGGCGCCTGACCCGCGTGGGACAAAAGGGGACCCTCCCCTCTCCTCTGCTTCTCGTGACTCTTTCGAGGATATTAGTAGCTCCAGCATCCAAGCGAGCTCGGGAAATGAAGATATTCTCTCAATTGACTCTTCGGGCCATTCAGTTCAATCAAAGGCCAAGACGTTGAGTATTCAGGAGCAGCTTCTTATACTTCAGCCCGACCCGCCCTCGGACTCTGTCAAAGCGGTCTCAAGGGGCCGAAAGAAAAAGAGGTAACTCTATTTCTCTTCTGTATATATGTATATAGGCTTTTGGAATATCAGGGGCATTCTAAATCCTATCAGACGTGCTGAGATTAGAAGACTTGTTTCCTCGAATAAGCTTTGTTTGATTGGTCTTTTTGAGACGAAAGTCCCTGACTCTTTTTTTGACTCCGTCTCCTCCGCCTTACTTAGTGGTTGGAAGTGGATTTCGAATTATGATTATGCTCCTCGTGGTAGAATATGGGTGGGCTGGGACCCTTTGCTTGTTAAGTTCTCTCCTTTCTCTACTAACACCCAAGCAATTCATGGCTGCCTTCAATCTAATATTGCAAATTTTTCCTGCCGTATCTCTGCGGTTTATGGTGAACATACTTTTGTGCGTAGAAGGCCTCTTTGGGAGGACCTCATCCACTATAATGAAGTATTGCAGGATTCTACTTGGTTAGTTGCAGGTGATTTTAATGCAATTAGGGATCCATCGGATCGTGTTGGAGGCTCAAATGCATGGATCCCATATTTTGATGAATTTCGTCTTTGCCTGGCCCAAATAGAACTTGTGGATCTTAAATATGTTGGCCTCCGATTCACCTGGTCTACCTCCTCTGGTGCTAATAGGAAGATGAGGAAGATAGATCGGGTGTTGGTAAACAACAAATGGAACATGGATCTCTCCTTCTCTGAGGCAGTCTTTTTGAATCCTGGTATTTCGGACCACTCACCGATGATTGTTAGAGTGCTCCACCCTATTGCTAGAAGGAAACCTTTTAAGTACTTTCATTTCTGGTCGGATCACCCTGACTTTTCATCTATTGTTCGCTCTTCTTGGGATAGTCCGGTCTTTGGAGTACCTATGTTCAGGCTTGTTACAAAGTTGAAGTTATTGAAATGCTGCTTGAAAGACCTAAACAGAGAAGCTTTCTTTGATATTTCGGTGAGAACCTCCAAAGCGAGGGAGGCCCTCTACGCTACTCAAAATGAGCTTCAGGTGAATCCCACTAATGTTTCCCTCGCTGATCTTGAGAAATTGCAGCGTCGTTTATTCCTTGACTTGCGTGGCCATGAAGAATCCTTCTACCGTCAAAAGTCTAGAGTAAGATGGTTGAAGGAAGGGGATCGAAACACGAAGTTTTTCCATCATTCAGTCAAGCATAGACAGCTCACAAATCGTATCCTTTCTATTAAGGACCAATCCGGTTCTCTTATCTCGGATCCTTTGTTGGTGCCTCGGGTGTTTGTCTCTTTTTTTTACTGATCTTCTTGCACCGAGAGTGGCCCCTCCCTTGCCTTCTCTCCAGGATTTGAAGATGGTTATTTGCCATCCGTTGTCTCACTCTCAAGGGTGCTCCCTTTCTATGCCGGTCTCTGACTCGGAAATTAAAGACACGTTGTTCTCTCTTGCTAAAGGAAAGGCCCCGGGCCCGGATGGCTTCTCTGTGGAATTTTTCAAGACAAATTGGCAAATTGTGGGTCCTCTGGTTCTTGAAGCGGTTAGAGATTTTTTCACTTCGGGTTGCCTCCTTCGTGAGGTAAATACCACTATCCTTGCTTTGGTTCCTAAGACTCCGAATGCTTGTGATGTCACGGATTTTAGACACATAGCATGTTGCAACACTATTTATAAGGTCATCACAAAAATTTTGGCTAATCGGATTGCCTCTGTTCTTAATGATTTGGTTGACCATTCTCAAAATGCTTTTGTGAAAGGGAGGAGGATCAGAGATAACATTCTGTTAGCACAAGAACTTTTTGCTGGCTTCCACTTAGATCCTTATCTTCCGAAATGTGCTATAAAAGTGGATTTCCAGAAGGCCTACGATACCGTTGATTGGAACTTCTTAGAGCTTACTCTACATGCCTTCGGTTCCCTGAGTGGATTATCCGACTGATTATGGTTTGTGTTCGAACTCCTAAGTTCTCCGTCTCCATTAATGGAGAGTTACATGGTTTCTTTTCTGGAGGTCAAGGACTTCGACGGGGGGACCCTATGTCGCCATACCTTTTCACTCTTGTTATGAAGGTATTCTTGGGGATCTTGACTAACCGCACTTCGGTCAGGGAATTTAAATATTTCTAGAGATGCAAGCCTGTCAGTCTTTCTCACCTGTTCTTCGCAGATGATGCTTTTCTATTTTGCCAAACGGATTGGAATTCTGTGACCATGCTTAAAAGGAGCTTGGATATCTTCTCTTCCTGGAGTGGCTTGGTTCCAAACAAAAGCAAGAGTGAGATATTCATCTCCGGTGGACTTGTGTCCCTTCGAATAACATTTGCCTCGCCTTCGACTTTCGGGAAGGAAAATTGCCGATCGAGATATTTGGGTGTACCCATTATCACCTCTAGGTCGGGTAAAGCCGACTGCATTATGCTGATTGACAGGATTACTGCTAGGGTCCAGTTTTGGGCCCATCGGTTCTTATCTTTCGCTGGGAGATTACAATTGATAAGGTCAGTTCTACATTCCATACAGGCCTTTTGGGCTAGTGTTTTTACCTTGCCTGCTTCGGTTCTAGACGAGATTGAACAGATTTTGAGACAGTTCCTCCGGAAAGGCACTTCCCTCGGTCAGGGTGGGGCCAAAGTTTCTTGGGATGACGTTTGTCTCCCGAAAGAAGAAGGTGGTTTGGCAATCCGGAAACTTAAAGATTGCAATAAAGCCTCAATGCTTAAATACTTGTGGTTACTCTTTGCGACAAGGAATCGTTATGGTGCCGGTGGATTCATTCTATCTTCCTAAAAAGGACTATTTCTGGAATTCTTCTCGGCCGACTTTGTCGCTCGTGGGCTTGGAAGAAATTATTACAGCTAAGGAGGTATTTTAGACTATCCTTTTCCTGGCAGATTGGTAATGGCTTATCGGTTTCCTTATGGCACGATCATTGGCTTGCTTGTGGCCCTCTTATTTCTATAGTGCCGCTAGTCTGTCTTTGAAAATTCGCACCTTCCTAGCTATCTTTGTGGTTGCTGATTTCTTCTCTCCTCTCGGGTTGCAATCGAAAGCCTTTTTGGACGGGCTCGGTATACCCATTCCACCTTTATCTCAAGCTTTGGATCGTTTCACTTGGTGCCATGACCCGTCGGGTACCTTCTCAATTGCTTCGGCTTGGAATGTTATTAGAGCCAAAAAGACCCGGGTGCCGTGGGCGTCTTTGGTTTGGGATAGTGCTATGGCTCCTCGGTTTCAATTTCACTTATGGTTGATCACAAGGAACAGGCTCCCCACTCAGATGTTCCTCCTCTCCTATGGGAGGATTGACTATTCAGTTTCTGCCTTTTGCAACAATGTTCCCGATTCAATCGACCACTTATTTTTTGGTTGTGATACCTCCGCATCTCTTGCTTTTTTTTGGGCATCAAGGTGTAACCTTCCTTGGCGCAACGATGTTGGACCGAAATTCTTTCCCGGGCTTTCAAGTTTCTTATGGGTAAAGATTTCTTCCACTCTATTGCTCGGTTCTCCTTTGGTGCATTATGTCACTTAATTTGGAAGAAGAGGAATAGTATCATATTCCGGGCGAATCCTTAGTGGTTTCGGCTCTCAAAATCACCTTATCAAGGTTGTCGGGGATAAGGCAACTACCTTTAAAGACGTTCCACCTTCTTCTAGGAACTTGCACCTTCAAAGACAATGGGGTTTTGATGCTGCTGTTTTTGCTCGTGCGGATGTGCCTCCCTAGCTGCGGTGCCATCTTGCTTGTCTTCACTACCATTGTGCTGCTCGCTCTCTCCGTTCTTTCTTCCTTTTCATAGAAGTAGGAGGAGGTTCGGTTTCTGTTGTAATGGTGGTGTTTCTTCTCCTCTTTGTAGCTCCCACGCTTTCTGGGTTTTCTAACGGTTCCCTTTCACTCTTCTTTTTGGTTAGAGTGAAAGTTTGGACCCGTTCTTTTGTATATTTGTCCAAAGCTATTTATATATTCTTACTTTTACCAAAAAAAAAAAAATACATGATGATGTAGCTACATATTTAGCTTCACATGTTGACAAAGTAACATTGGATTGCTTCATTGAAGACCATGTGAAACCAATATCATGCAAGAAAAATACAAAATTTATAGTGCTTTTTCGATCATCAATGTCTCCACCATAGTCACTATCCAAATAAGCTCAAAGTTTGAAAGACTCGGACTGATAATAGTGTAAGCCATGAGCAACAGTACCTTTGATGTAGCAAACTATCCTCTTTGCCACTTTAAGATGATTAGACTTCAATTTCTCCACGTATCGACTCACAATTCCAACACTATACATGATATCTGATCTCGTGTATGTCAAATATCTCAAACTCCCAATCAAGCTTCTATAATATGTCAAATCAACATCGACACCATCATCAAACTTTGAAAGCTTGGTTCTGCACTCCATTGGTGTTGTCACACCTTAAACCCCCTAACAAGCGAATATGCCCCCATGGTCGTTTAGTTGTGACGTTTCAGGATGCGTCGCCAACCCATTCTTTTTATCTTTCAATTAGATGCAAGCAGAAGCATATTATAAAGCACCAAAATCAAACATAAAAGCAGGGATAGTATAAACACACCAAACTTTTCCAAAAGCACCACTTTATTTATTTACTGTTAACCGTAGGAAGTTTAGGTATTTACAAGCCTTTCCTACGTTAACTTACTACCGACCATCTCAAAAACCAGCAGGGGTCAAGGTTAAACTAAGCTTCTCTAATGTCGGGACCAACCAAAAGTGATGCATCTCGTGCCTACCACAAACACACATGATGGTTCTCCATACTACAGCCCTGAAAAATAATAAACAATGATGGGTGAGATAAAATCTCAATAAGTTAACAACCTAAACCTTGTTTAGGATTCTAACTCCTATCGGGTGCAATCTAAACATGCAACATTATATCAATAGCAAATCAATAGCAAAGCGACCCCCCCTTTGCCCTAACTATAGTCATGATCAGGTAATTCAACCCAAAGATAATTATTAACGCCGTCAAATAATCCCATAGGCACCCTTACCTCACCTTGGCACACCCCTGCATATTTTTAACTAATATATGCCCAAGGCAATGCAGCATATATAACTTATAATTAAAACACTCATAATTGTCCATGCACAATGCATTCACAAGTATTCCAATTATTATAACCACTTGGCCACAGCCAAAACAAGAGTTGGTGATCTTCCAACATGACCAGACATCGTCCCATCCCATCGGGCACAGCATCATCCTGCGTACTCATACGCATCAGAACGGCATTCCATTAGGAGCATCAGTCTGACCTCAATCGCGACTCGACATCTGGACCCCGCTGAGCATCCAATAAAATTAGGTATCATCTCGCATATTCATATGCATCAGAACAGAACTATAACCTCTCGTAATCATATGTATGGGGGGGAGGGCATTATGTGATCACACGAGCACTCAACCACTCAAACCGATTCTTATCTTTTGACTTAGCCAATGCAAACGCGGTTTGTGCTCACACAACAAACTACTGCAATTTTTACACATAAAAATGAAGTAAAATATTCACGTGTAATCACACAAAAATAATTAATCCATTGAACTTTGAACACTTTCATTTTAAAATGTCATTGCCCCATTTAATACATAAAACATGGCATCCCATCACGATACTTCATAAATTACCATTTGTATGTCAATATAACCTTTTTTTAAGATAGCATACAAAGTTTTTAACTTGGACAATTGATTTTTATGGCACAACAAGCTTAAAACAATATAAATCATGCCTAAATTCATCCGATAAATCAAGCATAAAATGCTAAAATCACCACTTATCATCCTATTTCGATGACTTATCAACATAAAATCGATAACTTATCATCCAATCGTTGATAGCTTATTATCTATTTTCCAATAGCTTGTCACCCCTTTGGTGATAGCTTATCATCAATTTACTGATAGTTTATTACCCCTTTGATGATAGCTTATCACCATTTTCTCATAGTTTATCACTCCTTCGATGATAGCTTATCACGTAAGTTCCGATAACCTATCAACTCTACCTATCACTTGGCTATCAATTCAGCTTATCACTTATCGCAATAACCTATCGGCTAAATCATCATTAATTAACACTAAAATGTCATTAATTAAGACTAACTACAATTAGCCTTAATGTAAACTATCGCTAAATGTAATTAAGACTAATCGTCATTAATTAAGACTAAATACAATTAGCCTTAATCTAAACAACCCCTAAATGCAATTAACATCCTAATCAAAGATTAGAAAATTAACTCACGATTTAACAACGATGGCGAGCCAACAATGATAGCGACACAATGGTGACCAAGGCATGGTGCTCATAGCTCGAATGCCGACACTAACGGTTGGGCTTGACAAAGCTTAAAGCTCATGGCCAAGCTTGGCTCAAGAGTAGCTTGTGATGGTGGTTCAGTGGCTTGAGGGATGGCAGCATGGAAGGTGTGACGGCGTAGACGGGTGGCAGTGTGAAGGGTGGTGAAG
This sequence comes from Eucalyptus marginata, assembly GCA_014182565.1. Lineage (NCBI taxonomy): Eukaryota > Viridiplantae > Streptophyta > Magnoliopsida > Myrtales > Myrtaceae > Eucalyptus > Eucalyptus marginata. The sequence continues at coordinate 2,277,476 of CM024586.1, forward strand.
GCGGTGGTGGAGGGCGGCAATGTTGGTGGCAAGGGACGGCAATGGTGAGAAGAAGAAGAAGAAGAAGAGAGAAAAAAAAACGAGAGAGATGAGGAGGGGGGAATGGTTCGACCAAAGCAAGGAGGAGGGGGAGAGAGAGAGAGAAATTTGAGATATTTCTTCAAAATCTTCTCCCGTCATGCCAATCTCACCCAAACCCCTTAAAACCCTCCCATCCATGTTTTTAAGCCTTTTGTCTTTTATCTAACCGAAGGAAGGGTCATTTCACCACCTTTAACAAAAAATTAAATTTTGCCATTGGGTCCAATTACTTGAAATAGGCTTAGATGGGCTTGGTGGGTTTGGCTTCAACCCACTTGGTCGATTCCTGCATGCATGAGGCCCGTTGGGCCTTTACTTGGCCCCACTCCTTTTTTTCAGCTTCCGATTGCCAACCTACTAAGCCTCATCTAAAAATTTAAAGGTTATCAATAAATCAATGGATAAATGAGACGATGTTCAATAGGTTGTTCTTGAAATTCTAGATAGTTCGATATACAAAATCGAATTAAATTTTATGATTAAAATTAATCAAATGCGACTTTAGTATGGCCTAAACTATCGAGAGGCTTTTAGGGGTTTAGCGTGTTTGACCCGTGGTTGATAATTTTTTATCCACATTTGTGCCTCTTTAAATCATGGATAACCCTTAGTTGTCATGTAATCGCGAGAAATCAATTATTTATTGTGAGTACAAGATCAATAGAAAATCGATTCATTGTCATTCACAACGACAATCTTAATCTTGTGGAATCACCCACAAACCGACTACGTACTACTGTTGAATTGGTTTATTCTTAATTGAATTCTCTAGTCGTTCGCGTTTTAATCCTTTATGGAATTTCTCAATAGATTAGTTAAATCATAAGTGATTAGTTCAAAGTAATTTAATTATCAATGCATTAATAATATAACCATTTCATATATTTCGAAAAGAGTCAAATTTCAGGCTATCATAGGTTTATCAACCGATTTATAGTTCTTCATGTTGAATTTTTCGAGGATATTTTCTGCATATCTTTTTTGGGAAATAAAAATCCCATCCGCACTTTGCTTCACTTCAATGTCAAGGAAATAACTCATGATACCATTATCAATCATGTCGAATTCTTTTACTATCGATGCCTTAAAAGCATCAATCATTGCCGAATTATTTCCTAAAAAAACAAGGTCATCGACATATAAACATGCGAGTATAACATCACCTTTTTCTTGTTTCAAATGGAGTGCATGCTCGTATGGACATTGGAAGAATCCATTCGCCTTAAAATATGCATCAATTCTAGAATTCCATGCTCCTAGTATTTGTTTAAGCCCATATAGAGATTTCTTCAACCTTAGCATTTTGTCTTCCTGACCTTTCACAACAAACCCCTTGAGTTGTTTGACATAAATTTCTTCTTCAAGAATGCCATTCAAAAATGCTAATTTGATATCCATATGATAAATCTGCCAATCATTTTGAGCAGCTATGGAAATGATCAATCTAATGGTTTCCATGTAGATGACAGAGGCAAAAACTTCTTCATAGTTGATTTTGGCCTTTTGCCTGTACCCCTTCTCAACAAATCTAGCCTTGTATCTTGCCACTTCTCCTTTCTCATTTTTCTTGGCCTTGTACACCCATTTGACTCCAATGGATTTTTTGTCCTTGGGGAGATTAGTAAGCTCCCATGTTTGAGTCTTCTCAATGGTTTCAATTTCTTCACTCATGGCTTTTCTCCAATTTTCTTCTTTAGCCGCATCATCATAGATAAATGGTTCACAATCTACAAGAAGACATACAAGGTGAAGCTCATTGATGGCTTCATAAATATCATACATTCTCCTTCATCTTGGCACTAGCAATTCATTGACACCATTTGAAGAAGTTGGCGATGATGAATTTGAAGAAGATATTGGGGAAGAAGGTGTAGAATGATCCTTCAACTCTGTTTCATCGGAACCACCATGAGCATCCACTTTATCTTTTAGATCCCACGTGCCTTCTTCATCAAATTTGACATCTCTCCTTATATGCATTTTCAAAGTGTTAGGATCAAATAATCGATAGGCTTTGGATGAGGAGTCATACATAAAGATGAGCTTTTCGCTCTTGTCTTCCAGTTTCAATCTTTTCTGGTCCAGAACATGAGCATAGGCAATGCTCTTGAAAATTCTCAAGTGTGAAACACTTGGTATTTTCTCAATCCATGCTTCTTGTGGAGTTACCATTCAAGCATGAATGTGGGACATCTATCTTGATGATAGACTGCACACAAAATAGCTTTAGCCCAAAGCTCACTGGGTAAATTTTTGCTCTTCAACATGCTTCGAACCATGTCAATAATGTTTTTATTTTTCCATTTAGCTACGCCATTTTGTTGAGAAGAATACAGAGCCATCAAGAAACGTTGAATACCATTATTCTCATAGAATTTGTTGGACATGGCTAAAGTGAATTCTCCACCACAATCAATCCTCATATTTTGATAAAATAGCCACTCTCTTTTTCAGCTAGGCTCTTGAATTATTTGAAAGTATTAAACACTTCTATCTTTTCTTTCAAAAAATACACCCAAGTTTTTTTAGTAAAATCATCAATAAATGTAGCAAAATATCAATAGCTACCATATGACTGAGGAGTGATGGGGACACACGCATTAGAATGAATCAACTCAGTTGGCTCCTTCACTTGATAAGTTGATTCCTTTCGAAAGCTAGTTATAGAATGCTTACCGATGACACACCCTTCACATAATTGATTGGGATGATCAATATGTGTTAAGCCATAAACCACCTTCTTCCACGAAAGCAAGTTGAGTCCACCAAATTTGAGATGGTCGAACCTCAAATGCCACAACCATGAAGGACCATCCACACACACCTTCAGGCATTGAGACATTTCATTCCTTATATTGAGAGTAAATATCCTATTTTTTGACATCTTCACATTTGCAATCAGTTGATTATTCCGGTCTTTTAGCACAAGGGTAAGATCTTTCATATGAACAATATAGCCTTTCTCCAAAAGTTGTCCAAAACTCAAAATATTGCTTGACATTTTTGGGACATAATAAACATTAGTAATAAATTGACGTGCAACATTATTCAAATGAATCGAATTTGTGTCTTTGCCTTCTATAAGAATTTTGGAGTTTTTATTGAATGAGACTTTCCCTTTAACTGTCTCATCTAACTCAACAAACATCTCTTTTTGCCCACACATGTGGTTGCTTGCACTGTAATCCAAGTATCACGTATCATTTTGACATTCTTCATCTTCTTTGAATGCTAATAAGAGAACTTGATCAGCATAATTCACAGAATTTTCCTTTTTCATCTGTTTTGCCATTCTCTTTGTTCCAACAGTCAGAAGCATAATGGACAAGTTTCTTACAATGATAACATCGAGTTTTATATTTATCATACCATTGGCCTGTCAAGTTCTTTCCTCTTCCATGAACACCTCTTTGATTCAGGTATCTACCGTCATTTGGAGCAGCATCTCCTCTACTTCGCCTATGACCTCTTCCTTGAAAGTGACTTCAACCTCAACCTCGATCATGATCTTGATTTGTCCCTCGAATTTGCATAGGATTTCAATTTTACTCCTTCTCATCTTAGATGGTCAACCGTGTTTGGAGAACTTCCTCCATCAGTTCATTTTTTTTACTTCGGAACCTTTCTTCATAGGCTTATAATGAACCCAGAAGCTCATCGATCGTCATGGCATCCAAATCTTTGGATTCTTCGATTGCAACACTAATGTAATTGTACTTCTTGTCTAAGGATTGAAGTATTTTCTCGACAACATAGACATTTGAAACATCTTCTCCATTTCTTTTTATCTAGTTGACAATTGCCACAACTTTTGTGAAATAATTAGCAATCAATTCATATTCTTTCATATGAATTACCTCAAATTCGCCTCTCAAAGTTTAAGGGTGAATTTGAACTTTTTATACTCCTTGGTATGTGTTGTGATGAATCTCCCATGCCTCCTTAGCAATAGTGACGTTCGAAACTTTTTTGAATATGGAATCATCTAAAACTTGATAGATGATTGATAGGGCATATAGATCCTTTGTTCAAATCTTCTCCAAGGCATTCCTCTTGTTCTGATTCAAGGTGGCTTCATCCTCTAGCTCATCATAGCCAGTGTTGATAAGTTCTTACACATAGTAGGTACCGAGTAGAGCTTTCATTCTAATGGCTCAATTACCATAATCTTCTTTAATAAGATGAGGGTATTGAATAGGAAGTTGATTGTTTGTTGAGGCCATAATCACAAACCGTAAGCTTTGATTCCAATTTGATGGGAGTATTTAAAGGTGAAATACTTGCAACTCACACAAAGAAGAAAATGAGATAGACTTTCTGTTTTAATTCACCTTATTTTATCTTAACAAGAATGATTATAAGACTCTCCTATTTGTAAACTTGTTACATGACTCTTACTCTTCCTATTAGATGACTCACTAGTGTTCCAAAGAGAGTATTGCAAGGAGATAAAATCCTAGGAACTTGCAGAACATGGATTACACCTTGAAACATGAACAGTCATAACATAGAAATATAAACAGACTTCTTAAAAGAAACGTTACAATGATAACTCTTCTTCAATGCATGTATAGAGCAGCCTTCAGTATCAACTCTGGGATATCGACAATGTGACAACCGATTGACATTGGCAACTCCTCCATTGTCATTAGTAACTTGGTAATCTCAATATTTAAATTTGGTTTAATTTCTAACCCACACTAGCGTTGAGGAATGGGGGTTGGCTCGGTTGGGGGACTACACAGTCTTTGTTGTGGAGCATCTCGATGACTCCAGACATTGGTGGTCGCAATTCCATGGAGGCTTGAGTGCACAGAAGGCTTATTTGGAGCACATTCGATGCCACCCGGATAGGGAATTTACCTCGTAAGGCCGGATCAATGCACGCAGCTAAATTATTCGACCTGTAGTGCTTCCATACCTGCAAAGCAATCATGAAATTCCATGGCTTCCTAATATCTGAAGATAAATCTGCTAACACTGACGCAGAATTTGTTGGGAAAATCAAAAGAAATATTAGATAATCCTAATGTGGCGTGGACAAGAAAGTAAATGTCGGTCTAAGGTCTTCCTGATTGTAGGGACAAGCAATCTTACCGACTGTAATACCGAGCTTGACCCCTGTGTGCATACATTATTCTTCCTACCAGTCAAGATTTCAAGAACCAGCACCCCAAAAGCATAAACATCGGCTTTCTCCGTTAGCTGTCCCCTCACAAGATATTCAGGTGCCATGTAACCGCTACATATTTAACCGTCTTTTAGATATAAACCACACTCAACCCAAAGAAGATGTGACGTGAAGAGAAGGATGATACGCAAAACCACTTTGACATGCCAAACTTGTCAGATTAAGGAAATAGAACGTGCCGGCTATGGTTTCAAGCAGGCTAGTAATGAAAAGGCATTCTTACAGTGTGCCGGCAATTCCTGTGCTAAGATGAGACTTATCCAGAGCAATGCATCAGGCAAGCCCGAAATCTGAGATTTTCGCCGTGAGATTTTCGTCGAGGAGGATGTTGCTAGGTTTTATGTCCCGGTGGATGATTTTCACTCCACAGCCTCCATGAAGATATGTGAGGCCCTCAGTTGCTCCTATGATGATGTGTAGCCTCTCCTCCCAAGTTAGGATTGGGGTCGCATTGTCAACTGCAACAATAGATTCTATTTGCTTATTTAGAAAGACAAGCAGAGCAGAGTGCGAAAGACATGATAGAAAAAGGGGAGACACTAATGGAGCAGATTTTTGAAACCAACGACTTCGAAATCATAAGATGGATGCATTGCTTGCAATACAAGAAGCTAGTTACTAAGAATGCAAACTGAACCGACACTTGACGCAAAGGGTAGATCTCCTTTTGGCATCGAACGATGACCATGTAAGTGTGTTATAAAGTTATGCAACAACCAGCTACTTACTAAAAAGAGCTTGATCAAGACTGCTGTTAGGAAGATATTCGTAGACGAGGAGGCTCTCTGGGCCTTCGATGCTGCATCCCAAAAGCTTAACGAGGTTCTTGTGTTGGATCCCACTGATTAGGTTCACCTCGTTGAAGAAGTCATCCGCCCATTGGCACGTGTTGAACACCAACCGCTTAACCGCGACAACCTTCCCATCGGGTAAATTCCCCTTGTACACGGAACCGTTCCCCCCTTGCCCCAGCTTCCTCGAGTCATTAAAGAAGTTGGTGGCCTTCTCCAGTGTCTCGTACTTGAAATATAAGCTAAACCTGCTCTTGCTCGCCCGTAATTGCATGAGGTTATTTTGTACTGAAAATGGATGAATACGAAATTCGTGTCATCAAGCATGTGTTCAAGAATTACCAAGAGATCATTTTACACATTTGAACCTAATTGTTTACCTTGTTTCTTCTTGGAGTACCTTTTATATCCAATGTATGCACCAATGAGAATAAGAGAAGAAGTTGCTGCAGTAGCCGATGAGGTTATTGCTATGGTGATGCGGACCCTAGATGATCCTGCGGAATGATAAAGATAACATCAGGTTGAGATGAATGAGTTCATTAATAATTCCAAAAATCCGAGGCAAGCATCGAAGCATAAAATCACTCAAATTAAACCTAGGGTGTCTTCGTTCGGGGGAAAATTTCATGAAAAAGGAAAATGTTTTATGAAAAATCATTTTTCAAGAAAATGATTAATTTTTCTTTTTTTGGTGATATAAGACTAAAAATGTTTTCTAGTGTTTAAATCTTGTTTGGAAAATGATTTTTATCTAATGCAAAAAGAAGTTTTTTTTAAAAATAATTTTTATTTTATTTTCTCTCTTTCCTTCTTCCTCCTCCACCAGTCGCCGGGCCTAGACAAGCCACTGGCACCGTTGTTGAGGCTCGGCGAGGGCCAACCTGACCAGCCTCGGGTAAGGTTGAGCTCGCTAGATCTTGGGGTTTGTTGTAGCAAGGCTGGCGAGGCTTGAGCTTGCCTGAGGTTGGCTTGCACCGATGACCGAAAGGAGGAAGAAGGAAAAGAAAAAAAAAGAAGAATTTGAAAAATACTAAAAAAAATCAATTTAAAAAAAAATTAAAAATTCCATATGAGCAATTTTTGAAAGTGTTTTCGCCTTCTTAGATTTAGGAATTCACTTTTCTAATTTTATGCATGAATATTTTCCTTGATCAAAAAGTGTTTTTGATCAATTAATCATTTTTGGCAAACCAAATGGGTGAAAGTTTGAAAACTAATTTCGAGAAAACACTTTTCGTAAAAAAAAATGCACTCTTAGGTTATGTTTGTTTCGTGGATAATTCTTTTCTAGAAAACATTTTCCTCATTTTCCGACATTCAATTCACTTAGGAAAACGAGTCAACGGAAAATATTTTTTTGATCGATGGAAAACTATGCTTATATTTAAGAAAATGATTTTCTCTTTGAAAAAGTTGGAAAATGTTTTCCAAAATATTGTTAGGTATTGACGCTTGGATCTGAAACTCTACATTTGAACATAGGAACTCCAATGCTAGTTCCTGAGTCTCTACGCTTAGGCTGGGTCCATCAAAGCTAGGCCTGGATCCATTGAGGCTGGGACCAAGTCTCTTGGACAAGAGTCCATCAAGACCAGACATGGGTCAATTGAGGCCAAGGTCTCAATGCCTATGACCAAGTCCATCGAGGCTGGGCTCGAACCCTTGGTGCTTTTGCCCTATGCCTCAACACTTGAGCCAGAATCCATAAAGGTCAGGCTTGGGCCCTCACACTCAAGTTCTAGTCCCTAGCACTCAAGCTCAGGTCCTAGATTTATGAAACTTTGTTCTTATAAGAATATAATTTAAAAATTAAAAATTTTGAATTTTTAAATTACTTTAAAAATTGAATTCTAATTGATTTTTTGTTTTTTTTCTTTATTTTTATGTTTTGCTTCTACCTCGGCTAATCGCCGACCACGGCAACCGCCGGCGATCAACTATAGGCATGGGACAAGCTCACTGCTCTAGCAATGCGGAGGTCTTATCAACCTTTGACAAGGCTCAAGCCTTGCCAATCTAGCGAGACTCAAGCTCAACCTCACGTGAGGTTAGTCGCCAATTGTCATCATGGCCGATTATAGGCCGAAAAAGAGAAAAAAAATTGATATTTCTAAAAATGAAAAGAAAAATAAATAAATAAATCATTAAAAGAAGTGCCTTAATCGACCAACACGAGGAAACCACAACTGGAAAAATCGAAATCTGACAGTAGACATAGAAGAGCCTCGGTTTTTCTTAACGGTGAGGAAGCCATCTTTTTAGTCGGTAGACCAGAGATCAGGAGACTAGTTGTTACCTCCGCTATCGGGGACGTTGTAGAACTTGCTATCGGGGACGTTGTAGAACTTTGTGGTCGAGTAACGGAGGAAGCATCCCGCGTTCATGGCCCGCACTTCTTCTCTAGGAGTGCAGCTTCTTGCCATCGAAGTTGCATTCTCCAAACAGACCCTGCAACCGCCGGCATCAAGCGTGCTCCAACACTGTGCCAAAGCATATACCCCGGCGACTCCTCCAACTCCATCCTCCCCAGCCACCACGAAGCCCTTGTTGCGCACCGCGCTTGCCGAGACATTCCTTAGGACCCGACCCACCCTATCCGAGAGCTCAGCTACTCTCTCCGCTGGGACTGTCAAATTGGAGCTACACTTGAGCATGTCATGCGTCGGATCGACAGTCTCGTTGTAGAAGTCGTAACTGCCGTAACGGAGGAAGCAGCCATCGAGGTAGAGCCGGCCGAAGTTGGAGAGGCAGCAGGTCCAGCTCTTGGTAAAGCAGAGAAGGCAGTCAGACTCAGTCAAGTCGCCGTGGCACTGAGCGAGGGCGTACACTGCCAGTGGCGGCGAGGTGAGGGAGTAGTTGCCCCAGCGCTGTTTGGCGACACTCTCAGAGATCTCCCTTATGACAGCGACAAAGTTGGGGACGATGTTTTCGACGACGATCCCATTGCAGTTCTCGTAGTAAAGGCCCGCTTTGGTGATTCGAGGGTCGGAGATGGTGAGAGAGAAGAAGAACGTGGAGAGCGCGAGAAGAGCAAGGGTGATTGATGGGCTCGCTCCGTTCGACTTCATGGGCTCTGCTTGAGATATGCTTGTTTATTCCTTCTCTCTGTTCTCTTCAAAGAGAGAAGAAGAAGAGGAAGAAAAGGGACAGATTGAGCAAGAGCGTGAGGGAAGTTCCGATTCAACCTGTTGATCTCATAAACCTTCAACCTAGCTACACGACGCGAAATCGAAGCGGCTAACTGGGGCTTAACTTTCGGGTCTCGTTTCTCACGTCACTCCTTGCTGTCTTTATGCTACATTAGAGTTTTTGGAAAGTGCCACGGTGATGACATGTCTCTCTCCACACTCTCCCCCTCTCTAGAATGCAGTGTTTTTTTTTTTTTTTTTTTTTTTTTGTCGTGTCTAGAATGCAGTGTTTGACACGGCGAGAATGATGGGGTTCCGAGAGCTTTCGAGTCAGAAAAGATTTTGGGTTGAGAGCGGTCAAGACGCCAGAGAGAGACCTGCAGCAACTGATCGAGACGCCAGGGTGATGATGTCCGCGTCAATGTCGCTAATTTTTTATAAATGATTGGACGATATTATTTAATCTATTATGAAAATAACAATATGTTTTGGACAACCAGAAAATTATTAAAAGGTTCACTTATTCAAAAATTTATGTCTTATAACAAGCTGTTATTTTTACAGTAGCCTAAAACTTATCATGTTAGCAAAAGCTCAAACCTGAAACCCAAGAACCAGACTGGTTCCAGGTCCCAAGATATACATAGTAGGTCTCTAATTCCAAAAATTGAGAAATCTATTTTAACAGGTATTACCCAAGTTCTAGGTAAATGAAACTTGGAACAAGTTTTTGTATTTTTTTATTTATTTATTTATATCTTCGCACGATTTTGTAATATTCCTTGGCATTTGATGATGAATGTCTAATCTGGAAACCACTAGTCTAAGCTTTTATTTTATGATTGAGACTTTTAATTTATTAATGTTTCAATAAATATTGTATTTTACCAAATTCTAATTCACTTGCTTCGTTGGTAAACTACACGCACCAAAAGAAACGTTAATAAACTTCCAATGAATTGATATAACACCAAAAGTTATTATATTTCAAGGTAAAAGCAATAATGTTTACCGAGAAAGTCAAATGTCAAAAAACTGGTAAAACGAAAAGAGTGCAATTAAAGTTGTGACCACGGAAAAATGGACATGAAGATCAAGTAATTCTATCATCAAGGAGAAAATGAATTATTATGGCACCACACTTAGGTTAAAATTCCCGGCACATCACCTAGTTTAACCTTCGTAGCAAAAGGAGCTTAAACCCTTCATCCCTAGACTCGAGCTTGTTGCACATCACCTCAAATTTACTAATTTTTATATGAAATTACTAGCTTTGATCATGTGATTTATCAAACTTTTCTCTGAATGAGTAATCAATTAGTTTTGGATTCCTAACTCTTATTTGAGTTAATCACAAAATTAATACTATAAAATATCTCAAGTCGATAAACTAGTGTTACATTTATCCTTAATTAAGTTTTGTGTCTTGAAAAAATCATAATGGCTCATTTCTAATTAATTTTCATGTCATAAAAAATAGCAAACTAGTAGACATGTGATCAATCTTTCCTTCGTTAGCTTTCGTCCAATATTCTAGATAATTACGAAAATGGAAACACACTTGGAAAACAATTTGGATGATCACCGTATGACTTAGCTCCTCGTGAAAATTCACCAAAGATGGGTCTCCCAAATGACATTGTTTTTGCGAAATCTCGGGTGAGAACGCAGAAATATCTATTTGTAGCATGTGAGCCATGCACTGCACAGTGAGCGGTCCAAGTGAAGTCCTCTGCTTTCTAAGGTTGCCCCTATCCTAGTTACAACTCATGATCCATGCACAGCTTAGGTCGAGTCGTGATGAACGATAAGCCCTAGTTCATAGCTTGTGATCAACTCAGTTACCTAACACATGCTTCATCTCGTGTTGCAGGTAACTAATGTTTTTGTGGGGACTCCGCATTGACATTAAACTCACGACCTAACTCGTTGGGTATATGCATGTTTTTTTATCACAAATAAGTGAAGAACCCATTTTCAAATGACTTTTCATATTGTTGGGGCATACAATAAGAGGTCGCTGGCCTAATGTGATAGCTTTGATTCAAGTCATACCTAGTTAAGCAATTCTTCACTAACTTATTGTTATCATCCTATGTTATATGTCTACTCAATAATCTCAAGGCCCTAACAGTATGTTCTACGCCATATGGAATGGCCCTAATAATCTCAAGGCCCTAATAGATGAATTGCCATTGTTTTTTTATCCCAAAATGAAACTAAGAAAGAACATGAAGATTTGAGAAGAAACATTTTGGAGCGAGGGGCCAGAAAAGCTAGTGGAGAATCAACATCGTATGGGCTTAAGTATGAGTGGACCAAGCCCAGTTGTGTTTTCTTTCTCTCTTTCATTAAAGCCAAGCCAGAATGCAAGAGTACGGATATTCAAAACATGATACATCTCGATGCCTTTATAACCTAGTCTGCTGATCTATTTGATTCTCGAGTATAGTGAGTCAATTCAGGATTCGTTAAAAAGAATTAAGATGTCTTTACATTCTATGATAACTGGCTCACTATTTTCCAAGAGCAAAGAGAAATCTTGTAGATAGCATATCAAAATGAAATTGTTTAACTTTTGAACTAACTCCAATTCTGAACAACCTGCAAAGTGATGGAGAGCATAGCGACAAGCTAGGTTTCAAGTTGAAGAGTGCTGCTAGAGTTGTGTTTTTAGTCGGATCTTACGGTTTATGAAGTTAATTTCAGTTGTAGATGGAAATGAAGCTGACTCCAGCTAATTTTTTAGATTGAATTAGGCTAGATAGGATGATTATGCAAGATTCACTTATTTAAATTTAATTTGAGGTCAAGCTCATCAATCTTCAGCCAGATTGCTCTCGAGCTTAATTGAACTTCTATTATATATATATATAGTTTTTAAGAAATTAATAGTTATCGATAAACTTCATGTAAACATTCGAGGAAATTTGGAAGGTTCAGATGCTCGCTTCCAAAAGCATGTTTCATCGCTCACAAATCAAGAGACGCCCAAGAAGAGAAGAGAAGGGATTATTTATCTTCTCCACAAGACTAGGGTTTCATCGCTCTGCCAATCAACAGAAGCAATCGAAAAATGGCGAGAGCATTGCTGAAGAGGTTGGACTCCAACACCCTCACGGTGGCCGGCAAGTCCCAACACCACAAGCTCCGCCGCTTGAACATTCACGAGTTCCAAGTTACTCCCTCTCCCTCCCCTCACGTGATCTATACTAGGAGTGATGTTCTTCATGAAGGGATTCGACTCCGAAAAAGTTGGATCTTAGGCTCAGATTGCATTTGCAATATATGATTATGAATTAACGGCGTACATGCCCAAAGTATATGATGTTTTTACATTTCTTGAGACTAATGGTGATGGGGGCTTTGCTTTTCTTCTTAGCATCCACCAGTGTCTCTTCTGTTAGATTATACATATGATACTTTGATGCGGAAATTCAAAGTACAAACAGTGATCTTTTGATCTTTATGATTTTCACAAATAGATGAAGACATACCTTTATCCATAGCACTACACTTGATGATGATCGTTGTAGAAAACCCAAAGAACTCGAACCAAATGAAGAAATCCGATTTCTCTCCCTTAACCCACTATACTTTAATGTATTCTATCGATGGATGAGAGAATACCAATTTTCTTTTGTTAAATTTGTTCATTGTGGGTGGAGAGAGGATCGGACTCTATTTGTACTTTCGTTGAAAATGTGCCTTGCATCAAAGCGATATACCATTTCATAAAAGTCGTACCTCTTCGTTTTATTAGAGTCGTAACTCCTTAAAACCAATATGTATTATTCTTATAGCATAACAATAATTATTAAACCATATAATAAATCATATCATGTGAGCCACAATAATTCTTACATTCTCCCACTTGGCTCATATGATATTCCTTTCATAGTTTAATAAAGACTGTAATGTGCACAATAACATTATGCTATAAAATTTCATTAAATTGGCAATCACATAATAATCACAATTAAGTAAAGAAAACTAATGCGAGTCATAGCAGTTGTATGTCATTAATCGACATAGTCCCTTCTATGCACTACATCTATAGCACTTTACTTAATATGATCCATAAATGAAAAGTACAATAATAGTCCAACCATAATGTTTCTTTAGAAACTATCCTGTTTAACATTCATCTATTTTCATAATGTATACTAAATAGAAAACAGGAAATATCAGAAACACGTAAGTGAGCTCAAAGTGTCAAATACATAAACTTAATACAATCATAATACAAACATTAATGACGTCCAATAATGCCCATCTTTTCAACATGCTCATTAAATGTTTTGGGCGGCAATCCTTTTGTTAAGGGATCTGCTATCATAAGTTTGGTGCTAATGTGCTCAATTGACACTCTTCGTTTCTGAACTTCTTCTTTAACAGACAAGTATTTGATCTCCATATGCTTAGCACCCTTAGAATATTTGTCGTTCTTAGAGAAGAAAACTGCTGCAGAGTTATCACAATAAATTTTCAACGGCTTAGCAATACTATCAACAATCACAAGCCTTGAAATAAAATCCCGCAGCCATAATCCATGAATGGTGGCCTCAAAGCATGCCATAAATTCAGCTTCCATAGTGGATGCAGCAATAACTGACTGCTTCGCACTTTTCCATGAAATTGCCCATCCAGCTAGAAGAAACAAGTAACCAAACGTTGATTTTCTTGTATCGGCACATCCGGCTAAGTCTGAATCCGAATATCCAATTATCTTGAGATGATCGGATCTTTTATAAGTAAACATATGATTCTTCGTTCCTTGCAGGTATCTAAGATCTTTCTTTGCAGCTTTCTAATTATCCATTCCAGGATTACTTTGATACCTGCCCAGCATTCCGACAGCAAAACTGATGTTTGGTCTGGTGCAAGTTTGTGCATACATTAAGCTCCCAACAATAGATGCATAATGAATATTCTTCATTTGTTCTCGTTCCAATTCACTTTTCAGACATTGTATAAGGCTAAATTTGTCACCTTTCTGAATTGGAACTATTCCTGCTGAACATTTACTCATATTAAATCTCTCTAAAATTTTCTCAATGTAGGCTTTCTGAGACAATCCTAATAATCAATGTGATCTATCACGGAATATTTCTATTCCTATCACATATGTTGCCTCTCCCATATCCTTCATTTCAAAATTCTTAGAGAGAAACTTCTTGGTTTCATGTAATAAACCAAGATCATTAGCAACAAGCAAAATATCATCAACATACGAACTAGAAAAATAAACTTGCTCCCACTAATCTTCATATATATACACCGATCAACGGTGTTTTCCTTAAATCCAAATGAAGTTATGGTATCGTTAAACTTAAGATACCATTGTCGGGAAGTTTGTTTAAGTCCATATATTGATTTCTTTAATTTACATACCTTGTGTTCATTTTTTTTTAACTGAAAAGCCTTCGGGTTGGTCCATGTAAACCTCTTCTTCTAAATTCCCATTAAGAAATGCGGTTTTTACATCCATTTGGTGTAACTCCAGGTCATAATAAGCCACTAAAGCCATAATGATTCTAAGTGAGTCTTTCTTAGAGACTAGTGAAAATGTCTATTTATAGTCAATGCCTTCTTTTTTGCGTAAAACCCTTTGCAACAAGTCTAGCTTTATGTCGTTCAATATTGCCTTTTGAGTCACGCTTGGTCTTAAAGACCCATTTACACCCGACCTTCTTACATCCTTTAGGCAATTCAACAATATCCCAAACTTGATTTTGATGCATGGATTTTAACTCTTCTTGCATGGCATTAAACCATTCATTAGAATCTTCACATTCCATGACTTAGGAAAATGAATCTGGATCATTTCCAATTCCTAAGTCAATTTCTGACTCTTGTAGATAAACCATATAGTAATCAGAAATAGTCAATCTCCTTTCTTTTTGAGATCTTCTTAATGCCATTTCTTGTGACTCAACTATTGTAGGTTCATTATTGACATCTTCATTATGGAGTGATTGTTCATTAATTTGTTGTTCTTGATTATTGTTAGATTGTGCTATAATATCGGGAACAACAACTTTAGAAGCTTTGGGTATAGGAACTTCTACCCTTACTTCTTGAATGCAAGTATCACGCATTCTTTCACTCCCACTGATATCACCATTCTCTATGAACCTAGTATTTTCATATTCAACAATTCTTGTACTATGATTAGGACAATAAAATTTTTACCCTTTGGATTTCTCTGCATAACCAATGAAATAACCACTAGTCGTTCTTGAATCCAATTTCCTTTCATGTGGATTGTAAATTCTTACTTTTGCTTGACAATCCCAAACATGCAAGTGTCGTAAACTAGGTTTCCTTTCCGTCCACAGTTCAAAAGGAGTCTTTGGAACTGCCTTACTAGGAACCTTGTTTAATAAATACATAGAAGTCTTTAAAGCATACATCCACAAAGACAAGGGTAAAGATGACTGACTCATCATACTCCTAACCATTTCCATTAAAGTACGATTACGCCTTTCTGCTACACCATTTTGTTGTGGTGTACCGGCATTGTGTATTGAGCACAAATGCCATGTCTTTCAAGGAATTTAGCAAATGGACCTGGACATTGTCCCGATTCATTATACTTTCCATAATATTCACCGCCTCTATCTGATCTTACTATTTTCACCTTTCTATCTAATTACCTCTCAACCTCTTTAATATACACTTCAAGTGTATTCATTGATTGAGACTTATCATGCAATAGATAAATGTAACCATAACGTGAAAAATCATCAATAAAGGTAATGAAGTAACTTTCCTTACCAAAAGATGGAACATCAAATGGATCACATATGTCAGTATGTATAATTTCAAGAAGCTCTGTGCTTCTTGTGGCACATTTCTTAGTGTGCTTTGTTTGTTTACCTTTAATACAATCAATACACACACCGGGTCGAAAAATCCAAATTTGGAAGAATTTCATTCTTCACTAATCTTTGCATTCTTTCTTTGGATATATGACCCAAACGTTTATGCCACAAGTAAGCAGAATTTTCATTCACCAAACTTCGTTTAGTGCCAACATTATGATGCAAGGTCATTAATGTCTCAACAAAAGTATTATCAAGTCTAAATTTGTAGAGACCATCACATAAAGTTCCAGTTCCAATAAGAGTATCACTCTTAAATAGACTGAAAGATTCAGAATCAAACTTACAATAAAATCCCGCCACATCAAATCTTGGCAAAGAAACTAAATTGCGAGAAAATGTAAGTACATAAAGGGTTCGAAACAAATCCAAATAATACCCAGTATCTAAGATCATAAGTACCAATACCTTCAACTGGAGCTTTGTTTCTGTTTCCCGTAATCACATAACTTTCATTTGGCTTTATGGTTTGGATCGTAAGAAATCCCTGCATCGTATTTGACACATGAGTGGTGGCACCAGAATCAATCCACCAAGTATTATAAGGAACTTTAGTAAAGTTTGATTCAAAACATACTAAAGCACAAGGCTTACCTTTCTTTTTGAACCAAGCCTTACATTTCAGACAATCTTTCTTTAAGTGTTTAATTTTGTTGCAAAAATGACACTTAATAAGATTGTGTTCCTTCTTGTGGATTTGAGAAGCCTTTAAAGAGTCATTCAGGACGTGTAATCCTTTCTTCTTGCTCCTTCCACCTTTCCTCTTGAAATTCTTTCGAACTTCTTGATGACTTGAGAGATGAACATAATGAGCCTTTTGATTCTTTATCCTTGTTTCCTCTTGAACTAGCATACTAGTCAATTCATTTACATTCCACTTATCCTTTATAGTGTTGTAATTCATTTGAAATGGCCCATATTGCTCATGAGGCAAGGAATTAAGTATAAATTGTACTAAAAAGTACTCATCAACGTTCATCTTTAAAGTCCTTAACTTTGCTGCTAAATTCGTTATTTCAAGTATATGCTCATGCATGGTACGTGAACCATCATATTTCATGGTGGTCAGTGTACTCATCAATGTACCAACAAGTGACTTATCAGCAATTTGAGAACGCTCTTTCACAAATTTTATAAATTCCTTAGCATTGTTAGTCTTAGGAAGAGAAGTTTTTAAATTGTTTGCAACTGTCATTCGCATGAACATTAAGCTCAGTCTGTTCAATCTTTCCCAAGCTTTATAGAAAGACTTTTCATCGTTGCTACTTTCATCAGTAATAGCAGCTGGTTTCTCAGCTTGAAGCGCTAAATCAAGATCCAGGACACCTAAGTGAAACTGGACTTGTTCACTCCAATCAGGAAAATTTATCCCATTGAATAAGGGAACAGACGAAGCATGCTAATGGAGTGAAACAGGTACAGATACTACAAACATATGCAAGAAAATACTCATACATTAATGTCTTGAGAATATCGCCTAATCAGATTCAAACTAAACTACACATGTACATCATAGTTCTCCTTTGGGCGATCATATGATATACAAATACATAAAAACCATAATGATGCTAATAATTTTTATTTGATAATTGTAAATATATCTTATTAAAATTTATTTGCTATCTTTGGATATACAAACAAATGTAACAAGTCATATTAATTATCAACCATAACGTTCATGAATTATAAGAAAATAATTAAACTTTGGGTTAATCCCTAAGTTCTTATAATAAATGAATTTCAATATACCAATAACACCAATAATGATATGAAATATATCAATTTCATAAATAGCATCAATTAATCATGGGTAATTGAATAAAGCAATTTACAATATCAAAAATTCAAAAGACTTCAAGGTTTGGCCACTTTGATGACTAACAAACCATTCATAATATGAATTTTTAATATTGTAAAATAGAAATATTTACCAAATTGCACACAAGGATAAAATTGTAATCAAAGCATAAGAGCAGAATCGTAAAATCATAATTCCATAAGGGCAAAACCATAAATTTATTATCCAGGGGCAAAATGGTAAATAATCAGTAAGGGCAGAACCGTAATTATAAATTAAACAGGGGCATAACTGTAAATAACCATCAAAAGAAGGGCAAAAAAGTAAATTAACGCCACCGGGATGTCAAGGCATGTGCCGAACACGCGTCGCGCGGGCGTCAGGCGCGTGCCCCGCACGCGCGCGTCCAACGCGCAGGCGCGTGCGACGCACGCGCCTTGCAAAACCACGCGGGCCGCGCGCGTGGACTCCACGCGCCAGCAGTTGGCGCATGCGTGGATCCCAAGCGGGAACGGTTCCGTGCGCGTGTAGGCGCGTGGAGACCACGCGCCTTCTTCCTCGCGCGCAGAACACCCTTCTTCGCCAATTTTTTGCCGTTTCCTCCCCTTTCACCCAAATTCTTCCATTTTTGACATTTTCTCTCCACGAGAACTTCCATCATTCAGATTTTCATCAACGGAACCATCCGAAAACATTTTAACAACAACAAATAGTACGAACAGGATCGTTCTACGAACCATCAAACATAAATCATAATATTTCTATAAACGGAAAATCATGAGATCATAAACCATGCTCTGATACCAACTGTTAGATTATACATATAATACTTTGATGCGGAAATTCAAAGTACAAACAGTGATCTTTTGATCTTCATGATTTTCACAAATAGATAAAGACATACCTTTATCCATAGCACTACACTTGATGATGATTGTTGTAGAAAACCCAAAGAACTCGAACCAAATGAAGAAATCCAATTTCTCTCCCTTAACCCACTATACTTTAATGTATTCTATCGATGGATGAGAGAATACCAATTTCCTTTTGTTAAATTTGTTCATTGTGGGTGGAGAGAGGACCAGACTCTATTTGTATGTTCGTTGAAAATGTGCCTTCCATCAAAGCGATATACCCTTTCATAAAAGTCGTAACTCTTCGTTTTATTAGAGTCGTAACTCCTCAAAACCAATATGTATTATTCTTATAGCATAACAATAATTATTAAATCATATAATAAATCATATCATGTGGGCCACAATCATTCTTACATCTTCCTCCTCTTTGTCTCCATTTTCTGTCACACCCCAAAAGCTAGCAGAAAATGGGGATGACACGCTGTCTTTTGTTGACACCTAAATTTTGACTAAGTATTTAGGATTAAATTGCATAAGAAAATTAGGGACCAATTCAGCCCTAACAAAAATGATTTTCACATCAATTAGGTCTTAATTTTTATTTGCATCCATTAAGCTTTATTTCCTCTTTTTTCACTTTTTTTGGATAATTTATTTAATAAAAAAATAAAATATAAATAAAAGGGTTCTTATGGGACTGGGCGTGAAAGCCCAGCCCTTTCTTCTTGTTCTTCCCCGCACGGGCCCCAGGCCCACTCCCTTTTTTCTTCTTCTTGGCTCGCCCCCCTCCTTCTTGTCTTCTTCCTCCTTTTGCCTCTGCAACACACATGCAGAAAAGGTCGGACGCGCGCGATGCCAGATGGAGGAGGAGACGGCAACGCATGTGGAGCGGCGTAGACGGAGGGACGCATCTTCGATGCGGTCGAGGAGGCGGCTTAGCTAGAGACACCTTGATAGGTGGGACGTCGGTTCGGCCAAGGGAGGGGGGGGGGAGGCAACAAACACGCAAAGAGAGATCAGAGGCCGCGAGCTCAAGACTTCCCCTGAGAGACTTCAGGGGAGGCCCGAGAGCAAGCAAGCCGAGATCTGAGAGAGAGAGAGCTCGTGGGCAGAGGGGGTTTAGATCTGGAGAAAGATCTACAAGCGAGTTCAAGAGAGAAATCAGGGCTGAGACTCATCCCAACCACCCGTCGCTGCTGCGGCGTCACTTGCTGTTGCCCCGACAACCAGCCATGAGCCCCGCCGTACTAAGCTCGCTGGCTCGACGCTCACTGCCCACCTCATCGTCGCATCTTCCAATCTCCCAACACCATCCTTATGCTAAGCCAATCCCTGACGTGCTTGCATCACCGCCATACCAGGTGGGGGGCATCGCTGGCTACCGCTTCCTTCCTCCCCTTTCACAATTTACTTGGCTTCTCTTTTTCTTGTTTTGGGTGTTCAATTGCCACCGTCGCCGTAACTCATGCGGTCAGAAACGCCGGAGGTGAGGACACAGGCTATGGAATGACAGCTTGGCCAAGGATCAAGCCTGCAACTGGGGCTAGCCAAGGCGACACTTGAGTGGGCGGATAGCCCAGCCGAGGCAAGCTACGCGGAGGTTGGGTCGTCGATAGGTCGATGTGGCGTTGGTGGAGTCCGACGGCTAGGCGCGGGTGGGCGATGTCGTTCCTCGCGGCTGCTGAACCACGAAGGGTGCGTTTGGGAAGACTTTTGGGGAAAGTCTTTAGGAAAATGCAAAGACCTTTGAGTTAAAAGTGTTTTCCAAACTGCAAACTGTGTTTGGTAAATTGTAATTTGAAAGCCCTTTGTGAAGTGCTTTGACCAAAATGGTGTTTGGGGAATTACATTTACAAAGTTGTTTTGTGGTAAAAAAAAAATTATCAAAAGAAAAATTAAAAAGAATTGATCGACAAGGGCAGGCAGCCATCGGCGACCTCCAGCGACCCCGGATCTGGGGCGGCGAGATCGCACGACGCCTTCGCGACCTCCGGCGACCTCGGATCTGGGGCGGCGAGGTCGTGCAATGCCGTCACTACCTCTGGCGACCTCGGATCTCGGGTGGCGAGGTTGCGCGACGCCACCTCGACCTCCGACAACCCCGGATCTAGGGTGGCAAGGTCGTGCAACGCCGCCTCGACCTCCGACCACCCCGGATCTAGGGCAGCGAGGTCGCGCGACGCCGCCTCGACCTGCGGTGACCTCGGATCTCAAGCGGCAAGGTCGTGCGACCTCTGGCAACCCTGCCACGACGTAGATCCAGGGCGTCGAGGTCGCGGGAGGACCTTGCCGCCCCAGATCTAGGTCGTGGCGGTCCTCCCGCGACCCTGCCGCCCCGAGATTTGGGTCATGGCGACCCAGACCTCGCCGTGACCCAAATGGTGTGGCGGCCGCCCCCCTCCCCCTGACGTCGGTTGCACCACCCCCCGATGACGGTCGTCTGGGTGACGGTCGCCGGTGACTTCCTGCCCTTCGCTAGTAGCCGCTCGCGAAGAAGAAGAAGAAGACAATGAATAATGGGGGCAAAACCGAAAAACGAAAAACCAACGAGGATAATTTGGGAAGAATTTTTTTAAACCCCTTAGCTCAACATTTTTGGCATGCTGAAAGCCCAAGGCAACCCCAACCTGCCTTGGGCTTTCAGCCTTCACAAGGCTAACATTTTGCTAAATGTGTTAAATGGGTTGTGCAACCCATTTATTGACCCATTTATCGTTAAATGGGTCGTTAATGAGTCAAGCTTTATTTCCTAAAACACCCATAATGAGTTTTAATGGGTCAAGATTAAGATATCTGGGTCTTAAATGGGTCAGCTCTCTGACCCATTTAAGACCCATTTATCAACCCATTAAAAAGGAACCCATTTATTTTAACTCAAAATCTCACCATCTCTCTCTAGTCTCTTCTCTCTTTAACTTTACAAATTTTTTTTTTTTTTATAAAAACCGAAAATATAAGTATTTTGTATTTTAATTTTAATTTTTTTTTTTTTTTTCTTTTTCTTTCTTCTTCCTCCGATCGCCCGGATCCGGCGAGTCGCGAGCTCGCCGGCGTTGGCGAGCCGCGAGCTTGCTTGGCGTAGGCGGCCGGGCGAGCTCGAGGCTCGCCCGTGGCCGGCCGCCGGCCATCGTCGCGGCCGGTGGCCGCCAAAAAAAGAAAAAGAAAAAAAGAAAATATATTTAAAAAATAAAAATAAAATAATAAAAATTACTTTTTAAAAAATAAAAATAATTAAAATTTTAATTTTAAAAAATAAAATTAATTAAAATTTTAATTTTTTAAAAGATATAAATAATTAAAAATTTAATTTTTTAAAATTAAAATAATTAAAAATTTAATTTTTCAAAATAAAAATAATTAAAAATTTAATTTTTTCAAAATAAAAATAATTAAACATAAGAATAATTTTTTTAGTAATATAATCTTAAAAAAAAAAAAAAAACATAAGAATAAGTTTTCCTAAATTTGGTTAAATATGAAAATATTTTATTAATATGGGTTGGGTCGGGTTGGGTATAGATCAAAAAATTTACATTAGACATAAATTGGTCATAAATGGGTTAATGGGTCAATTTAAGTCGACCCATTATTGACCCGACCCAAACCCGACCCGACCTACCCATTTAACAGCTCTGCATTTTGCAAAGGGGCTTTGAAATTTTTTTGCCAAACACCCCAAAACACACTTGCATTTGCCCAAGGGCCTTTAGAGGTCCAAAGTGCTTTGTAAAGTGGTTGCCAAACACAACCAAAGAGGCAGTGGCGGCTGCAAAACCAGGTTGAGCGTGGGTCGCAATTCGGGCTAGGGTTGGGTTCTCGCGCCAAGTTCAAATAAAACCATGGGTCGGGTTTGTCCTTTTAGGATTTAGGTCTAATTTCTCTGGGTTGTAGGTTGGGCTTCATTTCCTTTTCCTTTTTCCAATTTTTTTTTTGTCATAGACTGGGCTCGCCAGAAGGACCCAACTGGGCCGCGGCTTCAGCAACCCGGGTCGGACCCAACTAGGAAATCCGACCCAGGTCGTTGATATTATATTATTATAATATAAAAATATTTTAATAATAAAAATAGAAAAAAAACAGTTTTTACATTTTCCCAAAAAATTAGAAAAGGTCAAAAAATGATTTATATTTTCAGAAAAAGATCAAAAAAATCCAAAAATACTTTTGATGTTCAAAAAGTAGTAAAATACCAAAAATGTGTTTTTCTCCACAAATGCACTGAAAAATCCTTGAAAATCCAAAAAAGCCTTAGGGTTTAAACAAGATTAGGTATCGGAAGGGCATTAGTAATTAACTGGTATAATCAAGTCCATTATCCTAGTTTCTCTGGTTGCACAGGAGTGAACTAATTCTCCAAATATTTCGCTTGGGTTTCTAATCGACCCACCCCAAATTGATTAGTGATGACTCCTATTTAAAATTAACTTGCATGTTAAAAACTCATATGATAAGTCGTTTATTGGTGGGCTTGGGAGAGCCCTGGCTAAGCCCTAATAGACTTAGCCAGCCAGTAGCCTCTACACACACTCACGCAATAGGGTGCCGAAAATGAGGTCGCAACACCTTTCACTTAGAAGATGTAGCTCCAAACTAAACCCAAAAACCCCATTTTGAAAAGTGCTAGTTAATAACGCTCACACTAGATCATTAATGAGAATAAAGAAAAGATTGAAAAAAAAGAGATGTGAGAAATCACAGCTCAGTAAGTAGTATATATCTCTTCTAAACAGATCAAACAACCACCATGCATATACTATATATAACAATACAAAAAACTCATAATTCAATACTTTAATATAAATATCAATCATCTATGTGTCATTTTATTTCAACAAGCTTTACATAATTCAGAAAATTCTCATTAAAATCATCACAAATATCAATGGTCAAATCCATTGATCAATCTTATTAAAATCACATGCTAATGGTCTATTTAATTGATTCATCTCATATTAAAACACACGCCGATGATTCATCCATCGACTAATCTTTTGCTTAATATCAAATTACAGTCACAATACAACGTTTGGTGACAAGGCGATCATCATTTTTCTCCCTGGCAAGGTCTCCACCTACAAAATCATTGGCTCGGCCTAGAAGAATAACCTAAACTCGATATGCATACCTACAAGCCCCCCAATGGGCTCATGGTGATATTGAGCACCAAACCTGAATCCTCCAATACCAACAATCAAATCTACGATCAATATTAATAATTGATTTTACAAAACAAAATGCATAATCTTTCTAAACTTTGTTCATCAAAATGAACACATTTCACAAGACATTTCTCATATCATTCCATAATTCTTCATAAACCAATTCACAAATTGATATGTATAACCTTTTGAAACATCATTCATAAAAAGTTTCTCAAAACATAGTTTCGCAAACCATTCATAACAATCAACTCAAGTTATGTTCAAAATATACTTGGCCATTTCCAATAGACAAAAGGGTAGTAAATGCTCGATTTAATTTTTACACATTCACTATGCCCTAAGCACCACTTTTTTTTTTTATGTTCAAAGGAGTATCAAATCATGTAATGCTTCTTTAACTTATAGTATAGATCATCCTATCATTTTTAAGACTTGGGTAAAGAAGGGATAGTACCACTCACCTAGGAACGCCTACGACCAAATAAGAAATGTTACTTGAATCGTCAAACTCACGGTTCCATCAAATAAGCAAGAAGGAAGTTAAAATCAAGTAAAACATTACCTCAACTATGACTCGACTAAACTAAGCTTAAACACTAACAAAATAACTCAAATGCACCCACAAATCGCTTGTCTAAAGCAATTATTTAAAGCCATTTACAATGCAGAGCTTAAGCGCAAAATTTACTCACGCTTTAATTCAGGATCCAAAATCAAGCTGAAAGCCGTTGAAATACGGACCCAAAATCGCTGGATGGTCACTATGCATCATGCGTGGAAAACCTAAAATTTTTGTTTTGGGCAAACTATAGAGTCAAATTAAGTTATGTAAAATCCTATGACGATGTGCCAAAGCAATGGGCAGCAGAGAAAATATTGCATACCCTCAAAAGACCACGTCATTGGAGCTCTGAACGACTCACGTTTCGACACCTGTCCGCTGGCAGGTCCACGTCGGCTCTCTCTTCTCTCCTATGTCGTTCCAATTCAAACCAACGCACGAGCGGATGGGCAGGCATTCTCTCTCCTATGTCTTCTCTCTCCTCTTTGCTCTCTCTTCCTCCTCCGACGCTCCTTCCGGTCTAGCGATTCCTCTGACGACGGCCTTTCTCTCTCCACTCGACGGCCTCATCACAAGGCTCCATTCTCTCGGCGCACTTCTTCCTAAATTGCGCTCTCTCCCGACGGCCGATTTCGCTCGCCTCTCCCATGACCTTCACGCTTTTGGTGGTTCTTCCCTCGCGGTCCGGTGAGGTCTCGGGTATGCCCTCATGCTGCATCTCTTCTTCCTTGCTTAGCAACACCGTACTGCATCTCTCTCTCTCTCTCTCTCTCTGATGCATTCTTTCATCCATGAGGCAAGCATTTCGACTAGGGTTCAGGGGTTTCACCACCCCTTCTTTGAGGTTCGTCCGGGTACCTCTCATTTTTGCGTGAACCCAGCGTAAATTTTATAGTCTTTCTTTCCAGATGACTACCCTTTTCACTTCGATCGATCCTTCAACAAAAGCGACTGCTAAGTGACAATGCGACGGCAGTTTCGAATCCTGGGTTTCGCTCTGTGATGCTAAGCCTTGCTTTGGTTCCTTAAAAAGTTGCTGACTTTTTCGAACGTTGTAGCTTCGCGGCTGCTCCGAGATTCTGGGTTGGTCGTTCTATCGTCTTGCTCGGAGCAGGCGAAATGGTGTCCAAAAGGGGCGTGTCGAATTCGTCGACCCCTGAGTCGGCGGCGACTTCTGAGGACAAGAAAGGGAAGAAATCGAAAGGATTGGTGGCTTCAGTTCCTAGTTCTACCAAAAGCCATGTCAAGGTATCGTCTTTTAATCGAACCTATCGTTCCACCCCTGTTTTGGGGACTTGACCGTTTAGCATTCATTTTTTCTGCAGAAAAATTCTGGTGCAAGCATTGGTGAAGTCGTGTTGCCTAATAATGACCTGGCCAAAATTGAGGCAATGACATTTCACGAATTGAGAGCTACATTGAGGTGGGGATGAATTGTTTTAGTTGCAAGCGTGTGATAGTCGTTATAGTGTTTCCGCGTAACCTTTACAGTAAGCAAAAATCAAGTTTTTCCATTTGATGCTTGCAAGGGAGATTATTGAGCAGGGAAGTGAATATTACTGATGGAAAACCATGAGGTCTTGAGAATTTGCCTTCAACAAAGAGCGAGGTCTTGAGAATCTGCTTCATTCGGGTCAAGATGGCGGGCTCCGCAGCCGCACAAGTCCGTGGTCTCGCGCTGTATGGTCCGGGCTTGTAGCTCTGTCGACGGCAGAAGCAAGGTCTACAGAGAACTCGGTCCGTCTTCCTCGCCTAATTCCATTATGTTGGTCTTTCTCGAATGCTTTCATGTGGGTAGTTCTTCTTTTGGTCAGATTTAGATGGAGTGCTCAGTTCATTTGCAAATGCACAAGATGAAGATGTCGTGTGCCCGACTTGTTTGATGATGAGTAGCATGATTAATTGCTTTTTGGGGTGTTGGCAATAGAACGTCTGCTTTCAAGTGGGAGGAAAGGTGACGCCACGTGAACGGGTTGCAATTGCCATCCCAAGATGTAGAGCATTGGACTCTTTGGAATAAATTGTGTGATATTGTGTCGAGGATGCCTGTAGGGAGGAAGAGACTGAAGTGGCTCTTGCTACATAAGTTTAGGGGAAACACGAATTGAAGTTGCTTACCTCGTGTTTTCAACAATAGATGTGCTTTCTAGAGTTTAGGGCCATTCATGGGCAGGCCATGCTGATAACGTACAGTGAGTTGTTGCCGTATCTGTTGTTCCTTTTCTGGTAGAGTTAAAATTTGGGACTAAAAAAAATGACAGTTTCAATCACGGAATATGAAAAGAGAAAGTAAAAAAAAAAAAGCGGTTGTTTCTAGTTAAACAAACTATTAGGAAAAATATTCTCAAGATTGTCTGAAGTTGCACCCACAACAAAAAGATACTCCTAAGAATTATATTGATGTTTTTAGAGTGAAAGAAAGTCTACGGAATGACAATAAGCAAGAATTTTTTTTTTTTTTTTTTTTCTGAGCTCATAAAATTCAAACTGAGAAGGCAACTGTCTCATACAAGTGTTGGGAGAGTATTTTCTGTGTTGTTACAAATCATATTTGCAAGAATGATTAAGAAGTAAGGCATTGCGAAATATTTGTTTGCCTTTGCTATCAACTTATTATGTTGGATCTACAGTCTTTCTGTTTATCAACTTGCACGCTCTAGGTATATTCTGTTAGGGACTAGCAATACCCGTGTTGATGCTTTCTTGTGAATTTTTAGTTGTCATTTCAAAGCTGTTGTGCTCTCGTGCTTGGGAGCAGTTAAAAACTCATTTTACTTCTTGTCTTCTTCCAATCAATGATCTGTGCGAAAGGGTGGGGCATTTTTTAATGATTAGACCAATGAAAGAATTCACTATGATTTGAGATTGGAGCACTCGAAATCGTACAAATAAAAGAAACTGTCATATAATCTAGTCAAGGGGAATTGAGTGATCAATGATTTTTGTGTTCAGAGTGAATTATCTGTCGAGTGGAGAGAGAAAGGCCGTCGTCGGGAGGGAGCGACGGTCGTCGAAGGAATCGCTAGACCAGAAGGAGCGTCGAAGGAGGAAGAGAGAGCAAAGAGGAGAGAGAAGACAGAGGAGAGAGAATGCCTGCCCATCCGCCCACACGTTGGTT
The DNA here is from genome assembly GCA_014182565.1 of Eucalyptus marginata. Classification (NCBI taxonomy): domain Eukaryota; kingdom Viridiplantae; phylum Streptophyta; class Magnoliopsida; order Myrtales; family Myrtaceae; genus Eucalyptus; species Eucalyptus marginata. The sequence goes on from CM024586.1 coordinate 2,305,054, forward strand.
TGAATTGGAACGACGTAGGAGAGAAGAGAGAGCCGACGTGAACCTGTCAGTGGACAGGTGTCGAAGCGTGAGTCGTTCAGAGCACCAATGACGTAGTCCTTTGAGGGGACGCAATATTTTCTCATGGGCAGCAAGGGTAGGCGAGACAGTTGCGTATCTTGAAGCGACATAAAACTATTTGGAAAAATAGAAGAAATAATGACATAAAAATATGAAAAAACAGAATGACATTTGTTTCATTTTTCTTTTTATTTCCTTTTATCACATAACCTACAACTAACTCTAGAATTAAAACATCTCAACATGACGTGATTCTCCAATTGGAACGTAAAACTACGAAAAAAACAGAACAATCGCATCTCACTTGGATTCATATATTCGGGGGGATATCCATGATTTATCGAATTAAGATTGGACTCCTCATCATCCAAACATGCTGCTGACCAAGTAACGATAATTTGACTCATGCCCTGACGTCACTAAAATATGCACTGCCAGTCGTTTGCAAAGTGTTTTCCATCACTCGTTGGCAAGTGTTCGTATTCGTTGGAAGAAGAAGAAGAAAGGTCCCAATCCTAAAAGGTCAATGCAACAAAGCTGGAAGAGGGCTTCCTGTCAAGCTGGAAGAGACCTCGAAGGCCGTGAGCTGGTTCAACAGCTACGTGTGCATGAAGAACTTCTGCTACTGGATTTGTCGAATAGCACGCTAGCGTTGAGGAATGGGGGTTGGTTCGGTTGGGGGACTACACGGTCTTTGTCGTGGAGCATCTTGACGACTCCAGGCATGGGCGGTCGCAATTCCATGGAGCTTTGAGTGCACAAAAGACTGATTTGGAGCACATTCGACGCCTCCAGGACAGGGAATTTACCTTGTAAGGCCGGATCAATACACGCAGCTAAATTATTTGACTTGTAGCGCTTCCATACCTGCAAAACAATCATGAAATATCCATGGCTCCCTTATATCTGAAATTAAATTGATAACACTAACGCCAAAAGCAACAATGGGGCTAGTTGGGAAAATCAAAAGAAAAGTTAGATCCCAGTGTGGCGTGGCCAGAAAAAACAATGTCGGTCTAAGTTCTTCCTGATGGTATGGACAAGCAATCTTACCGACTGTAATACCGAGCTTGACCCCCGTGTGTATACGCTGTTCTTCCTACCAGTCAAGATTTCAAGAGCCAACACCCCAAAAGCATAAACATCGGCTTTCTCTGTTAGCTGTCCTCTCATGAGATATTCAGGTGCCATGTAACCGCTACATAGTTAACCGTCTTTTAGATATAAACCATACTTAGCCCAGAGAAGATGTGAAGTGAAGAGAAGGATGATATGCGAAACCACTTTGACATGCCAAACTTGTCAGATTAAGGAAATAGAAAGTGCTGACTATGGTTTCAAGCAAGCTAGTAATGAAAAGGCATTCTTACAGTGTGCCGGTGATTCCTGTGCTAAGATGAGACTTATCCAGAGCAATGCATCGGGCAAGCCCGAAATCTGATATTTTCGGCGTGAGATTTTTGTCGAGGAGGATGTTGCTGGTTTTTATGTCCCGGTGGATGATTTTCACTCCACAGCCTCCATGAAGATATGCGAGGCCCTCAGCTGTTCCTATGATGATGCGCAGCCTCTCCTCCCAAGTTAGGACTGGGGTCGCATTGTTGACTGCAACAACGGATTCTATTAGCTTATCTAGAAAGACAAGCAGAGTGGAGCGGGACAGACATAACAGAAGAAGGCAAGACACCAATAGAGCATATTTTTGAAACCTACGACTTGAAATATCATAAAATGGAAGCATTGCTCGCAAGACAAGAAGCCAGTTACTAAGAATGCAAACTGAACCGATGCTTGTCATAAAGAGTAGATCTCTTCTTGACATCGTGTTATGCAGTTATACAACAACCAGCTACTTACCAAAAAGAACTAGATCAAGACTTCTGTTAGGAAGATATTCGTAGACGAGAAGGCTCTCCGGGCCTTCGATGCTGCATCCCAAAAGCCTGACGAGGTTCTTGTGTTGGATCCCACTAATCAGGTTCACCTCATTGAAGAAGTCATCCGCCCATTGGCATGTGTTGAACACCAACCGCTTAACCGCAATGACCTTCCCGTCGGGTAAATTCCCCTTGTACACGGAACCGCCCCCACCTTGCCCCAGCTTCCTTGAGTCATCAAAGAAGTTGGTGGCCTTCTCCAGCGTCTCGTACTTGAAATATAAGCTAAACTTGCTCATGCTCGCCCCTAATGGCATGAGGCTATTTTGCACTGAAAATGGATGAATGCGAAATTCGAGTCATCAAGCTTGTGTTTAAGAATTACCAAGATGATCATTATACGTATTTGAACCAGATTGATTACCTCGTTTCTTCTTGGAGTACTTTTTGCATCCAATGTATGCACCCATGAGAACAAGCGACGTCGCTGCAGCAGCCGATGAGGCTATTGCTATGGTGATGCGAATCCTAGATGACCCTGCAAAATGAGAAAGACAACATCAAGTTGAGATGAGCAAGTTCATTAGAAATTCTAAAAATCTAGCAACATTGAATCATAAGATCAATCAAATCATAGTTAGGATGTGTTTATTTGGGAAATTTTTTTGTGAAAAAGCAATATATTTCCTGGAAAAATATTTTTCAAGAAAATGGTAAATTTTCCTTTGTTTGGTGATATGTGACTGAAAATGTTTTCCATTTAAAAAATGAAAAGATATCACTCAAAGAAGTGCTCAAAGGTGTAGGAGTATATTTTCTATCCCATTTTCTAGTTTCAACGGAACATAAAAAATATTAACATTTTCTAATAAAGTGGCTTTTCGAAAAACGTTTTTCAGAATTTTGTACGAAAGAAGCGAAGCCTTTAACTGACCAACACGGAGGAAACCACAATTGGAAAAATCAATATACGACGGTAGATATAGAAAGCCTTCTTGGTTTTTCTTTAATGGCGAGGAAGCCATCTCTTAAGTCAGTAAACCAGTGATCGGGAGACTAGTTGTTACCTCTGCTAACGGGGACGTTGTAGAACTTTGTGGTTGAGTAACGGAGGAAGCATCCCGCGTTCATGGCCCGCGCTTCTTCTCCAGGTACGCAGCTTCTCGCCATCGAAGTTGCACTCTCCAAACAGACTCTGCAACCGCCGGCATCAAGCGTGCTCCAACACTGTGCCAAAGCATATGCCCCAGCGACTCCTCCGGCTCCGTCCTCCCCAGCCACTGCGAAGCCCTTGCTCAGCACCGCGCTTGCCAAGACATTCCTCAGCACCCGGTCCACCCTATCCGAGAACTCGGCCACTCTCTCTGCCGGGACCGTAGAATTGGAGCTACATTTGTGCATGTCGTGCGTTGGATCAACGGTCTCGTTATAGAAGTTGTAATTGTCGTAACGGAGGAAGCAGCCGTCGAGGTAGAGCCGGCCGATGTAGGGGAAGCAGCGGGGGATCCGGTTCCCGCTCTCGGCAAAGCAGAGGACGCAGTCGGTGTCGGTCAAGTCGCCGAGGCACTGGGCGAGGCCGTACACTGGCGGCGGTGGTGAGAGGATGGAGCATTTGCCCCAGCGCTGGACAACGATGCTGTCGGAGATCTCCTTCATGACGGTGATGAAGTTGAGGTCCACGGTCGTAGTGGAGTTCCCGCAGAGGAGGCCCGCTTCGGCGATTCGAGGGTCGGAGGCGGCCAAAGAGAAGAAGAGCGAGGAGAGCGCGAGCAGAGGAAGAGCGATTGATGGCCTCGCTCCGTTGGACTTCATGGGCTCTGCTTGAGAAATGCTCGGTTATCAATATTCCTTCTCAGTTCTCTTCGAAGAGAGAAGAAGAAGAAGAAAAGGGAAAGATTTGAGCAAGAGCGCGATGGGAGCTCCGATTCGACCTGATGATCTCATAAAGCTTCAACCCAGCTACACGACGCGTAATGGAAGCGACAGACCGATGCTTGACTTTTGGGGTCTCGTTTCTCACATCACCCCTTGCTTTCTTTATGCTACAGTAGAGCTTTCTGGAAAGTACCATGGTGATGCCGGGTCCCAGGAACTGCCATGCTTGATGACATGTTTAATTACATCTCTCTCTCTCTCTCCACTCTCTCTGACATCTCTCCCCACTTCCCAACCACAAACCCACCCCCCCCCCCCCCCCACCCCCCCCGAGAGAGAGAGAAGACTTTGGGTTGACGGAGGTTGGAGAAAATGGACTAATGTCTGAGAGAGGAAGAGGAACAGAGAGACATCTGCAGCGACTGACCGAGACGGGGGTGGGTGTCGGATGTCGCTGTTTTGTTGTTTAGCGATCTTTCTGTCGCATTGCGTTCAGGGAGGGTGCCATGAGTATCGTGGTTGGGTCGGTAGATAGAGGTCAGTCGCATGGGAAGATCCTTTTTTTTTTTTTTTAAGATTTTATTTCACAAAATTTTGGATTTTACCAAGTTGTAATATATGCACCAAAAGAAAAAGTTAATATATTGATGTAGCACCAAAAGTTATTATGTTTCAAGGTAAAAGCAATAATATTTACCAATAGAGTCAAATGTAAAAAAAAAACCGGTAAAACGAAAAGAATGCGATTAAAGTTACAATCACAGAAAAATGAAAATTAAGATCAAGTAATTCTAATATCAAAGAAAAAATGAAGTACTATGGCACCACACTTAGGTTAAAATTTGTGGCACTTGAATTTTTTGATAAAATGTAACTGGTTAGGTGACGGAGAAAAAAGTAACCAAAATCATTTGTCCATAGGAAAAAGCCATAAATTTGAAATCTTGATGGTGAAACTCCATAAGCCCAAAGGTAAACAAATCCAAAAGGAAAATGATAAGAAAAAAAATTAAAAAGGGGATTATGTTGAAAAGTGTCGATTTAACCATTTATTAAGAAATCAAATAACGAAAGTCTTTAATTTTTAACCATGATTTTTCACATGTTGTGTATAATTAGATAAGATTTTTATAATAATACAAATAAAACAAGGCACACAAAACTAGGGATGAGAAAAAAAGGTTTGCCTATTACTATCCCAAAAAGGTTGCAATTGAAGTCATGACCAAGGAAAATTGGACGTCTAGATCACGTAGTTCTTTTTAGATTTAAATTCTTCGCACTTGAAATTTTTTGCCATGAGACAAATGGTTAGGTGATAGAAGAAAAAGTAATCAAAAGCATTGTCCCATAGGAAAAACTGATGAATAAGAAATTTTGATGGCAAAAACTCTAGAAATTCAAAGGTAAACAAATTCAAAAGGAAAATGACAGAAAATGAAAAAAACAATTAAAGAGGGGATAATGTCCAAAGGTGTTGTTTAATCAAGGTATGGTTGTTTCACACGTTGTGAGTAATTAGATAAGATTTCTATAATAATATAAATGGAATGAGGTTTGCCAATTACCATCCAAAGGAGAGTTCATTGGCTTCATTATCGCCAACACCTTTAAAATTTTTTACTATTTCCAATATGCAATCACGGGCAAATTAATATGAACCGTCCAATTAGGAAAAAGATGGGGAAAAAAAAAAAGAGAGAAAAGAGAAAGGATTTGCGTGCTTGCCGACTGAGGGAAGACTCCATACGGTTAACTTTTCCCCTTCCATGGAGCAACTCTTCAAAAGAGAAAAGAGAAAAGATTTAAAAAAAAAAAAAATGTTTGCCGGTGACATGACGACATCGATCCACATCCATCTCTCTCTTAAACTTAGCCAAAACATAGTTGCCATTCACCCCTAGTTTAACTTTCATAATCAAATGAGCTTAAAGCCTTCATTTCTAAACTTGAGTTCATCGCACAACATTTTATTTATTTTAATTCTTATATGAAATTACTAACTTTAATCAAGTGATTTATCAAACTTTTCTCCAAGTGAGTTATTAATTAAGTTTGGATTCTTAACTGTTATTTGAGTTAGTCACCAGTCTAATACCAGAAAATCAGTGCTACATTTATCCTTAATTAAATTTCGTGTCTCAAAAAAATCATAATGGTTAATATCTAATTTAGTTTTTATGTCATAAAAAATATCGACCAATGTTTCTTTCGTCGGCTTCTGTTCAATATTCTAAATAATTACGAACATGGAAACACATTTGGTAAACAATTTGGATGATTGATGTATGACTTGATTCCTCATGAAAATTCACCACAGATGGGTCTTTTAAACGACGTTGTTTTTGGGAAGTTGGATCTGAAAAATAAACTTAGATTAAGAGCTCCCTCACCTTTCAAAAAGTGGGGAAATGATTACAAGAGTTGATCAATTAGAAAAAGAAAAACCCCAAATAAGAGTTAGTAAGAATTTAAACGAGAAGTAACCCAAAAGAAGTTGGTTATTATAATTGGAGAAAAGTTGGAAAATAATCAAAAGAAAGACCAACAAATTTATATGGGAGTTAAGTTAATTTAGGCTAGTAGTAAGGATGATAAGTAAAAGTTGGTGAGAAAACTTGATAACTTGTAAATTGTAAAAAAATTCTAATAATTTCATAACAAATAAGTTACCAGACAACAAGGTGATCAGTAACTTATCTAATCTATAGTTTTTTAACATGGATGAGATGTTTCAAATTTCTACCAGCACAAATTTTTTTCTTTTAATGAAACAAGAGAATCATCCCAAAATAGTATTCTGCTAGGTAGATAAAGGAAAGTCATTGTGTTTTCTTTTTTCATAGACAAGGTAACATTATCCTCATGTAAGAATATAACAACTGAAAAACCATATCCTCATGACCGAAAAACCATCTCTCTCTCTCTCTCTCTCTCTCTAGCAAGATGCATGCAACATATCTGAATGCCAAATCTCTAGTGTGGACGCAATAATATCTATTGGTAGCATGTCAGCCATGTGTTGTGGAAAGCAAGTAATCGAACAATAGAATAGACAAAATAAAGAAAGTAGATCGAACACCAGATTTATGTGGTTCGATCATAGTGATCTACATCCACGAAGCGAACAATAATGAATTCTACTATGGATGAAATGATACAATGGAGATTATAACCACACTCGAGTCACTAAAAAATTCTCAGTATTTCTGAAGCCCCAATTACACCTAATATCTTACTTAGTGTTTTTGCCTTGCAATTCCTCGTGATATAAACTTTCGATCTTGTAGAAATTAAATAGATCTTAGGCTCCATTTGTTTCATGGGAAATAATTTCCAGGAAAATGTTTTCCAAATTTTCTAGTGTTCGTTTCATGGAAAATAAATTGTTTAAGGAAAATATTTTTCATTAATGGAAAAAAAAAAAAGTCTTTTAAAATGGGGAAAAATATTTTTCATTTTTCCATATCTTCTTTCACCTCGCTTTCTCTCATCAAACACATTTTTTTTTTCCTTTTTTTTTAATTTTTTTATATTTTTAAAAATTGAGTTTTTAATTATTTTTACATTTTTACTTTTTTTTTTTTCCTTCTTGCTTGAACTTGGCTGGTCAGCGATTGGCCAAGGCCAAGGAAGAAGAAAAAAAATAAAGAAAAGAAAAGAGAAAAAGGAAAAAATAAATTTAAAAATCGGTTGAAAAAGATAAAATAACAAAAAAAAAATGAAAATGAGTCTATGAAGGAAATATTTATTTATCTTCAAATTTTAGTTGAACACCAGAATATATGGTTATTTTTTAGGAAAATGACTTCTTGGAAAACAATTTTCGAAAATGTCACATTTTTCGCAAGACGAATGGAGCCTTAAACTCACAAGATTTAATTGGCTTGAACACTATCGAGGACCAGCGAAAACCATGGAAGAAGAAGAAAAAAATAAAGAAAAGAAAAGAGAAGAAACAAGATTTAATTGGCTTGAACATTAAATCTTCTTGGATGTGATTTCACAAATAAGAACAAAAAGTCCATTTTCAAGCACTCGATATAGGGCGCTTCAAGAAAGTGCACACCCTTGTCAAAAACGACTCTCCGTTGCATGAAGACTCCCAGCATGAATATATAGGTCGGTCAATGTGGCCAACTTATAGCAGAATTTAATTTCCTTTCTGTTCTTTCTCTGCATGCTGACCGAGCCCAAGTCCAACACAAAGTCCATGTTGGGCTTTTCAGTTTGAGAACACGGACTCCTATATACAGAATGTGCTTCAACAAATTTGCGTCCCATTATTAATCGTCGCTTCAACGGCAAATAATTTCGGTTTTTTTCAGCATTCTTTACTCGGATCAAGTTTCGTACGATGGGCTCAAATTCGAGACGTATTTTACCACCATGCACTACACAATGAGTGGTCCAAGTGAAGCCCTCTCCTCTCTAAGCTCGCCCCCATCCTAGTTATAGCTCAAAAATCATGCATGTCTCCGATTGAGTAGAGATGAATGATAAACCTTTTGATCAACTACATTCACCTAACACACATGCGTTCATCTCGTATTGCAAGGTAACTGATGTTTTGGCGCACAGTAGATGGAACCGCAATCATGACTAAAGTGGAGAGCTGCTTCATGCAATGGCTTTTTTCACCCCTATTTTGAATCTTATATTGGCACATCTTTGGCAGGGACACCACGTTGACATTAAGCTCGTAACCTAACTCATCGAGTATGATAATTTTTTATTATTATCATGAATTGGTGAAGAACCCATTTTCAAATAACTTTTCAATAACATTGGAGTATATAATGAGATGTCACCAGTCTCATCTCATAACTTCAATTCAAGTTATACCTACGCTATGCATTTACTTCACTAACCCATTGTTGGCACTGTATGCTAAATGCCTACTCAATAATCTCAAGGCCCTAATACTATGTTGTATGCCATATGGAGTGGCCATTGGAGGGGGGGGGGGGGATGAATTGCCATTACCTTTCACGAGTAGAAGTTGTTGATCCCAAAATGAAACTAAGAAAGCATATGTAGTTTTTTTTTTATCAGAAAGAATATGAAGATTTGAAAAGGAACACTTTGGAGCAAGGGTCCAGAAAAGCTAGTGAAGAATCCGCACCATACGAGCTTAAGTATGAGTCGACCCAGCCCTGTTGTGTTCCCTTTCTCTTTTTCAATAAAACCAAGTCAACATACAAGAGTAAGGGGCATCAAAACACGTTACATCTTGATGCCTTTATAATCTAGTCCACCGGTCTATTTGATTATTGAGTGCAATGGGCCAATTCAAGATTCATAAAAAGGGCTAAGAGGTCTTTACATTATGTGATAGGTGGCTCAACGCCCCAAGAGTGGAGAGAGGAATCTTACAAATAGCTTATCATAGTACAATTATCTTACTCTCAAACTAACTTCAGTTCAAAACGACTTGTAAAGTGACGGAGAATGTGGAGGTAATTTACAGTTTCAAATTGAAGAATTAATTTGGATTGTAGACGGGAATGAAGTTGGCTCAAGCTATTTTTTTAGATCGAGACGGGCTTAATGAAATATATTCATGAAGATAATTAGAAAATATTACCAGGGATATTACTAGGTATTAAGGATGTCTTTTGATATTTCATTATTCTATTCAACAATTAATATCCTTTCCTATGCATGTCATTTGGGTATGATAACCCTCCTCTAATAACGTGTAAAGTGAAGTCAATTAAGTAAAGATTCTCTCAGCCTCTCTCTCTCTCCAAGACCTTAGAATATTTAGAGTTAATTACACAAGACTTGTTTGAATTTGATTTGGGATTTTCCCCACGCTATTAGATACAATCTCTCTCCTCGATAGAGAAGAGAGAGAGAGAGAGAGAGAGAGAGAGAGAGAAATTCGGAGGAGAGATGGGGTCGATCCTCAACTCATCATCGTGCGACGCAAGCAAGGAGGCGCCAGTGACCACTGCGAACAAGGCCAAGGAGATCAACTTGTTGGCTCCCATCGTCATATTCAGGTCACTCCTTCCCTCTTCCTCCCTCCCGCTGCTCATCGATCGAGCGATTTGCTCTTCCACAGTGGTTGCATTTCGATTACTCAGTGAAAATGCTAGTATTGCCACCTAGAGGGGCGTGAATAAGTGTTTAAGAAAAAATTTAACAATTAAAAGCAAAATATATTATGTTGCAAGCAAAGTCTATGAATAAGTTAGAGCCTAACTAAAAGCACCACCAAATTTCTAAAGAAAATTCAGACTCAAATAAAAAATTGATTAGAATTTTGAGAAATTTAAAAGAAAATTGCAACAGATAAAGCTGAAAAGAGTTAAGGGAAGAGAAAATTGCACATGAGATTTATAGTGGTTTGGTTTAGATCAAGCCTACGTCCGCTCTCCCACGCTGACAGCCTTCTGGTTGAAATTCACTAAAGTATCAATAGAGAAGTACAATATTTCGAGCGCGAACACTAAGTGGAAGATTTCTTTTTCCCTCACTAAGTCACTCTTCTTGTGATTTTCTCTCTTAAATATAATCTGTAAGCATTGTCGTTGAAGAGTAAGTGGTTGGAAAGGCTTCAAACTTTGGAATTTCAATTTTCACGCACTATCTCAAAATAGATTGAATGACCTCCTTAAATACTCCTCTACGCCTTACTAGCCATTGGCATTCTTCAGAGGAATTTCTTCCAATCAATCCGTTGGACAGAGTTGATTAAGGAAATCTTGTGGTCGTTTGAAAATTGAGATGAAAATCTATTGATTCTGGTCGCCCATACAATCAGAATCTAAGTTTCCATAAGTAGATGCTTCCCAAAAATGAACTTGTCTTCAAGATTGATTTCATCAATTCGTAATTGATTCCATCAATGTATTTATAAAGGGTAAGTGAGATTCTTCGCCAGAAAGCCAGATATTAAAGATAAATCTCTATAACGTTCATACTGAATCCTCATCATAAGATCAATAATCCTAAGTCTGGTTATATCTTTGTTCTACACTTGGTTTCAGTCTGGATTACGTCAAAGTGGGAAAGATTTCTGGAAAGAATAGACTTTGACAAGAGTTCGTGATATGACTTTAGAAGTCTATTATTCTTTAGAATAAGAATCAAAATAAAAACAAGAAATTTTTGTCAACTTCAAAACATGGTAGGAGTTTTCTCAATACCCAAGTCTCATCCCAAGTTGTGTTTGCAATGATCAGTCATTGACTTCAGTATCGGTGTCATTCGCAATGCAATTCAGTCTCGAGTCCGATCACGGGCGAAATTGTATCAGCCGATGGCTTTGAATTGTGGAATTGATGTGCAAATTTGATGCATGGGGGAGAGTATATATTAACTGAATTGGGGAGAATTGATTTTCTTTTGGAGGGGGAGACTAGCACTTTTCGGTGGGTTTTTGAATTTTGACCCAAAAAGAAAAGGGTTTTGAATTAGATGCTTGCAGTTGTGGATATTGCTATCATCTCGTGGTACCGGTTGCTGAATTGATAATGCAAGTCATTAACCTTAAACTATCATGTGTAAGGAGAGAAGTGCTAACAAGACTAGCACTTACAATGGGTTTTGAATTTTGAGGAAAAAAATGATTTTGAATTAGATTTTTGTGGCAGTGGATTTTGCTATGATTTCATGCCAGTTACTAAATTGATAATGCAAGTCACTAACGCTAATCTACCACGTGTAATGAGGAAATTCCTAGTGGATTGAAGAGATTACTGTCGCCGGTATAATATAGTTCTGTTAAAACTCGATTGTTGCAGACCCAAAGTGGCAGCAGCTCAAAATGAGAGTTTTGGAGATTGCTTAAATTGCTTTTGCTTAAATTGCTTTGACATTTAATTGCTCCAACCAGATCAATGATCTTTCTTCCGCCAATTTTGGTAGGCTTCAAGATCACGACGACATTGAGGCGAGCCACCTCCTTCAAGATCACAACGATCTAGGGTTTCCATCACCTCTTGCTCATCAAGGAGATATTGAATCTTTGAGAGCAAGATGTTATAGTTCTCGCCGTCCGATTTCTCATCCTTGTTCAAATCATCAAAAAAATTTCTTGCAGCTATTTTCAACTACATTCAAGAAATGAGATATTAATAATTAGCACATATCACTATTTTGCAGCATTAATCTAAATTACATAATAAAAATTTTATGCAAGTCACAAGATCAAAAATTTGCCACGCTCTTGATCATCTCTTGTGCCCAAGTACTCAATCGTTATATGTAATTTAATATGTGTAGAAATAAATTGTAGGAGGAAACTAATAAGTCTCAACTTGACTAAAAACACACTCCCACTTAATTATCGCGTAGACTTTCTTGATTGATGTTAAGCATTAAATCAATAACATATATAAACAAAAGTATCATATGCTACTTACCAAACTCTAAATTAGTGATTCTAACATTCACAATGAATAGAGTCCATTACTCGCTTTGATACCAACATTGAAGAATGGGCAGCAGAAACGTAGCACAATTATTGAATTACATATCTCTTGCAATCTCAACATCAATTCCTCTAGACTGACGGGACTACTTTACATTGTTAGTCAAATCCACAATCTTCATGTAATATTTCTTCAAACCCGTAAACAACTCATTGGCAAACTCATACAACTCGAGTAAGAGTTGGGTTCCTCTAGAATGACAGGACTATTTTTCAATGTTTTATATGTCCTATGTTATTTTCTTGAGAGAAGCCCTACCTATTCATAGAAGGTGAAAGAAGACCCTTAGTCTTCCTCTATAATTCTCCATTACTCCACTGTTTTATCATATGATGGTGGAAGAATTATTACTTGTAACTCCCACATAATTAGAGGAGTTATTCTTTTGTAACCTTCACAACAACAATGGGCGTCTTTAATGGTTATTCACTAACACCTTGCTGGAATTCCAGCAAGGTGTAAAATGTGGTGCTTGTAATTCTTACCATCCAAAGAGAGAGACTCGTGTGATGGAAGTGAATGAACTGAGGTGTGACATCCACTATGCATGTAAATGAAATAATTGCTTTCGACCGCTCGCACGAATTTGAAGAGTTGCTCCCATATCAGTTGATACTATTTCCTAATGAGAGCCCATCGTCAATAGTCGAGTATGGCAAGCTGGTCGTCACGTTACCTAATACCATGTTAAGTGATATCGGTAGCGGCTGAAAATCCTTAATGCATGTGGAATGACTCAGAAATTCTGAGATCTAAGGCACTAGGAAACGATTCAATGGTGTCCAGTAATAAAGTCTCATAGGACACTAAACTAGACCTCCTTAAAGAACCAACCACTTTAGCTCCCACCTCCGATCCGTTGGGATCGAGAGCCGCCTTTTCGACTCAATCAGAAACAAATCACCTCTAGAAAAAAGACAGGTTGGACACCCTCAGTAGGCCTGACCAAATGGGTGGGCTAGGCCAGATCCGGATCTAATATCGCCACACCTCAAAAGATGACAACTAAATCTCGGGTTGAGTCGAGTCGAATCCCCAGGAGGGGCCCAAGGGGGGGCCTTTTGATGCGGAACCCCCGTCCCACTCATGATATTCGTGTTTTAAGCCAGCTGGCCGTCCCACATCGCGAGAGGAGAACGAACAGAAGCGCGCGGAATAAAGAAGAGAAGGAGAAAGAGACAAAAGAAGGATGAGGCCGTTGACCGAGCTTGTCTCCATGCCACGACAAAAGAGCAATTCCTGGGCCATCGGACAAAACATGACCCTCGTCTAACGCTCAGTTGGGACAGAAGGTGCTCCGAATGTTTATGCTCTCTCGCTCGCTCGCTCTGTGTCGACCCTTCTTTTTCTCTCAGTCCTCTCTGCTCATAAATCAAGAGACGCCCAAGAAGAGGAGATGAGGGATTCTTCATCTTCTCCGCGAGACTAGGGCTTTCATCATGAAATCAGCACGTCGGAATACCTCAGGAATCGATCAGTCAACTTCAGTCAACTCTGGTAAACTCTGGTAAACTCTAGTCAACTGTCAATGGTCAACTGATGATGTGGCAGTGATGTGGCGATGACATGGCACTATAGCCGCCGAAGCAGCTATAGGGTTAGCTATTGTTTCGTCGATTTATTGTAACAGAAAATCAACTTGTATCAATCAATTGAATTTGATGAATAAATGAATAAATAAGTAGTATTAATTAATTATATATTATTAATTATAGAAATTAGAATATTCTAGTCAAAGACGTGGCAATGACGTGGCGTTGGCATGGCGGATGAGGTGGCAAGTGTCATCAGGATGACGCAATGATCATGTTAGCAATACATGGCCGACTTAAGTCACTTGAGATGCACGTGGGCGTGCAGAGGCTTGGAGTGGCACGTGTGGGCATGTGCGGCATCGGTCGGTGGTGTGATTTGGCTGGTTGGATTCTTTGAGTGACGTACAATCTGTTTGTGGTGTTGTATTGTCAATATAACCAGCTGAATAAGTCCGAAATAGACTTGCAATATATGGCTGTTATGGTTCCAAGTCGATTGCATGTGGCGGCTGGGTTGGTGACAAAACAAGCAGCGGAAGTTGCGGAGAAACGAGAGCGACGCGACACCTTCGTGGAGCAAACGTGACCTCTTCAGCTGGCATTGCAAAAAATAAAAATCCTCAAAAAAGAGTCTTTGATACCAAGTTAAGAATAGAGGAATAAAGAACTTCTGTATATTTTGATGATTTGTAATGAGGAATACAAGAGCCTATTTATAAGTTTTACAAGGAGTTTATTTACAGTAATAAAATATTATATTATCAATTATAATCAATCATAAACATATCCAGAATATTATAGATACCAAAATATGGAAAGGATATTTAGAATATTAAAGATCTCCAGAATATCCAGAATATCATAAAGATAATCTCATTATATCTTACAGCTCTGCTGATCGACGGAAGCAATCTCAAAATCGCGAGAGCGTTGCTGAAGAAGCTGAATTCCAACACCCTCATGGTGGCTGGCAAGTCCCAGCGTCACCAGCTCCGCCGCCTGAACATTTGCGAGTACCAGATTCCACCCTTTCTCTCCCCTCGCGTGATCTGTACTGGGAGTGATGTTGTTCATGAAGGGATTCAACTCTGAAAAAGTTGGATTTTAGGCTCAGATTGCATTTGCGATATACGATTATGAATCAACGGCGTACGTGCCCAAAGTATTTGATGTTTTTGCATTTGTTGAAGACTAATCGCGATGGGCGCTTTGCTTTTCTTCTTAGCGTCCATCAAAGTCTCTTCTCTCTGCAAGTTCTTATTCTTTCGAGGTTTCTGGTTCAGGGACATCGTCACCTTCATCGTCGGAGGAGGAGCTTTCTTCAGAGTCTGTCCCTCTCAATCATCACCATTGGGAATGCAGAATTTCTCTTTCTTGTCATCATTTTTTTTTTTCAAGAAATCAATGCAGAAGAGGACGTGCGACAATGCGCCGAAGCGATGGGCAGCAAAGGGTAAGCGAGACAGTCGTGGATTTTGAAGCAATGTAAAATTATTTCAACCAAAAAAAGAGAAGAAAAAAATGACATAAAACTACGAAAAAAACAGAACGACGTTCGTTTCTTTTTTTCTTTTTCTTTCCTTTTATTACATAACATATGGCTGACTCTGGAATCGAAACATCCCGACATGGTATGATTCTCCAATCAAGACGTAAAACTACGAAAAACAGAGCAATCGCATCTCACTTAGATTCATATATTCGTGGGATATTCGTGATTTATCGATTTAAGATTGGACTCATCGTCATCTGAACATGCTGCTAACCAAGTAAGGATAATTCGACTCATGCCCTGATGTCACTAAAATCTGCACTCCTAGTCGTTTGCAAAGTGTTCGTATTCGTTGGAAGAAGAAGAAGAAGAAGAAGAAGAAAGGTCCCAATCCTAAAGGGTCAACGCAGAAAAGCTGGAAGAGGGCTTCTTGTCAAGCTGGAAGAGACCTCGGATGCCGTGAGCTGGTTCAACAGCCATGTGTTCATGTAGAGCTTCTGCTGCTGGATTTGTCGAACAACAAGCTAGCGTTGACGAACGGGGGTTGGTTCGGTTGGGGGACTACACAGTTTTTGTCGTGGAGCATCTCGACGACTCCAGACATGGGCGGTCGCAATTCCATGCAGGCTTGAGTGCACAGAAGGCTGATTTGGAGCACATTCGATGCCTCCAGGATGGGGAATTTACCTTGTAAGGCCGGATCAATGCACGCGGCTAAATTATTTGACTTGTAATGCTTCCATACCTGCAAAGCAATCATGAATTTCCATGGATCCCTTATATCTGAAGATACATCTACTAGCACTAACGTAGAAACCAACGATAGAGTTTGTTGGGAAAATCAAAAGAAAAATTAGATAATCCTAGTGGGGTGTGGCCAGGAAAGTAAATATCAGTCTAAGTTCTCATGATCGTAGGGACAAGCAACCTTACCGACTGTAATACCGAGCTCGACCCCCGTGTGTATACACTATTCTTCCTACCGCTTAAGATTTCAAGAACCAGCACCCCAAAAGCATAAACATCGGCTTTCTCCGTTAGCTGTCCCCTCATAATATATTCAGGCGCCATGTAACCGCTGCATAGTCAATTGTCTTTTAGATATAAACCATACTTAGCCCAAAGAAGATGTGAAGTGCAAGGGAAGGATCATACATGAAACCCCTTTGAGGGGCCAAACTTGTCAGATTAAGGAAATGGAAAGTGCCGACTATGGTTTCGAGCAGGCTGGTAATGAAAAGGCATTCTTACAGTGTGCCGGCGATTCCTGTGCTAAGATGAGACTTATCCAGAGCAATGCATCGGGCAAGCCCGAAATCTGAGATTTTCGCTGTAAGATTTTCGTCAAGGAGGATGTTGCTAGTTTTTATGTCCCGATGGATGATTTTCACTCCACAACCTCCATGAAGATATGCGAGGCCCTCAGCTGTTCCTATGATGATGTGCAGCCTCTCCTCCCAAGTTAGGACGGGGGTTGCATCGTTGACTGCAACAACAGATTCTTTTCGCTTATTTAGAAAGACAAGCAGAGTGGAGTGGGACAGACATAACCGAAGAAGGCAAGACACTAATGGAGCAGATATTTGAAACCTTCAACTCGAAAATCATAAGATGGAAGCATTGCTTACAATACAAGAAGCCAGTTACTAAGAATGCAAACTAAACAGATGCTCGTCGTGAAGGGTGGATCTCTTCTTGGCATCAAACGATGGCTGTGTAAGTGTGTTATGCAGTTATGCAACAACCAGCTACTTACCAAAAAGAGCTAGATCAAGACTTCTTTTAGGAAGATATTCGTAGACGAGGAGGCTCTCTGGGCCTTCGATGCTGCACCCCAAAAGCCTCATGAGGTTCTTGTGTCGGATCCCATTGATCAGGTTCACCTCATTGAAGAAGTCATCCGCCCAATGGCATGTGTTGAACACCAACCGCTTAACCGCAACGACCTTCCTGTCGGGTAAAATCCCCTTGTACACGGAACCGCCGCCCCCTTGGCCCAGCTTCCTCGAGTCATGAAAGAAGTTGGTGGCCTTCTCTAGTGTCTCGTACTTGAAATATAAGCTAAACTTGCTCTTGCTCGCTTGTAATTGCATGAGGTTATTTTGCACTGAATAAAGATGAATGCAAAATTCGTGTCATCTAGCTTGTGATCAAGAATTACCAAGAGATCATTTTACGCATTTGAACCGAATTGCTTACTTTGTTTCTTCTTGGAGTACTTTTTGTATCCAATGTATGCACCAATGAGAACAAGCGAAGTCGCTGCAGCAGCCGATGAGGTTATTGCTATGGTGATGTGGACCCTAGATGAACCTGCGAAATGATAAAGACAACATCAAGTTGAGATGAGCGAGTTCATTAATAATTCCAAAAATCTGACAAGCATCGAATCATAAGATCAATCAAATTAAATTTAGGGTGTGTTTGTTTGGGGGAAAATTTCATGAAAAAGGAAAATGTTTTATAGAAAATCATTATTTAAGAAAATTATTAATTTTCCTTTCTTTGGTGATATATGACTAAAAATGTTTTCTAGTGTTTAAATCTCATTTGGAAAATGATTTCAATCTCATGCAAAAAAAAGTCATTTTTTAATTAATTTTTATTTGATTTTCTTTCTCTTTCTTTCTTCCTCCTCTACTAGTAGTCGGGCCTTGACAGGCCACTAGCATCGTCGTCAAGGCCCAGCAAGGGCCAACCTAACCGGGCTGGGGCAAGTTTTGAGCTTGCTAGATCCTGGGGTTTGTTGCAAGGAGGCTGGTGAGGCTTGAGCTTGCCCGAGGTGGGCTTGCACTGGAGATTGGCGGAGGAGGAAGAAGGAAAAGAAAAAAGATAAAAAAACAAAAGAAAATTTTAAAAATCGATTTTCAAATAAAATATTTAAAAATTCCACATGAGCAATTTTTAGTGTATTCACCATCTTAGATTTAGGAATTCACTTTTCTAATTTTATGTGTGTGTATTTACCTTGATCGGAAAGTGTTTTCGATTGATCAATCATTTTTGGCGAACTAAATGGTTGAAAGTTCGGAAAATTAATTTCGAGAAAACACTTTTCGTCAAACAAATGCACTCTTAGGTTATGTTCGTTTCGTGGATAATGTTTTTCTAAAAAACATTTTCCCTGGCATTCAATTTACTTAGGAAAATGAGTTAATGAAAAATATTTTTTTGGTCAACGTAAATCTATGCTTATAATCAAGAAAATGATTTCATCTTCGAAAAAGTTGGAAAACATTTTCCAAAATATTATTAGGTATTGGCGCTTGGATCTGAAACTCTACGTTTGAACACGAGAATCCCAACACTAGTTCCTGAGTCTCTAACGCTCAGGCTAGATCCATCAAGGTTGGCCCTGGATCCATTGAGGCTGGGACCAAGTCTCTTGGGCACGAGTCCATTGAGACCAGACCTAGGTCAATTGAGGCCGGGCTCTCGGTGCCTATACTCGGGTCCATCGAGGCCAAGCTCAAACCCCTAGTGCTTGTGCCTTATGCCTCAACACTTGAGCTAGCATCCATGAAGGACAGGTTTGGGCCTGACACTTAAGCTTTAGTCCCCATAACTTAGGCTCAGGTCCTAAATTAACGAAACTTCGTTCTTATAAGATTTTTTTAAAGAATTTCAATTATTTTTCTTTCTAAAAAAATCAAATTTTAAATTACTTTAAAAAATTGATTTTTTCTTTCCTTTTTCCTTTTTTTTTTAATTTTTGCTTCTGCCTCGGCTAATCACTGACCTCAGCGATGGCCAGCGATCGACCACAGACAAGGGATGAGCTCGTTGTTCTAGCAATGCCGAGGTCTTGTTGACCTTTGACAAGGCTTGAACCTTGCCGATCTAGCTAGACTCGAGCTCGATCTCGCATGAGGTTAGTCACTAATTGTCACCATGGCCAGCGATTGGCTGAAAAAGAAAAATTAAATTAAATTAAAAATTAAAAGAGAAAAAAAAATTAAAAATATCATTAAAAGAAGTGCCTTAGTCGACCAACATGAGGAAACCACAATTGGAAAAATCGAAATCTGACAGCAGACATAGAAGAGCGTCGGTTTTTCTTTAATGGCGAGGAAGCCATCTTTTAAGTCGGTAAACCAGAGATCAGGAGACTAATTGTTACCTCCGCTACCGGGGACGATATAGAACTTGCTACTGGGGACGTTGTAGAACTTTGTGGTCGAGTAACGGAGGAAGCATCCCGCATTCATGGCCCGCGCTTCTTCTCCAGGTGCACAGCTTCTCGCCATCGAAGTTGCATTCTCCAAACAGACTCTGCAACCGCCGGCATCAAGCGTGCCCCAACACTGTGCCAAAGCATATACCCCGGCGACTCCTCCAACTCCGTCCTCCCCAGCCACCGCGAAGCCCTTGTTCCGCACTGCACTGGCCGAGACATTCTTCAGGACCCGGTCCACCCTATCGGAGAGCTCGGCCACTCTCCCTGCCGGGACTGTCAAATTGGAGCTACAATTGAGCATGTCGTGCGTTGGATTGACGGTCTCGTTGTAGAAGTCGTAACTGCCGTAACGGAGGAAGCAGCCGTCAAGGTAGAGCCGACCAAAGTTGGGGAGGCAGTGGGCCATCCGGAGCCAGCTCTCGGTAAAGCAGATGCGGCACTCGGTCTCAGTCAAGTCCCCATGGCACTGGGCGAGGCAGTACACTGCTGGCAGTGGCGGGGCGAGGTAGTACTTTCCCCAGCCCTGGGCAGCGATGCTGTCGGAGACCTTGCTCATGATGGCGATGCCGATGGAGACGATATTTCCAGTGACAGTGGAGTTCTCGCAGATGAGGCCCGCTTCGGTGATTCGAGGATCGGAGACGGCGAGAGAGAAGAAGAACGAGGAGAGCGCGAGCAGAGGAAGGGCGATTGATGGGCTCGCTCCGTTCGACTTCATGGGCTCTGCTTGAGATATGCTCGGTTACCAAATTTTCCTTCTCTCAGTTCTCTTCAAAGAGAAAAGAAGAAGAAGAAAAGGGAAAGATTTGAGCAAAAGCGCGATGGGAGCTCCGCTTCAACCTGATGATCTCATAAAAAGCTTCAACCCAGCTACACCACGCGGAATCGGAGCGACAGACTGATGCTTGACTTTTGGGGTCTCCTTTTTCACATCACCCCTTGCATTCTTCATGTCTCTCTCTCTCTCTCTCTCTCTCTCTGAGTGGGTGGAATGCAGTTTTTTTTTACTTTTTTTGGTCGGTGGTAGAATGCTGTGTTTGACGCGGCGAGAATGATGGGGTTCCGAGACCTTTCGAGTCCGAGAATATTTTGGATTGAGGGTGGTCTAGACAAAGGAGAGAGATCTGCAATGACCGAAGTGACAAGAGCTGACGGATGTTGAAAATAATAATAATTACAAAAAATTAAATAATAAATTATTATAAATTATTTTGAAGTGTATTCCTTTAAAATTTGTGACTCACAATAAGTTATTATCACCAAAAAAAAAAAAAAAAAAAAAAAAAACTAGTGGGAACTTGTTTGGATGAATAGGAAACTTAGAACCTAGAATAAGTTTTTAATTTTTTTCTTGGTTTATACCTTCATGTGATTATGCGGTATTCCAAGGTGTTCGATAATGGTTGTGTAATCTGAAATCACTAATCTAAGTTTTCATTTTATGATTGCGATTTTTACTTTGTTAATGTTTCATATTTTTCATGTATCTAAATATAAGTTATGATCAGTGAATTATAACTATACATGATATTAATTAAAGGTGATGGTTCACTACAGTTGTTTAATTAATAATATAGGCGGAATCTAAAATTCATCCTGAAATCTATGACAAATAGGTTTTAGAGTATGCAATGTAGATTCCAGATTCCAAAGAATGAGAAATATATTTAAACGAGTAGGTTCCGTATAAAATCTGTACGAAATTTGAAATCGCCCATCCCTAAGTATCATGAATCTTATATTTGCACGCTCGTGATTAGGTTTGGTAGATAAGGTCCATCATTGGAAGGTTGTCTTTTGTATCAAGTCGGGGCCAATCCATGTTCATAATTATGCAAAGACCTTTAATTTGACTTTAGATGATCAAATTTGGCCTCACGTGTTTCAGATGAGATTCCCCCTGCATTTTTCATTCATGTACATTTGACTTTTCTAGTCCCATGGTTGTGGCCACGAGGTGTCCGAGCTAGTCTCTATCCGGCCCACCTACTCGAATGAATGAACGATCGGGCACCCTCTTGTCTTTTGGCTTGAATTTAGGGATAAATGTATCAGAAATCTTAAAATTTGTCCCAAAACTCCAAATTGAGTCCTAAAATATTTAAAAAGTGTAATCAAGTCCTAAAACTTATCTCTTTAAACTTTCAAGAATTGCAATCATTGGAAGGATTTATATTTGACCAATTTGATAAGTTTTAGGACTCTATTATAATTTTGTGACAAATTTTAGAACTTCCAATATACTTATTCCTTAGATTTATTTATGACCTCTTCTACCTTGATTATCAACCGCTACATAGAATTCCACAAATAAAAAACGCCTAGGAGCGTGGTAGTTCACACATGACCATCTCAATTCACATCTAAAGTAGGAGGAAATCTTAGGAAAACTAAGCGAGTTCTCATATCAATATATTGCAAGCATGAAGCGATTGAACAACCCTTCTGTGCTTTCCAAAGTGTAAAGAAAAATATGGTTTCGAATTAGGTAGAACAATGAAGTCGGATCATTGAACTAGATAGAACAATCTAGTTGGACTTTGAAGTGTGATATCACTTTTTTTAAGGATTTATTTGCCTCACAACGTTGTTAATGGTCCTTGGAAAATTTATATTCTAGTATTTCTAGTATTTCTCAAATGAAAATACTAGATAGCAATTCTAATATTTCTCCAGAGTCTCTCAAAGGAAACAATTAGAAATAATGGTTGTATATTCTTTCGAAAGAAAACGAAAAATGAAAGAAGAAGATTATGATTGAACATACACGTTCAGTAATTTATAGCAAAAAAAATAAGCTATATCCAAGCAGACACAACCTTCTAAGGATTAAGAAACTATGCTTGAACAGGTACAAAGTTTGAGTAACCGTTGGACGAAACAATAAAAATTCAAAATTAAATAAATAATAAACAAAAAAATAACTTTACTTCTTCGTGAACAATCGCAAAGTTTCAACAAGACTTATGGTTAATTTTTTATAAAAATAAATCATAATTTTCAATAAATAAAAAATAATGATCATTGATCAGTGTTAAATCTCTTCTACATGTGCACTCACATTTTTTCGACGTGGGACAAGACACCTCTTAGTTTATTTTACAAATAAACTACCAACACAAATCACATGGAATAAAAAGAATGACAAGCATAAAATCATTAGTAAGTCTCACGTGATTCAACATATCATATGCACCGAGTCCCTAACTTCACTAACCAATGTTAGCATCGTATGCTAAACGCCTACTCAATTATCTCAAGGCCTTAACACTATTTTATATGCCATATGGAATGGTCATTGGTTTTTTTTTTTTTTTTTTTTTTGGAGGGGGGAGGAGGGGAGGAGGGGCGATGAATTGCCATTACATTTCAAGAGTAGTTGTTGATCCCAAAATAACACTAGGAAAGAATATGAAGACTTGAAAAGGAACACTTTGGACCGAGGTCTAGAAAAGCCGGTGAAGAATCCGCACCCTATGGGCTTGAGTGGACCTAGCCTGATTATGTTTTTTTTTCTTTTTTCTTTTTCAAAAAACCGAGTCGAAATACAAGAGGAAGGGCATCGAAACATGTTAAAGAGGGGATAATGTCCAAAGGTTGCAATTGAAGTCGTGACCACAGAAAATTGGACGTCTAGATCACGTAATTCTTTTTAGGTTTAAATTCTTCGCACTTGAATTTTTTTGCCGTGAGACAAATGGTTAGGTGATAGAAGAAAAAGTAATCAAAAGCATTGTCCCATAGGAAAAACCGATGAATAAGTAATCTTGAGTGGCAAAAGCTCTAGAAATTCAAAGGTAAACAAATTCAAAAGGAACATGACAGAAAAAGGAAAAACAACTAAAGAGGGACAATGTCCAAAGGTGCTGTCTAATCATGGTATGGTTCTTTCACACGTCGTGAGTAATTAGATAAGATTTCTATAATAATACAAAAAAAAAAAAAAATGAGGTTTGCCAATTACCATCCAAAGGAGAGTTCATTGGTTTCATTATCACCAACACCTTTAAAACTTTTGACTATTTTCAATATGCAATCACGGGCAAAATCAATATGTACCGTCCAATTAGGAAAAGATGGAAAAAAAAAAAAGGAGAAAAGGATTTGCGTGCTTGCCGACTGAGGGAAGACTTCATACGGTCAACTTTTCCCCTTCCATGGAGCAACTCTTCAAAAGAGAAAAGAGAAAATATTTTTTTCAAAAAAAAAAAAAAAAAAAAGATGAGTATGACCAAAAAAAATTTTGCTGGTGACGTGACGACATTGATCCACATCCATCTCTCTCTTGAACTTAGCCAAAATATAGTTGCCATTCACCCCTAGTTTAACTTTCATAGTAAAAGGAGCTTAAACCCTTCATTTCTAAATTTGAGCCCATCGCACAACATCTTAAATTTTTTTTAAATTTTTATATGAAATTACTAACTTTAATCAAGTGATTTATCAAACTTTTCTCCAAGTGAGTCATCAATTAAGTTTGGATTCTTAACTGTTATTTGAGTTAGTCACCGGTCTAATACTAGAAAATCGGTGCTACATTTATCCTTAATTAAATTTCGTGTCTCAAAAAAATCATAATGGTTAATCTCTAATTAGTTTTCATGTCATAAAAAATATCGACCAATTTTTCCTTCATCAGCTTCTGTTCAATATTCTAAATAATTACGAACATGGAAACACATTTGGTAATCAATTTGGATGATCGATGTACGACTTGATTCCTCATGAAAATTCACCACAGATGGGTCTTTTAAACGACATTATTTTTGGGAAGTCGGATCTGAAAAATAGACTTAGATTGAAAAATCTGCTAAAATTTACTAATTTGTGCTAAGAGCTCCCTCACCTTTCAAAAAGTGGGGAAATGATCACAAGAGTTGATAAATTAGAAAAAAAAAAAAAAAAACAAATAAAAGTTAGTAAGAATTTAAATGAGAAGTAACCCAAAAGAAGTTGGTTATTATAATTGGAGAAAAGTTGGTAAATAATCAAAAGAAAGACTAACGAATTCATATGGGAGTTAAGTAAATTTAGGCCAGTAGTAAGGATGATAAGTAAAAGTTAGTGAGAAAACTTGATAACTTGTAAATTGTAAAAAAAAATTCTAATAATTTCATAAAAAATAAGTTACCAGACAAAAGGGTGATCGGTAACTTATCTAATCAATAGATTTTTAACACGGATGAGATGTTTCAAATTTCTACCAGCACAATTTTTTTTTTCTTTTAATGAAACAAGAGAATCATCCTAACATAGTATTCTGCTAGGTAGATAAAGGAAAGTTAGTGTGTTTTCTTTTTCCATAGACAAGGTAACATTATCCTCATGTAAGAATATACCTATGGAAAACCACCCTCACCCTCCCTCCCTCTCTCTCTCTCTCTCTCTCTCTCTCTCTCTCTCTCTCTCTCTCTCTCTTTCTCTGCACGCTGACCGAGCCCACGTCCAACACAAAGTCCATGTTGGACATTTCAGTTTGAGAACACAGACTCCTATTCTTATACAGAATGTGCTTCAACAAACTTGCGTCCCATTCAAAGCCAACTTATCCATTATTAATCGTCGCTTCAACGCCAAATAATTTCGGTATTTTTCAGCATTCTTTACTCGGATCAAGTTTCGTATGATGGGCTCAAATTCGAGACGTATTTTAACACCATGCATTGCACAATGAGCATGAGCGATCCAAGTGAAGCCCTCTCCTCTCTAAGCTCACCCCCATCCTAATTACAGCTCAAAAATCATGCATGTCTCCGATTGAGTAGAGATGAATGATAAACCTTAGTTCACGGCTTTTGATCAACTACATTCACCTAACACACATGCGTTCGTCTCGTATTGCAAGGTAACTGATGTTTTGGCGCACTGTAGATGGAACCGCAATCATGACTAAAGTGGAGAGGTGCTTCATGCAATGGTTTTTTCCACCCCTATTTTGAATCTTATATTGGCACATCTTTGGCAGGGACACCACGTTGACATTAAGCTCGTAACCTAACTCGTCGAGTATGATAATTTTTTATTATTATCATAAATTGGTGAAGAACCCGTTTTCAAATGACTTTTCAATAACATTGAAGTATATAATGAGATGTCGCCAGTCTCATCTCATAACTTCAATTCAAGTTATACCTATGCTATGCATTTACTTCACTAACCCATTGTTGGCACCGTATGCTAAACGCCTACTCAATAATCTCAAGGCCCTAATACTATGTTGTATGCCATATGGAGTGGTCATTGGGGGGTGGGATGAATTGCCATTACCTTTCACGAGTAGAAGTTGTTGATCCCAAAATGAAACTAAGAAAGCATATGTAGTTTTTTTTTTTTTTTTGGTCAGAAAGAATATGAAGATTTTTTTTTTTTTGGTCGGTATATGAAGATGTGAAAAGGAACACTTTGGAGCAAGTGTCCAGAAAAGCTAGTGAAGAATCCCCACCATATGGGCTTAAGTATGAGTCGACCCAGCCCGGTTGTGTTCTCTTTCTCTTTTTCAATAAAACCAAGTTGACATACAAGAGTAAGGGGCATCAAAGCATGTTACATCTTGATGCCTTTATAATCTAGTCCGCCGGTCTATTTGATTCTTGAGTGCAGTGGGCCAATTCAAGATTCATAAAAAGGGCCAAGAGGTCTTTACATTATGTGATAGGTGGCTCAACACCCCAAGATCGGAGAGAGGAATCTTACAAATAGCTTACCAAAGTACAATTATCTTACTCTCGAACTAACACTCCTTCCCTCTTCCTCCCTCCCGTTGCTCATCAATCAAGCGATTTGCTCTTCCGGAACGGTCAAATTTCGATTACTCGGTGAAAATGCTAGTATTACTACCTAGAGGGGGGTGAATAAGTGTTTAAGAAAAAATTTAACAATTAAAAGCAAAATATATTATGTTGCAAGCAAAGTCTATGAATAAGTTAGAGTCTGACTAAAAGCGCCACCAAACTTCTGAAGAAAATTCAAACTCAAATAAGAAATTGATTAGAATTTTGAGAAATTTAAAAGAAAATTGCAACAGATAAAGTTGTAAAGAGTTAAGGGAAGAGAAAATTACACACGAGATTTATAGTGGTTCAGCTTAGATAAACCTATGTCCACTCTCCCACGCTGACAGCTTTTTGATTGAAATTCACTAAAGTATCAACAGAGAAATACAATGTTTCGAATATAAACCTACGTCCACTCTCCCACACTCAATGGAAGATTTTTTTTCCCTCACTAAGTCACTCTTCTTGTGATTTTCTCTCTTGAATATAATCTATAAGCACTGTTGTTGAAGTGCAAGTGGTTGGAAAGGCTCCAAACTTTGGAATTTCAATTTTCATGCATTATCTCAAATAGACTGAATGACCTCCTTAAATACTCCTCTACGCCTTACTAGCCGTTGGCATTCTCTAGAGAAATTTCTTCCAATCAATCCGTTGGACAGAATTGATTAAGGAAATCTTGTAGCCGTTTGAAGATTGAGATGAAAATCCGTTGATTCTGGTCGCCCATATAATCAGAATCTAGGTTTCCATAAGTAAATGCTTCCAAAAAAGGAACTTATCTTCAAGATTGATTTCATCAATTCGTAATTGATTCCATCAATGTATTTATAAAGGGTAAGTGAGATTTTTCGCTAGAAAGCCAGATATTAAAGATAAATCTTTATAACGTTCATACTGAATCCTTATCATAAGATCAATAATCCTAAGTTTGATTATATCTTCGTTCTGGACTTGGTTTCAGTCTGAATTACGTTAGAGTGGGAAAGACTTCTGGAATGAATAGACTTTGACAAGAGTCCGTGATATGACTTCAGAAGTCTATTATTCTTTAGAATAAGAACAAGAAATTTTTCTCAACTTCAAAATCTGGTAGGAGTTTTCTCAATACCCGAGTCTCATCCCAAGTCGTGTTTGCAATGATCAATTGTTGACTTCAGTATCGGTGTCATTCGCAATGCAATTCAATCCCGAGTCCGATCACGGGCGAAATTGTATCGGCCGATTTTTTAATTTTGACCCAAAAAGAAAAAGGTTTTGAATTAGATGCTTGCGGCCGAGGATATTGCTATCATCTCGTGGTGCTGGTTGCTAAATTGATAATGCAAGTCATTAACCTTAAACTATCATGTGTAAGGAGAGAAGTGCTAACAAGACTAGCACTTACAATGGGTTTTGAATTTTGAGGAAAAAAATGATTTTGAATTAGATTTTTGTGGCAGTGGATTTTGCTATATTTCATGCCGGTTACTGAATTGATAATGCAAGTCACTAACGCTAATCTACCACGTGTAATGAGGAAATTCCTAGCGGATTGAAGAGATTACTATCGCCGGTATAGTATAGTTCTGTTAAAACTCGATTGTTGTAGAACCAAAGTGGCAGCAGCTCAAAATGAGAGTTTTGGAGATTGCTTAAATTGCTTTGACATTTAATTGCTCCAACTAGATCAATGATCTTTCTTCCGCCAATTTTGGTAGGCTTCAAGATCACGACGACATTGAGGCGAGCCACCTCCTTCAAGATCACAACGATCTAGGGTTTCCATTGCCTCTTGCTCATCAAGGAGATATTGAATCTTTTAGAGCAAGATGTTATAGTTCTCACCGTCCAGTTTCTCATCCTTGTTCAAATCATCAAAAAAATTTCTTGCAGCCATTTTCAACTACATTCAAGAAATGCGCATGAGATATTAATCATTAGCACATATCACTATTTTGCAGCATTAATCTAAATTACATAATAAAAATTTTATGCAAGTCACAAATCAAAAATTCGCCATGCTCTTGATCATCTCCTATGCCCAAGTACTCAATTGTTATATGTAATTTAATATGCGTAGAAATAAATTGTAGGAGGAAACTAATAAGTCTCAACTTGACTAAAAACACACTCCCACTTAACTATCACGTAGACTTTCTTGATTGATGTTAAGCATTAAATCAATAACATATATAAACAAAAGTATCATATGCTACTTACCAAACTCTAAATTAGTGATTCTGTCACACCCCAAAACTACAAAGAATAGGGATGACACGGCCGTCCTTCCACACGAAGGACGCAGCCTCAAACACAACCAACAACCTGAAATCAACTTATATATATATATATATATCAAACCATATATACATATCAGATAGACCAACAGATTGGTTGCAACATCAGAGTTTCTATAATCCACCAAAAATAAATATACAAATAGAACTCAGACAAACCAAACACTAGCAAGGAAAGTGCACCACTTCCTTTGGCCATACCCAAAATAGAACTCCCCAAAAAGTTTCCCACCGACGACGCACTCGCTCTATTCGCGGCTAACCGAGGAACCTGAAAAGATTAAAGGAGGAGTGGAATGAGCAACAACAGCTCAGTGAGTAGTACATATCTTCTAAGCAGATCGAACAACCACTATGCATATATACAAAGCAATACCAAACTTCATAATGCCAACTCAATATATAAAATACATATTGAATCATAAAAGAGTTATTTGATATCATCAAAACTTTATACTAATATTGAAAACTCATTTAAATCATCATCAAAAGTCAAGTATCAATGGTCAAGTCCATTGAATAATCTCTCCATCAAAAACACAACAATGGTCTATCCATTGATTCATCTCATATCAAACACACGTCGATGGTCCATCCATCGACCAATCTTTTGCTCAATAACTAACCATGGTCACGACACAACGCCTTGTGACAAGGCGACCAAGATTTTCCCCTTGGCAAGGTCTCCACCTACAAAGCCGATGGCTGGGCCCCTTAAGGATATCCTAAACCTTGGTATGCATACCTCAAAAACCCCTCATTGGGTTCACAGTCATATTGAGCATAAATAACCATCATCCAATACCAGAAATCCAATCCAAAAATCAATATCTTAAATCAAACAAATAATATTTGCAGCATAGCCCATCATCCATTTCATATCAATTTCTCAAATCATTATAAACCTTTCCATAAATCAATCGCAAAGCAATTTCATATATATATTTCTCCACTTACTTTGTATAACATGCTTTTCAAATATTCACAATCAACCAAAGAGTAGCAATTGCTCGATCTGGCTTTTATGCAATAAAAATGCTCTTCTTGATTCAATATATATACGTAAATACTTTAAGACATGATTTTATAAAACCAAAGAAGATATAGTACCACTCACCTCGTCGTCTACAACCAAACGACGAACGATACTCGTATCGTCGAACTCACGACCCTATCAAATAACCGAGGAATAATGTTAAAATCTAATAAAACTCTTATCTTAACTACAAAATTACTAACTTAAGCATTAACTCTAACAAAAGGACTTCTACGCGCTAACAAAACGCAACACGAAGTTTAAACGCAAAACTTGATCACGCCCTAACTTCCTCCTCCGAACCCCGATCCAAACGAATTTATAGTCGATAGAGAGCCCTTGACACATATTACAAGAATCCCAACTTCACCGTCCCAAAATCAAGCCGAAAGGTGACAAAATACAAGCCCGAAGCTGCTGGACGCGTACTGTTCATTGCGCGCGGGAAACTTTGAAATTCTGTTTCGGACAAACCACAAGCTCAAATCATGATCCGTAAAATCCCACGGCTTCACAACACCCTAAACTGTCATTCCTACAAAAATACATGGCTCAACGACTCCAAAATCGGACTTCGCCACTTGATTTTCCAACAATTTCGAATTTGAGCCCTAAACCCAAAAATAACTTCAATTGGATGAACGAGGGCCTAATCTCTTACCGGGTGCTGCGTTATGGAGTCGAGTCGGCTTGGCGAGGCATCCGTGGCGTGCACGTGCCAAAACCCCTTTTCTTTCTTCCCCTTTCTCTTCTTCTTCTTCTTCTTCTTCTTTTCTCTCCTTTTCCCTCTCTTCTGTCCGAACTTGCTTCTCCTTTTCCTTTTATCTACTCCCCTCTCTTTTCTTTTCTTTTCTTTTTTTTTTTTTCTTCTCTTTTCCTTCTTTCCCCGAATGTTCTCGGTGCCTCCTCATCATTCTTCTTCTTCTTTGACTTTTCAACATTCTTTTTCTTTTTCTTCTTTTGGGCCCACAAGCCTAATATTACAGATTCTAACATTCACAATGAATAGAGTCCATTACTCGCTTTTAAACCAACATTGAAGAATGGACAGCGGAAACGTAGCACAATTATTTAACTACATATCTCTTGCAGTCTCAACATCAATTCCTCTAGAATGACGGGACTATTTTACATTGTTAGTCAAATTCACAATCTTTATGTAATATTTCTTCGAACCTGTAAACAACTCATTGGCAAACTCATACTACTCGAGTAAGAGTTGGGTTCCTCTAGAATGATGGGACTATTTTTCAGTGTTTTATATGTCCTATGTTATTTGCTTGAGAGAAGCCCTACCTCTTCATAGAAGGTGAAAGAAGACCCTTAGTCTTCCTCTATAATTCTCCATTACTCCACTGTTTTTGAGAGTGCTAGTATGAACACCTAGAGGGGGGTGAATATGTGTAAAAATAGATTTTGCAAAATACAGTGAAAACCTTTACTTTTAACCTGAGTCTGAATAACAACAGACTTTCGAAACTGAGTCCAAGAGAAGCGTACTTTGAGCGAGATCGACTTTAGCGCTTAAATAGAACTACGAACAAAATAAAGAGATTCGGGAAGAGAATAAGAACACAATGTTTATAGTGGTTTGGCTTAATCCAAGCCTACGTCCACTCTCCCACGCTAACAGCCTTCTTGGCTGGATTCCACTATGCAATCAACAAGAGATTACAACTTTGAGTGCAAACACTTAGTAGTAGATCACACTATCTCACTAAGTCACTCTTTTGGTATTTCTCTCAAGATCACAAACGTTTAAGCTCACCAGAGACAAGTGTATGATAGAAGATCGCTCAAGCTTTGGAATTATAAATTCTACGCTCCTTCTCTTACTTGATTATCGATCCTTCATCTCCTTAAATACTCCTCCACTTCCAAACTAGCCGTTGGACAACATCTTGAGGATCGTCTTCCAATCTACCCATTGGACAGATCTGTATCTAGAAGATTTGGTAGCCGTTGAGTGATAAAGGTAGAATTCCAAATTGATTCTGATCGCCCATACAAACAGAATCTTGGTTTCCATAAGTAAAGTTTCTTCGTATAGAAAGTTCTTGTCTTCAAGATCCAATTGTCAATCAATTAGATTGAGTCAATCAAATCAATCTTGATGTGGAATCCAAACCGATCACTAGCCGTTATATCTTCGGGGCTTGTGTTACGTTCGTCGAATTTGGATGTAAAGTTTGAGAGCAGAGACTTTACAATCTGAGTCGAGTGCGATAGACTTTGCAATCTGAGTCTGAACATATTCTCGCTTTCGAATAGATTTAGCTTTAAGGTCCGTACCCGTTCGAAAGATAGAGTCTGTCTTCTAGTTTTTCCAAGTATAGACTTTGATAATATCATTTACATGTTCTATAATCTGCATAGTCTATTACTTAACCATCAAACATGTTAGTAGCATTTGATTTATTTTGTCATCTTCAAAACATCATAAGGGATTTCCCTAACAGTTTTATCATATGATGGTGGAAGAATTATTACTTGTAACTCCTACATAATTAGAGGAGTTATTCTTTTGTAACCTTCACAACAAAGAACGGACGTCTTTAATGGTTATTCACTAACACCTTGCTAGAATTCCAGCAAGGTGTAAAATGTGGCGCTTGTAGTTCTTACCATCCAAAGAGAGAGACTTGTGTGATGGAAGTGGATGAACTGAGGTGTGACATCCACTGTGCATGTAAATGAAATAATTGCTTTTGACCGCTCGCACGAATTTAAAGCGCATGCTTGAAACTACCCTACTGGAAGAGTTGCTCCCATATCAGTTGATACTATTTCCTAATGAGAGCCCATCGTCAATAGTCGAGTATGGCAAGCTGGTCGTCACGTTACATAATACCACATTAAGTAATACTGGTGGCGGCTGAAAATCCTTAATGCATGTGGAATGACTCAGAAATTCTGAGATCTAAGACACTGGGAAACAATTCAACAGTGTCCGGTAATAAAGTCTCATAGGACACTGAACTAGACATCCTTAAAGATCTGCAGTTCTATAATGCAGAAGAATTATTGCCGAGATTGAGATTATTTCTTCTTATTTTGCATTTTATAACTTTTTTTATCAATCCTAAGACGAACCAACCACTTTAGCTCCCACCTCCGATCCGTTGGGATCGAGAGCCGCCTTTTCGACTCAATCAGAAACAAATCAACTCTAGAAAAAAGACAGGTTCGACACCCCCAGTAGGCCTAACCAAATGGGCGGGCTAGGCCAGATCCGGATCTAATATCATCACACCTCAAAAGATGACAACTAAATCTCGGGCTGAGTCAAGTCGAGTCCCCAGGAGGGGCCCAAGGGGGGCCTTTTGATGCGGAACCCCCGTCCAACTCATGATATTCGTGTTTCAAGCCAGCTGGCCATCCCACATCGTGAGAGGAGAACGGAAAAAAGCGCGCAGAATAAAGAAGAGAAGGAGAAAGAGACAAGAGAAGGATGACTAGTAAGGGTGTAAATGGGTCGGGTCGGGACGGGTTTTGATGTTACCCGACCCGACCCAAAACATTAGGGTCACATAATGTGACCCGACCCGACCCGATCCGAAACACATTAGACTCGCATCGAAAATTCAGGTCGGGTCGGGTCGGGTTTCCGGGTTTTCCTCTACACAAAAGAGAGGATTTATCAGCAACTAAGTCAGTAGATTTTGCATCTAGGAATCGCAAGAGCACGACATAAACGAAAGGGAAAAACATGTATTCAGATTCAGTTCAACAATTGATGGAGTGGACAAAAATCAAACCTTAATCTGAAGAGATAATCGATTATGCAAAAATTCGTTCAACACTTCTCATGAGCAAATCATCGAACAAGTGGTGTGCACTTTTATTTGAGTTTCAGACTCAGGTTAATGCAACCCTTCATCTAAACATGATATATAAAACTCTAAATCAGTATGACTCGCCGCAAATCAGGCTCGGTTCCGCAAGCTTTTATTCATTTTTTCATCGATTAAGCCCAACACTCTCAAATTCAGTAAAGCATCGCAGGATTGAGACGAAGGGGAGGAAGAGGGAGTCGAGAGGGAGCAATGTGGAGTCGTGGCTGGAGGATCTGTCACTGCTGAGCTTGCCCCTGTTCAGGCGCTTGATCTCCGCCATGAGAGACGCCGATTTGAGCTCCGAAATCGTCGAGACCTGCTTGATACACTATGCCAAACGATACATCCCGGGCGTCTCGCGATCCAGCCGGAAGCCGCCGCTGCCGTCGTCGTCGTCGTCGTCCTCTTCCTCGGTTCCTTCGGAGAGCGAACAGAGAGAGCTCCTGGAGACGATAATCGCGAACCTGCCGCCGGGGAAGACGGCCTCGCGGTCCTCGGCGGCGGCGACGACGAGATTCCTCTTCGGCCTCCTGCGGACGGCGATCATCCTGAACGCGTCGGAGGATTGCCGGGCGTCGCTCGAGAGGAAGGTCGGCCTGCAGCTCGAGGAAGCGACGCTCGACGACCTACTGATCCCGAGCTATTCATACCTCAACGAGATCCTCTACGACGTGGACTGCGTCGAGAGGATCCTCGGCCACTTCCTGAACGCCGCCGGAGTCGTCGGAGAAGAAGGTGGAGCCGACGAGGTATGTGTTTGACTGTTGGGGGGTATTTGGATTAAAGTGTTTGTGTTTTTGGCTTGTTTGGAATTTAGAATTAACGTGTTTCAGGTTGAACAATGTTCGAACCCCGACCCAACCCAAAACACCTTTATTTGCTTGTTTTATATTTGTTACTCGAACACGACCCGAACACGAAACATGTATTATACTTGTTTCGTCATCAGGTCGGGTCGGGTTTTTTTGACACCCCTAAGAATGAGGCCGTTGACCGAGCTTGTCTCCATGCCACGACAAAGGAGCAGTTCCCAGGCCATCGGACAAAACATGACCCTCGTCGAACGCTCGGTTGGGATGGAAGGTGCTCCGAATGTTTATTCTCTCGCTCGCTCGCTCGCTCTGTGTCGACCCTTCTTTTTCTCTCAGTCCTCTCTGCTCATAAATCAAGAGACGCCCAAGAAGAGGAGATGAGGGATTCTTCATCTTCTCCGCGAGACTAGGGCTTTCAACCTGAAAACAGCACGTCGGAATACCTTGGGAATCGATCAGTCAACTTCAGTCAACTCTGGTCAACTCTAGTCAATGGTCAACTGATGATGTGGCAGTGATGTGGTGATGACATGGCACTGCAGCCGCTGAAGCAACTATTGGGTTAGTTATTGTTTTGTCAATTTATTGTAACAGAAAATTAACTCGTATCATTGTATCAATCAATCCAATTTGATGAATAAATGAATAAATAAGTAGTATTAATTAATTATATATTATTAATTATAGAAATTAGAATATTCTAGTAAGATGACGTGGTTGGCGTGGCAGATGAGGCGGCAAGTGACATTAGGATGATGCAATGATCATGTTAGCAATACACGGCAGACTTAAGTCACGTGAGACGCACGTGGGCGTGCGC
This sequence comes from Eucalyptus marginata, assembly GCA_014182565.1. Taxonomy (NCBI): domain Eukaryota; kingdom Viridiplantae; phylum Streptophyta; class Magnoliopsida; order Myrtales; family Myrtaceae; genus Eucalyptus; species Eucalyptus marginata. The sequence continues at coordinate 2,340,070 of CM024586.1, forward strand.
ACGTGTGGGCATGTGCGGCATCAGTTGGCAATGCGATTTGGCTGGTTGGATTCTTTGAGTGACGTAGAATTTGTTTGTGGTGTTGGATTGTCAATATAACCAGCTGAATAAGTCCGAAATAGACTTGCAATATATGGCTGTGATGGTTCCAAGTCGACGGTGTGTGGTGGCCAGGTTGGTGACAAAACATGCAGCGGAAGTTGCGGAGAAACGAGAGCGACGCGACACCTTCGTGGAGCAAACGTGGCCTATTCAGCTGGCATTCCAAAAAATAAAAACCCTCAAGAAAGAGGCTTTGATACCAAGTTAAGAATAGAGGAATAAAGAACTTCTGTATATTTTGATGATTTGTAACGAGAGGAATACAAAAGTCTATTTATAAGCTTTACAGGGAGACTATTTATAATAATAAAAAATTATATAATCAATTATAATCAATCCTAAAGATATCCAGAATATTAAATACATCTAGAATATTATAGATACCGGGATACAGCTTTGCCAATCGACGGAGGCAATCTCAAAATCGCGAGAGCGTTGCTGAAGAGGCTAGACTCCAACACCCTCATGGTGGCTGGCAAGTCCTAGCGTCACCAGCTCCGCCGCCTGAACATTTACGAGTACCAGATTCCTCCCTTTCTCTCCCCTCGCGTGATCTATACTGGGAGTGATGTTGTTCATGAAGGGATTCAACTCTGAAAAAGTTGGATTTTAGGCTCAGATTCGATATACGATTATGAATTAACGGCGTACGTGCCCAAAGTAATTGATGTTGTTGCATTTGTTGAAGACTAATGGTGATGGGTGCTTTGCTTTTCTTCTTAGCGTCCATCAAAGTCTCTTCTCTCTGCAAGTTCTTCTTCTTTCGAGGTTTCTGGTTCAGGGACATCGTCACCTTCATCGTCGGAGGAGGAGCTTTCTTCAGAGTCTGTCCCTCTCAATCATCACCATTGGGAATGCAGAATTTCTCTTTCTCGTAATCACTTTCTTTTTTCGTGAAATCAATGCAGAAGAGGACGTGCGACAATGCGCCGAAGCGATGGGCAGCAAAGGGTAAGCGAGACAGTCGCGGATTTTGAAGCAACGTAAAATTATTTCAACCAATAAAGGGAAGAAAAAATGACATAAAACTACGAAAAAAACAGAACGACGTTCGTTTCTTTTTTTCTTTTTCTTTCCTTTTATTACATAACCTATGACTGACTCTAGAATCGAAACATCCCGACATGGTATGATTCTCCAATCAAGATGTAAAACTACGAAAAACAGAGCAATCGCATCTCACTTAGATTCATATATTCGTGGGATATTCGCGATTTATCAATTTAAGATTGGACTCATCGTCATCTGAATATGCTGCTAACCAAGTAAGGATAATTCAACTCATGCCCTGATGTCACTAAAATCTGCACTACTAGTCGTTTGCAAAGTGTTCGTATTCGTTGGAAGAACAAGAAGAAGAAGAAAGGTCCCAATCCTAAAGGGTCAACGCAGAAAAGCTGGAAGAGGGCTTCCTGTCAAGCTGGAAGAGACCTCGGATGCCGTGAGCTGGTTCAATAGCCATGTGTTCATGTAGAGCTTCTACTGCTGGATTTGTCGAACAGCAAGCTAGCGTTGACGAACGGGGGTTGGTTCGGTTGGGGGACTACACGGTTTTTGTCGTGGAGCATCTCGACGACTCCAGACATGGGTGGTCGCAATTCCATGCAGGCTTGAGTGCACAGAAGGCTGATTTGGAGCACATTCGATGCCTCCAGGATGGGGAATTTACCTTGTAAGGCCGGATCAATGCACGCGGCTAAATTATTTGACTTGTAATGCTTCCATACCTACAAAGCAATCATGAATTTCCATGGATCCCTTATATCTGAAGATAAATCTACTAGCACTAACGTAGAAACCAACGATAGAGTTTGTTGGTAAAATCAAAAGAAAAATTAGATAATCCTAGTGGGGTGTGGCCAGGAAAGTAAATGTCGGTCTAAGTTCTCATGATCAAAGGGACAAGCAACCTTACCGACTGTAATACCGAGCTCGACCCCCGTGTGTATACACTATTCTTCCTACCAGTCAAGATTTCAAGAACCAGCACCCCAAAAGCATAAACATCGGCTTTCTCCGTTAGTTGTCCCCTCATAATATATTCAGGCGCCATGTAACCGCTGCATAGTCAATCGTCTTTTAGATATAAACCATACTTAGCCCAAAGAAGATGTGAAGTGCAAGGGAAGGATGATACGCGAAACCCCTTTGAGGGGCCAAACTTGTCAGATTAAGGAAATGGAAAGTGCCGACTATGGTTTCGAGCAGGCTGGTAATGAAAAAGCATTCTTACAGTGTGCCGGCGATTCCTGTGCTAAGATGAGACTTATCTAGAGCAATGCATCGGGCAAGCCCGAAATCTGAGATTTTCGCTGTAAGATTTTCGTCGAGGAGGATGTTGCTGGTTTTTATGTCCCGATGGATGATTTTCACTCCACAACCTCCATGAAGATATGCGAGGCCCTCAGTTGTTCCTATGATGATGTGCAGCCTCTCCTCCCAAGTTATGACGGGGGTCGCATCGTTGACTGCAACAACAGATTCTTTTCGCTTATTTAGAAAGACAAGCAGAGCGGAGTGGGATAGACATAACCGAAGAAGGCAAGACACTAATGGAGCAGATATTTGAAACCTTCGACTCGAAAATCATAAGATGGAAGCATTGCTTGCAATACAAGAAGCCAGTTACTAAGAGTGCAAACTGAACCGATGCTCGTCGTGAAGGGTGGATCTCTTCTTGGCATTAAACGATGGCTGTGTAAGTGTGTTATGCAGTTATGCAACAACCAGCTACTTACCAAAAAGAGCTAGATCAAGACTTCTTTTAGGAAGATATTCGTAGACGAGGAGGCTCTCGGGCCTTCGATGCCGCATCCCAAAAGCCTCATGAGGTTCTTGTGTCGGATCCCACTGATCAGGTTCACCTCATTGAAGAAGTCATCCGCCCAATGGCATGTGTTGAACACCAACCGCTTAACCGCGACGACCTTCCCGTCGGGTAAAATCCCCTTGTACACGGAACCGCCGCCCCCTTGGCCCAGCTTCCTCGAGTCATCAAAGAAGTTGGTGGCCTTCTCCAGTGTCTCGTACTTGAAATATAAGCTAAACTTGCTCTTGCTCGCTCGTAATTGCATGAGGTTATTTTGCACTGAATAAGGATGAATGCGAAATTCGTGTCATCAAGCTTGTGATCAAGAATTACTAAGAGATCATTTTACGCATTCGAACCGAATTGCTTACTTTTTTTCTTCTTGGAGTACTTTTTGTATCCAATGTATGCACCAATGAGAACAAGCGAAGTCGCTACAGTAGCCGATGAGGTTATTGCTATGGTGATGTGGACCCTAGATGAACCTGCGAAAAAATAAAGACAACATCAGGTTAAGATGAGCGAGTTCATTAATAATTCCAAAAATCTAGCAAGCATCGAATCGTAGGATCAATCAAATTAAACTTAGGGTGCATTCGTTTGGGGGGAAAATTTCAAGAGAAAGGAAAATGTTTTCTAGAAAATCATTTTTTAAGAAAATGATTAATTTTCCTTTATTTGGTGATATATGACTAAAAATGTTTTCTAGTATTTAAATCTCGTTTGGAAAATGATTTCAATCTCATGCAAAAAAAAAGTCATTTTTTAATTAATTTTTATTTGATTTTCTTTCTCTTTCCTTCTTCCTCCTCTACTAGTAGTCGGGCCTTGACATGCCACTAGCATCGTCGTCAAGGCCCAGCAAGGGCCAACCTAACCGGGCTGGGGCAAGTTTTGAGCTTGTTAGATCCTAGGGTTTGTTGCAACGAGGCTGGTGATGCTTGAGCTTGCCCGGGGTGGGCTTGCACTGGCGATTGGCGGAGGAGGAAGAAGGAAAAAAAAAAAGATAAGAAAAAGAAAAGAAAATTTTAAAAATCGATTTTTAAATAAAATATTTAAAAATTCCACATGAGCAATTTTTGAAAGTGTATTCACCATCTTAGATTTAGGAATTCACTTTTCTAATTTTATGTGTGTATATTTACCTTGATCGGAAAGTGTTTTCGATAATCATTTTTGGCAAACTAAATGGATGAAAGTTTGGAAAATTAATTTTGAGAAAACAATTTTCGTTAAACAAATGCACTCTTAGGTTATGTTCGTTTCATGGATAATATTTTTCTAAAAAACATTGTCCTCATTTTCTGGTGTTCGATTCGTTTAGGAAAATGAGTCAATGGAAAATATTTTTTTGGTCAACGTAAATCTATGCTTATAATCAAGAAAATGATTTCATCTTCGAAAAAGTTGGAAAACATTTTCCAAAATATTATTAGGTATTGGCGCTTGGATCTGAAACTCCACATTTGAACACGAGAATCCCAACGCTAGTTCCTGAGTCTCTAACGCTCAGGCTAGATCCATCAAGGTTGGCCCTAGATCCATTGAGGCTGGGACCAAGTCTCTTGGGCACAAGTCCATTGAGACCAAACCTAGGTCAATTAAGGCCGGGCTCTCGATGCCTATACTCGGGTCCATCAAGGCCGAGCTCAAACCCCTAGTGCTTGTGCCCTATGCCTCAACACTTGAGCCAGCATCCATAGAGGACAGGCTTGGGCCCTGACACTCAATCTTTAGTCCCCAAAACTTAGGCTCAGGTCCTAAATTAATGAAACTTCGTTCTTATAAGATTTTTTTAAAAGAATTTCAATTATTTTTCTTTCTAAAAAAATCAAATTTTAAATTACTTTAAAAAATTGATTTTTTCTTTCCTTTTTCCTTTTTTTTTAATTTTTTTTTTAATTTTTGCTTCGCCTCGGCGATCACGACCTCGGCCGACGGCCGACGATCGACCACGGCAAGGGATGAGCTCGTTGTTCTAGCAATGCCGAGGTCTTGTTGACCTTTGACAAGGCTTGAACCTTGCCGATCTAGCTAGACTCGAGCTCGATCTCGTATGAGGTCAATCACCGATTGTTACCATGGCTAGCGATTGGCTGAAAAAGAAAAAGAAAATAAAATAAAAATCATAAAATAATTCGATATTTAAAAAATGAAAAGAGAAAAAAAAATTAAAAATATCATTAAAAGAAGTGCCTTAATCGACCAACATGAGGAAACCACAATTGGAAAAATCGAAATCTGACAGCAGACATAGAAGAGCGTCGGTTTTTCTTTAATGGCGAGGAAGCCATCTTTTAAGTCGGTAAACCAGAGATCAGGAGACTAATTGTTACCTCCGCTACCGGGGACGATATAGAACTTGCTACTGGAGACGTTGTAGAACTTTGTGGTCGAGTAACGGAGGAAGCATCCCGCATTCATGGCCCGCGCTTCTTCTCCAGGTGCACAGCTTCTCGCCATCGAAGTTGCATTCTCCAAACAGACTCTGCAACCGCCGGCATCAAGCGTGCCCCAACACTGTGCCAAAGCATATACCCCGGCCACTCCTCCAACTCCGTCCTCCCCAGCCACCGCGAAGCCCTTGTTCCGCACTGCACTGGCCGAGACATTCCTCAGGACCCGGTCCACCCTATCGGAGAGCTCGGCCACTCTCTCTGCCGGGACTGTCAAATTGGAGCTACACTTGAGCATGTCGTGCGTCGGATCGACGGTCTTGTTGTAGAAGTCGTAACTGCTGTAACGGAGGAAGCAGCCGTCGAGGTAGAGCCGACCAAAGTTGGGGAGGCAGCGGGCGATCCGGGGCCAGCTCTCGGTAAAGCAGAGGCGGCACTCGGTCTCAGTCAAGTCCCCATGGCACTGGGCGAGGCCGTACACTGCTGGCAGTGGCGGGGCGAGGGAGTACTTTCCCCAGCCCTGGGCAGCGATGCTGTCGGAGACCTTGTTCATGATGGCGATGCCGATGGAGACGACATTTCCAGTGACAATCCAAGTGGAGTTCTCGCAGATGAGGCCCGCTTCGGTGATTCGAGGATCGGAGACGGCGAGAGAGAAGAAGAACGAGGAGAGCGCGAGCAGAGGAAGGGCGATTGATGGGCTCGCTTCGTTCGACTTCATGGGCTCTGCTTGAGATATGCTCGGTTACCAAATTTTCCTTCTCTCAGTTCTCTTCAAAGAGAAAAGAAGAAGAAGAAAAGGGAAAGATTTGAGCAAGAGCGCGATGGGAGCTCCGCTTCAACCTGATGATCTCATAAAAAGCTTCAACCCAGCTACAGCACGCGGAATCGGAGCGACAGACTGATGCTTGACTTTTGGGGTCTCCTTTTTCACATCACCCCTTGCTTTCTTCATGTCTCTCTCTCTCTCTCTCTCTCTGAGTGGGTGGAATGCGGTTTTTTTTTTTTACTTTTTTTGGTCGGTGGTAGAATGCTGTGTTTGACGCGGCGAGAATGATGGGGTTCCGAGACCTTTCGAGTACGAGAATATTTTGGATTGAGGGTGGTCTAGACAAGGGAGAGAGATCTGCAACGACCGAAGCGACAAGAGTGACGGATGTTGAAAATAATAATAATTACAAAAATCAAATAATAAATTATTATAAATTATTTTGAAGTGTATTCCTTTAAAAATTTGTGACTCACAACAAGTTATTATCACAAAAAAAAAAAAAAAACTAGTGGGAACCTGTTTGGATGAATAGGAAACTTAGAACCTAGAATAAGTTTTTAATTTTTTCTTGGTTTATACCTTCATGTGATTATGCGGTATTCCAAGGTGTTCGATAATGGTTGTGTAATCTGGAATCACTAATCTAAGTTTTCATTTTATGATTGCGATTTTTACTTTGTTAATGTTTTATATTTTTCATGTATATAAATATAAGTTATGATCGAGTGAATTATAGCTATATATGATATTAATTAAAGGTGATGGTTCACTACAGTTGTTTAATTAATAATATAAGCGGAATCTAGAATTCATCCTGAAATCTATGACAAGATAGGTTTTAGAGTATGCGATGTAGATTCCAGATTCCAAAGAATGAGAAATATATTTAAACAAGTAGGTTCCATATAAAATTTGTACGAAATTTGAAATCGCCCATCTCTAAGTATCATGAATCTTATATTTGCACGGTCGTGATTAGGTTTGGTAGATAAGGTCCATCATTGGAAGGTTGTCTTTTGTATCAAGTCGGGGCCAATCCATGTTCATAATTATGCAAAGACCTTTAATTTGACTTTAGATGATCAAATTTGGCCTCACGTGTTTCAGATGAGATTCCCCCTGCATTTTTCATTCATGTATATTTGACTTTTCTAGTCCCATGGTTGTGGCCTCGAGGTGTCCGAGCTAGTCTCTATCCGGCCTGCCTACTCGAATGAACGAACGATCGGGCACCCTCTTGTCTTTTGGCTTGAATTTAGGGATAAATGTATCAGAAATCTTAAAATTTGTCACAAAACTCCAAATTGAGTCCTAAAATATTTAAAAAGTGTAATCAAGTCCTAAAACTTATCTCTTTAAACTTTCAAGAATTGTAATCATTGGAAGGATTTATATTTGACCAATTTGATAAGTTTTAGGACTCCATTATAATTTTGTGACAAATTTTAAAACTTCCAATATACTTATTCCTTAGATTTATTTATGACCTCTTCTGCCTTGATTATCAACCACTACATAGAAATCCACAAATAAAAAACGCCTAGGAGCGTGGTAGTTCACACATGACCATCTCAATTCACATCTAAAGTAGGAGGAAATCTTAGGAAAACTAAGCAAGTTCTCATATCAATATATTGCAAGTGTGAAGCGATTGAACAACCCTTCTGTGCTTTCCAAAGTGTAAAGAAAAATATGGTTTCAAATTAGGTAGAACAATGAAGTCGGATCATTGAGCTGGATAGAACAATCTAGTCGGACTTTGAAGTGTGATATCACTTTTTTTAAGGATTTATTTGCCTCACAACGTTGTTAATGGTCCTTGGAAAATTTATATTCTAGTATTTCTAGTATTTTTCAAATGAAAATACTAGATAGCAATTCTAATACTTCTCCAGAGTCTCTCAAAGGAAACAATTAGAAATAATGGTTGTATATTCTTTCGAAAGAAAACGAAAAATGAAAGAAGAAGATTATGATTGAACATACACGTTCAGTAATTTATAGCCAAAAAAATAAGTTATATCCAAGCAAACACAACCTTCTAAGGATTAAGAAATTATGCTTGAACAGGTACAAAGTTTGAGTAACCGTTGGACAAAACAATAAAAATTCGAAATTAAATAAATAATAAACAAAAAAATAACCTTACTTCTTCGTGAACAATCGCAAAGTTTCAACAAGACTTATGGTTAATTTTTTATAAAAATAAATCATAATTTTCAATAAATAAAAAATAATGATCATTGATCAGTGTTAAATCTCTTCTATATGTGCACTCACATTTTTTCGACGTGGGACAAGACACCTCTTAGTTTATTTTACAAACAAACTACCAACACAAATCACATGGACTAAAAGGAATGACAAGCATAAAATCATTAGTAAGTCTCAAGTGATTCAACAGATCATATGCACTGAGTCCCTAACTTCAATAACCATTGTTAGCATCGTATGCTAAACGCCTACTCAATTATCTCAGGGCCTTAACACTATTTTATATGCCATATGGAATGGTCATTGGTTTTTGTTTTTGTTTTTTTTTTTTTGGAGGGGGAGGAGGGGAGGAAGGGCGATGAATTGCCATTACATTTCAAGAGTAGTTGTTGATCCCAAAATAACAATAGGAAAGAATATGAAGACTTGAAAAGGAACACTTTGGACAGAGGTCTAGAAAAGCCGGTGAAGAATCCGCACCCTATGGGCTTGAGTGGACCTAGCCTGATTATTTCTTTTTTTTCTTTTCTTTTTTCAAAAAACCGAGTCAAAATACAAGAGGAAGGGCATCGAAACATGTTAAAGAGGGGATAATGTCCAAAGGTTGTAATTGAAGTCGTGACCACGGAAAATTGGACGTCTAGATCACGTATCTTTTTAGGTTTAAATTCTTCGCACTTGAATTTTTTTGCCGTGAGACAAATGGTTAGGTGATAGAAGAAAAAGTAATCAAAAGCATTGTCCCATAGGAAAAACCGATGAATAAGTAATCTTGATGGCAAAAGCTCTAGAAATTCAAAGGTAAACAAATTCAAAAGGAACATGACAGAAAAAGGAAAAACAACTAAAGAGGGGATAATGTCCAAAGGTGCTGTCTAATCATGGTATGGTTCTTTCACACGTCGTGAGTAATTAGATAAGATTTCTATAATAATACAAAAAAAAAATGAGGTTTGCCAATTACCATCCGAAGGAGAGTTCATTGGTTTCATTATCACCACCACCTTTAAAACTTTTGACTATTTTCAATATGCAATCACGGGCAAAATCAATATGTACCGTCCAATTAGGAAAAAGATGGAAAAAAAAAAAGGAGAAAAGGATTTGCGTGCTTGCCGACTGAGGGAAGACTCCATACGGTCAACTTTTCCCCTTCCATGGAGCAACTCTTCAAAAGAGAAAAGAGAAAATATTTTTTTCAAAAAAAAAAAAAAAAAAAAATGAGTATGACCAAAAAAATTTTTGCCGGTGACGTGACAACATCGATCCACATCCATCTCTCTTGAACTTAGCCAAAATATAGTTGCCATTCACCCCTAGTTTAACTTTCATAGTAAAAGGAGCTTAAACCCTTCATTTCTAAACTTGAGCTCATCGCACAGCATCTTAATTTTTTTTTTTAATTCTTATATGAAATTACTAACTTTAATCAAGTGATTTATCAAACTTTTCTCCAAGTTAGTTATCAATTAAGTTTGGATTCTTAACTGTTATTTGAGTTAGTCACCGGTCTAATACCAGAAAATCGGTGCTACATTTATCCTTAATTAAATTTCGTGTCTCAAAAAAATCATAATGGTTAATCTCTAATTAGCTTTCATGTCATAAAAAATATCAACCAATATTTCCTTCATCAGCTTCTATTCAATATTCTAAATAATTACGAACATGGAAACACATTTGGTAATCAATTTGGATGATCGATGTATGACTTGATTCCTCATGAAAATTCACCATAGATGGGTCTTTTAAACGACATTATTTTTGGTAAGTCGGATCTGAAAAATAGACTTAGATTGAAAAATTTGCTAAAATTTATTAATTTGTGCTAAGAGCTCCCTCACCTTTCAAAAAGTGGGGAAATGATCACAAGAGTTGATAAATTAGAAAAAAAAAAAAAAAAAACCAAATAAAAGTTAGTAAGAATTTAAATGAGAAGTAACCCAAAAGAAGTTGGTTATTATAATTGGAGAAAAGTTGGTAAATAATCAAAAGAAAGACTAACAAATTCATATGGGAGTTAAGTAAATTTAGGCCAGTAGTAAGGATGATAAGTAAAAGTTAGTGAGAAAACTTGATAACTTGTAAATTGTAAAAAAAATTCTAATAATTTCATAACAAATAAGTTACTAGACAAAAGGGTGATCGGTAACTTATCTAATCAATAGATTTTTAACACGGATGAGATGTTTCAAATTTCTACCAGCACAAATTTTTTTCTTTTAATGAAACAAGAGAATCATCCTAACATAGTATTCTGCTAGGTAGATAAAGGAAAGTTAGTGTGTTTTCTTTTTCCATAGACAAGGTAACATTATCCTCATGTAAGAATATACCTATGGAAAACCCTAAATGCAAAACCTTCAAAGAAGAATCAATGGTGAGATGCATGCGGCATATCTGAATGCCAAATCTCTAGTATGGACGCAATAATATCTATTGGCAGCATGTGAGCCATGTGTTGTGGAAAGCAAGTAATCAAACAATAAAATAGACAATAAAAAAAGTAGATCGAACACTAGATTTATGTTGTTCGATCGTAGTGATCTATGTCCACGAAGCGAGCAATAATGAATTCTACTATGGATGAAACGATACAATGGAGATTTTAATCATACTCGAGTCACTCAAACATTCTCAATATTTCTGAAGCCCCAATTACACCTAATATCTCACTTAGTGTTTTGCCTCGAAATTCCTCATGACAAAAACTTTCAATCTTGTAGAAATTAAATAGATCTTAGGCTCTCTTTTTTTCATGGAAAATAATTTCCAGGAAAATATTTTCCAAATTTTCTAGTGTTCGTTTCATGGAAAATAAATTGTTTAAGGAAAATATTTTTCATTAATGGAAAAAAAAAGTCTTTTAAAATGAGGAAAATGTTTTTCATTTTTCCATATCTTCTTTCACCTCGCTTTCTCTCATCAAACACATTTTCCTTTTATTTTTATTTTTTCTTTTCTTTTTATATTTTTAAAAAATTGAGTTTTAAATTTTTTTTTTTTTTTTTTTCTTCTTGCTTGGCTTTGGCTGGTCGGCGATCGACCAAGGCCAAGGAAGAAGAAAAAAAAAAAGAGAAGAAAATAAAAATTTAAAAATAAATTTAAAAATTTAAAAATCAATTGAAAAAGATAAAATAACAAAAAAAAAAAAAATTGAAAATGAGTCTATGAAGGAAATCTCTATTTATCTTCAAATTTCAGTCGAACACCAGAATATATGGTTATTTCCAAGAAAATGACTTCTTGAAAAACAATTTTTGAAAACGTCACATTTTTCGCAAGACAAATGGAGCCTTAAACTCACAAGATTTAATTGGCTTGAACACTATCGAGGACCAACGAAGGCCAAGGAAGAAGAAGAAAAAAATAAAGAAAAGAAAAGAGAAAAAACTATATTTAATTGCTTGAACATTAAATCTTCTTGGATGTAATTTCACGAATAAGAACAAAAAGTCCACTTTCAAGCACTCGATATTGGGCGCTTCAAGAAAGTGCCCACCTTGTCAAAAACGACTCTCTGCCGCGTGAAGACTCCCAGCATGAATATATAGGTTGGTCAACATGGCCAACTTATAGTAGAATTTAATTTTCTTTCTGTTCTTTCTCTGCACGCTGACCGTGCCCACGTCCAACACAAAGTCCATGTTGGACATTTCAGTTTGAGAACACAGACTCCTATTCTTATACAGAATGTGCTTCAACAAACTTGCGTCCCATTCAAAGCCAACTTATCCATTATTAATCGTCGCTTCAACGCCAAATAATTTCGGTATTTTTCAGCATTCTTTACTCGGATCAAGTTGTTGGATAAATTCTCTTCAGATATTTTGAAGTCGACAAAACATTTCCATCAGTCTAGTCTGAAGATTTGCAGACTCTACTGGCAAAGTCTGAAGACCAAAGTCTGACGATATCAAGACTCAAGTTTCAAGTCTACTCTCATGGACAGTTTCCAGACCGACAAGTTAAAACTTCTATTCTGAGTTTATCTAATATGGTTTTGACTCCAATGGCTAAGGAATATCTTTCGACTAGAATCAGCACTACAAGATCTTATATTCGTATTCGAATAAATCTAGATTCTCTAAGATTCGCAACTTATATTTGGAAAGTTCTACTTATGGAAACCAAGATCCTGATTGTATGGGCGAGTAGGATTGATGGGCTATCTACACTTGCCTTAAAGAGCTCGAGATCTCTCTAAATTGATTTTGTCCAACGGGTTGATTGGAAGAACTTCTTTGGAAAGTGCCAACGGTAATGAAGGCATAAAGAAGTATTTAAGAGAGACGCTCAAGTTGTTGAAGGGTGCCGGATAGAAGAATTCCAAAGTCTGAATCTCCTTCTTAGTTTGTGATCTTATTCTTCGAGCATTACATGTAATCAAAAGAGAGACCAAAGTATGGTGAGACCTTGAGGAAGTGTAGTAAAGTCTCTACACTGTGGAATCAAGGGCGTGAGATTGTAAACACTCTTTTTGATTCTTAGTGAAATCTAGCCAGAAGGGCTGTCCGTGCGGGAGAGTGGACGTAGGCTTGGTCTAAGCCGAACCACTATAAATCTGGAGTCTTGATTCTCTATCCCTAATCCTTTTACTTTTCATTACTTTCATTTACAACAATTATTGTTTTTAATTCTTTAATCTATCATCAAAGAAATTGCTTATACATTTGGTTAAATTTATAAAATCGCCTTAGTCACCTATTCACCCCCCTCTAGGTGCTAATTCTAGTCCTAACAATTGGTATCAGAGCTTGTGTACTCGTTTATAAGAAGTGTCTTTACTTCGAGTAAAAGATCTATGGCTAGTATGTTGCCTACGGGGGGTTGGTTGAAGGTCAAAGCAATACCAGACCTCCATACTTTGATGGAAAAGACTACAGCATATGGAAAAACAAGATGAAAGCATTCCTAAGATTGAAAGATCCTTTGGAGTGGGAAGTGGTAGATACAAGAATCATTCATGCTGCTGCATCAGAATCAGAGAGAGGAAAAGAAGTTGCTGGTCCTATCGAGATGACTCAAGAAGAAATAACCAAGAGACAGACTCTTGACGCTAAAGCCATTTATTCCTTATATTGTGCTTTATCCCCTACTGAGTATAACATAATATCTTCTTGTGATACAGCGAAAGAAGTCTGGGATAGGCTTCACATTACATATGAAGGGACAGATCGAGTGAAAGAAACAAGGATCAATATTCTTTTGGGACAATATGAAGTCTTTAAGATGAGATCAGGAGAATCAATAACTGACATGTTTAGTCGTTTTACTGAAATTGTGAATAGTCTTGAATATCAGGGACATCCGATCTCAGGACATATGAAGGTCAACAAACTTCTACGTGGACTCTCTAAAGACGGAATTACATAAAAACCTTAATAAGAGAGACACGAGGGATTGCTCCACTCTCGTAGACGAACCGGTTGGGACTCTTCGGTCTTACGAAGTAGAGAACACCAACGAAGAAGAAGATTCAAAAGGTAAGAAATCTATTGCCTTAAAGTCTAATGATTATTCTGATGTTACGGACTCAAGAAGATCTAGATGACGAAGAACGGCACTCATGATAAAGAGATTCAGAAAGCTGAACGAAAAGGGAAGAAAATTCAATTGGAAGAAACAAAGCTCACAAAGGTTTCAAAACAAATCAACGAGAGGAAGATAATTCTAACAAAGAAGTAACTTGTTTTGAATGCAAGAAAAAGGGACACATCAGACCCAATTGTCCTCTGTTAAAGAAAAGAAAAGGAAAGACTGAGAAATACAGGAAGGTACTCAAAGCAGATACTTGGAGTGATACTGAATGTGAAGAAAGTGATGATGATTATGCCAATATCTGTTTGATGGCAAAATATGATTCAGACTCAGACCTTGATACAGATACAGGCTCAGACAGTGAGCTTGAGGTTAGTGATCTAAAAATTCCTGTCAAAGTTTCCAAATATATTGATGAACTTTGTCTTAGTCTAAAAACCTCTCTTAAGAGGATTTTCGAATTGAAAAAGGAAAATTCTACATTGAAGCAACAGGAAAAACTTTGGAAAGAAAAGTTTGAAAAGTTGGAAAAGAACTTTACCATCTTGAAAGAAAACTCAGATTATGTTTCCAAAGAAAATAATCTTTTGAAAAATGATATTTCTAACATATCAAAAAGATTTTCAAATGGTTCTAAAAAATTGGATAAGATTCTTTCGATACAAAGACCCTACTTTGATAAGTTAGGTCTTGGTATGACTTCTGAAACTATTCCACTAATTGATTTCCCAAAGGTAAAGGAAAGAATCAAACAAAGACCAACCAGAATTGCTTATAAAAATCATTTCCAGAAAGTTTTTGTAAAACCTGTTGGCAGAAATACTTTGAAATGTTCCAAGTGTCAAAGCTCAGAACATTTTGAAAAAGAATGTCCTTTGGTTTGGAGACCTGTTAAAAGGAATTGGGCAAAGACTGTTTATTGCTCTAACTCTTCTGGACCCAAAATGATGTGGGTACCAAAGAAAGCATGAATTCTTTTTAATTGCAGGTCACTATCAAAAGGAAGATTAAATTGTATCTAGATAGTGGCTGCTCAAGACACATGACAGGAGACTCAAGTTGCTTCATAAAACTTGTCCAGATAGATGGAGGAAAAGTTTCTTTTGGTGGTAACAACAAAGGAAGAATTACTGGTCGTGGAACAGTAAAGATTGGAAGTCTGTCAATCAATAATGTCTCCTTAGTGGAAGGATTAAATTACAATTTGCTTAGCATAAGCCAATTGTGTGATACTGGATTCAAGATCAATTTCCAGGAAGGAACGTGCTCAGGAATCAGTAAAGACTTTACTCAATCTTTTACGGACGAAGACATGGAAATATCTATCTTACGGATGTGAATCATGAAAGATCACAGTGCTTAATATCGTACAAGATGAAGCTAATCTATGGCACAGAAAGCTAGGCCATACCAATATGAAGCAAATCACCAAGATATCTTCCAAGAAACTTGTTCGAGGATTGCCCATTCTTAATTACTTAAAGTCTGATCTATGCACACTATGCGTACTTGGTAAACAAGTTAGAAACTCTTACAAACCAATAAGTAAAGTCTCCACTAATCGTGTACTGCAGCTTCTGCATATGCATTTATTTGGACCTACTAGAACGCAAAGCATTGGAGGAAAAAGGTTCTGCCTAGTAATAGTAGATGATTATTCACGATTTACTTGGGTCTACTTTCTTGCAAATAAGTCTGAGACTTTCTCTCACTTTTCAAAGTTTGCTAAGAATGTGCAGAATGAGAAAGATCACACTATTTCAAGCATTCGTACAGACTATGGAGGTGAGTTTGAAAATCAAGACTTTACTAAATTCTATGATGAATCTGGTTTTCAGCACAAATTCTCCTCTCCATACACACCAGAACAGAATGGGGTTGTGGAAATGAAGAATAGGTCTTTACAAGAAATGGCAAGAACTCTTTTAATTAAAAGTAATATTTCTTCAAGATTTTGGGCTGAAGTCAATTTCGACCGCTTGCTATATTATAAGAGTATTCTTAAGGCCAATTCTTGAGAAAACTCCTTATGAAATTTTTAAAGGAAAGAAACCAATTGTTTCTTATTTTCTAGTATTTGGTTGTAAATGCTTTATTATGAAGAATGCAAATGATCGAGTTGGTAAGTTTGAAGAAAAATCAGATGAAGGATTCTTTCTTGGTTACTCAACTACAAGTAAAGCCTATAAAGTATTCAACAAGAAGATTCAGACTGTGGAAGAGTCAATGAATGTCAAATTTCAAGACTCTCCACAGATTCAGCCAATTCAGACTGAAGAATCAAAATCTGTTCCAGACTCTGCTAGATCTATCTCCCATGGAACAGTTCAAAATTCAGAAACGACAACAAGTTACCGATGAAGAATCAACTCAAGAAAAAGATCAACAATCTATCGACTATCCAAGAATCGGAAGCACAAGTCTAGTCATCCCGAAGAACTCATTATTGGAAACGTTAATGAGGGAATTAGAACAAGATCCAAAAGGCGAGAAGAGTCCAGTGCCGTTGCACTTATTTCTGAAATAGAACCCAAAAACATTGAAGAAGCCTTAGCTGATGAAAGCTGGATTGAAGCAATGCAAGAAGAGCTCAGACAATTCAGTATTAACGACGTATGGGAATTAACTCCTAAATCAAAAGGTAAATCACTTATTGGAGCTAAATGGGTTTTTAGGAACAAAGTCGATGAAAAAGGCAAAGTGACAAGAAACAAAGCAAGACTCGTGGCTAAAGGATACACGCAAGAAGAAAGGATAGACTATGATGAGACTTACACTCCAGTAGCAAGGTTAGAAGCAATCAGATTACTACTTGCTTATGCACGTTACAAGAATTTCAAGTTATTTCAGATGGACGTCAAAAGCGCATTCCTGAATGGATTTATTCAAGAAGAAGTCTATGTGGAACAACCTCCTGGATTTGAAGACTCAAAGAAACCGGACTCGGTGTTCGGACGAAGAAAGCTTTATATGGATTAAAACAAGCTCCTCGAGCTTGGTATGAAAGGCTAAGTAATTTTTTAATTCAAAGTGGTTTCTCTAAAGGAAAGGTAGATACTACCTTGTTTATTAAAAAGGAAGGCAAAAGCTTTTTACTTGTTCAGATTTATGTTGATGATATTATATTCGGATCATCTAATGAGACTTTGTGCAAGAAATTTTCTAAGTCTATGCAGGATGAATTCGAGATGAGCATGACGGGTGAACTATCATTCTTCCTTGGTCTACAAGTAAAACAACTGAAAGAATGAATATTTATTCATCAAGAAAAATATGCAAAAGAACTTGTTAAAAAGTTCGGTCTGGAGAATTGCAAAAAGACTGACATACCTATGTCAAGTTCCTTGAAGATAGACAAAGATGAAGCAGGGAAGAAAATCGACCAAAAATTATATAGGAGTATCATTGGTTCACTTTTTTATCTTACTGCATCTAGACATGACATATTATTTAGCGTTTGCATATGTGCTAGGTTTCAATTAGATCTTAAGGAATCTCATTTAAGTGCTGCTAAACATATCATTAAATATGTTGCAACAACTGCTAAAATTGGTCTATGGTATCTCAAAGAATGAGACTTTACTCTTCTTGGTTATTCAGACGCAGATCTTGCAGGTTGTAGAGTTGAAAGAAAAACACTTCGTGGCACTTGTCAATTACTTGGTAACGGGCGTATCTTGGTTTTCAAGAAAACAAAGTACGTGGCTCTTTCAACAGGCGAAGCGAGAATACGTAGCCCTTGGAAGTTGCTGTTCTCAAATACTCTGGATAAAACAACAACTACGAGACTTTGGTATTGAAGACTCTTGCACATAGATCAAATGTGACAATACCAGTGCAATCAATCTTACAAAGAATCCTATCCTACATTCAAGAGCAAAACATATTTTGATTCGACATCATTTTATAAGAGATCATGTTCAGAACAAAGAAGTCTTGATACAATTTATTGACTCAAAGAATCAACTGGCAGATATCTCCACAAAGCCACTTGAGAAAAGTTTATTTGAGTCTATTCGTTCAAGACTCAATATTTTATCTCTTGAAGACTGTTGAAGTTCAGACTCAGAATCTAAGTCTGTCAAAGTATCAGACTCAAAAATTCAGACTTGGAATACCAATCGTCACGACTGTAAGTTGTTACAATTATAGTTCATTTACTCACTTAAACTGATATCTCGAAAAGGTAAGATTGTCTGTTTATCTCTAATTGAGTTTATTAAGGCAGTTAATCTTAAAAATGGTGGTTATCGATTTGTTTAAGGCAGTTATTTTTTGAAAATGAATTTTTTATTCTTTCCTTATTGCGACGCTTCAGATACCTCGTATCGATTACCTTTTATACTCATTCTCATTCTCTTTTTTACTTTACCTAGAAACCCTAGATCACAAACTTTTCACTCTCTGAGATTTCTCTTCTCAAGTTTTTCTCGTCAAGTTTTTAACTTTCTTGCGACACAAGTGTGAAAGTTCTCTTCAAGAAAGTGACAATGTCGTACCAAAGGAAATCTTCAAGAATAGCGAGCAGGGGACCACAGGGCTCGGGTGAGGGGCCTACGCACTTTGATCTCATTGAAGAAGGTGACTTTCCAAGTGAACAGATGCACCAACACTCTCAACAGCGCACCTCTTCGACTAGATCTCATGTTCGTCATCCTCAACATGCAGAGGGAATCATTGAAGATGTCGAACCTATAAGGTCTCTTAAGCCTGCATTTGTTTATAGGCTTTATTCTGCGTTGAAGGAAGGAGGTTCTGCAATGACTTTCATTGACGAGTTTTTGAAAGAGAAAGGCTATAAAAATGAGACACATTTTCTCACTATGATAGAGCGATCGGGCGTTGTTCCTGCTGGAACGGCAGCAAAAACCTTTGCGAACTTCCAAGTGATCCTCGCTTTGGTACTGTAAATTAGCCTGAGGGGAAAGATGATGATGAGAAGATGTTTGTGCATTTTAAGCCTAGGATGGGTGTGGCTGCAACTCTTCGAGGAAAGAGAGATGATTTATTTCGATCGGAGGAACACAAGGAGGTGTATGGAAAATTGCTGAAGCGTGGGGTGATGAACCCACGAACTGTGGATTTTGATTTTCTGGATCTGTTGAGCATCAATTTGAGGGAGAAGTTTGAGAAGCTTCAACTTCATAAATTACTCATGCGAGAGAGCGAGGTTGCTCATTCTGAATTGACGGCCTATTTTTATTCCAACATCAGTTTTCTTGATGTAAACAGTTTTTCTTTTAGTGTGAGAGATAGAGAGTATGTGGTTGACACAGATACTCTGGCTGATGTAATTGGTGTGGAAAGAGGAGCTTTCCAATCAATTTCTGTGTCCGTGAGTCATGCAACTCGGAACTTGCGAGAGACGAAATCACGAAGGTCGTCTCTCCTACTCACGGATGAATGCTACAAACACTCTGCTTCACAAAATAGTGATCAACTGTCTCAGACCGAAGTTGACATTGAAGACAGATGTATCCATCTCTGAAGCCAAACTGATGTATGCCATCAAGATCGGTCTCAAATTCTCCTTGCCCCATACCATCATGTTTCACATGTATAAGTCTATGGCGAAGGACAAGGGAAAACTCCCTTATGCTGCTCTCATTACTCGTCTTTTCAGACATTTGAACATTCAGCCTCCCCACATTCTCTCTGTGAAAACTATTGATCAAATGGTCATTGGGCTGAGGATGATTACAAAAATGCGTCTGAAAGAACTCAGCAAAAAGCTGGAGTAGTTCAAAGAGAAAACCCTTGTTAAGATCAAACCAGACTCTTCTGCTGCTAAGAGGAAAGGAAAGGATCTTGTAACTGGTCCTATCAAGAAGAGGCGGGCTATCATCTTGGAGGATGAAGATGATGAGGATGATATTCCTATCTCTGCCTTTGTTTCTCAGTATTCTGCTCCTGTGTCAGCAGAACCAGAACAACAAGTTGCAGAGGAAACTGAGAAAGGGAACTAGGAGAAGGAATCCTTGCAGAAAGAAGAAGAAGAAGAAGAAGAAACAGCAAAGACAGACTCACAGCAACAACCAGCAGAATCACATGTCGAAGAAGATCGAGCAGATTCTCTAGCAGAAAATGAGGATCAACAACATTTTGCCACTGAGGAAACTCCCAAGCAAGAAGAGTACTTCTCCCCTCCAGAAGGCATTGAAACAGGGGGAGATGTCCAAAGAGAAAGTACTCCTCTTCTCTTGACATTTACCAGTGCAACTGTTAGTAGATCCCCTCCTGGTGTAGAAGATGTTCATGCTGCTCATTTTCCTGAGGGAGAGACAACATCTCCAAACATTGATCTTTCTGCTGATATTCACTCCACTGGCTTAACTCCACAATTAGACCGAGTTGATGCAAGCACGCAAACTGACAATTCAGGCGATTTCGGAAGGCTGCTTGAAATCATTTTGGATCTCAAATGCCAGATATATGCTTTAGGGTGTGAATTTCAGACTCTGTAGAGTGAGAATCATGCAATGTTCATCTCCTTGCATGACCAGATTAAAGATGTTCAACGTTAGGTTCAGGCCACTGCAAGAGGCACTGCTCTCACTCAACTACAGGAGGATTTGAGGAAACTGGAAGGAACCGTCAAGTCTATGGAGGACTTTCAACTTGTTCGCATTCCTCGTGCACCCTAACTTTCTCACCTTTTTATGATGACAAAAAGGGGGAGAAGCCTTTGCAGATTTTCATTTTCATTTCATTCCAAACTTTCACTTTTTAAACTCTTTGGATTTAATATTTTGTTTTGATTGACTTTATCTTGAGTTTTGGAAAGCTTGCTTTTTACTGCATTACTTTAAGCTATTAAAATAGATAAAGATAGTTGATTGATATCTGCACAGGACTAATTTGTTTTATGTGGACGCAGATTTGTGTACAGGACAAATCTGTGTACAGGACAAGTCTGTGTACATGACAACTTATACTATCTTTACTCTAATCTTTTATGAGATATCATTGCTAGCTTAAATGTTGTATTACAGGGCAATAGTATTCAAATCTGCAGGAAAGTTTTGTCACCATAAAAAAGGGGGAGATTGTTAAATAAATTCTCTTTAGATATTTTGAAGTCGACAAAACATTTCCATCAGTCTAGTCTGAAGATTTGCAGACTCTACTGGCAAAGTCTGAAGACCAAAGTCTGACGATATCAAGACTCAAGTTTCAAGTCTACTCTCATGGATAGTTTCTAGATCGACAAGTTAAAACTTCTATTCTGAGTTTATCTAATATGGTTTTGACTCCAATGACTAAGGAATATCTTTCGACTGGAATCAGCACTACAAGATCTTATATTCGTATTCGAATAAATCTAGATTCTCTAAGATTCGCAACTTATATTTGGAAAGTTCTACTTATGGAAACCAAGATCCTGATTGTATGGGCGAGCAGGATTGATGGGCTATCTACACTTGCCTTAAAGAGCTCGAGATCTCTCTAAATTGATTATGTCCAACGGGTTGATTGGAAGAACTTCTTTGGAAAGTGCCAACGGTAATGAAGGCATAAAGAAGTATTTAAGAGAGACGCTCAAGTTGTTGAAGGGTGCTGGATAGAAGAATTCCAAAGTCTGAATCTCCTTCTTAGTTTGTGATCTTATTCTTCGAGCATTACATGTAATCAAAAGAGAGACCAAAGTGTGGTGAGACCTTGAGGAAGTGTAGTAAAGTCTCTACACTATGGAATCAAGGGCGTGAGATTGTAAACACTCTTTTTGATTCTTAGTGAAATCCAGTCAGAAGGGCTGTCCGTGTGGGAGAGTGGATGTAGGCTTGGTCTAAGCCAGAAGGGCTGTCCATGCGTGTTTGCAATGATCAGTTGTTGACATCGGTATCGGTGTCATTTGCAATGCAATTCAATCCCGAGTCCGATCACGAGCGAAATTGTATCGGCTGATTGCTTTGAATTGTAGAATTGATGTGCAAATTTGATGCACGGGGGAGAGTATATATTAACTGAATTGGGGAGAATTTGGGAGGGGAGGGGGGGAGACTAGCACTTTTTCAATGGATTTTTGAATTTTGACCCAAAAAGAAAAGGGTTTTGAATTAGATGCTTGCGGCCAAGGATATTGCTATCATCTCATGGTGCTGGTTGCTGAATTGATAATGCAAGTCATTAACCTTAAACTATCATGTGTAAGGAGAGAAGTGCTAACAAGACTAGCACTTACAATGGGTTTTGAATTTTGAGGAAAAAAAATGATTTTCAATTAGATTTTTGTGGCAGTGGATTTTGCTATATTTCATGCCGGTTACTGAATTGATAATGCAAGTCACTAACGCTAATCTACCACGTGTAATGAGGAAATTCCTAGCGGATTGAAGAGATTACTGTCGCCGGTATAGTATAGTTCGTTAAAACTCGATTGTTGTAGAACCAAAGTGGCAGCAGCTCAAAATGAGAGTTTTGGAGATTGCTTAAATTGCTTTGACATTTAATTGCTCCAACTAGATCAATGATCTTTCTTCCGCCAATTTTGATAGGCTTCAAGATCACGACGACATTGAGGCGAGCCACCTCCTTCAAGATCACAACGATCTAGGGTTTCCATTGCCTCTTGCTCATCAAGGAGATATTGAATCTTTTAAAGCAAGATGTTATAGTTCTCACCATCCAGTTTCTCATCCTTGTTCAAATCATCAAAAAAATTTCTTGCAGCCATTTTCAACTACATTCAAGAAATGCGCATGAGATATTAATAATTAGCACATATCACTATTTTGTAGCATTAATCTAAATTACATAATAAAAATTTTATGCAAGTCACAAGATCAAATATTCGTCATGCTCTTGATCATCTCCTATGCCCAACTACTCAATTGTTATATGTAATTTAATATGCGTAGAAATAAATTGTAGGAGGAAACTAATAAGTCTCAACTTGACTAAAAACACACTCCCACTTAACTATCGCGTAGACTTTCTTGATTGATGTTAAGCATTAAATCAATAACATATATAAACAAAAGTATCATATGGTACTTACCAAACTCTAAATTAGTGATTCTAACATTCACAATGAATAGAGTCCATTACTCGCTTTGAAACCAACATTGAAGAATGGGCAGCGGAAACGTAGCACAATTATTTAACTACATATCTCTTGCAGTCTCAACATCAATTCCTCTAGAATGACGGGACTATTTTACATTGTTAGTCAAATTCACAATCTTTATGTAATATTTCTTCGAACCTGTAAACAACTCATTGGCAAACTCATACTACTCAAGTAAGAATTGGGTTCCTCTAGAATGATGGGACTATTTTTCAGTGTTTTATATGTCCTACGTTATTCGCTTGAGAGAAGCCCTACCTCTTCATAGAAGGTGAAAGAAGACCCTTAGTCTTCCTCTATAATTCTCCATTACTCCACTGTTTTATCATATGATGGTGGAAGAATTATTACTTGTAACTCCTACATAATTAGAGGAGTTATTCTTTTGTAACCTTCACAACAGCAACGGACGTCTTTAATGGTTATTCACTAACACCTTGCTAGAATTCCAGCAAGGTGTAAAATGTGGCGCTTGTAGTTCTTACCATGCAAAGAGAGAGACTTGTGTGATGGAAGTGGATGAACTGAGGTGTGACATCCACTGTGCATGTAAATGAAATAATTGTTTTTGACCGCTCGCACGAATTTAAAGCGCATGCTTTAAACTACCCTACTAGAAGAGTTGCTCCCATATCAGTTGATACTATTCCTAATGAGAGCCCATCATCAATAGTCGAGTATGGCAAGCTGGTCGTCACGTTACATAATACCACATTAAGTAATACCGGTGGCGGCTGAAAATCCTTAATGCATGTGGAATGACTCAAAAATTCTGAGATCTAAGACACTGGAAACGATTCAACAGTGTCCGGTAATAAAGTCTCATAGGACACTGAACTAGACATCCTTAAAGATCTGCAGTTCTATAATGCGGAAGAATTATTGCCGAGATTGAGATTATTTCTTCTTATTTTGCATTTTATAACTTTTTTGATCAATCCTGAGACGAACCAACCACTTTAGCTCCCACCTCCGATCCGTTGGGATCGAGAGCCGCCTTTTCGACTCAATCAGAAACAAATCACCTCTAGAAAAAAGACAGGTTCGACACCCCCAGTAGGCCTAACCAAATGGGCGGGCTAGGCCAGATCCGGATCTAATATCATCACACCTCAAAAGATGACAACTAAATCTCGGGCTGAGTCGAGTCGAGTCCCCAGGAGGGGCCCAAGGGGGGCCTTTTGATGCGGAACCCCGTCCAACTCATGATATTCGCGTTTCAAGCCAACTGGCCATCCCACATCGTGAGAGGAGAACGGAAAAAAGCACGCAGAATAAAGAAGAGAAGGATGAGTAGGGGTGTAAATGGGTCGGGTCGGGTCGGGTTTTGATGTTACCCGACCCGACCCAAAACATATTAGACTCGGATTGGAAATTCGGGTCAGGTCGGGTCTTCCTCTACACAAAAGAGAGGATTTATCAGCGAATAAGTCAGTAGATTTTGCATCTAGGAATCGCAAGAGCACGACATAAACGAAAGGGAAAAACTTGTATTCAGATTCAGTTCAACAATTGATGGAGTGGACATAAATCAAACCTTAATCTGAAGATATCATCGATTATGCAAAAATTCGTTCAACACTTCTCATGAGCAAATCATCGAACAAGTGGTGTGCACTTTTATATGAGTTTCAGACTCAGGTTTAATGCAACCCTTCATCTAACCATGATATATAAAAACCCTCAAGAAAGAGGCTTTGATACCAAGTTAAGAATAGAGGAATAAAGAACTTCTATATATTTTGATGATTTGTAACAAGAGGAATACAAAAGTCTATTTATAAGCTTTACAAGCAGACTATTTATAGTAATAAAAGTTTATATAATCAATTATAATTAATCATAAACATATCCAGAATATTAAATACATCTAGAATATTATAGATATCAGGATATGGGAAGGATATTTAAAATATTAAAGATCTCCAGAATATCCAGAATATCGTAAAGAGAATCTCAATATATCTTATAACTCTGCCAATCGACAGAAGCAATCTCAAAATCGCGAGAGCGTTGCTGAAGAGGCTAGACTCCAACACCCTCATGGTGGCTGGCAAGTCCTAGCGTCACCAGCTCCGCCGCCTGAACATTTGCGAGTACCAGATTCCTCCCTTTCTCTCCCCTCGCGTGATCTATACTGGGAGTGATGTTGTTCATGAAGGGATTCAACTCTGAAAAAGTTGGATTTTAGGCTCAGATTGCATTTGCGATATACGATTATGAATTAACAGCGTACGTGCCCAAAGCATTTGATGTTGTTGCATTTGTTGAAGACAAATGGTGATGGGTGCTTTGCTTTTCTACTTAGCGTCCATCAAAGTCTCTTCCCTCTGCAAGTTCTTCTTTCGAGGTTTCTGGTTCAGAGACATCTTCACCTTCATCGTCGGAGGAGGAGCTTTCTTCAGAGTCTGTCCCTCTCAATCATCACCATTGGGAATGCAGAATTTCTCTTTCTTGTCATCATTCTTTTTTTTTTTTCGTGAAATCAATGCAGAAGAGGACGTGCGACAATGTGCCGAAGCGATGGGCGGCAAAGGGTAAGCGAGACAGTCGCGGATTTTGAAGCAACGTAAAATTATTTCAACCAATAAAGGGAAGAAAAAATGACATAAAACTACGAAAAAACAGAACGATGTTCGTTTCTTTTTTTCCTTTTCTTTCCTTTTATTACATAACCTATGACTGACTCTGGAATTGAAACATCCCGACATGGTATGATTCTCCAATCAAACGTAAAACTACGAAAAACAGAGCAATTGCATCTCACTTAGATTCATATATTCGTGGGATATTCGTGATTTATCAATTTAAGATTGGACTCATCGTCATCTGAACATGCTGCTAACCAAGTAAGGATAATTCGACTCGTGCCCTAATGTCACTAAAATCTGCATTGCTAGTCGATAGCAAAGTGTTCGTATTCGTTGGAAGAAGAAGAAGAAGAAAGGTCCCAATCCTAAAGGGTCAACGCAGAAAAGCTGGAAGAGGGCTTCCTGTCAAGCTGGAAGAGACCTCGGATCTCGGATGCCGTGAGCTGGTTCAACAGACATGTGTTCATGTAGAGCTTCTGCTGCTGGATTTGTCGAACAGCAAGCTAGAGTTGACGAACGGGGGTTGGTTCGGTTGGGGGACTACACGGTTTTTGTTGTGGAGCATCTCGACGACTCCAGACATGGGCGGTCGCAATTCCATGCAGGCTTGAGTGCACAGAAGGCTGATTTGGAGCACATTCGATGCCTCCAGGATGGGGAATTTACCTTGCAAGGCCGGATCAATGCACGCAGCTAAATTATTTGACTTGTAATGCTTCCATACCTGCAAAGCAATCATGAATTTCCATGGATCCCTTATATCTGAAGATAAATCTACTAGCACTAATGTAGAAACCAACGATAGAGTTTGTTGGGAAAATCAAAAGAAAAATTGGATAATCCTAGTGGGGTGTGGCCAGGAAAGTAAATGTCAGTCTAAGTTCTCATGATCGTAGGGACAAGCAACCTTACCGACTGTAATACCGAGCTCGACCCTCGTGTGTATACACTATTCTTCCTGCCACTCAAGATTTCAAGAACTAGCACCCCAAAAGCATAAACATCGGCTTTCTCCATTAGCTGTCCCCTCAAAATATATTTAGGTGCCATGTAACCGCTGCATAGTCAATCGTCTTTTAGATATAAACCATACTTAGCCCAAAGAAGATGTGAAGTGCAAGGGAAGGATGATACGCGAAACCCCTCTGAGGGGCCAAACTTGTCAGATTAAGGAAATAGAAAGTGCCGACTATGGTTTCGAGCAGACTGGTAATGAAAAGGCATTCTTACAGTGTGCCAGCGATTTCTGTGCTAAGATGAGACTTATCCAGAGCAATGCATCGGGCGAGCCCAAAATCTGATATTTTCGCTGTGAGATTTTCGTCGAGGAGGATGTTGCTGGTTTTTATGTCCCGATGGATGATTTTCACTCCACAACCTCCATGAAGATATGCAAGGCCCTCAGCTGTTCCTATGATGATGTGCAGCCTCTCCTCCCAAGTTAGGACGGGGGTCGCATCGTTGACTGCAACAACAGATTCTATTCACTTATTTAGAAAGACAAGCAGAGCAGAGTGGGACAAACATAACCGAAGAAGGCAAGACACTAATGGAGCAGATTTTTGAAACCTTCGACTCGAAAATCATAAGATGGAAGCATTGCTTGCAATACAAGAAGCTACTTACTAAGAATGCAAACTAAACCGATGCTCATCGTGAAGGGTGGATCTCTTCTTGGCATCAAACGATGACTGTGTAAGTGTGTTATGCAGTTATGCAACAACCAGCTACTTACCAAAAAGAACTAGATCAAGACTTCTTTTAGGAAGATATTCGTAGACGAGTAGGCTCTCTGGGCCTTCGATGCTGCATCCCAAAAGCCTCATGAGGTTCTTGTGTCGGATCCCACTGATCAAGTTCACCTCATTGAAGAAGTCATCCGCCCATTGGCATGTGTTGAACACCAACCGCTTAACCGCGACGACCTTCCCGTCGGGTAAAATCCCCTTGTACACGGAACCGCCGCCCCCTTGGCCCAGCTTCCTCGAGTCATCAAAGAAGTTGGTGGCCTTCTCCAGTGTCATGTACTTGAAATATAAGCTAAACTTGCTCTTGCTCGCCCGTAATTGCATGAGGTTATTTTGCACTGAATAAGGATGAATGCAAAATTTGTGTCACCAAGCTTGTGATCAAGAATTACCAAGAGATCATTTTACGCATTTGAACCAAATTGCTTACTTTGTTTCTTCTTGGAGTACTTTTTGTATCCAATGTATGCACCAATGAGAACAAGCGAAGTCGCTGCAGCAGCCGATGAGGTTATTGCTATGGTGATGCGGACCCTAGATGAACCTGCGAAATGATAAAGACAACATCACGTTGAGATGAGCAAGTTCATTAATAATTCCAAAAATCTAACAAGCATCGAAACATAAGATCAATCAAATTAAATTTAGGGTCTGTTTGTTTGGGGGAAAATTTCATGAAAAAGGAAAATGTTTTCTAGAAAATCATTATTTAAGAAAATTATTAATTTTCCTTTATTTGGTGATATATGACTAAAATTTTTTTCTAGTATTTAAATCTCGTTTGGAAAATGATTTCAATCTCATGCCAAAAAAAGTCATTTTTAAATAATTTTTATTTGATTTTCTTTTTCTTTCCTTCTTCCTCCTCCACTAGTCGTCGGGCCTTGATAGGCCACTAGCATCGTCGTCAAGGCCTAGGAACGGCCAACCTGACCAGCCTCAGGCAAGGTTGAACTCGCTAGATCCTGGGGTTTGTTGCAACGAGGCTGGCGAGGCTTGAGCTTGCCCAAGGTGGGCTTGCAATGGGGATTGGCGGAGGAGGAAGAATGAAAAGAGAAAAGATAAGAAAAAGAAAAGATAATTTTAAAAATCGATTTTTAAAATAAAATAATTAAAAATTCCATATGAGCAATTTTTGAAAGTGATTCACCATCTCAGATTTAGGAATTCACTTTATGGATGTATATATTCCTTGATCGGAAAGTGTTTTCGATTGATTGGTCATTTTTGGCGAACTAAACGGATGAAAGTTCGGAAATTAATTTCGAGAAAACACTTTTCGTCAAACAAATGCACTCTTAGGTTATGTTCGTTTCATGGATAATATTTTCCTAAAAAACATTGTCCTCATTTTCTGGCGTTCGATTCGTTTAGGGAAATGAGTCAATGGAAAATATTTTTTTGGTCAACGTAAATCTATGCTTATAATCAAGAAAACGATTTCATCTTCAAAAAAGTTGGAAAACATTTTCCAAAATATTATTAGGTATTGGCGCTTGGATTCGAAACTCTACGTTTGAACACGAGATCCCAACGCTAGTTCCTGAGTCTCTAACGCTTAGGCTAGATCCATCAAGGTTGGGCCCGAATCCATTGAGGTTGGGACTAGGTCTCTTAGGCACAAGTCCATTGAGACCAGACCTAGGTCAATTGAGGTCAGGCTCTCGGTGCCTATACCCAGGTCCATCGAGGCCGAGCTCGAACCTCTAGTGCTTATGCCCTATGCCTCAGCACTTGAGCCAGCATCCATAAAGGTCAAGCTTGGGCCCTGACACTCAAGCTTTAGACCCCAGCACTTAGGCTCAGGTCCTGAATTAATGAAACTTCGTTCTTATAAGGATATTATTTTTTTAAAATATATTTTTCATTTTTTTTCTTTCTAAAAATTCAAATTTTAAATTACTTTAAAAAATTGTTTTTTCCTTTCCTTTTTTTTTTCTTTTTATATTTTGTTTTACGCCTCGGGCGATCATCGACCTCAGCGACAGCCAGCGATTGACCACAGGCAAGGGATGAGCTTGTTGTTCTAGCAATGCTGAGGTCTTGTTGACCTTTGACAAGGCTTGAGCCTTGCCGGTCTAGCTAGACTCAAGCTCAATCTCGCATGAGGTCAATCACCGATTGTCACCGTGGCCAGCAATTGGCTAAAAAAGAAAAAGATAAAAAATGAAAAGAAATTTTTTTTTTAAAATATCATTAAAAGAAGTGCCTTAATCGACCAAAATGAGGAAACCACAATTGCAAAAATCGAAATCTGACAGCAGACATAGAAGAGCGTCGGTTTTTCTTTAATGGCGAGGAAGCTTTTAAGTCGGTAAACCAGAGATCAGGACACTAGTTGTTACCTTCGCTATCAGAGACGTCGTAGAACCTTGTGGTCGAGTAACGGAGGAAGCATCCCGCGTTCATGGCCCGCGCTTCTTCTCCAGGTGCACAGCTTCTCGCCATCGAAGTTGCATTCTCCAAACAGACTCTGCAACCGACGGCATCGAGCGTGCTCCAACACTGTGCCAAAGCATATACCCCGGCGACTCCTCCAACTCCGTCCTCCCCAGCCACCGCGAAGCCCTTGTTCCGCACTGCGCTGGCCGAGACATTCCTCAGGACCCGGTCCACCCTATCCGAGAGCTCGGCCACTCTCTCTGCCGGGACTGTCAAATTGGAGCTACACTTGAGCATGTCGTGCGTTGGATCGACGGTCTCGTTGTAGAAGTCATAACTGCCGTAACGGAGGAAGCAGCCATCGAGGTAGAGCCGACCAAAGTTGGGGAGGCAGCGGGCGATCCGGGTCCAGCTCTCGGTAAAGCAGAGGAGGCACTCGGTCTCAGTCAAGTCACCATGGCACTGGGTGAGGCCGTACACTGCCGGTGGCGGCGAGGTGAGGGAGTAGTTGCCCCAGCGCTGGTTGGCGACGCTCTTGGAGATCTCCCCCATGACAGCAATGAGGTTGGAGACGCCGTTTCCGGCAACGACCCCAGTGCAGTTCTCACGGTAGAGACCCACTTCGGTGATTCGAGGGTCGGCGATGGCGAGAGAGAAGAAGAACGAGGAGAGCGCGAGCAGAGCAAGGGCGATTGATGGGCTCGCTCCGTTCGACTTCATGGGCTCTGCTTGAGATATGGTCGTTTATTCCTTCTCACTCTGTTCTCTTCGAAGAGAGAAGAAGAAGAAGAAGAAGAAGAAGAAGAAGAAGAAGAAGAACAAGAGAAGAAGAAGAAGAAGAAGAGGGAGAGATTGAGCAAGAGCGTGAGGGGAGATCCGATTCAACCTGATGATCTCATAAACCCAACCTGGCTACACGACCCGAAATCGAAGCGGCTAGCTGGGGCTTAACTTTCGGGTCTCGTTTCTCACGTCACTCCTTGCTTTCTTTGTTCTCTTTCTTAGAAACAAGTTAATTCCAACACGTTAATCAATATCCGAACGATTTTTTGCTCTCCATCATTGGGTTTTAGAGCGTGATTTCCTAAAACTGATTTGCTATGCGATCCCGAGAGTTATTTCTTTCGCGCTTTGATCTATTTTCATGCTGAGAATTCACTATCCACGGCAGCACACTAAGTGACTAGTGAACCTAAAACTAGTAGAGATCATTACGAGGCCATGGTCAACCATAAACAACAACGCTAATTCAGTT
This sequence comes from Eucalyptus marginata, assembly GCA_014182565.1. NCBI lineage: Eukaryota > Viridiplantae > Streptophyta > Magnoliopsida > Myrtales > Myrtaceae > Eucalyptus > Eucalyptus marginata. The sequence continues at coordinate 2,370,947 of CM024586.1, forward strand.
CCCTCCACGGACTTGCGATGGGTCACGATCATGGACTAAACAAACCTTATTCTATTCAACAGGAGTCGCAGCATTGCGTACATAATCTTCATTATTGTCAAGGATCGTTAGGATGTAGTTTTCGAGACGAAAGTGATTACCGAAAGGTGATGATCAATCATATCTGGTTGTAGCTCATGCGTTTCTTCGTCGCAATTTACACCAACTATATTTATTGCCGAGACAATGACCTGTAAAGATATATCTCGCGCTTTGGACACGATAATAGAGAACCGACTGAAAATCATGTTGGTCGGACTGTCGTCATACGTTTCTTCCACGCAATTTACATTAACTTTATTTATTTCTAAGTTAATGATTAAGTGTCCATCCACTCGAGAGACGACATCGTTTTAACCACAACTTGTAGCTTAGAACGAACTGAACATGCACGTTTGGTGTACTTCAATTATTAGAGTTTTCGACTATTGTATGGCAAGTCCATGTAAGTTTGTTTGCACCAAAAAAGTGGCTGGGTTGTCGATACTTAAATAAAGCAGTAAGTGTTGTTAGACACATGACCAATCGAGAGAGGGTGGAATGCAGTTTTGACACGGCGAGAATGATGGGTTCCTAGACCTTTCGAGTCGGAGAAGATTTTGGGTTGAGAGCGGTCAAGATGCCAGAGAGAGACCCGCAGCGACTGATCGAGACGATATCATATGCTAGCAAAGTTCAAACTTGAAACCGAAGAACTGGAATGGTTCCAAGTCCCAAGATATACATAGTAGGTTTCCAATTTAAAAAATTGGGGAATATGTTTCAATAGGTATTATCCAAGTTCCAAGTAAATGAAATCTGGAATAAGTTTTTGTATATTTCTTGACCTATGTTTTCGCGCAATTTTGTAGTACTCCATGGCATTCGATGGTGAATGTCTGATATGGAACCACTAGCCTAAGCTTCCATTTTATAATTAAGACTTTTACTTTATTAATTTTCATATTCTTTATGTTTCTAAATATAAGTCATGCTCAATGAATTATAACAATAAGTAGTGGCAATTAAAGATAATGATTCACCAAAATCATTCAACTAATAATATATATGGAACTTGAGACAGCAGAGGTTCCAAGTTTAAGGATATGCATGATGATAGGTTCTGGATTCCAAAAAATGATAAACCCATTACAATGTGTAGGTACCATGAATCCTATATTTGCATGGTCATGGTTGGGGCTGGTAGATAAGGTCCATCATTGGAAGATTCTCTTTTATATCAACTTGGGGCTAACCCATGTACATAATTATGCAAAATTCATCAACCTTAATTTGACTTTAGATGATCAAATTTGGCCTCAAGTGTTTCAGATGAGATTCCCCCTTCATTTTTCGTACATGTACATTTGACTTTTTAGTCCCGTCGCCGTCACCACAAGGTGTCCAAGCTAGTTTATATGCACACGCCTGCTAGAATGAGTCACCAAACGAATGATTGGGCACCATCTTGTTTTCTAGCTTGAATGTAAGGATAAGTGCATTGAAAATCTTAAAATTTATCACGAAAGTCTAAATTGAGTCTTAAAATTTTCAAAAAGTGTAATTAAGTTCTAAAACTTATCTCGTAAAATTTTCAAAAATTGTAATCACTAGAAGGACATAGATTGGACTAATTTGATAAATTTTAAAACTTGATTGTGCCTTTATGATAAATTTTAGAACTTTCAATGCACTTATTCGTTAGATTTATGTATACCTCTTCTACCTTGATTATCAACTGCTACATAGAGTTCCACAAATCAAAGACACCTAGGAACGTGGTAGTTCATACAAGACCGTCTCAATTCACATCTAAAATAGGAGGAAATCTTAGGAAAACTGAGCAAGTTCTCATATCAATAAGTTGCAAGCGTGAAGCGATTCAACAACTCTTCTCTGCTTTCCAAAGCACATAGAATAAAAGAATGACAAGCATAAAATCATTTTTAAGTCTCGCGTGGTTCAACAGATCATATGCACCGAGTCTTTAAGTGGTTGAGAAGCACACGACGCAATATAAGTTCGGGGTTTGGCCGTTACCGCGCCCGAGTCGACCGCGAAATCATTTCGGTCGCCAAGATTCGACCTCCACGCATACAAAGCACCAATTATAGAAAAAGGTAGATGCCCCAATTTTCATAGCCTATGCCCACACCACATAAACAATAGTGGAGGAGGAAGAAGGCCTAAAACTATGATTCCAGATTTAATATTTAAAAAATAAAGCATACATTTATTTTTTAAAGATTTTATTTCAAGAAATATTGTATTTTACCAAATTCTAATTCACTTGCTTAGCTGGTAAACTACACGCACCAAAAGAAAACGTTAATAAACTTCCAATGAATTGATATAACACCAAAAATTATTATGTTTCAAGGTAAAAGCAATAAAGTTTACCAATAAAGTCAAATGTCAAAATACTGGTAAAACGAAAAGAGTGCAATTAAAGTTGTGACCATGGAAAAATGGACATGAAGATCAAGTAATTCTATCATCAAGGAGAAAATGAATTATTACGGCACCACACTTAGGTTAAATTCCCGGCGCACCACCTAGTTTAACCTTCATAGCAAAAGGAGCTTAAACCCTTCATCCCTAGACTCGAGCTTGTCGCACATCACCTCAAATTTACTAATTTTTATATGAAATTACTAGTTTTGATCATGTGATTTATCAAACTTTTCTCCGAATGAGTAATCAACTAGTTTTTTATTCCTAACTCTTATTTGAGTTAATAACAAAGTTAATACTAGAAAATATCTCAAGTTGATAAACTGGTGTTACATTTATCCTTAATTAAGTTTCGTGTTTTGAAAAAATCATAATGGCTCATTTCTAATTAATTTTCATGTCATAAAAAATAGCAAACTGGTAGACATGTGATCAATCTTTCCTTCGTCAGCTTTCGTCCAGTATTCTGGATAATTACGAACATGGAAACACACTTGGAAAACAATTTGGATGATCGCCATATGACTTAGCTCCTCGTGAAAATTCACCAAAGATGGGTCTCCCAAATGACATTGTTTTTGCGAAATCTCTGGTGAGAACGTAGAAATATCTATTTGTAGCATGTGAGCCATGCACTGCACAATGAGCTGTCCAAGTGAAGTCCTCTGCTTTCTAAGGTTGCCCCTATCCCAGTTACAACTCATGATCGATGCACATCTTAGGTCGAGTCGTGATGAACGATAAGCCCTAGTTCACAGCTTGTGATCAACTCAGTTACCTAACACATGCTTCATCTCATGTTGCAGGTAACTAATGTTTTCATGGGGACTCCGCATTGACATTAAACTCGCGCCCTAACTCATTGGGTATATGCATTTTTTTTTTTTTATCACGGATAAGTGAAGAACCCATTTTCAAATGACTTTTCATAGTGTTGGGGCATACAATAAGAGGTCGCTGGCCTAATGTGATAGCTTCGATTCAAGTCATACCTAGTTAAGCAATTCTTCACTAACTTATTGTTATCATCATATGTTATATGTCTACTCAATAATCTCAAGGCCCTAACAGTATGTTCTACGCCATATGGAATGGCCCTAATAATCTCAAGACCCTAATAGATGAATTGCCATTGTTTTTTTTTTATCCCAAAATGAAACTAAGAAAGAACATGAAGATTTGAGAAGAAACATTTTGGAGCGAGGGGCCAGAAAAGCTAGTGGAGAATCAACATCGTATGGGCTTAAGTATGAGTGGACCAAGCCCGGTTGTGTTTTCTTTCTCTCTTTCATTAAAGCCAAGCCGAAATGCAAGAGTAAGGAGTATCAAAACATGATACATCTCGATGCCTTTATAACCTAGTCTGCTGATCTATTTGATTCTCGAGTATAGCGAGTCAATTCAGGATTCGTTAAAAAGAATTAAGATGTCTTTACATTCTATGATAACTGGCTCACTATTTTCCAAGAGCAGAGAGAAATCTTGTAGATAGCTTATCAAAATGAAATTGTTTAACTTTCGAACTAACTCCAATTCTGAACAACTTGCAAAGTGATGGAGATTGGAGAGCATGGCGACAAGCTAGGTTTCAAGTTGAAGAGTGCTGCTAGAGTTGTGTTTTTAGTCGGATCCTACGGTTTATGAAGTTAATTTCAATTGTAGATGGAAATGAAGCCGACTCAAGCTAATTTTTTAGATTGAGTCGGGCTAGATAGGATGATTATGCAAGATTCACTTATTTAAATTTGACTTGAGGTCAAGCTCATCAATCTTCAGCCAGATTGCTCTCGAGCTTAATTGAACTTCTATTAGTGTGTGTGTGTGTGTGTCTATATATATATATATATTTTATATATATATTTTAAGAAATTAATAGTTATCGATAAACTTCATGTAAACATTCGAGGATATTTGGAAGGTTCAGATGCTCGCTTCCAAAAGCATGTTTCATCGCTCACAAATCAAGAGACGCTTAGGAAGAGAAGAGAAGGGATTATTTATCTTCTCCGCAAGACTAGGGTTTCATCGCTTTGCCAATCAACAGAAGCAATCGAAAAATGGCGAGAGCATTGCTGAAGAGGTTGGACTCCAACACCCTCACGGTGGCCGGCAGGTCCCAACACCACAAGCTCCGCCGCTTGAACATTCACGAGTTCCAAGTTACTCCCTCTCCCTCCCCTCACGTGATCTATACTGGGAGTGATGTTCTTCATGATGGGATTCGACTCCGAAAAAGTTGGATCTTAGGCTTATATTGCATTTGCAATATATGATTATGATGTAACGGCGTACATGCCCAAAGTATATGATGTTTTTGCATTTCTTGAGACTAATGGTGATGGGGGCTTTGCTTTTCTTCTTAGCATCCACCAGAGTCACTTCCTCCTCTTTGTCTCCATTTTCTGCCACACCCCAAAAGCTAGCAGAAAATGGGGATGACACGCTGCCTTTCACTTAGAAGATGTAGCTCCAAACTAAACCCCAAAGCCCAATTTTGAAAAGTGTTAGTTAATAACGCTCTCACGCTAGATCATTAATGAGAATTAGAAAAAGATTGAAAAAAAGAGATGTGAGCAATTACAACTCAGTAAGTAGTATATATCTCTTCTAAGTAGATCGAACAACCACCATGCATATACTATATATAACAATACCAAAAACTCATAATTCAATACTTTAATATAAATAACAAATCATCTATGTGTCATTTTATTTCAACAAGCTTTATATAATTCAGAAAATACTCATTAAAATCATCACAAATATCAATGGTCAAATCCATTGATCGATCTTATCAAAATCACATGTCAATGGTCTATTTAATTGATTCATCTCATATTAAAACACATGTCAATGATCCATCCATTGACCAATCTTTTGCTTAATATCAAATTATAGTCACAATACAACATTTGGTGACAAGGCGATCAACATTCCTCCCTGACAAGGTCTCCACCTACAAAATTAGTGGCTTGACCTAGAGGAATAACCTAAACCCAATATGCATACCTACAAGCCCCTCAATGGGCTCATGGTGATATTGAGCACCAAACCTACATCCTCCAATACCAACAATCAAATCTACGATCAATACTAATAATTGATTTCACAAAACAAAATGCATAATCTTTCTAAACTTTGTTCATCAAAATGAACACATTTCACAAGACATTTCTCATATCATTCCACAATTCTTCATAAACCAAATTCACAAATTGATATGTATAACCTTTTGAAACATCATTCATAAAAAGTTTCTCAAAACGTAGTTTCGCAAACCATTCATAACAATCAACTCAAGCTATGTTCAAATTATAATTGGCCATTTCCAATAGACAAAAGGGTGGTAAATGCTCAATTTAATTTTTATACATTCACTATGCCCTAAGCACCACTTTTTTTTTTTTTTTTTTTTTTTTTTTAATGTTCAAAGGAGTATCAAATCATGTAATGCTTCTTTAACTTATAATATAGATCATCCTATCATTTTTAAGACTTGGGTAAAGAAGGAATAGTACCACTCACCTAGGAATGCCTACGACCAAATAAGAAACGTTACTTGAATAGTCAAACTTGCAGTCCCATCAAATAAGCGAGAAACAAGTTAAAATCAAGTAAAACATTACCTCAACTATGACTCGACTAAACTAAGCATAAACACTAACAAAACAACTCAAACACACCCACAAATTGCTTACCTGAAGCGATTATTCAAAGCCATTTGCAATGCAGAGCTTACCATGCTTTAACTCTCTCCACTAAACCTCATTTCAATCGTACTTATAGTCAATAAAAAGCTCTTTCAACGTAATATAAGAACCCTAAGTTGGGCGATCCAAAATCAAGCCGAAAGCCATCGAAATACGGACCCAAAATCACTGGATGCTCACTATGCATCATGCATGGAAAACCTAAAATTTTTGTTTTGGGCGAACCATAGACTTAAATTAAGTTCTGTAAAATCCTATGACTCCACGACACCCCCACACACACACACGCACAAACAAACACAAAAGCAGCTTAGTTGAACATCGAAGCTTAAAATTTACTTAACCTTGAATTTGTGTCCTAACTTCAAATATTACTTCAATTAGACGAATGAAGGGCGCGATCACTCATGAACGTTGCGAATCAAAGTTAAATGGCTTAGCAAGGGCCATGGCGCAAAACCTTCCTCTTTTCCCTTTCCGTCCCCCACACCTGCCGCCACCACCCCATCCCCCACCCCCACCCCCTCTTTTCTCTCTCTCTCTCTCTCTCTCTCTCTGCTTCTCTATTTCGTGCATCTCCATCCCTTTTTATTAAGTTGAGCATCCACTGTTCACCGTTCACCTTTTCTTTTTCCTTTTTTATCTCATTGACTTTTGACCTTTGACTTGGTCAAAAATTCAAATATTACATTTTCACTCTCCGGAAGTTCTTCTTCTTCTTTTGAGGTTTCTGGTTCAGGGCCATCTTCACCTTGATCGTTGTAGGTGGAGCTTTCTTCAGAGGCTATGTCCCTCTCAAGTCTCAATCATCACCTTTGGAAATGCAGATGTACTCCTTCTCATCATCATTTTTTCGTGAAATCAGTGCAGAAAAGGGCATGCGACGATGTGCCAAAGCAATGGGCAGCGAGTGTAGGCGAGACAGTCGCGTATCTTGAAGCGACATAAAACTATTTGGACCAAAAAACAGAAGAAAAAATGACATAAAAATATGAAAAAACAGAATGACATTTGTTTCTTTTTTCTTTTTCTTTCCTTTTATCACATAACCTACAACTAACTCTGGAATCAAAACATCTCAACATGGTGTGATTCTCCAATTGGCACGTAAAACTACGAAAAAAACAGAGCAATCGCATCTCACTGTGATTCTCCATGATTTATCGAATTAATATTGGACTCCTCGTCATCTAAACATGCTGCTGACCAAGTAACGATAATTCGACTCTTGCCCCGACGTCACTAAAATATGCATTGCCAGTCGTTTGCAAAGTGTTTTCCGTCACTCGTTGGCAAGTGTTTGTATTCATTGGAAGAAGAAGAAGAAAGGTCCCAATCCTAAAAGGTTAATGCAACAAAGTTGGAAGAGGGCTTCTTGTCAAGCTAGAAGAGACCTCGGAGGCCGTGAGCTGGTTCAATAGCTACGTGTGCATGAAGAACTTCTGCTACTGGATTTGTCGAATAGCACGCTAGCGTTGAGGAATGGGGGTTGGTTCGGTTGGGGGACTATACAGTCTTTGTCATGAAGCATCTCGACGACTCCAGGCATGGGCGGTCGCAATTCCATGGAGGCTTGAGTGCACAGAAGACTGATTTGGAGCACATTCGACGCCTCCAGGACTGGGAATTTACCTTGTAAGGTCGGATCAATACACGCAGCTAAATTATTTGACTTGTAGTGCTTCCATACCTGCAAAACAATCATGAAATTTCCATGGCTCCCTTATATCTGAAGATAAATTGCTAACACTAACGCAAAAAGCAGCGATAGGGCTGTTGGGAAAATCAAAAGAAAAGTTAGATCCCAATGTGGCGCGGCCAGGAAAGTCAATGTCGATCTAAGTTCTTCCTGATGGTAGGGACAAGCAATCTTACCAATTGTAATACCGAGCTTGACCCTCGTGTGTATAAGCTGTTCTTCCTACCAGTCAAGATTTCAAGAATCAGCACCCCAAAAGCATAAACATCGGCTTTCTCTGTTAGCTGTCCTCTCACAAGATATTCAGGCGCCATGTAACCGCTACATAGTTAACCGTCTTTTAGATATAAACCGTACTTAGCCCAAAGAAGATGTGAAGTGAAGAGAAGGATGATATGCAAAACCACTTTGACATACCAAACTTGTCAGATTAAGGAAACATAAAGTGCTGACTATGGTTTCAAGCAAGCTAGTAATGAAAAGGCATTCTTACAGTGTGCCGGCGATTCCTGTGCTAAGATGAGACTTATCCAGAGTAATGCATCGGACAAGCCCAAAATCTGATATTTTCGGGGTGAGATTTTTGTCGAGGAGGATGTTGCTGGTTTTTATGTCCCGGTGGATGATTTTCACTCCACAGCCTCCATGCAGATATGCAAGGCCCTCAGTTGTTCCTATGATGATGTGCAGCCTCTCCTCCCAAGTTAGGACGGGGGTCGCATTGTTGACTGCAACAACGGATTCTATTAGCTTATCTAGAAAGACAAGTAGAGTGGAGTGGGACAAACATAACAGAAGAAAGCAAGACACCAATGGAGCAAATTTTTGAAACCTACAACTTGAAAATCATAAGATGGAAGCATTGCTTGTAATACAAGAAGCCAGTTACTAAGAATGCAAACCGAACCGTCTCTTGTCACAAAAGGTAGATCCCTTCTCAGCATTGAACGATGACTGTGTAAGCGTGTTATGCAGTTATGCGACAACTAGCTACTTACCAAAAAGAACTTGATCAAGACTTCCGTTAGGAAGATATTCGTAGATGAGGAGGCTCTCTGGGCCTTCGATGCTGCATCCCAAAAGCCTAACGAGGTTCTTGTGTTGGATCCCACTGATTAGGTTCACCTCGTTGAAGAAGTCGTCCACCCATTGTAGTGTGTTGAACACCAACCGCTTAACTGCAATGACCCTCCCGTCGGGTAAATTCCCCTTGTACACGGAACCGCCCCCACCTTGCCCCAGCTTCCTCGAGTCATCAAAGAAGTTGGTGGCCTTCTCCAGCGTCTCGTACTTGAAATATAAGCTAAACTTGCTCATGCTCGCCCCTAATTGCATGAGGCTATTTTGCACTGAAAATGGATGAATGTGAAATTCATGTCATCAAGCTTGTGTTTAAGAATTACCAAGATGATCATTATACATATTTGAACCAGATTGTTTACCTCGTTTCTCCTTGGAGTACTTTTTGCATCCAATGTATGCACCCATTATAACAAGCGACGTCACTGCGGCAGCCGATGAGGCTATTGCTATGGTGATGCGGATCCTAGATGACCCTGCAAAATGATCGAGTTAACATCAGGTTGAGATGAGCAAGTTCATTAGAAATTCTAAAAATCTAGCAGCATTGAATCATAAGATCAATCAAATCATACTTAGGATGTGTTTATTTGGGAAAAAATTTCATGAAAAACCAATATTTTTCCTGGAAAATCATTTTTCAAGAAAATGGTAAATTTTCCTTTGTTTGGTGATATGTGACTGAAAATGTTTTCTAGTATTAAATCTCGTTTGAAAAATGATTTCAATCTCATAAAAAATCAATATTTAAAATAATTTTGCTTTATCTTTTTTTCTTTTCATTTCTTTCTCTTTCCTTCTTCCTCCTCCTTTAGTCATCGAGCCTTGACAATGGCCGCGACAGGCCATTGGTGCCATCGTGGAGGCTCGGTGAGGGCCAACTTGACCATCCTTAGGCAAGGTTGAGCTTGCTAGATCCTAGGTTGTGGTAGTGAGGCTAGCAAGGCTTGAGCTTGCTTGAGGTTAGCCTCCACTGGCTCACACTTGTGGCCAATTGCCAAAGCCCGACAACTGAAGAAGGAGGAAGAAGGAAAAGAAAAAAGAAAAGAAAAAATATTGAAATTTTGATTTTTTAAATAAAATATTAAAAAATCCTAGATGAGAGACTTTTGAAAGTGTTTTCACCTTCTTAAATTTAAGAATTCACTTTCCTAATTTTATGTATGAATATTTTCCCCGATTGGAAAGTATTTTCGATTGATTAATTATTTTTGTTGAATCAAATAGGCAAAAGTTCGAAACTAATTTCAGGAAAACATTTTTCCTTAAACAAACGCACTCTTAGTTTCTATTCGTTTTGTGGAAATTTTTTTAAGAAAAGATTTTCCACATTATGACGTTCAGCTCATTTAAGAAAATGAGTCAACGAAATTTTTTCTAGTCAATAGAAAACTATGCTTATATTCAAGAAAATGATTTCCTCTTTAAAAAAAGTCAAAAAAACATTTTCCAAAATAATATTAAGTATTGGCGCTTGGACCCGAAATTGTACATTTGAATATAGGATCCCCAACGCTAGTTCCTAAGTCTCTAATGCTCAAGCTGGGTCTATCAAGGTTGGGCCAGATCCATTGAGGCCAGGACCAGGTCTTTAACGCATTGGCACGAGTCCATCAAGATTGGACCTAGGTCAATTGAGGCTAGGCTTGGGACCTCGTTCCCAACCCGGGCTTCGAGGCCAAGCTCAAACCCTTGGTGCTTGTGCCTTATGCCTCAGCACTTGAGGCAACATCCATAAAAGTCAGGCTTAGGCCTCAACACTTGAGCTCTAGTCCTCAACACTCGGGCTCAAGTCCTTAATTAATGAAACTTTGTTCTTATAAAAATAAATATTTTAAAAATTGAATTCTCAATTATTTTTACATTTTTAAAAAATGAATTTTAAATTATTTTAAAAATTAATTTTTAATTAATTTTTCTTTCCTTTGCGGGGGGTTCTTTCTTTTCTCTGCTTCAACTGATCACTGGCCATGGTGATGACCAACAATCAACCATAGGCAAGAGACAAGCTTGTTGTTCTAGCAACGCCAAGGTCTTGTCAACCTTTGACAAGGCTTGACAATCACCGATCTAGCAAAAGTCGAGCTTGACCCTACTTGAGGTCAGTCGTCAGTCATCATCGTAGTTAGTGATTGGCTGAAAAAGAAGAAAAAAGAAAAATACAATAAAATAAAAATAATTAAAAATTCAATATTTTTAAAAAGAGAAAATTCCGAATAAAGGCTCTAAATGGACCTTATTTTAAATAAAGGCAGAAGTGGTTATAGTTATTTTAAATAAGGGTCCAGCCTCCGGCCAATTAGGGATATTTTCGTCCCTAGCCTCTGGTCGATCAAGGATATTTTCATCTAAACACAAGTTAAATTTAAATTCAATTAGATTAAAAAAATTTAAAAAAATAAAACTTATAAATAGAAAAAGAAAAACATAGGCAAGAGGGCTCTCTCTTGCTTATGGTTGCTGCCCCATCGGCGGTGGGGTGGCGGCAAAGGCGAGTAGTCTCGTTGGAACCTAGGTGAGGGCTAGCCACCCTCACAAGAAGCAGGAGAAGGCGGCGACCCTTTCCCAGGTAAAGGTCACTCGCCCTCGTCTAGCACCTCCATATCTTGCTCCAAGTTTGAGGATTTTATTTAAAATAATATTCACTTCATATCCTTATTTGAGAAATTAATGACATTTCGGGTTTTTATTTGGAATTTTCCCTTTAAAAAATGAAAATATATCATTCAAAGAAGTGCTCAAAGGTGGTGTAATATATTTTCTATTCCATTTTCTAGTTTCAACCGAACATCAAAAAAATATTTTCATTTTCTGATAAAGTGGCTTTTTGAAAAACGTTTTTCAGAATTTTCTAGGAAAGAAGTGAAGCCTTAACTGACCAACATGGAGGAAAACACAATTGGAAAAATCAATATACGACGGTAGATATAGAAAGCCTTCTTGGTTTTTCTTTAATGGCGAGGAAGCCATCTCTTAAGTCGGTAAACCAATGATCGGGAGACTAGTTGTTACCTCTGCTAACGGGGACGTTGTAGAACTTTGTGGTCGAGTAACGGAGGAAGCATCCCGCGTTCATGGCCCGCGCTTCTTCTCCCGTGCGCAGCTTCTCGCCATCGAAGTTGCACTCTCCAAACAGGACTCGCAACCGCCGGCATCAAGCGTGCTCCAACACCGTGCCAAAGCATATGCCCCGGCGACTCCTCCGCTCCGTCCTCCCCAGCCCACTGCGAAGCCCTTGCTCAGCACCGCGCTTGCCAAGACATTCCTCAGCACCCGGTCCACCCTATCCGAGAATTCGGCCACTCTCTCTGCCGGGACCGTAGAATTGGAGCTACACTTGAGCATGTCGTACGTTGGATCAACGGTCTCGTTGTAGAAGTCGTAATTGTCGTAACGGAGGAAGCAGCCGTCAAGGTAGAGCCGGCCGACGTGGGGGAGGCAGCGGGGGAGCCGGTTCCGGCTCTTGGTAAAGCAGAGGACGCAGTCGGTGTCGGTCAAGTCGCCGAGGCACTGGGCGAGGCCGTACACTGGCGGCGCGGTGAGGGGATGGAGTATTTGCCCCAGCGCCGGTCAACGATGCTGTCGAAGATCTCCCTCATGACGGTGATGAAGTTGTAGTCCACGGTCGCAGTGGATTTCCCGCAGAGGAGGCCCGCTTCGGCGATTCGAGGGTCGGAGGCGGCCAAAGAGATGAAGAGCAAGGAGAGCGCGAGCAGAGGAAGAGCGATTGATGGCCTCGCTCCGTTGGACTTCATGGGCTCTGCTTGAGAAATGCTCGGTTATCAATATTCCTTCTCGCCTCTTCGAAGAGAGAAGAAGAAGAAGAAAAGGAAAGATTTGAGCAAGAGCGCGATGGGAGCTCCGATTCGACCTGATGATCTCATAAAGCTTAACCCAGCTACACGACGCGTAATGGAAGCGACAGACTGATGCTTGACTTTTGGGGTCTTGTTTCTCACATCACCCCTTGCTTTCTTTATGCTACAGTGGAGCTTTCTGGAAAGTGCCATGGTGATGCCAGGTCCCAGGAACTGCCGCGATGACACGCTTGATGACATCTCTCTCTCTCTCTCCACTCTCTCTGCTCTCTCTGACATCTCTTCCCCCCTTCCCAACACCCCCCGAGAAAATATTGGCTGGGTTCGACACTCCACGTCAGCGAGATGTAAGACCATTCAAAATTCGACACGTGGCTCCATGTGTAAATGGCGTCAGAGGTCCAAAATTCGCTCGGCTCGGCGCGCTCTCTCCTCTGCTCGAGAGAACGCACGGAGAAAAGACAGAACAGTAAAAGCGCACTCCCGCTCAAGAAAAACCTCTCTCCTTTTTTCAATTTCCAAGGGCTCTCTCTCTCCTCACGTTCTTTCCTTCGCACTCCCGCTCAAGAAAAACCTCTCTCCTCTTTTCAATTTTCAAGGGCTCTCTCTCCTTTCACGTTCTTTCCTTCGTCTTCCTCCCTCATCGGCGACGACCCAAGCGAAAAGCTTGCTCAGAATCAGCAGCAACGGGCTCCGGCCATCAAGGAACGCGATGGTGACCCTAAGCGGAAGCATGGGGTGCAATTCTACCTGGCGGAGATCTCCCTCCGCGGACTCCTTCCTTCGTCTTCCTTCCTCATCGACAACGACCCAAGCGAGAAGCTCGCTCAGAGTAAGCAGAATCAGCAGCAACAGACCTTGTCCATCAAGCAACGCGATGGCGACCCCGAACGGAAGCACGAGGTGCGATTTGACCTGGTGGAGATCTCCCTCCGAGGACCGCGACCCCTTCTTCTTGCCCGTCGGTCTGTCTTGACTGAGATCTTCCTCCGGGGGCTGCGACTCCGTCTTCCTGCTCGCTGATCTGTTTATGTTCCGCAAGGGGTTAATAGATCGTGGTCTTTTTTTGCCATTTTAGTTTGCAGCTGACCATCTCTCTCTGCGCGTATCTGGGCAGGCCACACTCTCCACCATCTTTGCCCATCTCCCCTCCCCTCCCGCCTTCCTCCATACTTTCATAACTTCCCCTTTCCTGCTTGACCCTTTTCCTCTCTCTCTCTCTCGAAGCGAGCTTGGGACGCATAACAATGGAAGCCGCTGACAAGGCCGCGGAAAAAGCAAAAGCCGATTCCGTCTCACATGAACTGAACCCCATCTTGCGGAGGATGATGTGAGAGAGATATTGGATGCCATGCCGATCGAGGAGGTCGCTGGTGACAGCATTCATGAAGGGTTTGCTTGTTGCTCGTGGGGATATGCAGACACGCCCCCGAGATTTGGGAAATCGTCGGCCTAGACTTCCTTCTGTTTCATGGAGCACCATTTGGCTCTTTGCATTGTTCTTTTCCTGTCTGTAACCGAGGTCTAAAATTGATCATGGGGATCTCGATGAAAAAATAAAACGAGGGATTGTTAAGTCCCTTGGATCTGGAAGGGAAAGCATGTAGCTAAGTCCCTAAGTTTGAAGAAATGTGCTATTTTCTGAAATAATCATCAATAATAATGTTGCAATTTGCTGTTGTTTGTTACCATTTTGCAGATTTCTAGCTTTATGGTACACAATGTAGAATGCTCTTCCATGTTGGTATATTTTTTAAAAACTTTTGTCACTTATCGAACCCATTTATAATTTAACGACATTGTTCGTCTAACTTACCAACGTGTTCATTTGCTCGCTTCAAATGTACCAACTTCTCTTATAATTTACCAACATTGTTTGTCCAACTTACTAACCTTTTAGAATTTGGCGTATACAGTTGCCTTTATAATTTGCTTTGTTTTTGTTTCATCTATCATGGCATTGTTTGCCATTTTGTCGTCTCCAATAATGAGCTTGCGGGGCTTGTTCAGTTATTCTCATGGCATTATCAACCTAAAAGGATGAAGGCGACACCATCATCTGTTCAAATCGTGCTAGTCAGCGTTTTTCTATTGCTCGGAATTAGCACATCAATTTAAGAAAAGCAGGTTCATTCTACCCAGATACAATAATCTAATCGAAATTTTCTGGCAAAATGGAAGAAAATTGTAAATCATTATAGCAAAACACAATCCAAGAATCTTTGGTATCATAATAAGCAGCAATTTCTAGTATCAAGGCAAGTATTCTATGCAACAGAGCAAGAACCGTTCACCCGCAAAACCTTGATCTTAAAATTAAGCAAAAGCAAGGAAGCAATGTGAAAATTAGGATCTCTAACGCCGGCCGAAGCTTGATTCACTAATGATCACAAATGTGTCATTGGATTTAAGCATTTCATTTACATACACAGCAGGTATATTTGAAATTCAGTGATGACAACTGATTCTGCATAGAGCTTCGCACGTTTTTTGGACAAGAAAAAAAGAAAGAAAAACAAAGAGAAAGATGGGGTTCAGTTCATGTGAGACGAAATCGGCTTTTGCTTTTTCCGCGGCCTTGTCAGCGGCTTCCATTGTTATGCGTCCCAAGCTCGCTTCGAGAGAGAGAGAGGAAAAGGGTCAAGCAGGAAAGGGGAAGTTATGAAAGTATGGAGGAAGGCGGGAGGGGAGGGGAGGGGAGATGGGCAAAGATGGTGGAGAGTGTGGCCTGCCCAGATACGCGCAGAGAGAGATGGTCAGCTGCAAACTAAAATGGCAAAAAAAGACCACGATCTATTAACCCCTTGCGGAACATAAACAGATCAGCGAGCAGGAAGACGGGGTCGCAGTCCCCGGAGGGAGATCTCAGTCAAGACAGACCGACGGGCAAGAAGAAGGGGTCGCGGTCCTCGGAGGGAGATCTCCACCAGGTCAAATCGCACCTCGTGCTTCCGTTCGGGGTCGCCATCGCGTTGCTTGATGGACAAGGTCTGTTGCTGCTGATTCTGCTTACTCTGAGCGAGCTTCTCGCTTGGGTCGTTGCCGATGAGGAAGGAAGACGAAGGAAGGAGTCCGCGGAGGGAGATCTCCGCCAGGTAGAATTGCACCCCGTGCTTCCGCTTAGGGTCACCATCGCGTTCCTTGATGGCCGGAGCCCGTTGCTGCTGATTCTGAGCAAGCTTTTCGCTTGGGTCGTCGCCGATGAGGGAGGAAGACGAAGGAAAGAACGTGAAAGGAGAGAGAGTCCTTGAAAATTGAAAAGAGGAGAGAGGTTTTTCTTGAGCGGGAGTGCGAAGGAAAGAACGTGAGGAGAGAGAGAGCCCTTGGAAATTGAAAAAGGAGAGAGGTTTTTCTTGAGCGGGAGTGCGCTTTTACTGTTCTGTCTTTTCTCCGTGCGTTCTCTCGAGCAGAGGAGAGAGCGCGCCGAGCCGAGCGAATTTTGGACCTCTGACGCCATTTACACATGGAGCCACGTGTCGAATTTTGAATGGTCTTACATCTCGCTGACGTGGAGTGTCGAACCCAGCCAATATTTTCTCAACACCCCCCCCTCTTTCCAGGTGGAGAGAGAGAGAGAGAGAGAGAGAGAGAGAGAAGACTTTGGGTTGACGGAGGTTGGAGAAAATGAACTAATGTTCTGAGAGAGAGAGAGAGAGAGAGATCTGCAACGACTGACCGGGACGAGGGTGGGTGTCGGATGTCGCTGTTTTGTTGTTTAGCGATCTTTCTGTCGCATTGCGTTCGGGGGAGGTGCCATGAGTATCGTGGTTGGGTCGGTAGATAGAGGTCAGTCGCATGGGAAGATCCTTTTTTTTTTTTTTCAAGATTTTATTTCACGAATTTTGGATTTTACCAAGTTGTAATATACGCACCAAAAGAAAAAGTTAATAAACTTCCAATTCAAACTGACATTGATGTAGCACCAAAAGTGGTTAATATTTCAAGGTAAAAGCAATGAAATTTACCTATAGACTCAAAGGTTGAAAAAACCAGTAAAATGAAAAGAATGCGATTAAAGTTGCAACCACAAAAATATGGACATCAATATCAAGTAATTCTAATATCAAAGAGAAAATGAAGTACTATGGCACCACATTTAGGTTAAAATTTGTGGCGCTTGAATTTTTTGCCATAATATAAATGGTTAGGTGATGGAGAAAAAAACAAAAATCATTTTTCCTACGGAAAAAAGCATAAATTTGAAATCTTGATGGTGAAACTCTAGAAGCCCAAAGGTAAACAAATCCAAGAGGAAAGTGACAAGAAAAAAAAATTAAGAAGGGGATTATCTTGAAAAGTGTCGATTTAACCATTTATTAAGAAACCAAATAACGAAAGTCTTTAATTTTTAACCATGATTTTTTACATGTTGTGTATAATTAGATAAGATTTTTATAATAATACAAATAAAACAAGGCACACAAAACCTAGGGATGAGAAAAAAAGGTTTGCCTATTACTATTCCAAAAAGGTTGCAATTGAAGTCTGACCAGGGAAAATTGGAAGTCTAGATCACGTAGTTCTTTTTAGGTTTAAATTCTTCGCACTTGAAATTTTTTACCATGAGACAAATGGTTGGGTGATAGAAGAAAAAGTAATCAAAAGCATTGTCCCATAAGAAAAACCGATTAATAAGAAATCTTGATGGCAAAAGCTCTAGAAATTCAAAGGTAAACAAATTCAAAAGGAAAATGAAAGAAAAAGGAAAAACAATCAAAGAGGGGATAATGTCCAAAGATGCTGTCTAATCATGGTATGGTTCTTTCACACGGTGAGTAATTAGATAAGATTTCTATAATAATACAAATAAAATGAGGTTTGCCAATTACCATCCAAAGGAGAGTTCATTGGTTTCATTATCACCAACACCTTTAAAACTTTTGACTATTTCCAATATGCAATCACGGGCAAAATCAATATGAACCGTCCAATTAGGAAAAAGATGGAAAAAAAAAAAAAGAGAAAAGGATTTACGTGCTTGCCGACTGAGGGAAGACTCCATACGGTCAACTTTTCCCCTTCCACGGAGCAACTCTTCAAAAGAGAAAAGAGAAAATATTTAAAAAAAAAAGACGAGTATGACCAAAAGAAAAAGTTTGCCGGTGACATGACCACATCGATCCACATCCATCTCTCTCTTGAACTTAGCCAAAATATAGTTGGCATTCACCCATAGTTTAAAGTTCATAGTAAAAGGAGCTTAAACCCTTCATTTCTAAACTCGAGCTCATCGCACAACATCTTAATTTTTTTTAATTCTTATATGAACTTACTAACTTTAAATCAAGTGATTTATCAAACTTTTCTCCAAGTGAGTTATCAATTAATTTTGGATTCTTAACTCTTATTTTGAGTTAGTCACTAGGCTAATACCAGAAGATCGGTGCTACATTTATCCTTAATTAAGTTTCGTGTCTCAAAAAAATCATAATGGTTAATCTCTAATTAGTTTTCATGTCACAAAAAATATCGACCAATGTTTCCTTCGTCAGCTTTTGTTCAATATTCTAAATAATTATGAGCATGGAAACACTTTTGGTAAACAATTTGGATGATCGATGTATGACTTGATTCCTCATGAAAATTCACCATAGATGAGTCTTTTAAACGACATTGTTTTTGGGAAGTCAGATCTAAAACATAAACTTAAATTGAAAAATCTGCTAAAATTTACTAATTTGTGCTAAGAGCTCCCTCACCTTTCAAAAAGTGAGGAAATGATTGCAAGAGATGATAAATTAGAAAAAAAAAAACCAAATAAAAGTTATTAAGAATTTAAACGAGAAGTAACCCAAAAGAAGTTGGTTGTTATAACTGGAGAAAATTGGTAAATAATCAAAAGAAAGACTGACAAATTCATGTGGGAGTTAAGTAAATTTAGGCCAGTAGTAAGGATGATAAGTAAAAGATAGTAAGAAAACTTGATAACTTGTAAATTGGAAAAAATTTCTAATAATTTTATAACAAATAAGTTACTGGAAAATGGGGTGATTGGTAACTTATCTAATCAATAGTTTTTTAACATGGACGAGATGTTTCAAATTTCTACCAGCACAAATTTTTTTCTTTTAATGAAACAAAAGAATCATCCCAACGCAGTATTCTGCTAGGTAGGTGTGTTTTCTTTTTTCCATAGACAAGGTAACATCATCCTCATGTAAGAATATACCTACGGAAAAACCATCTCTCTCTCTCTCTCTCTCGAAAACGGAACCATGAATGCAAAACCTTCAAAGAAGAATCAATGGCGAGATGCATGCGGCATATCCAAATGCCAAATCTCTAGTATGGACAAAATAATGTCTATTGGCAGCATGTGAGCCATATGTTGTGGAAAGCAAATAATCGAACATTAAAATAGACAAAATAAATAAAATAAATCAAACATCGGATTTATGTGATTCAATCATAGTGATTTACGTTTACGGAGCGAGCAATAACAAATTCCACTATGGATGAAACGATATAATGGAGATTATAATCATACTCGAGTCATTTAAACATTCCTAGTGTTTTCGAAGCCCCAATTACACCTGATATCTTAATTAGTGTTTTGCCTCGAAATTCCTCGTGACATAAACCTTCAATCTCGCAGAAATTAAATAGATCTTAGGCTCTATTTGTTTCTGGCGGTCTTCAGACTTTGACGGAAGAGTCTGCAAGTCTTCAGACTAGACTGATGAAAACGTTTTGTCAACTTCAAAACACATAAGGAAGTTTTCTCTAACAATCTCCCCCTTTTTGATGATAACAAAACTTTCCTGCAGATTTGGAAATTTTTGACCTGCAAGACAATACTCAAGCAAACAAGGATATCTCATAAAAGATAAATGAGTTAGGATCAATATCGAATCTGCATCCACAAGAAATAGGTTAGTCCTGTAAAAACAACTATCTTTGTCATGAGTACCAATAATGCTTAAGATACTGCAATGCAAACATTTAAATGGTTAAACCACAATCCAAAAACCACAACAATCCAAAAGTCACAACTTCACAACCAGACAAAAGTTTAAAGTCAAAAACAAATCTATTAAATCAAATCTGCACTTCTCCTCCTTTTTGTCAGCATTAAAAAAAGGTAGAGACGAAAACGAGAATTAATTTAAGATTGTTTTGGAACGCGAACAAGCTGGAAATCTCCCATTGACTTGACAGTCTCCTCCAGCTTTCTTAAATCCTCCTTTACTCGTGCTAATTCCTCACCCTTGGCAGTTGCTTGAATTTGAAGATTAAGGGCCTGAACATGATTGAGCAAAGATTCTAAAGAGGCTTGATAAGCATTTTGCATATACTAAAATTCGTATCCCAATGCATAGATTTGACCTCGCATCTCCATAAGAATATCAAGCAATCTTCTAAAGTCTGCTGAGTTGTCAGTTTGAGTGCTTGCTTCAGCATGATCAGATTGAGGAGATGATGGCACATCAGCATGAGCATCCAGATTTGGAGATGATGCCTCATGACCTTCTTCAGGGAAGTGAGAAGCATATACATCTTCTAGATTGGCAGGAGAACGACTGACATCATCACTAGTAAAAGCAAGAGAAGGAGTACATCTTTTCTCAGCAGCTCCCCCTGTTTCAATGCCTTCAGGTGGAGAGAAGTACTCTTCATGTTATGTTTCTTCTTCAGTGATAGGATGGCCTTGTTCTCCTTGTTGCTCCTTTTCTGCATCTCCTTTTTCCTCCGTTTCCTTCCTCATCGATTCCCTTTCTTCACTCCTCTTCTCTGTCTCTTCTGGATCTTCTCTATCCTCTATCTCTGGAACAGAACGCTGCAACTTCCTTAAGGCAAGAGCGGAGATGGTAACATCATCATCATCATCTTCTTCATCCTACAAGATGATCGCTCTTCTTCTTTTAGATGGAGCTATCACGGGCTCCTTGCCTTTCCGCTTTGCAGCCACAAAGTCTTGATGAGATTGGATAGGAGTCTTCTCCTTGAATTTCTCTAGAGCCTTGTTTAGCTCTTTTAGACGCATCTTAGAAACCATCTTCAGCCCTACCACCATTTGATCACATGTCCGAACACACAGAATTCTTAGAGGTTGAATGTTAAAGTGTCTGAATAGCTTAGTAACAAGTGTTGAATAGGGAAGTTGACCCTTGTCCTTCACCATTGATCTATACATGTGAAATATGATAGCATGCGGCAGAAAGAACTTTTTACCAGCATTGATAGCGTACATCAGATTTGCTTCTGAATAGGAGACGTCAGTCTTTGATGTGGATTTGCATCTAAGACAGATGATCATAATCTTGTGAAGCAAGATATTCGAAGCATTCATCCTCGAATAGGAAATTCGGCCTTCTACCATTCTATCTTGAACAAGCTCCACTGTTGCACGACCAATAGACACGCTAATTGATTGAAATAACCCTCTCTCTACTCCAATCACATCAGCCAGAGTGTCCATGTCAACCACATAATCTTGGTCTCTAACACTGAAAGAAAATCTATTTGCAAGATGCGTTCAAAAAACTTAAAATGGAATAGAAATAAGCAGAAAGTTCTGGATGGGCTATAGTAGAGTCAGAGCAAAAGCGTTCAAGTTGTAGTAACGTAAATTTCTCCCGCAATTTCACATTCAGAGAGTCAAGAAAATCGAAATCCACTTTTCTTGGGTTCAACACCCCTCGCTTTAACAACTTAGAGTAAGTATGCTTGTGTTCCTCAAAACGAAACAGATCTGATTTTGTTTCTCGAATGTTCACAGCAATACCTATTCTAGGCTTAAAATGAGTAAACATATTTTCATCATCATTTCCATCAGGCTGACTAACTCCTCCAAAACGTGGATCACTTGGGAAATTTGCAAAGGTCCTATCTGCAGAACCAGCAGGAGCAATCCTCAAATATTCCATTATTTGCAAAAAGTGGGTTTCATTTTTGTACCCATTTTATTTCAAAAACTCGTCAATGATGGTCATTGGAGAGCCTCCATTCTTTAAGGCAGAATAAAATTTGAAGTTAAAAGCAGGCTTTTGAGTTCTTACGGGTTCAGCATCTTTGATAACTTCTTCCTCCGTTTGTTGCTAAACATTATGTGGTCTAGCCTGAGGAGAATGGCGCGATTGAGAATGTTGTGGATTCTGCTGTTGCCTTGGAGATTCTTCTTGCTCGGTAAGATCAAAGTGCATAGGACCCTCAGTCATATGCTATGGTCCCCTGCTTGCAATCCTTGAAGACTTTCTTTGGAAAGACATTCTCATAGTCTTTGAGAGTTTCCGAACTCGATTCGCGAGAAAAATGAAAACTTTAAGGATTAAACTAGGGAGAAAAAGTAAGAAGGTGAAGTTCTGTGCTTTTAGGGTTTGTAAGTTGAAAGGAGAAGAAGAACAGTAAATAAAGCAATCGAACCGGGGTATACAAATCGTCACAAATAATAAAAAAAAAAAGCCTTTTAAAAAATAACTGCCTTGTTGAAAATAGATAACTGCCATAAAAATATAACTTCTTTTTCAAAAATGAATGATTGCTATAAATACAAAAATTTGGAAAGATAATATCAATCAATTACAGATTAATAGACAAACATATCTTTACGAAGGATAAATTTCTAAAATTGAAATAACTTACAGTCGAGATCCTTGATCTTCTGAGTCTGAACATCTTTTGGCTTTTATCCCTGAGTTTGAGCTTCTTCAGACTTTATAATATTAAGCTTGTGTCGAATAGACTCAAATTTATTTTTCTCTAGTGGTTTTGTAAAGATGTATGTCAGTTGATTCTTTGAGTCAATGAATTGATTTAGGATTTCTCCATTTTGAACATGGTCTCTTATAAAGTGATGTCGAATTTCTATATGCTTTGCTCTTGAATGAAGAATTGGATTCTTGGTAAGATTAATCGTGCTTATATTGTCACATTTGATCTCAGTGCATGAGTCTTCGATTCCAAAGTCTCTCAACTGCTGTTTTATCCATAAGATTTGAGAACAACAACTTCCAAGAGCCACATACTCTGCTTCTGCTGTTGAGAGAGCAACCGTACTTTGCTTCCTTGTGAACCAAGATACTGTCCTATTTCCAAGTAATTGACACGTACCTGAGGTGCTCTTTCTATTAACTCTACATCCAGCAAGATCTGCGTCTAAGTATCCAAGAAGAGTTAAATCTCCATTTTTAGGATACCATAGACCTAACATAGAGGTTGTTGCAACATATTTGATGATGCGTTTCGCATCACTTAGATGAGATTCTTTGGGATCTGATTGAAATCTAGCACAAATGCAAACACTAAACAAAATGTCAGGTCTAGAGGCAGTAAGATAAAGAAGTGAACCAATGATACTCATGTATAGCTTCTGGTCAACTTTCTTTCCTCATTCATCTTTACCTAGCTTCGAGGAACTTGACATTGGTATATCAGTCTTTTTGCAATTCTCCAAACCGAATTTATTAACAAGTTCTTTAGCATATTTTTCTTGATGAATGAAAATTTCTTCCTTCAATTGTTTCACTTATAGTCCGAGAAAGAAATATAGTTCACCCATCATGCTCATCTCAAATTCATCCTGCATAGACTTAGAGAATTTCTTGCACAGATTTTCGTAAGGAGATCCGAAAATAATATCATCAACATAAATTTGAACAAGTAGAAAATTTTTACCTTCTCTTTTAATAAATAGAGTGGTGTCTACTTTACCTTTCACAAAGCCACTTTGGATTAAAAACTTACTTAACCTTTCATACCAAGCTCAAGATGCTTGCTTTAATCCATATAGCACTTTTTTAAGTCTGAATACATAATCTGGTTTCCTTGGGTCTTCAAAACCGGGATGTTGTTCCACATAAACTTCCTCTTGAATGAATCCATTCAGGAATGCACTTTTGACGTCCATTTGAAATAGCCTGAAATTTTTATAGCAAGCAAAAGCAAGTAATAAACGAATTGCTTCTAACCTTGCCACTGGTGCATAAGTTTCATCATAGTCTATCCCTTCTTCTTGCGTATATCCCTTGGCCACGAGTCTTGCTTTGTTCCTTATGACTTTTCCTTTTTCGTCCATCTTGTTCCTGAAAACCCATTTAGCTCCAATAATAGATTTACCTTTTGGTTTAGGAGTTAATTCCCAAACATCATTAACACTAAACTGCCTGAGTTCTTCTTGCATAGCTTCAATCCAGCTTTCGTCAGTTAAAGCTTCTTCTATGTTTTTGGGTTCTATTTCAGAAATAAGAGTCACAGAGCTAGACTCTTCATGCCTTTTAGATCTTGTCCGTATCCCTTCATCGATGTCACCAATGATGAGTTCTTTGGGATGACTAGACTTGTGCTTCCAGTTGTTAGTTGGTCTGACAGTCTGCTCATCTTTTTCTTCATTTGATTCTTCAAAATTCGTTCGTTGTTGACCTTCTGTAGTTTGAGCTACTTCAGAGAAATTAGACTTTGTAGAGTCTGGAGGAGGTTCAGATTCTTCAGGTTGAGTCTGAACCAATTGATTTTGTATAAAGTCTTGAAATTTGATATTCATTGATTCTTCCACAGATTGAGTCTTCTTGTTGTATACTCTGTAGGCTTTGCTGGTGGTTGAATATCCAAGGAAGATTCATTCGTCTGATTTTTATTCAAACTTACCAATGCGATCATTTGCATTTTTCAAAATAAAACATTTGCAGCCAAACACATGAAAATAGGAAACAATTGGCTTTTTTCCTTTGAACAACTCATAAGGAGTTTTCTCGAAATTGACCTTAAGAAAACTCGTTAATGATATAACATGCTGTAGAAACTGCTTCAGCTCAAAAATGAGAAGAAATGTTACTTTCAATTAAGAGAGTTCTTGTCATTTCTTGCAAAGATCTAGTCTTTCTTTCCACAACTTCATTTTATTCTGGAGTATATGGCGTAGAGAAAACATGCTTTAAACCACATTCGTCACAAAAATTTGCAAAGTCTTGATTCTCAAACTCACCTCCATAGTCTATCCGAATGCTTGTTATAGTATATCCTTTCTCATTTTGAATTTTCTTAGCAAATTTTGAGAAATGAGAGAAAGCTTCAAACTTACTTGATAAAAAGAATACCCAAGTATAGCAAGAATAGTCATCTACAATTACCAAGCAATATTTCTTCCCACCAATACTTTGTGTTCTGGTTGGTCCAAAGAGATCCATATGCAGAAGCTGCAAAACATGATTAGTTGAAACTTGATTTATAGGTTTAAAGGAATTTATTACCTGTTTTCCCAAAGCACATGGTGTGCATAACTCTGACTTTTGAAATCTTAGGTTGGGCAGTCCATGAACAAGCTTTTTGGAGGAAATTTTGGCTATCTACTTCATATTGATATGGCCAAATTTTCTGTGCCAAAGATTTTCTTCATCTTGAATAGAAATTGAGCACTGAGAGCTTTCTGATTTGATATCCAGCAGATAAATGTTTCCATGTCTTCGACCAGTAAAGGATTGAGACAAATCCTTACTAGTTCCTGAACATATGCCTTCTTGAAAATTGATTGTGAATCCAATATCACACAATTGGCTTATACTGAAAAGATCATAGTTCAAGCCTTCCACCAAGGAAACATTATTGATTGTGAGACTCCCAATCTTGACAGTTCCACATCCAATAATTATTCCTTTGCCCTTTCCACCTAAAGAAACTTTTCCACCATTTATTTGGGTAAGTTTTATGAAACAATTTGAATCTCCCGTCATGTGTCTCGAACAGCCACTATTCAAATACCATTTGATCTTTTTCTTGATAGTGACCTGCAATTACGAAAGGATTTCAAGTTCTCTTTGGTACCCACATTTTCTTGGGTCCAGGGGAATTAGTTCCAAAAATAGTCTTTGCCCAGTTTCTCTTAATAGGTTTCCAAACTTTAGGACAATCCTTCTCAAAATGTTCCGAGTTGTTACACTTTGAACATTTAAGAGCACTTCGACCAACAGATTTTATAAAAACTTTTTGAAAATCATTTCTGTAAAAAGTTTTAGTAGGTCTTTGTTTGATTATTTCCTTTACTTTTGGGAAATCAATTAAAGTAACAGTTTCCGGTGTCATTCCCAAACCTGATTTATAAAAATAAGGTATTTGAATTGAAAGAATTTTATCAAGCTTTTCAGATCCATTTGAAAACTTTTTTGAGATATTTGAAATGTCTTCTTTCAGGAGAATGTTTTCTTTTGAAAGAAAATCTTCATTTTCTTTTGAAGTTTTAAAATTGTTGTTCAGACTTTCAAATCTTTCTTTCCAAAAAATTTCTTGTTGCCTCAGTATAGAATTTTTCTTTTTTAGTTCGGAAATCTTTTTAAGAGATACCTTAAGGCTAAGACAGAGTTCATCAATATACTTTGAAACTTTAATAGGAATTTAAAGTTACTTACCTCAATTTCCTTGTCAGAATCTGAGTCTGAGTCTATTTTAGAGTTTGAGTCTGATTCTGAATTTGCCATCAGACAAATGTTGGCATATTCTTCATCACTCTCTTCACATTCTGTGTTGCTCCAAGTCTCTGCTTTGAGAGCTTTCTTGAATTTCTCTGTATTTCCTTTCTTTTTCTTCAATAGAGGACGCTTGGGTCGATGTGTCCTTTCTTCTTGCATTCGAAGCAAATCACGTCTTTGTTGAACTCATTCTCTTCAGTTGCTTTATTCTGAGATCTTTGAGTATTTTGCTTTCTCCAGTTGTACTTTCTTCCTTTTCTGTTTAACTTTATGAACTTCCTTATCATGAGTAATAATTCTTCATCATCCAGATCATCTTCAGAATCTGTAACATCATAATCATCATTAGACTTTAAAGCAATTGACTTTTTACCTTTTGGACCTTCTTCTTCATCGATTTGCTCCACTTCATAAGATTGAAGTGTGCCCACTAATTTGTCGACAGATAAAGGTGCAATCCTTTGTGTTTCTCTAATGGAAGTCTTGATGTGATTTCAGTCTTTAGAAAGTCCTCGTAGCAACTTGTTGACTTTGATTTGCCTTGAGATTGGTTGACCATGATATGCAAGACCATTTACAATCTCTGTAAAACAGCTAAACATATCAATGATGATTTTTCCTAGCTTCATTTTGAAAGCTTCATATTGCCCAAGAAGAATGTTGATCTTTGTTTCTTTAACTCGATCGGTTCCTTCATAGGTAACGTGCAACCTATCCCAGACTTATTTTGCTGTTTCACAGGATGAAATTCTGTTATACTCAGTAGGAGATAAGGCACAGTATAAGGAATAGATAGCTTTTGCGTCAAGAGCTTGTCTCTTGGTTATCTCTTCTTGTGTCATCTCTCTAGCATCTGTCACTTCCTTCCCTCTTTCTGAAGTTGATGTTATTGTAGGGATAACTCCTTTTTTCCACCACATCCCATTCAAGGGGATTTTTCGATCTTAGGAAAGCTTTCATCTTGTTCTTCCATACGTTGTATTCCTTCCCATCAAAGTAAGGATGTCTGGTGTTGCTTTGACCTTCAACCAATCTTGGAGCCAAAATACTAGCCATAGATCTTTAGCTTAAGAAGTAAAACACTTCAATAAATAAGCACACATGCTCTGATACCAATTGAAAGGGGCTAGTGAATACACCTAAAAGGGGGTGAATAGGGTGAATATGTGTATAAAAGAATTTTCGCAGGACTTAAAAAGATATTTTTGGTTTCAGTATATGTTGACAATAAGACAGGATTCAACTTTTAAATGAATGAACAACAAGTAAGCATAAATAAGAAGTTCAGGGATAAGAGAAAATAAACATAGAGTTTATAGTGGTTCGGTTTAATCCAAGCCTACGTCGACTCTCCCGCACTGAAAGCCCACCGGCTGGATTTCACTATGAATCAAAAGAGTCGTTACAGTATCACGTCCTTGATTCCACAATGTAGAGACTTTGCTACACTTCCTCAAGGTCTCACAAGTATCTAAACTCTCTTTTGAGTACAAATTTCTCGCTCAACAATTGAATCAATTAAGAACAAGGAGCTTCAGACTTTGGAATTTCTCTATCACGCACACACTCGAATAACTAAAGCTTCTTTCTTATATACTCTTTCATGCCTTCATGTCCGTTGGCACCTTCCAAAGGAGTTCTTCCAATCTATCCATTGGACGGAATCAATTAAGGAGATCTCAAGTTACTTAAGGAATGTGATGATAGCCCACCAATCCTGCTCGCCCATACAATCAGGATCTAGGTTTACATAAGTAGAACCTTCCAAGTATATATTGCCAATCAACGAATCCAATTTACTCGTATCAAATTCAAAACGAATAAAAGATCTTGAGATGCTATCTCCAGCCGTGAGAAACTTCTTTAGCCGCTCGAATCAAATCCTTAAATAAATACTCCATTCAGCATAAGTCTTCTTCGTCGGTCTAGTAACTGTCAATGAGGGAAGACTTTAAAACTTGAATCTAGCGGTCTTCAAACTTTGACGGAAGAGTCTGCAAGTCTTCAGACTAGACTGATAGAAACATTTTGTCAACTTCAAAACACATAAGGAAGTTTTCTCCAATAAGGCTCAGATTGCATTTGCGATATACGATTATGAATTAACGGCGTACGTGCCCAAAGTATTTGATGTTTTTGCATTTGTTGAAGACTAATGGTGATGGGTGCTTTGCTTTTCTTCTTAGCGTCCATCAAAGTCTCTTCTCTCTGCAAGTTCTTCTTCTTCTTCAAAGTTTCTGGTTCAGGGACATCATCACCTTCATTGTCGGAGGAGGAGCTTTCTTCAGAGTCTGTCCCTTTCAATCATCACCATCGAGAATGCAGAATTTCTCTTTCTTGTCATCATTCTTTTTTTTTCGTGAAATCAATGCAGAAGAGGACGTGCGACAATGCGCCGAAGCGATGGGCAACAAAGGGTAAGCGAGACAGTCGCGAATTTTGAAGCAACGTAAAATTGTTTCAACCAGAAAAGAGAAGAAAAAATGACATAAAACTCCGAAAAAAACAAAACGATGTTCCTTTCTTTTTTCCTTTTTCTTTCCTTTTATTACATAACCTATCACTAACTCTGGAATCGAAACATCTCAACATGGTATGATTCTCCAATCAAGACGTAAAACTACGAAAAAACAGAGCAATCGCATCTCACTTAGATTAATATATTCGTGGGATATTCATGATTTATCAATTTAAGATTGGACTCATCGTCATCTGAACATGCTGCTAACCAAGTAAGGATAATTCGACTCATGCCCTGATGTCACTAAAATCTGCACTCCTAGTTGTTTGCAAAGTGTTCGTATTCGTTGGAAGAAGAACAAGAAGAAAGGTCCCAATCCTAAAGGGTCAACGCAGCAAAGCTGAAAGATGGCTTCCTGTCAAGCTGGAAGAGACCTGGGATGCCGTGAGCTGGTTCAACAGCCATGTGTTCATGTAGAGCTTCTGCTGCTGGATTTGTCAAACAGCACGCTAGCGTTGAGGAACGGGGGTTGGTTCGGTTGGGGGACTACACGGTTTTTGTCGTGGAGCATCTCGACGACTCCAGACATGGGCGGTCGCAATTCCATCCAGGTTTGAGTGCACAGAAGGCCTATTTGGAGCACATTCGATGCCTCCAGGATGGGGAATTTACCTTGTAAGGCCGGATCAATGCACGCGGCTAAATTCTTTGACTTGTAATGCTTCCATACCTGCAAAGCAATCATGAATTTCCATGGATCCCTTATATCTGAAGATAAATCTACTAGCACTAACGTAGAAACCAACGATAGAGTTTGTTGGGAAAATCAAAAGAAAAATTAGATAATCCTAGTGGGGTGTGGCCAGGAAAGTAAATGTCTGTCTAAGTTCTCACGATCGAAGGGACAAGCAACCTTACCGACTGTAATACCGAGCTCGACCCCCGTGTGTATACACTATTCTTCCTACCACTCAAGATTTCAAGAACCAGCACCCCAAAAGCATAAACATCGGCTTTCTCCGTTAGCTGTCCCCTCATAATATATTCAGGCGCCATGTAACCGCTGCATAGTCAATCGTCTTTTAGATATAAACCATACTTAGCTCAAAGAAAATGTGAAGTGCAAGGGAAGGATGATAGCGAAACCCCTCTGAGGGGCCAAACTTGTCAGATTAAGGAAATAGAAAGTGCCAACTATGGTTTCGAGCAGGCTGGTAATGAAAAGGCATTCTTACAGTGTGCCCGCGATTTCTGTGCTAAGATGAGACTTATCCAAAGCAATGCATCGGGCGAGCCCAAAATCTGAGATTTTCGCTATGAGATTTTCATCGAGGAGGATGTTGCTGGTTTTTATGTCCCGATGGATGATTTTCACTCCACAACCTCCATGAAGATATGCAAGGCCCTCAGCTGTTCCTATGATGATGTGCAGCCTCTCCTCCCAAGTTAGGACGGGAGTCGCATCGTTGACTACAACAACAGATTCTATTCACTTATTTAGAAAGACAAGCAGAGTGGAGTGGGACAGACATAACTGAAGAAGGCAAGACACTAATGGAGCAGATTTTTGAAACCTTCGACTCAAAAATCATAAGATGGAAGCATTGCTTGAAATACAAGAAGCTAGTTACTAAGAATATAAACTGAACAGATGCTCGTCGTGAAGGGTGGATCTCTTCTTGGCATCAAACGATGACTATGTAAGTGTGTTATGCAGTTATGCAACAACCAGCTACTTACCAAAAAGAACTAGATCAAGACTTCTTTTAGGAAGATATTCGTAGACGAGGAGGCTCTCTGGGCCTTCGATGCTGCATCCCAAAAGCCTCATGAGGTTCTTGTGTCGGATCCCACTGATCAGGTTCACTTCATTGAAGAAGTCATCCGCCCAATGGCATGTGTTGAACACCAACCGCTTAACCGCGACGACCTTCCCGTCGGGTAAAATCCCCTTGTACACGGAACCGCCGCCCCCTTGGCCCAGCTTCCTCGAGTCATCAAAGAAGTTGGTGGCCTTCTCCAATGTCTCGTACTTGAAATATAAGCTAAACTTGCTCTTGCTCGCTCGTAATTGCATGAGGTTATTTTGCACTGAATAAGGATGAATGCGAAATTCGTGTCATCAAGCTTGTGATCAAGAATTACTAAGAGATCATTTTACGCATTCGAACCGAATTGCTTACTTTGTTTCTTCTTGGAGTACTTTTTGTATCCAATGTATGCACCAATGAGAACAAGCGAAGTTGCTGCAGAAGCTGATGAGGTTATTGCTATGGTGATGCGGACCCTAGATGAACCTGCGAAATGATAAAGACAACATCAGGTTAAGATGAGCGAGTTCATTAATAATTCCAAAAATCTGGCAAGCATTGAATCATAAGATCAATCAAATTAAACTTACGGCGTGTTCATTTGGGGAAAAATTTCAAGAAAAAGGAAAAAATTTCTGGAAAATCATTTTTTAAGAAAATGATTAATTTTCCTTTATTTGGTGATATATGACTAAAAATGTTTTTTATTGTTTAAATCTCATTTGGAAAATGATTTCAATCTCTTGCAAAAAAAAAAAAAAAAAAAAAGAGAGTCATTTTTAAAATAATTTTTATTTGATTTTCTTTCTCTTTCCTTCTTCCTCCTCCACTAGTCGTCGGGCCTTGACAGGCCACTAGCATCATCGTCAAGGCCCAACAAGGGCCAACCTGACTAGCCTCGGGCAAGTTTGAGCTCGCTAGATCCTAAGGTTTATTGCAACGAGGCTGGCGAGGCTTAAGCTTGCCCGAGGTGGGTTTGCACCGCGATTGGCGAAGGAGGAAAAAGGAAAAGAAAGAAAATTTAAAAATCGATTTTTAAAATAAAATATTTAAAAATTCCACATGAGCAATTTTTGAAAGTGTATTCACCTTCTTAGATTGAGGAATTCACTTTTCTAATTTTATGCGTGTATATTTTCCTTGATCGGAAAGTGTTTTCAATTGATCAATCATTTTTGGCGAACTAAACGGATGAAAGTTCGGAAATTAATTTCGAGAAAACACTTTTCGTCAAACAAATGCACTCTTAGGTTATGTTCGTTTCGTGGATAATATTTTTCTAAAAAAGATTTTCCCTGGCATTCAATTCACTTAGGAAAATGAGTCAATGAAAAATATTTTTCTAGTCAACGTAAAACTATGATTTCATCTTTGAAAAAGTTGGAAAACATTTTCCAAAATATTATTAGGTATTAGTGCTTGAAATAAAACTCTACGTTTGAACATGAGAATCCCAACGCTAGTTCCCGAGTCTCCAACACTCAGGTTGGATCCATCAATGTTGGCCTCGAATCCATTGAGGTTGGGACCAAGTCTCTTGGGCACGAGTCCATTGAGACCAGACCTAGGTCAATTGAGGCCAAGCTCTCGATGCTTATACCTGGGTCCATCGAGGCTGAGCTCGAACCCCTAGTGCTTGTGCCCTATGCCTCAGCACTTGAGCCAGCATCCATAAAGGACGGGCTTGGGCCCTGAAACTTAAGCTTTACTCCCCAGCACTTAGGCTTGGGCCTTGAAACTCAAGCTTTAGTCCCCAGCACTTAGGCTCAAGTCCTGAATTAATGAAACTTCATTCTTATAAGAATATTTAAAAAAAAAAATAGAATTGCAATTATTTTTCTTTCTAAAAAAATCGAATTTTAAATTACTTTAAAAAATTGATTTTTTCTTTTTTTTTTTTTTTTCCTTTCTTTTTATATTTTGCTTCTGCCTCATATGATCACCGACCGCAGCGACGGCCAACAATTGACCACGGGCAAGGGATGAGCTCGTTGTTCTAGCAATGCCAAGGTCTTGTTGACCTTTGACGAGGCTTGAGCCTTGCCGATCTAGCTAGTCTCAAGCTTGATCTCACATGAGGTCAATCACCGATCGTCACCGTGGCTAGCGATTGGCTGAAAAAAAAAAAAAAAAAAAAAATAATAAAATAATTTGATATTTAAAAAATGAAAAGAGAAAATTTTTTAAAATATCATTAAAAGAAGTGCCTAAATCGACCAACATGAGGAAACCACAATTGGAAAAATCGAAATCTGACAGCAGACATAGAAGAGCGTCGGTTTTTCTTTAATGGCGAGGAAGCCATCTTTTAAGTCGGTAAACCAGAGATCAGGACACTGGTTGTTACCTCCGCTGTCGGGGACGTCGTAGAACTTTGTGGTCGAGTAACGGAGGAAGCATCCCGCGTTCATGGCCCGCGCTTCTTCTCCAGGTGCACAGCTTCTCGCCATCGAAGTTGCATTCTCCAAACAGACTCTGCAACCGCCGGCATCGAGCGTGCTCCAACACTGTGCCAAAGCATATACCCCAGCGACTCCTCCAACTCCGTCCTCCCCAGCCACCGCGAAGCCCTTGTTCCGCACTGCACTGGCCGAGACATTCCTCAGGACCCGGTCCACCCTATCGGAGAGCTCGGCTACTCTCTCTGCCGGGACTGTCAAATTGGAGCTACACTTGAGCATGTCGTGCGTTGGATCGACGGTCTCGTTGTAGAAGTCGTAACTGCCGTAACGGAGGAAGCAGCCGTCGAGGTAGAGCCGACCAAAGTTGGGGAGGCAGCGGGCGATCCGGATCCAGCTCTCGGCAAAGCAGAGGCGGCACTCGGTTTCAGTCAAGTCACCATGGCACTGGGTGAGGCCGTACACTGCTGGCGGCGGCGAGGCGATGGAGTACTTCGACCAGCGCTGGGCGGCGACACCGTCGGAGAGCTCGTTCATGGTGGCGATGAGGTCGGAGACGACGTTTCCAGCGACAATCCAAGTGGATTTCTCGCAGATGCGGCCCACTTCGGTGATTCGAGGATCGGAGACGGCGAGAGAGAAGAAGAACGAGGAGAGCGCGAGCAGAGGAAGGGCGATTGATGGGCTCGCTTCGTTCGACTTCATGGGCTCTGCTTGAGATATGCTCGTTTACCAAATTTTCGTTCTCTCAGTTCTCTTCAAAGAGAAAAGAAGAAGAAAAGGGAACGATTTGAGCAAGAGCGCGATGGGAGCTCCGCTTCAACCTGATGATCTCATAAAAAGCTTCAACCCAGCTACACCACGCGGAATCGGAGCGACAGACTGATGCTTGACTTTTGGGGTCTCCTTTTCACATCACCCCTTGCATTTTTCATGCTACAGTAGGACAGGGTTTTTGAAAATTGCCGCGGCATGTCTCTCTCTCTACTCTCTCTCTCTCTCTCTCTCTCTCTCTGAGAGTGGTGTTTTGTGTTTTTTGGTCGGTGGAATCCAGTGTTTTTTTTTTTTTTTTTTTGCCGGATGAATCCAGTGTTTGACGCGGCGAGAATGTTGGGGTTCCGAGACCTTTCGAGTCCGAGAATATTTTGAATAGAGGGTGGTCTAGACGAAGGACAGAGATCTGCAACGACCGAAGCGACGAGGGCGACGGATGTTGACGTCCATGTCGGCAGTTTTTTTTTTAAAATGATAAGATGATCATTTTTAATCTATTCTCAAAATAATAATGATTACAAAAAATCAAATAATAAATTATTATAAATTGTTTTGAAGTGCATCCCTTTAAAAATTTGTAACTCATAACAAGTTCTTATCACAAAAAAATAATAATAATAATAAACTAGTGGATAGGAAACTTGGAATATAGAACAAGTTTTTAAATTTTTCTTGGTTTATACCTTCATGTGATTATGCGGTACTCCAAGGTATTCGATGATGGTTGTGTAATCTGAAATCACTAGTCTAAGTTTTCATTGTATGACTGCGATTTTTACTTTGTTAATGTTTCATATTATTCATATATCTTAATATAAGTTATGATCAGTAAATTGTAGTTATACATGGTGGTAATTAAAGGTGATGATTCACTACAATTATTTAATTAATAATATAGGCGGAATCTAGAATTCACCCTGAAATTTGTGACGAGATAGGTTCTAGAGTATGCAATATAGGTTCCAGGTTCCAAATAATAAGAAATCTGTTTCAATGAGTAGGTTCCATATAAAATATGTACAAAATATGAAATCGCTCGTCCCTAAGTATCATGAATCTTATATTTGCACGATCGTGATTATGTTTGTTAGATAAGGTCCATCATTGGAAGGTTCTCTTTTTACCAAGGCGGGGCCAATCCATGTTCATAGTTATGCAAAGACCTTTAATTTGACTTTAGATGATCAAATTTGGCCTCAAGTGTTTCAGACGAGATTCCCCTGCATTTTTCATACATGTACATTTGACTTTTCTAGTCCCATGGTTGCGGCCACGAGGTGTCCGAGCTAGTCTTTATCCGGCCCACCTACTCAAATGAACGAACGATTGGGTACCCTCTTGTTTTTTGGCTTGAATTTAGGGATAAATGTATCAAAAATCTTAAAATTTGTCACGAAACTCCAAATTAAGTCCTAAAACATTTAAAAAGTGTAATCGAATCCTAAAACTTATTCCTTTAAACTTTCAAGGATTGTAATCATTGGAAGGATTTATACTTGACCAATCTAATAAGTTTTAGGACTCTATTATAATTTTGTGACAAATTTCAGACCTTCCAATATACTTATTTCTTAGATTTATTTATGACCTCTTCTGCCTTGACTATCAACCACTACATAGAATTCCACAAATCAAAAACGCCTAGGAGCGTGGTAGTTCATATATGACCATCTCAATTCACATCTAAAGTAGAAGGAAATCTTAGGAAAACTAAGCAAGTTCTCATATCAATATGTTGCAAGCGTGAAGCGATTGAACAACCCTATTGTGCTTTCCAAAGTATAAAGAAAAATATGGCTTCGAATTGGGTAGAACAATGAAGTCAGATCATTGAGTTGGATAGAACAATCTAGTCGGACTTTGAAGCGTAATATCAATTTCTTTAAGGATTTATTTGTCCCACAATGTTATTAATGGTCACCGGAAAATTTATATTATAGTATTTCTCATATTTCTCAAATGAGAATACTATATAGCAATTCTAATATTTTTCCAGAGTCTCTCAAAGGAAATAATTAGAAATAATGGTTATATATTCTTTCAAAAGAAAATGAAAGATGAAAGAAGAAGATTATTATCGAACATACATGTTTAGTATTTTATAACGAAAACAAGAAGTTATATTCAAGTAGACACAACATTCTAAGGATTAAGGAGTTATGCTTGAACAGGTATGAACTTTGAGTAACCATTCGACGAAACAATAAAAATTCGAAATTAAATAAATAATAAACGAAAAAATAACCATACTTCTTTGTGAACAATCACAAAGTTTCAACAGGACTTATGGTTAATTTTTTTATAAAAATAAATCCTAATTTTTCAATAAATTAAAAATAATGATCATTGATCGTATTAAATCTCTTCTACGTGTGCACTCACATCTTTTCGACGTGGGACATGACACCTCTTAGTTTATTTTACAAACAAACTACCAACACAAAGCACATGGAATAAAAGAATGACAAGCATAAAATCATTAGTAAGTCTCAAGTGATTCAACAGATCATATGCACCGAGTCCCTAACTTCACTAACCATAGTTAGCATTGTATGATAAACGCCTACTCAATAATCTCAAGGCCTTAACACTATTTTATATGCCATATGGAATGGTCATTGGTTTTTCTTTTTTCTTTTTTATTTGGGGGGAGGGGCGATGAATTGCCATTACCTTTCAAGAATAGAAGTTGCTGATCCCAAAATAACACTAGGAAAGAATATGAAGACTTGAAAAGGAACACTTTGGACCGAGGGTCCATAAAAGCCAATCAAGAATCTGCACAATATGGGCTTAAGTGGACCTAGCACGATTATTTTTTTTTTTTCCTTTTTCAAAAAATCGAGTCAAAATACAAGAGGAAGGGCATCGAAACATGTTACATCTTAATTTTTTGAAAAACCAAACCGAACCGAACCTTTAGGAAAAATTTCCGAATCGAACCGAATGAGACCCGTCGCTTCGATTCGGTTTTTCGGTTTTTGATTTTCAGCTTTTAGTTTCGGGTTTTGCATTTGTTTTTTTTTTCTATTGTATATATTTTTCGTTTTCAAAAAATAAGCTCTTATCAGTTTGTTGGTTCAGTTCGGTTCAGTTAACCAATAAAAACCAAACCGATAAAAAAAAAATCGATTTTTAATGAGAACCAAACCGAATGAAAATCGAACCGAAGAAACCGCATTTTTTGGTTCGGTTCAGTTCGATTTTTGACACCCCTAATCTTAATGTCCACTAGTCTATTTGATTCTCGAGTGAAGTAGGCTAATCTGGGATTTGTAAAAAGGGCTGAAAGGTCTTTACAGTCCATGATAGGTGGCTCAACACCCCAAGAGTGAAGAGAAGAATCTTACTAATAGCTTATCAAAGTACAATTATCTTACTCTCGAACTAACTTCGGTTCAGAACAACCTATAAAGTGATGAAGGATGTGGAGGTAAGCTACAGTTTCAAATTGAAGAATTAATATTGATTGTAGACGAGAATGAAGTTGGCTCAAGCTGTTTTTCGAGATCGACACGGACCTAATGAAATATATTCATGAAGATTATAGATTTCTCAATTAGAAAATATTACTGGAGATATTTTTATATATTAAGGATGTTATTTGATATTTCATTATTCTCTTCAACAATTAATGTCCTTTCCTATGCATGTTATTTGGGTATGATAACCCTCCTCTAATAATGTGTAAAGCGAAGTCAATTAAGTAAAGCCTCTCTCATCCTCTCTCATCAAGATCTTAGAATATTTACGAGTTAATTACACAAGACTTGTTTGGATTTGATTTGGGATTTTCCCCACGCTATTAGATACATTCTCTCTCCTCGAGAGAGAGAAAAATTCGGAGGAGAGATGGGGTCGATCCTCAGCTCATCATCTTGCGGCGTGAGCAAGGAGGCGCTGGCAACCGCCGCGGACAAGGCCAAGGAGATCGCCTCGTCGGCTCCCGTTGTCGTATTCAGGTCGCTCCTTCCCTCTTCCTCCCTCCCGCTGCTCGTCGATCAAGCGATCTGCTCCTCCGGAACGATCGAATTTCGATTACCTGGGTCTCATCCCGAGTCGTGTTTGCAATGATTGGTCGTTGACTTCGGTATCAGTGTCGTTCACGATGCGATTCGCTCCCAAGTCCGATCGCGGGCGAAATTGTATCAGCCGATTGCTTTGAATTGTAGAATTGATGTGAAAATTTGATGCATGGAGTAGATTATATATTAACTGAATTGGGGAGAATTTTTTTTTTGGGGGGGGGGGGTGCCTTTTGATGCGGAAACCCCATCCGACTCATGATATTCGCATTTCTAGCCAGCAAGCCATCCCTCATCGTGAGAGGAGAATGGAAAAAAGCGCGCGGAATAAAGAAGAGAATGAGAAAGAGACAAGAGAAGGATGAGGCCGTTGACCGAGCTTGTCTCCATGCCACGACAAAAGAGCCGCTCCCGGGCCATCGGACAAAACATGACCCTCGTCTAACGCTCGGTTGGGATGGAAGGTGCTTCGAATGTTTATGCTCTCTCGTTCGCCCGTTCTATGTCGACCCTTCTTTTTCTCTTGGTCCTCTTTGCTCATAAATCAAGAGACACCCAAGAAGAGGAGATGAGGGATTCTTCATCTTCTTCGCGAGACTAGGGCTTTCATCATGAAATCAGCACGTCGGAATACCTCGGGAACCGATTGGTCAACTTCAGTCAACTCTGATCAACTCTAGTCAACGATCAATGGTCAACTGATGATGTGGTAGTGATGTGGCGATGACATGGCACTGCATCCGCCGAAGTAGCTGTTGGGTTAGCTATTGTTTCATCAATTTATCGTAATAGAAAATCAACTCATATCAATCAATCAAATTTAATGAATAATTGAATAAATAAGTAGTATTAATTAATTATAGAAATTAGAATATTATATTCAGATGACGTGGTGATGATGTGACGGATGAGGTGGCAGGTGACATCAGGATGATGCAATGATCATGTTAGCAATACCCGGCCGACTTAAGTCATGTGAGACGCACATGGGCATGCAGAGGCTTGGAGTGGCGCGTGTGGGCATGTGCGGCATCAATTGGTGGTGCAATTTCGCTGGTTGGATTCTTTGAGTGACGTAGAATCTGTTTGTGGTGTTGTATTGTCAATATAACCAGCTGAAAAAGTCCGAAATAGACTTGCAATATATGGCTGTGATGGTTCCAAGTCGACGGCATGTGGCGGCCGGGTTGGTGACAAAACAAGCAGCGGAAGTTGTGGAGAAATGAGAGCGACGCGACACCTTCGTGGAGCAAACGTGACCTATTCAGCTGGCATTGCAAAAAATAAAAACATCAAGAAAGAGGCTTTAATACCAAGTTAAGAATACAGGAATAAAGAACTTCTATATATTTTGATGATTTGTAACGAGGAATACAAGAGCCTATTTACAGGTTTTACAAGGAGTTTATTTACAGTAATAAAATATTATATTATCAATTATAATCAATCTTAAAGATATCCGGAATATTATAGATACTAGGATATGGGAAGGAGATTTAGAATATTAAAGATCTCAAGAATATCGTAAAGATAATCTCATTATATCTTACAGCTCTGCTGATTGACGGAAGCAATCTCAAAATCGCGAGAGCGTTGCTGAAGAAGCTGGATTCCAACACCCTCATGGTGGCTGGCAAGTCCCAGCGTCACCAGCTCCGCCGCCTGAACATTTGCGAGTACCAGATTCCTCCCTTTCTCTCCCCTCGCGTGATCTATACTGGGAGTGATGTTGTTCATGAAGGGATTCAACTCTGAAAAAGTTGGATTTTAGGCTCAGATTCGATATACGATTATGAATTAACGGCGTACGTGCCCAAAGTATTTGATGTTGTTGCATTTGTTGAAGACTAATGGTGATGGGTGCTTTGCTTTTCTTCTTAGCGTCCATCAAAGTCTCTTCTCTCTGCAAGTTCTTCTTCTTTCGAGGTTTCTGGTTCAGGGATATCGTCACCTTCATCGTCGGACGAGGAGCTTTCTTCAGAGTCTGTCCCTCTCAATCATCACCATTGGGAATGCAGAATTTCTCTTTCTCGTCATCATTTTTTTTTCTTGAAATCAATGCAGAAGAGGACGTGCGACAATGCGCCGAAGCGATGGGCAGCAAAGGGTAAGCGAGACAGTTGCGGATTTTGAAGCAACGTAAAATTATTTCAACCAAAAAAGAGAAGAAAAAATGACATAAAACTACGAAAAAAAAACAGAACGACGTTCGTTTCTTTTTTTCTTTTTCTTTCCTTTTATTACATAACCTATGACTGACTTTGGAATCGAAACATCCCAACATGATATGATTGTCCAATCAAGATGTAAAACTACAAAAAACAGAGTAATCGCATCTCATTTAGATTCATATATTCGTGGGATATTCGTGATTTATCGATTTAAGATTGGACTCATCATCATCTGAACATGCTGCTAACCAAGTAAGGACAATTCGACTCATGCCCTGATGTCACTAAAATCTGCACAGCTAGTCGTTTGGAAAGTGTTCGTATTCGTTGGAAGAAGAAGAAGAAGAAGAAGAAGAAGAAGAACAAAGGTCCCAATCCTAAAGGGTCAACGCAGCAAAGCTGGAAGAGGGCTTCCTGTCAAGCTGGAAAAGACCTCGGATGCCGTGAGCTGGTTCAACAGCCATGTGTTCATGTAGAGCTTCTGCTGCTGGATTTGTCGAACAACAAGCTAGCGTTGACGAACGGGGGTTGGTTCGGTTGGGGGACTACACGGTTTTTGTCGTGGAGCATCTCGACGACTCCAAACATGGGTGGTCGCAATTCCATGCAGGCTTGAGTGCACAAAAGGCTGATTTGGAGCACATTCGATGCCTCCAGGATGGGGAATTTACCTTGTAAGGCTGGATCAATGCACGCGGCTAAATTATTTGACTTGTAATGCTTCCATACCTGCAAAGCAATCATGAATTTCCATGGATCCCTTATATCTGAAGATAAATCTACTAGCACTAACGTAGAAACCAACAATAGAGTTTGTTGGTAAAATCAAAAGAAAAATTAGATAATCCTAGTGCGGTGTGGCCAGGAAAGTAACTGTCAGTCTAAGTTCTTCATGATCGTAGGGACAAGCAACCTTACCGACTGTAATACCGAGCTCGACCTCCGTGTGCATTCACTATTCTTCCTACCACTCAAGATTTCAAGAACCAGCACCCCAAAAGCATAAACATCGGCTTTCTCCGTTAGCTGTCCCCTCATAAGATATTCAGGCGCCATGTAACCGCTACATAGTCAATCGTCTTTTAGATATAAACCAAACTTAGCCCAAAGAAGATGTGAAGTGCAAGGGAAGGATGATACGCGAAACCCCTCTGAGGGGCCAAACTTGTCATATTAAGAAAATAGAAAGGGCCGACTATGGTTTCAAGCAGGCTCGTGATTGAACATGCATTCTTACAGTGTGCCAGCGATTACTGTGCTAAGATGAGACTTATCCAGAGCAATGCATCGGGCGAGCCCGAAATCCGCGATTTTCGCCGTGAGATTCTCATCGAGGAGAATGTTGCTGGCTTTTATGTCCCGATGGATGATTTTCACTCCACATCCTCCATGAAGATATGCAAGGCCCTCAGCTGTTCCTATGATGATGTGTAGCCTCTCCTCCCAAGTTAGGATGGGGGTCGCATCGTTGACTGCAACAACAGATTCTTTTCGCTTATTTAGAAAGACAAGCAGAGCGAAGTGGGACAAACATAACCGAAGAAGGCAAGACACTAATGGAGCAGATTTTTGAAACCTTCGACTCTAAAATCATAAGATGGAAGCATTGCTTGCAATACAAGAAGCCAGTTACTAAGAATGCAAACTAAACCGATGCTCGTCGTGAAGGGTGGATCTCTTCTTGGCATCAACCGATGACTGTGTATGTGTGTTATGCAGTTATGCAACAACCAACTACTCACCAAAAAGAACTAGATCAAGACTTCTTTTAGGAAGATATTCGTAGACGAGGAGGCTCTCTGGGCCTTCGATGCTGCATCTCAAAAGCCTCATGAGGTTCTTGTGTCGGATCCCACTAATCAGGTTCACCTCATTGAAGAAGTCATCCGCCCAATGGCATGTGTTGAACACCAACCGCTTAACCGCGACGACCTTCCCGTCGGGTAAAATCCCCTTGTACACGGAACCGCCGCCCCCTTGGCCCAGCTTCCTCGAGTCATCAAAGAAGTTGGTGGCCTTCTCCAGTGTCTTGTACTTGAAATATAAGCTAAACT
Source organism: Eucalyptus marginata (assembly GCA_014182565.1). Taxonomy (NCBI): domain Eukaryota; kingdom Viridiplantae; phylum Streptophyta; class Magnoliopsida; order Myrtales; family Myrtaceae; genus Eucalyptus; species Eucalyptus marginata. The sequence goes on from CM024586.1 coordinate 2,412,818, forward strand.
TGCTCTTGCTCGCTCGTAATTGCATGAGGTTATTTTGCACTGAATAAGGATGAATGCGAAATTCGTGTCATCAAGCTTGTGATCAAGAATTACTAAGAGATCATTTTATGCATTCGAACCAAATTGCTTACTTTGTTTCTTCTTGGAGTACTTTTTGTATCCAATGTATGCACCAATGAGAACAAGCGAAGCCGCTGTAGCAGCCGATGAGGTTATTGCTATGGTGATGCGGACCCTAGATGAACCTGTGAAATGATAAAGACAACATCAGGTTGAGATGAGCGAGTTCATTAATAATTCCAAAAATCTGGCAAGCATCAAATCATAAGATCAATCAAATTAAACTGGGTGTGTTCATTTGGGGAAAATTTTCAAGAAAAAGGAAAATGTTTTCGGAAAATCATTTTTAAGAAAATGATCAATTTTCCTTTATTTGGTGATATATGACTAAAAATGTTTTTATTGTTTAAATCTCGTTTGGAAAATGATTTCAATCTCATGAAAAAAAAAAGTCATTTTTTAAATAATTTTTATTTGATTTTCTTTCTCTTTCCTTCATCCTCCTCCACTAGTCGTCAAGCCTTGACAGGCCACTAGCATCGTCGTCAAGGCCCAACAAGGGCCAACCTGACTAGCCTCGGGCAAGTTTGAGCTCGCTAGATCCTTGGGTTTGTTGCAACAAGGCTAGCTAGGCTTGAGCTTGCTCGAGGTGGGCTTGCATTGGCGATTGGCGGAGGAGGAAAAAGGAAAAGAAAAAAGATAAGGAAAAGAAAAGAAAATTTTTAAAATCGATTTTTAAAATAAAATATTTAAAAATTCCACATGAGCAATTTTTGAAAGTGTATTCACCTTCTTAGATTGAGGAATTCACTTTTCTAATTTTATGAGTGTATATTTTCCTTGATCGGAAAGTGTTTTCGATTGATTAATCATTTTTGGCGAACAAAACGGATGAAAGTTCAGAAATTAATTTCGAGAAAACACTTTTCGTCAAACAAATGCACTCTTAGGTTATGTTCGTTTTGTGGATAATATTTTTCTTAAAAACATTTTCCTTGGCATTCGATTCGCTTGGGAAAATGAAAAATATTTTTCTGGTCAACGTAAAACTATGATTTCATCTTTGCAAAAGTTGGAAAACATTTTCCAAAATATTATTAGGTATTGGCGCTTGGATATAAAAACTCTAGGTTGGCCGCGGATCCATTGAGGCTGGGACTAGGTCTCTTGGGCACGAGTCCATTGAGACCAGACCTGAGTCCATCGAGGCCGAGCTCGAACCCCTAGTGCTTGTGCCCTATGCCTCAGCACTTGAGCCAGCATCCATAAAGGATAGGCTTGGGCCAAGAAACTCAAGCTTTAGTCCCTGGCACTTAGGCTCAAGTTCTGAATCAATGAAACTTCATTCGATATTTAAAAAATGAAAAGAGAAAAAAATTTAAAAATATCATTAAAAGAAGTGCCTTAATCGACCAACATGAGGAAACCACAATTCCAAAAATTGAAATCTGACAGCAAACATAGAAGAGGGTCGGTTTTTCTTTAATGGCGAGGAAGCCATCTTTTAAGTCGGTAAACCAGAGATCAGGACACTAGTTGTTACCTCCGCTATCAGGGATGTCGTAGAACTTTGTGGTCGAGTAACGGAGGAAGCATCCCGCGTTCATGGCCCGCGCTTCTTCTCCAGGTGCACAGCTTCTCGCCATCGAAGTTGCATTCTCCAAACAGACTCTGCAACCGACGGCATCGAGCGTGCTCCAACACTGTGCCAAAGCATATACCCCGGCGACTCCTCCAACTCCGTCCTCCCCAGCCACCGCGAAGCCCTTGTTCCGCACTGCGCTGGCAGAGACATTCCTCAGGACCCGGTCCACCCTATCCGAGAGCTCGGCCACTCTCTCTGCCGGGACTGTCAAATTGGAGCTACACTTGAGCATGTCGTGCGTCGGATCGACGGTCTCGTTGTAGAAGTCGTAACTGCCGTAACGTACGAAGCAGCCGTCGAGGTAGAGCCGACCAAAGTTGGGGAGGCAGCGGGCGATCCGGATCCAGCTCTCGGTAAAGCAGAGGAGGCACTCGGTTTCAGTCAAGTCACCATGGCACTGGATGAGGCCGTACACTGCTGGCGGCGGCGAGGCGAGGGAGTACTTCCACCAGCGCTGGGCGGCGACGCTGTCGGAGAGCTCGTTCATGGTGGCGATGAGGTCGGAGACGACGTTTCCAGCGACAATCCAAGTGGATTTCTCGCAGATGCGGCCCACTTCGGTGATTCGAGGATCGGAGACGGCGAGAGAGAAGAAGAACGAGGAGAGAGCGAGCAGAGGAAGGGCGATTGATGGGCTCGCTCCGTTCGACTTCATGGGCTCTCCTTTTCTCTCAGTTCTCTTCAAAGAGAGAAGAAGAAGAAGAAAAGGGAAAGATTTGAGCAAGAGCGCGATGGGAGCTCCGCTTCAACCTGATGATCTCATAAAAAGCTTCAACCCAGCTACACCACGCGGAATCGGAGCGACAGACTGATGCTTGACTTTTGGGGTCTCCTTTTTCACATCACCCCTTGCTTTTTTCATGCTACAGTAGGGTTTTTGAAAAATGCCGCAGCATGTCTCTCTCTCTCTCTCTCTCTCTCTCTCTCTCTGTGTGAGTGGTGTTTTGTTTTTTTTCGGTCGGTGGAATCCAGTGTTTTTTTTTTTTTTTTTTTTTTGGTCGGTGAATCCAGTGTTTGACGCGGCGAGAATGATGGGGTTCCGAGCCCTTTCGAGTCCGAGAATTTTTTTGAATTGAGGGTGGTCTAGACGAAGGACAGAGATCTGCAACGACCGAAGCGACGAGGGCGACGGATGTTGACGTCCATGTCGGTAGTTTTTTTTTTTTAAATGATAAGATGATAATTTTTAATCTATTCTCAAAATAATAATGATTACAAAAAATCAAATAATAAATTATTATAAATTGTTTTGAAGTGCATCCCTTTAAAATTTTTAACTCATAACAAGTTCTTATCACAAAAAATAATAATAATAATAAACTAGTGGGAACCTATTTGGATGAATAGGAAACTTGGAATCTAGAACAAGTTTTTAAATTTTTCTTGGTTTATACCTTCATGTGATTATGCGGTATTTCAAGGTGTTCAATGATGGTTGTGTAATCTGAAATTACTAGTCTAAGTTTTCATTGTATGACTGCGACTTTTACTTTATTAATGTTTCATATTATTCATATATCTTAATATAAGTTATGATCAGTAAATTGTAGCTATACATTGTGGTAATTAAAGGTGATGATTCATTACAATTTTTTAATTAATAACATAGGCAGAATCTAGAATTCACCCTGAAATTTGTGACGGGATAGGTTCTAGAGTATGCAATATAGGTTCGAGGTTCCAAAGAATAAGAAATCTATTTCAATGAGTAAGTTCCATATAAAATATGTACGAAATCTGAAATTGCTCGTCCCTAAGTATCATGAATCTTATATTTGCACGATTGTGATTAAGTTTGTTAGATAAGGTCCATCATTGGAAGGTTCTCTTTTTATCAAGTCGGGGCCAATCCATGTTCATAGTTATGCAAAGACCTTTAATTTGACTTTAGATGATCAAATTTGGCCTCAAGTGTTTCAGACGAGATTCCCCTGCATTTTTCATACATGTACATTTGACTTTTCTAGTCCCATGGTTGCGGCCACGAGGTGTCCGAGCTAGTCTTTATCCGGCCCACCTACTCAAATGAACGAACGATTGGGCACCCTCTTGTTTTTTGGCTTGAATTTAGGGATAAATGTATCATAAATCTTAAAATTTGTCACGAAACTCCAAATTAAGTCCTAAAATATTTAAAAAGTGTAATCAAATCCTAAAATTTATTCCTTTAAATTTTCAATGATTGTAATCATTGGAAGGATTTATACTTGACCAATTTGATAAGTTTTAGGACTCTATTATAATTTTGTGACAGATTTTAGAACTTCCAATATACTTATTTCTTAGATTTATTTATGACCTCTTCTGCCTTGACTATCAACCACTACATAGAATTCCACAAATCAAAAACGCCTAGGAGCGTGGTAGTTCATATATGACCATCTCAATTCACATCTAAAGTAGAAGGAAATCTTAGGAAAACTAAGCAAGTTCTCATATCAATATGTTGCAAGTGTGAAGCGATTGAACAACCCTTTTGTGCTTTCCAAAGTATAAAGAAAAATATGGCTTCGAATTGGGTAGAATAATGAAGTCGGATCATTGAGTTGGATAGAACAATCTAGTCAGACTTTGAAGCGTAATATCAATTTCTTTAAGGATTTATTTGCCCCACAACGTTATTAATGGTCACCGGAAAATTTATATTCTAGTATTTCTCGTATTTCTCAAACGAGAATACTAAATAGTTATTCTAATATTTCTCCAAAGTCTCTCAAAGGAAACAATTAGAAATAATGGTTATATATTCTTTCAAAAGAAAACGAAAGATGAAAGAAGAAGATTATTATCGAACATACGCGTTTAGTATTTTATAACAAAAACAAGAAGTTATATTCAAGCAGACACAACATTCTAAGGATTAAGAAGTTATGCTTGAACAAGTACGAACTTTGAGTAACCGTTCGACGAAACAATAAAAATTCGAAATTAAATAAATAATAAACGAAAAAAATAACCATACTTCTTTGTGAACAATCACAAAGTTTCAACAGTACTTATGGTTAATTTTTTTATAAAAATAAATTCTAATGTTTCAATAAATTAAAAATAATGATCATTGATCAGTATTAAATCTCTTCTACATGCGCACTCACATCTTTTCGACGTGGGACATGACACCTCTTAGTTTATTTTACAAACAAACTACCAACACAAAGCACATGGAATAAAAGAATGACAAGCATAAAATCATTAGTAAGTCTCAAGTGATTCAACAGATCATATGCACCGAGTCCCTAACTTCACTAACCATAGTTAGCATTGTATGATAAACGCCTACTCAATTATTTCAAGGCCTTAACACTATTTTATATGCCATATGGAATGGTCATTGGTTTTTCTTTTTTCTTTTTTATTGGGGGGGAGGGGCGATGAATTGCCATTACCTTTCAAGAGTAGAAGTTGCTGATCCCAAAATAACACTAGGAAAGAATATGAAGACTTGAAAAGGAACACTTTGGACCGAGGGTCCATAAAAGCCAATGAAGAATCTGCACAATATGGGCTTAAGTGGACCTAGCACGATTATTTTTATTTGTTTTTCCTTTTTCAAAAAATCGAGTCGAAATACAAGAGGAAGGGCATCGAAACATGTTACATCTTAATTTTTTGAAAAACCAAACCGAACCGAACCTTTAGGAAAAATTTCCGAATCGAACCGAATGAGACCCGTCACTTCGGTTCGGTTTTTCGGTTTTTGGTTTTCAGCTTTTAGTTTCGGGTTTTGCATTTGTTTTTTTTTTCTTTTTTTTATTGTATATATTTTTCGTTTTCAAAAAATAAGCTCTTATCAGTTTGTTGGTTCAGTTCGGTTCGGTTAACCGATAAAAAAAAAAAAATCGATTTTTAATGAGAACCAAACTGAAAAAACTGCATTTTTCGGTTCGGTTCGGTTCAATTTTTGACACCCCTAATCTTAATGTCCACTAGTCTATTTGATTCTCGAGTGAAGTAGGCTAATTTGGGATTTGTAAAAAAGGCTGAAATGTCTTTACATTCTATGATAGGTGGCTCAACACCCCAAGAGTGGAGAGAAGAATCTTACTGATAGCTTATCAAAGTACAATTATCTTACTCTCGAACTAACTTCGGTTCAGAACAACCTATAAAGTGATGAAGGATGTGGAGGTAAGTTACAGTTTCAAATTGAAGAATTAATATTGATTGTAGACAAGAATGAAGTTGGCTCAAGCTGTTTTTTGAGATCGAAATCAGCACATCAGAATACCTCGGGAACCGATTGGTCAACTTCAGTCAACTCTGATCAACTCTAGTCAACGATCAATGGTCAACTAATGATGTGGTAGTGATGTGGCGATGACATGGCACTGCATCCGTCGAAGCAGCTGTTGGGTTAGCTATTGTTTCGTCGATTTATCATAACAGAAAATCAACTTGTATCAATCAATCAAATTTAATGAATAATTGAATAAATAAGTAGTATTAATTAATTATAGAAATTAGAATATTATATTCAGATGACGTGGTGATAATGTGGCGTTGGCGCAACGGATGAGGTGGCAGGTGACATCAGGATGATGCAATGATCATGTTAGCAATACCCGGCCGACTTAAGTCATGTGAGACGCACATGGGCATGCAGAGGCTTGGAGTGGCGCGTGTGGGCATGTGCGGCATCGATTGGTGGTGCAATTTGGCTGGTTGGATTCTTTCAGTGACATAGAATCTGTTTGTGGTGTTGTATTGTCAATATAACCAGCTGAAAAAGTCCGAAATAGACTTGCAATAAATGGCTGTGATGGTTCCAAGTCGACGGCGTGTGGCGGCTGGGTTGGTGACAAAACAAGCAGCGGAAGTTGCGGAGAAACGAGAGCGACGCGACACCTTCGTGGAGCAAACGTGACCCATTCAGCTGGCATTGCAAAAAATAAAAACCTCAAGAAAGAGGCTTTAATACCAAGTTAAGAATAGAGGAATAAAGAATTTCTGTATATTGTGATGATTTGTAACGAGAGGAATACAAAAGTCTATTTATAAGCTTTACAGGGAGACTATTTATAGCAATAAAAAATTATATAATTAATTATAATCAATCATAAAGATATCCAGAATATTAAATACATCTAGAATATTATAGATACCAGGATATGGGAAGAATATTCAAAATATTAAAGCATATCTAGAATATCATAAAGATAATCTCAATATATCTTACAACTCTGCCGATTGACAGAAGCAATCTCAAAATCGCGAGAGCATTGCTGAAGAGGCTGGACTCCAACACCCTCATGGTGGCTGGCAAGTCCCGGCGTCACCAGCTCCGCCGCCTGAACATTTGCGAGTACCAGGTTCCTCCCTTTCTCTCCCCTCGCGTGATCTATACAGGGAGTGATGTTGTTCATGAAGGGATTCTACTCTAAAAAAATTGGATTTTAGGCTCAGATTGCATTTGCGATATACGATTATGAATTGACGGCGTACGTGCCCGAAGTATTTGATGTTTTTGCATTTGTTGAAGACTAATGGTGATGGGTGCTTTGCTTTTCTTCTTAGCGTCCATCAAAGTCTCTTCTCTTTGCAAGTTCTTCTTCTTTCGAGGTTTCTGGTTCAGGGACATCGTCACCTTCATCGTCGGAGGAGGAGCTTTCTTCAGAGTCTGTCCCTCTCAATTATCACCATTGGGAATGCAGAATTTCTCTTTCTTGTCATCATTCTTTTTTTTTTTCGTGAAATCAATGCAGAAGAGGACGTGCGACAATGCGCCGAAGCGATGGGCAGCAAAGGGTAAGCGAGACAGTCGCGGATTTTGAAGCAACGTAAAATTATTTCAACCAATAAAGGGAAGAAAAAATGACATAAAACTACGAAAAAAACATAACGACGTTCGTTTCTTTTTTTCTTTTTCTTTCCTTTTATTACATAACCTATGACTGACTTTGGAATCGAAACATCCCGACATGGTATGATTCTCCAATCAAGACGTAAAACTACGAAAAACAGAGCAATCGCATCTCACTTAGATTCATATATTCGTGGGATATTCGTGATTTATCAATTTAAGATTGGACTCATCGTCATCTGAACATGCTGCTAACCAAGTAAGGATAATTTGACTCATGCCCTGATGCCACTAAAATCTGCACTGCTAGTCGATAGCAAAGTGTTCGTATTCGTTGGAAGAAAACGAAGAAGAAGAAAGGTCCCAATCCTAAAGGGTCAACGTAGAAAAGCTGGAAGAGGGCTTCCTGTCAAGCTGGAAGAGACCTCGGATGCTGTGAGCTGGTTCAACAGCCATGTGTTCATGTAGAGCTTCTGCTGCTGGATTTGTCGAACAGCAAGCTAGCGTTGACGAACGGGGGTTGGTTCGGTTGGGGGACTACATGGTTTCTGTCGTGGAGCATCTCGACGACTCCAGGCATGGGCGGTCGCAATTCCATGCAGGCTTGAGTGCACAGAAGGCTTATTTGGAGCACATTCGATGCCTCCAGGATGGGGAATTTACCTTGTAAGGCCGGATCAATGCACGCGGCTAAATTATTTGACTTGTAATGCTTCCATACCTGCAAAGCAATCATGAATTTCCATGGATCCCTTATATCCGAAGATAAATCTACTAGCACTAACGTAGAAACCAACGGTAGAGTTTGTTGGTAAAATCAAAAGAAAAATTAGATAATCCTAGTGGGGTGTGGCCAGGAAAGTAAATGTCAGTCTAAGTTCTCATGATCGTACGGACAAACAACCTTACCGACTGTAATACCGAGCTCGAGCCCCGTGTGTATACACTATTCTTCCTACCAGTCAAGATTTCAAGAACCAACACCCCAAAAGCATAAACATCGGCTTTCTCCGTTAGCTGTCCCCTCATAATATATTCAGGCGCCATGTAACCGCTGCATAGTCAATCGTCTTTTAGATATAAACCATACTTAGCCCAAAGAAGATGTGAAGTGCAAGGGAAGGATGATACGCGAAACCCCTTTGAGGGGCCAAACTTGTCAGATTAAGGAAATGGAAAGTGCCGACTATGGTTTCGAGCGGGCTGGTAATGAAAAGGCATTCTTACAGTGTGCCGGCGATTCCTGTGCTAAGATGAGACTTATCCAGAGCAATGCATCGGGCGAGCCCGAAATCTGAGATTTTCGCTGTGAGATTTTCGTCGAGGAGGATGTTGCTGGTTTTTATGTCCCGATGGATGATTTTCACTCCACAACCTCCATGAAGATATGCAAGGCCCTCAGCTGTTCCTATGATGATGTGCAGCCTCTCCTCCCAAGTTAGGACGGGGGTCGCATCGTTGACTGCAACAACAGATTCTTTTCGCTTATTTAGAAAGACAAGCAGAGCAGAGTGGGACAGACATAACCGAAGAAGGCAAGACACTAATGGAGCAGATATTTGAAACCTTCGACTCTAAAATCATAAGATGGAAGCATTGCTTGCAATACAAGAAGCTAGTTACTAAGAATGCAAACTGAACCGATGCTCGTCGTGAAGGGTGGATCTCTTCTTGGCATCAAACGATGACTGTGTAAGTGCGTTATGCAGTTATGCAACAACTAGCTACTTACCAAAAAGAACTAGATCAAGACTTCTTTTAGGAAGATATTCGTAGACGAGGAGGCTCTCTGGGCCTTCGATGCTGCATCCCAAAAGCCTCATGACGTTCTTGTGTCGGATCCCACTGATCAGGTTCACCTCATTGAAGAAGTCATCCGCCCAATGGCATGTGTTGAACACCAACCGCTTAACCGCGACGACCTTCCTGCCGGGTAAAATCCCCTTGTACACGGAACCGCCGCCCCCTTGGCCCAGCTTCCTCGAGTCATCAAAGAAGTTGGTGGCCTTCTCCAGTGTCTCGTACTTGAAATATAAGCTAAACTTGCTCTTGCTCGCTCGTAATTGCATGAGGTTATTTTGCACTGAATAAGGATGAATGCAAAATTCGTGTCATCAAGCTTGTGATCAAGAATTACTAAGAGATCATTTTACGCATTCGAACCGAATTGCTTACTTTGTTTCTTCTTGGAGTACTTTTTGTATCCAATGTATACACCAATGAGAACAAGCGAAGTCGCTGCAGTAGCCGATGAGATTATTGCTATGGTGATGCGGACCCTAGATGAACCTGCGAAATGATAAAGACAACATCAGGTTGAGATGAGCAAATTCATTAATAATTCCAAAAATCTGGCAAGCATCGATCATAAGATCAATCAAATTAAACTCAGGGTGTGTTCATTTGGGGAAAAATTTCAAGAAAAAGGAAAATGTTTTTCTGGAAAATCATTTTTTAAGAAAATGATTAATTTTCCTTTATTTGGTGATATATGACTAAAAATGTTTTTAGTGTTTAAATCTCATTTGGAAAATGATTTCAATCTCTTGCAAAAAAAAAGTCATTTTTAAAATAATTTTTATTTGATTTTCTTTCTCTTTCCTTCCTCCTCCTCCACTAGTCGTCGGGCCTTGACAGGCCACTAGCATCATCGTCAAGGCCCAACAAGGGCCAACGACTAGCCTCGGGCAAGTTTGAGCTCGCTAGATCCTAAGGTTTGTTGCAACGAGGCTGGCGAGGCTTAAGCTTGCCCGAGGTGGGTTTGCACTGGCGATTGGCGAAGGAGGAAAAAGGAAAAGAAAAGAAAATATTTAAAATCGATTTTTAAAATAAAATATTTAAAAATTCCACATGAGCAATTTTTGAAAGTGTATTCACCTTCTTAGATTGAGGAATTCACTTTTCTAATTTTATGCGTGTATATTTTCCTTGATCGGAAAGTGTTTTCGATTGATTAATCATTTTTGGCGAACTAAACGGATGAAAGTTTGGAAATTAATTTCGAGAAAACACTTTTTGTCAAACAAATGCACTCTTAGGTTATGTTCGTTTCGTGGATAATATTTTTCTAAAAAACATTTTCCTTGGCATTCAATTTACTTAGGAAAATGAGTTAATGAAAAATATTTTTCTGGTCAACGTAAAATTATGATTTCATCTTTGAAAAAGTTGGAAAACATTTTCCAAAATATTATTAGGTATTAGTGCTTGAAATAAAACTCTACGTTTGAACACGAGAATCCCAACGCTAGTTCCCGAGTCTCTAACACTCAGGCTGGATCCATCAATGTTGGCCTCGGATCCATTGAGGTTGGGACCAAGTCTCTTGGGCACAAGTCCATTGAGACCAGACCTGGGTCAATTGAGGCCGAGCTCTCGATGCTTTTAGGGTCCATCGAGGCTAAGCTCGAACCCCTAGTGCTTGTGCCCTATGCCTCAGCACTTGAGCCAGCATCCATAAAGGACAGGCTTGGGCCTTGAAACTTAAGCTTTAGTCCTCAGCACTTAGGCTTGGGCCTTGAAACTCAAGCCTTAGTCCCCAGCACTTAGGCTCAAGTCCTAAATTAATGAAACTTCATTCTTATAAGAATATTTAAAAAAAAATAGAATTGCAATTATTTTTCTTTCTAACAAAATTGAATTTTAAATTACTTTAAAAAATTGATTTTTTCCTTTCCTTTTTTTTTTCTTTCTTTTTATATTTTGCTTCTGCCTCGGATGATCACTGGCCTTAGCGACGGCCAGCAATTGACCACGGGCAAGGGATGAGCTCGTTGTTCTAGCAATGCCAAGGTCTTGTTGGCCTTTGACAAGGCTTGAGCCTCGCCGATCTAGCTAGACTCAAGCTCGATCTCGCATGAGGTCAATCACCGATTGTCACCGTGGCTAGCGATTGGCTGAAAAAGAAAAATAAAATAAAATAAAAATAATAAAATAATTTGTTAATTAAAAAATGAAAAGAGAAAAAAATTTTAAAATATCATTAAAATAAGTGCCTAAATCGACCAACATGAGGAAACCACAATTGGAAAAATCGAAATCTGACAGCAGACATAGAAGAGCGTCGGTTTTTCTTTAATGGCGAGGAAGCCATCTTTTAAGTCGGTAAACCAGAGATCAGGACACTGGTTGTTACCTCCGCTGTCAGGGACGTCATAGAACTTTGTGGTCGAGTAACGGAGGAAGCATCCCGCGTTCATGGCCCGCGCTTCTTCTCCAGGTGCACAGCTTCTTGCCATCGAAGTTGCATTCTCCAAACAGACTCTGCAACCGCCGGCATCAAGCGTGCCCCAACACTGTGCCAAAGCATACACCCCGGCGACTCCTCCAACTCCGTCCTCCTCAGCCACCGCAAAGCCCTTGTTCCGCACTGCACTGGCCGAGACATTCCTCAGGACCCGGTCCACCCTATTGGAGAGCTCGGCCACTCTCTCTGCCGGGACTGTCAAATTGGAGCTACACTTGAGCATGTCGTGCGTCGGATCGACGGTCTCGTTGTAGAAGTCGTAACTGCCGTAACGGAGGAAGCAGCCGTCGAGGTAGAGCCGACCAAAGTTGGGGAGGCAGCGGGCGATCAGGGTCCAGCTCTTGGTAAAGCAGAGGAGGCACTCGGTCTCAATCAAGTCCCCATGGCACTGGCCGAGGCCGTACACTGCTGGCAGCGGCGAGGCGAGGGAGTACTTGCCCCAGCCCTGTGCAGCGATGCTGTCGTAGACCTCGTTCATGATGGCGATGCCGTTGGAGACGACATTTCCAGTGACAATCCAAGTGGATTTCTCGCAGATGAGGCCCGCTTCGGTGATTCGAGGATCAGAGACGGCGAGAGAGAAGAAGAACGAGGAGAGCGCGAGCAGAGGAAGGGCGATTGATGGGCTCGCTCCGTTCGACCTCATGGGCTCTGCTTGAGATATGCTCGGTTATCAAATTTTCCTTTTCTCTCAGTTCTCTTCAAAGAGAAAAGAAGAAGAAGAAGAAGAAAAGGGAAAGATTTGAGCAAGAGCGCGATGGGAGCTCCGCTTCAACCTGATGATCTCATAAAAAGCTTCAACCCAGCTACACCACGCGGAATCGGAGCGACAGACCGACGCTTGACTTTTGGGGTCTAGTCTTTCCCATCACCCCTTGATTTCTTCATGCTACAGCAGGGTTTTTGAAAAATGCCGCGGCATGTCTCTCTCTCTCTACTCTCTCTCTCTCTCTCTCTCTCTCTGAGTGGTGTTTTGTTTTTTTTCGGTCGGTGGAATGCAGTGTTCGACGCGGCGAGAATGATGGGGTTCTGAGACATTTCGAGTCCGAGAATATTTTGGATTGAGGGTGGTATAGACAAAGGAGAGAGATATGCAACGACCAAAGCGACGAGGGCGACGGGTGTCGGTAGTTTTTTTTTTAAATGATTAGATGATAATTTTTAATCTATTTTGAAAATAATAATGATTATAAAAAATTAAATAATAAATTATTATAAATTGTTTTGAAGTGTATTCTTTTAAAAATTTATGACTCATAACAAGTTATAATCACAAAAAAAAAAACAAAAAAACAAAAATAAACTAGTGGGAACTTGTTTGGATGAATAGGAAACTTGGAACCTAGAATAAGTTTTTAAATTTTTCTTGGTTTATTCACATATGCAATATTCCAAGGTGTTCGATGATGATTGTGTAATCTGAATCACTAGTTTAAGTTTTCATTTTATGATTGCGACTTTTACTTTATTAATGTTTCATATTCTTCATATATATAAATATAAGTTATGATTAATGAATTGTAACTATACATGGTGGTAATAAAAGATGATGGTTCACTACAATTGTTTAATTAATAATATAGGTGGAATCTAGCATTCACCTTGAAATTTGTGACGGGATAGGTTCTAGAGTATGCAATGTAGGTTTCAGGTTCCAAAGAATGAGAAATTTGTTTCAACAAGTAGGTTCCATATAAAATCTGTACGAAATTTGAAATCGCTCATCCCTAAGTATTATGAATCTTATATTTGCACGGTCATGATTAGGTTTGGTAGGTAAGGTCCATCATTGGAAGGTTCTCTTTTGTATCCATGTTCAAAATTATGCAAAGGTCTTTAATTTGACTTTAGATGATCAAATTTGACCTCAAGTGTTTCATATGAGATTCCCCCCGCCTTTTTCATACATGTACATTTGACTTTTCTAGTTCCATGGTTGTGGCCACATGATGTCCAAGCTAGTCTTTATCTAGCCCGCTTGCTCAAATGAACGAACGATTGGGCATCCCTCTTGTTTTTTGGCTTGAATTTAGGGATAAATGTATCATAAATCTTAAAATTTGTCACGAAACTCCAAATTGAGTCCTAAAACATTTAAAAAGTGTAATCAAGTCCTAAAACTTATTCCTTTAAACTTTCAAGGATTGTAATCATTGGAAGGATTTATACTTGACCAATCTAATAAGTTTTAGGACTCCATTATAATTTTGTGACAAATTTTAGAACTTCCAATATACTTATTTCTTAGATTTATTTATGACCTCTTCTGCCTTGACTATCAACTGCTACATAGAATTCCACAAATCAAAAACGCCTAGGAGCGTGGTAGTTCACACATGACCATCTCAATTCACATCTAAAGTAGGAGGAAATCTTAGGAAAACTGAGCAAGTTCTCATATCAATACGTTGCAAGCCTGAAGCGATTGAACAACCCTTTTGTGCTTTCCAAAGTATAAAGAAAAATATGGCTTCGAATTGGGTAGAACAATGAAGTCGAATCATTGAGCTAGATAGGACAATATAGTCAAACTTTGAAGCGTGATATCACTTTCTTTAAGGATTTATTTGTCCTACAACGTTATTAATGGTCACCGGAAAATATATATTCTAGTATTTCTCGTATTTCTCAAACGAGAATACTAAATAGTTATTCTAATATTTCTCCAAAGTCTCTCAAATGAAACAATTAGAAATAATGGTTATATATTCTTTCAAAAGAAAACGAAAAATGAAAGAAGAAGATTATGATCGAACATACACGTTTAGTAATTTATAGCAAAAACAAGAAGTTATATCTAAGCAGACACAACATTCTAAGGATTAAGAAGTTATGTGAAATTTTGAGTAACCGTTGGATGAAACAATAAAAATTCGAAATTAAATAAATAATAAACAAAAAAAATAACCATACTTCTTCATGAATAGTCGCAAAGTTTCAATAGGACTTATGGTTAATTTTTTATAGAAATAAATCATAATAATTCAATAAATAAAAAATAATGATCATTGATCGGTATTAAATCTTTTCTACGTGCGCACTCACATCTTTTCGACGTGGGACAAGACACATCTTAATTTATTTTACAAACAAACTACCAACACAAATCACATGGAATAAAAGAATGACAAGCATAAAATCATTAATAAGTCTCAAGTGATTCAATAGATCATATGCACCGAGTCCCCAACTTCACTAGACATTGCTAGTATCGTATACTAAACGACTACTCAATTAATCTCAAGGCCTTAACGCTATTTTATATGCCTTATGGAATGGTCATTAGTTTTTTTTTTTTTTTTTGGGGGGGAGGGGGGTGGTGAGAGTTTCAGTAGTTGTTGATCCCAAAATAACACTAGGAAAGAATATGAAGACTTGAAAAGTAACACTTTGGACTGAGGGTCCAGAAAAGCCAGTGAAGAATCCGCACCATATGGGCTTAAATGGACCTAGCTTGATTATGTTTTTATTTTCTTTTTTCTTTTTCAAAAATCAAGTCGAAATACAAGAGGAAGGGCATCGAAACATGTTACATCTTAATGCCTTCATAACCAGTTCACTAGTCTATTTGATTCTCAAGTGCAGTAGGCCAATCTGGGATTTGTAAAAAGGGCTGAAAGGTCTTTACATTTTGTGATTGGTGGCTCAACGCCCCAAGAGTGGAGAGAAGAATCTTATAGATAACTTATTAAAGTATAATTATCTTACTTTCAAACTAACTTCGGTTCGGAACAACCTATAAAGTGATGAAGAATGTGGAGGTAAGCTACGGTTTCAAATTGAAGAATTAATATTGATTGTAGACAAGAATGAAGTTGGCTCAAGCTATTTTTTGAGATCGACACGGACCTGATGAAATATATTCACGAAGAGTATAGATTTCCCAATTAGAAAATATTGCTGGAGATATTATTAGGTATTAAGGATGTTATTTGATATTTCATTATTCTCTTCAACAATTAATATCTTTCCCTATGCATGTTACTTGGGTATGATAATCCTCCTCTAATAACGTGTAAATGAAGTCAATTAAGTCAAGCTTCTCTCATCCTCTCTCATCAAGATCTTAGAATATTTACGAGTTAATTACACAAGACTCGTTTGGATTTGATTTGGGATTTTCCCCACGCTACTAGACACATTCTCTCTCCTCGGTAGAGAGAGAAATTCGGAGGAGAGATGGGGTCGATCTTCAGCTCATCATCGAGCGGCGCGAGCAAGGAGGCGCTGGCAACCGCCGCGGACAAGGCCAAGGAGATCGCCTCGTCGGCTCCCGTCGTCGTATTCAGGTCGCTCCTTCCCTCCTCCTCCCTTCCCGCTGCTCGTCGATCGAGCGATCTGCTCCTCCGGAACGGTCGAATTTCGATTTACCCGGGTTTCCATCCCGAGTCGTGTTCTTGAATGATCGGCCGTTGACTTCGGTATCGGTGTCGTTCGCGATGCGATTCGCTGCTGAGTCCGATCGCGGGCGAAATTGTATCGGCCGATGGCTTTGAACGGTAGAATTGATGTGCTAATTTGATGCATGGGAGAGAGTATATATTAACTGAATTGGGAAGAATTGATTTTTTTGGGGTGGAAAAACTAGCACTTTTTCAGTGGGTTTTTGAATTTTGACCCAAAAAAGAAAAGGGTTTTGAGTTAGATGCTTGTGGCTGTGGATATTGCTATCATCTCGTGGTGCTGGTTGCTGAATTGATAATGCAAGTCATTAACCTTAAACTATCATGTGTAAGGAGAGAAGTGCTAGCAAGACTAGCACTTACAATGGGTTTTGAATTTTGAGGGAAAAAAATGGTTTTGAATTAGATGTTTGTGGCAGTGGATTTTGCTATGATTTCGTGCCGGTCACTGAATTGATAATGCAAGTCACTAACGCTAATCTACCATGTGTAATGAGGAAATTGCCAGCAGATTGAAGAGATTACTGTTGCCAGTATAGTATAGTTCTCTTAGGACACGATTGTTGCAGAACCCAAAGTGGCAGCAGCTCAAAATGAGAGTTTTGGAGATTGCTTATATAGAGTCTGAAGCAGGGAGGTCTCAATCTTACTGACCTTGCGCTTCCTGTGCAGCAAAACTTACTGTGGCTACTGCCAAAGGGTCAAGCATCTGTTGACGCAGCTTGGGGTGAGTTACAAAGTCGTCGAGCTGGACAAGGAAGGTGAGTATCTCCTAGCCTCTTGAACCGCCTGCATATAATCTTGATCTGAGTATATAAACCATCTTGTTCTTGGCTATTTAGAGGCTGATTTTGTTGACAAAGCAAAGATACCATTTTTAAGCAGATTTGCTGGTTTAGTGTTCTATTCATGTGTAAAAGCCAGTTGAAAATCTCCCCTGCAGATGCTCGATTAGCCCCCAAAGACCCGTATCTTTTGATTCTTTGACCATGGGTTTTTAACTATAATTTGTTGATATTTCTGTGATTGTGCAAATGATTGCTTTATCTACAAGATGAAGAACTTGTGTTGAACATGATCTCTTTAACACAACATTGTTCAACCATCTGAGTTTCCTTTTGAAGGTGACGGAGCTGTGGTTCAATCGGCATTGGCAGATTGGACAGGGCTGAGAACAGTACCTAATGTGTTCATTGGGGGAAATCATATCGGTGGATGTGATTGTAAGTTTTTAATCTCTTTTCCGTGTTGATTTCAAGAAAAATCTCTGTTAGAGGTTAGATGCAACACAGGTGTTGTTTGACAGACTTATCTTTTGATGTCGGCTTCCTTTGCGATTCCAGCTGTCACTGAGAAACACCAGGCAGGTCAACTGGTACCTCTTCTTAGGAGTGCCGGAGCTGTGAAGACCTAATAAAAGCAGTGCTCATAGTTGGAACCTTCAATTGAAAGAGAGAGACTTGTGTGATGGAAGTGGATAAACTGAGGTGTGATAATATCCACTGCACAAGTAAATGGAAGGATTGTTTTTATACTGCTTGCACAAATTTGGAGTGTGTGCCATAGACTATACCTTGTCAGCAGAGTTGCTTCCAATATTAGTAGGGACTCTCTTCTAATGACAGGCCATGGTCGTCGTCACTTTACATAATACTGGGGGCGCCTGAAAATCCTTAATGCAAAAGTGGAATGACTACCAGAAATTTTGAGACCTAGATCCTTTGTTTGCTGAAGGGCTAGGAAATGATTTGACGGTGTCTGGTAATAAAGTTTCACGGGACATTGAACTAGACTTCCTTAGAGATCTGCAGTTTTATAACGCGGAAGTGTTATCGTCGAGATTAAGATTATTTCTTTACTTCCGTTTCTGATGATTCGAGTTCAATGCGAAGATCCAAAAGCAATCTGGATCTCAAGGAGGAGCAAAGAGTTCCACAGGGAACAGTCACGAGCTTCTCTCCCACTTTACTGGAAAGCAACCTTGACAGGACTGTCGAGGGGCAGTGCGGAAAATGATGCAGCCCGTGTTCATGAAGTAACCCCTAAATCCTCCTGATCAGGGCATGGCCAAATGAGAAAGGGGTCTTCGCCCGGAGTTTTTTCCTCCGTGGACCCCAAGTACATTCTTGCGCCTTGAGGTTCACCAACAAATGCATCCGCCATAATTATAGGAGTAAGAGGTACGGTCATATGATGTCCACAAAGGTCAATGCTGTAATAGTTACTATTATCTACTCGGATCTAATTGACTTTGAACTAATCGTCCTCCACTTTAGGATCCACACGAAGCAAATTGCAAGTAATGAGTGACAAAGAATATCAACTATAGAGTAGCTTTCACACTGTTTCTTCAACCCGGGATCATGCTGTGCGGTACGAGGTGGCAAATGGGTGGGTCGGATCGGGTATGGGTCGGCCGAAAATGGGTCGACTTATATTTGACCCATTTAACCCGTCGACCCATATTATCAGTGTAAATCTAGTGACCCGAATTGCGTGCCCGGCCCGTGCACCCGACCCGAATCTGCATCGCTAAAACCTATTAATATTCTAGGAAAACTCACTTCTACTATATGCTAATTGAATTAAAACTTCAAATTAAATTCAAAATAGTAAATAAAATAAAAATAAAAAGTTTAAAAAAACCTATAAATTGAAATATTTATAAATAATTAGACTATGCACATGCTTCTCTTATTTGAAGTCAACATACTATTGAATAACTAAAAACTATAATATGAAAATTTTTTAACTAAACCTAAAAAGCTCATTTTTATAATTTTTTTGTAAAAAAAAAAAGTATAAAAAAGTATTGTTAAAACATTTTTATGCAATACAAATTTAATGAAATTTTTTATAATTCTTTTTAAAATATTTTTAAAAAATCGAATTTTTATTTTTTTTTTAAAAAAATATTTTCGATTTTACTTTTTAAAATATAATTTTTATTTTTTATTTTTTAAAATATTTTTATTTTAAATATAAATTTTATTTTTTAATAATTTTTTTTTTCTTTTTTTTTTTTTTTTTTTCTTCGGCTGGCCGCCCAGCCACGACGACGACGGCCGGCGATCGCCACAGCGAGATCGAGCCGGCCGGATCGGGCGGGGCTCGATCTCGCCGAACCGGCGAGGCCGAGGCCCGCCCGACGCCGGCGAGGCTCGCCGAAGCCGAGGCCCCGCCCGACGCCGAAGCTCGAGCCTCGCTCGGCCTCGTCGCCGACCGGGCGGCCCCGTCGTCCTACCGGCGATCGGCTAAGGGAGGAAGAAAAAAAAAAAAAGAAAAAGAAAAAGAAAAAGAAAAGAAAAAATTAAAATATAAAAAATAATATAATTTGGAAATATTTTATAAAATTAAAGAAGGCCATGGCCATGGCCATAGGTTGAAAGTGAGTCTAAATGAGGTTATTAATGAGTTATTTGTAATAACCCATTTAGACCCATTTAGTTTTGTGCTTTATTTTCTCAAACCCATTTTTGACCCATATTTAACTTTCACTTGACCAATATATGACCCATTTAACTAAAAATGGGTTATGATATGGGTTTATGACCCATATTGCCACCTCTAGGTACTGGTAGACCGTTAAAATTTCCAAGTCAATTCACCGCAAAATGCCAGCTTCGAACCAAGAATTACAAAGGAAAAAGTTGAGAAGTACATCAAACTGTCTAGATGATCATTTCAATAATTCATCTACCCTCATCATGGCAAAAGAGACCGTCGCCCTGAGAAACACCGAAGCGAAAGATGCTAATTAGAAGATTTCTGAGGAAAGAAGCGGGATCTCGGGGTTTTGCTTTTCCTTTCTGAGATTACAGGACATGAAAGAGGCAAGCATGAACTACTACACAATTGTGATTCTGTTTCACGTGAGTCACTGTACTTCCTGTATAAATTGAGTGGAATTGGCAATACCAAGAGAAAATGGAGGATAAAGGAAATAAACGAATAAGAATATGTACATAAGTTCATCCGACTCCACTAAGCGGGAAACGGCTAGCATAAGACATGACCGATGCACTACGGAGCTTCTGCAATCTCTTGCACAGCAGCTGCATCTTTGCCCTGTCTTGCTGTGCAGATATTCTCATCCTGATTTCCCGATTGGGGTTCGAGAAACACTCGAGCATTACTGGTCCTTGGACTCCTTGCAATCCTTCTCACAGGACCATGTGCCCATCTCATCACATGCGGCTAGTGGTCCTGTTCACATGTCCGAAAATTACATCGCCTCCACTGGCTCAGTTGATTCTGCTGAAAAGACTATTTCACCGGAGGCTTATGGTGGAAGCAAAGGAAATTTCAGAATTTGTCGGTTGTTTTGTGATCCCAGTATTTGTATTCAAGCTTCTGCTGGAGTCATCTGGAATCAGATTATTGTTGAGAAATGGGGGTTGCGTTGGTACGGGAACTATACACTCCCGGTCTTTGAGCATCTCAACTACTTCAGACATGGATGGTCGTAAATCTGGGGAAGCTTGGGTGCAAAGAAGTGCGATTTGAATCACATTCAATGCCTCTGAGACGGGAAACTTGCCTTTCAACGCAGGATCAATGCACTCAGCAAGACTATATGATTTATAGTGCTTCCAAACCTGAGAAGTACAGAAAAGTCGAAGCAAGTCATTAGAAACTTTGCTAGTGTTCAGTAGAAAAGACAGACTATCTCCAGATTGTGAAGGGATGAATTAAATAAAGCCCTTGTGCAGCTGAATCATGATATGTAAAGCCACGAAGGGGTTCGTGTGGGTTACAAGATTTCCAGTACGGAGAAAAGAGTAGCCGGAAAACTCTCAATTTGAAGTTTGAGAAGATCGTTAGGATTTATTTCAACTCTATATCATAGACAAGAAGAAATTTGCAAACGCCACATGCATATTCTAGAGGTTCAAATCAGAAGGATAGGTATATGAATCTTACTGATTGCAGAACTGAACCTGAGGCCTGCCCAAAGATACTGTTCTTCCTACCACTTAGAATTTCTAGGACCAGCACACCGAAAGAATAAACATCTGCTTTCTCTGTTAGTTGTCCCTTAACAAGATACTCTGGAGCCATATAACCCCTGCAAAATTATTCTTTCAGAAGGAGAGAAATCTGTACTGCAGAATCGGAAGTCGAAGATGAAATTGCTAAAGAGTGAAGAGAAGGGGTCATCCAGACAACAAATTCCCCAAACCAGACCTCAGAAAGTTAGGGAAAAAGAGAGCAATTCTTATTTGATACAACGCCGCTCTCACTTTAAGCCGTATATCACATGCTTATCTTCTGTACTCATAATATGTGGCATTTCAAATAGCCAATCCAGCCTTCTCTACATGTAGATGTTATCTAAACTGGTTTGATTGAAACAAAAAGAGAAAAAAATTAAAGATCAGAATCTTACAGTGTCCCTGCGATACCAGTGCTAAGATGAGATTTTTCTGGATCAAGACATCGAGCAAGTCCAAAGTCAGCAATCTTCGCTGTGAGATCCTCGTCAAGAAGGACATTGCTGCTTTTGATGTCTCTGTGTATTATTTTCACTCCACAAGGTCCATGAAGAAATGCCAGCCCCTCAGCTGTTCCAGAGATGATATTAAGCCGCTCCTGCCAACTCAGGATACGGGTCGCATTCTTAACTGCAACAGCAACCGGGTCTTGTTATCAGTCACATTATTGCAATTATGTAATTACTCAGGAATGAGTGTAAAAAAGTTGCCTGGAGAAGTTTAGCAAGAAAAAGTATTATTCCGGAACAAGATGAAGCTAGCAACTAGATTAACACCGTGGAACAAATTATGAGAAGCTAGAATTCAAGGGTTTTATTATGGTAAGAGGCCCTATTTATAGAACAAACTACACTAATCTCGGATGCAGAATGGAGCAGCAAGTGGGGGATAACTTACCGAAGAGGATTTCATCAAGGCTTCTGTTGGGAACATATTCATAAACTAGGAGGCTTTCCGGGCCTTCAATGCTGCAACCCAGAAGGCGGACCAGGTTCTTGTGTTGGATTCCACTGATCAGATTTACCTCATTGAAGAGGTCATCCACCCACTGACGAGTGTTGAACACCAGTACTTTTACTGCAACAACTCTTCCATCAGGGAGGATCCCCTTGTATACAGAACCAGCTCCTCCTTGGCCTAATTTCCTCGACTCATCAAAGAAGTCGGTAGCCTTCTCAAGCGATTCGTAATTAAAATTCAGATTCAACTTCCTTACAATTGCTGGAACGCCAAAGAGTTTCTTCTGGACTGAGAATAGGTAAAGAAGATGGATGGCATTAGAGAATGTTTAAAAAGAAAGTTAAAACAGAAATATCCTCTTTAGTTTCACATTTACCTTCTCTTTTCTTGGATAATAGTCTGTATCCAACATAAGCACCGACCAAAACAAGTGATGTTGCAGCAGCAACGGATGAAGCAATAGCAATGATGATCCCAAGCTTTGACGAGTCTATTAATAAACACAAAGATCATCCTCTGCTGACAAGAAACCGGAAGCTACAGCAACTAAGAGGCAAAAAATAACCTACTGCAGCTATCCCAATTCAGTTGAAAATACAGAACAAGAAAGCTAGAACGTCGTGTAGACTAACTTGCAAGATGATTCAATTCTTACCACCATCTGTATGGACAGTATAAAACCTCTGAGTGGAATATCGCATGAAACAGCCAGCATTCATAGCCCTCCCTTCATCCCCAGGAGTACAGTTCCTCGCCTTGATCATCGCATCCGCCAAGCACTCCCCACACCCCTTCTCGTCGAGAGTGTTCCAGCACTGCGCCAGTGCATAAACACCGGCAACTCCTCCTCTCCTCGCCTCTCCGAAAACAGCAAACCCCTTGTTCTCCGGCGCGACCGCTGACACATTCCTTAGCACCCAGTCGACCTTATCGGCAAACTGCTGCCTCGCCTGCTGGTCGGCCGAGACGCTGGACTGATTGGCGCACTTGACCATGTCATGCTGCGGATCGATGGTCTCATTAAAGAAATTATAGTAATCAGACCTTATGAAGCAACCGTCGAGATACAACCGCCCCTTAGTATTCAAGATAGTGCATCGAGGAAGTATAGTCCTGCTCTGCGCGAAACAGAGGAGGCAATCGTCGCGGCTCAGGTCGCCATCGCACTGAGCCAGTGCATAGATTTCCGGCAACGGAGAGGTTACGGAATCATTACCCCAGCGATCTTCAGAAACTTTCGCGGCAATTTTCAGCATGACGTTGAGGAAGTTCGAGACGCCGTTCGCGGTGGACGTGACGTTGGATCTGAGGCATAGAATGCCCGCCACCGAGATTCGAGGATCGCCGAGCGAGGGCGAGAACGAGGAGCTGAAGAGAACCAGGAAAACGCAAGCGAGGTTGAGGATCGAAGGCCGCATTTCACAGCTCCGTCCTCAGTTCCGAAGCGGAATCCGCCGGAGAAACGTTCCGGGAGCTGCGATCGCGTCGACAGATATGTAACCGAGCCGAAGTCGAGAAAATGCGGAGGAGCGAGAGAACCGGATTACCGCCTTGATTTTTCTCTCGGTTCAAGCTTCTCACGCTTTCAAGGAGCGTCGGCTACCGAAGTTCTCCCTCCTCCGTCAAGAGTCAAAGCTCGTGGGGTCCGGAATAGCTGCGGCGGCTTGCGAGACAGCTTCGCCGTGGAGCCCATGGATTCGGCCATCCATCGGCTGCGCTCTTACTTATGCACGCGAGCGCATGCGCAACATGGAGCGGCGAGCTTCTAGGAGCGGGCGGCGAGCCGACGAAGTGGAAATTTCGCGCGAACCGGTGGAAACGGCGACGCGTACGGAGGCGGATCGGCTCCGCGACGGCGGCGACGACGACGGCGCGGCGGAGGGGTGGGTCCTTCCATTGAAAAAAGGTCAAAGGGTGATCTTACCTTAATGAATGATGATTGGACGGAAGTGACAGTAGACGACGACCGGGGGCGGTTGCTTGCGCCTCAAGGAGGAAAGGAGGGAGAGAGAGTTTGACAATGACTTGACTAGAGTAGCTAAGCCGCCTTTAATGTCATTAATGATTTTCTTAATTTTAATTATTTATTTCGATTTTTTTTTTTTTGTCGGTCTCCAGCTACTTTTAGTCCTAACTCTTATTCTTAAACTTTTGCTCCTTCCTGCATAGGGCGTGGGAGTCACCTGAAACTAATTCGTCCCCATCCCAACCCCCTGAGAATGTGGAGATTCGAACTCCCCACCTCCCCATTCCATATTGGAATGGTAGCCACTAAGGTAAACCCCAATGATTAATTATTTATTTATTCCGATATGAAGACCGATAATTTGGACGGAATCAGTTGAGTTGATCGGTTCTTGATTCGCTTTGGTTGAAGCCGAACTAAGAGAACCAACCAAACCGATCGGTCTAGTCCGGTTCAGTGGAATCGATAAATTTGGAGACCCAACATTCTCAACCCAGAGTCACTTCCTTGTCTCCAGAGCGAATTGGTGAAGACCCACTCCCGAATCAAGAATTCAAGAAAGACAAAGAAGCCTCCTTTGTTATTATAGATGAAGGTGGGGCAGAGAGAGAGAGATGGCCCCTTGTCTCCAACGGAGCTCCGGGCAGAACAGGACTCAGGAATATCCAAGGGGGTCTCCTCTCTTCCGCGTGCCTTATATCTTCTTCTTTAGCTTCGAAACGGGAGCTCCAAGCCACATTCAACAATGGCTTCCACGCTCTGAAGTTCAGAGCGTCTTCGTTGTCGTCAAGGCAAGAGATTCTGTCTAGCGAGAGAGGTGAGTGAGAGTGAGTAAGGATTCATCAGAAATGGAAGAAATTGAAAGGAAATAGGATTTATTTCTTAAGAAATTTTAAAATATATATTATATAAATAATCGATCGATCCGGTCCAATCAGTCCGATTCCCATCTTAGAATCGAAAATTGGATTGACTAGTCACGGGTTCTAAGAATGGGAACCGGACCTCCCTCTTTGGAAACCACCCAGAACCGGCTGGTCCAGTCCGATCCGAGCAATTCCCATTGCACACCCCTAGGGCCCAAGCCCGACAACGTGTTGGAAACTAGAAAGTCTCTTCTCGTGAGACGGTGGACATGGAGACAGAACGCCCCCATTCGAGAGTTTGCTCCCCGACGTGTCCCGAATTCACGGCTTTATGAAAAGACCGGTACCATCTTTAGTGAAGTTTTAATTTGCTCCCCGGCATGTCTTAATTTCGCATTCGAACGAGGTAGTTCGAGAACTGTTTGTATCACTTTTGGATATGGAGTTTGATCGACGTAGAATGGATGAGAAGATGGGTGCGCATCTATGAATTGTTTTGAGCCGGACTTTGAAATGCTTCTTGCTTGTCAGACAAAAAAAGGAAAGTTGAAGAGGCGGAGAGATGTCGACAGATTTGGTGTTCTAGTTACAGCGTTCTCCCACTCAAGATAAAAGCCACACTTGCAATCTGGTTGGCACTGTCATGCTCTATGCATATGTATAGCGTGATTTGCACGTGTTCTTTAGGGTGTTCTTTAGGATTGACCAAATTGAAAGAAAAAGATTCTTTTCTTTTGTTGAGATGCCGTGCAAATTCAGAAGACTTGGTGTGATGTGAACAATTAATATATCATACTTATTGTCGTAACCTAATCTTGGGTGCACCACCTAGGGTTTGGCTAATGGATTATTAAGCATAAACTTAGCTCGGACTTTTCTAAATCCATACTAATTCATGACTTAGGTTTAAATTCTTAACATGTAAATGATTTTTTAATTAGGAGTTGCCATTAATCTATTTTTTTGTGGGTCGATTACAAACCAAGTAAAGTAGCGCGAGATTTACTTTATTCCTACAAATCAGAGATTGTGAGTTTAGTGACTTGATTACGCTAGATTTCTCTAACCTCCTTTCGGTACCTTTCTATTTTATTTCAAAAAAAAAAATTTGTAGGCAACTTGAATTGATTTTTTTTTCTTAACATGTGAGGTGACCACACGGGTGCGCAAACCATCAATTTAACAGCAAAAAAGAAGAAGTAATGAATAAATTATGGTACTTACCTCATAGCAACGAAAGAATCTATAATGTTAGCTCAAAATTCACATCAAAAGTCATAGATGTGATTTCTAATTAATACGCAGTCACTCAATTTTTTAGGATTTTTTCTTGTTTAATGAAATCTAAGTTATATATCATGCAATTTAACTAAATGACCTAATTCTAATTACGGGCAATTTTTAATTAAATGGACCTAACAACAATTACTAAATGGCATGAACCTAATTCTACATGACATGCGCATGATTTTTTTGTATTTTTTATAAAAATTCGTAATTAAAATTTACTAATAATAAAAATCTAATCAAAGTGAGATATTATCTATTTTAAGTTAGGAAATAGACTAATCTGAATCCTATCTTATCTTAGAAATTTATCTCGACATGCAATTTAATTCCAAGATATTATCTAATCTAGATATCATCTAAACATTTTAAGAGAAAATGGAGGATTTCTGACGAAAGAGGCGGAATCTCGGGGTTTTGCTTTCCCTTTATGAGATTACAGGACACGAAAGAGGCCAGCATGAACTACACAATTGTGAATCGGTTTCATATGAGTCACTGCACTTCCCGTATTAATTGAGTGGAATTGGCAATACTAAGAGAAAATGGAGGATAAAGGAAATAATTGAATATGTACATGAGTTCCTCTTAACTCACTAAGTGGGAAACGGCTAGCATAAGACATGACCGATGCACCACGGAGCTTCTGCAATCTCTTGCACAGCACCCGCATCTTTGCCCCATCTCGCTGCGTAGATATTCTCATCCCGATTTCTTGATCGGGGTTTGACAAACACTCGAGCATTACTGGCCATTGGACTCCTTGCAATCCTTCTCACAGGACCTGTTGTGAAAATATGGCTTCGAATTGGGTAAAACAATGAAGTCAGATCGAGTAATCAAGTCGGACTTTGAGGCATGATATCACTTTCTTTAAAGATTTACTTACCCCACAAAGTTGCTAATAGTCACGGGCAAATTTCCTCTAGGATACAACAAAGTTTCAAATGAGAATACTAAATAGCAATTCTAGTATTTCTCCAGGGTCTCTCATGGGAAACAATTGAAAACAATGACTGTAATTTCTCTCGAAAGAAAACAAAAAATGGAAGAAGATATATGTTTGATCTCAAACCATACGTACTTATCTTCGTCTTTCGAATAGAGGTAACCCTTCAAAAGGTTGCAAAAGAACAAAGACAACATTTCGGAAAATGTTGTAAAATGAACAAGTACGTTTCAAAAGTTACGTTGAAAAGACATAAAAATTCGGAATTAAATAAATAAAAAATAACCATAAGTTTTCGTGAACAGTCACATTGTTTCAACAAGACTTATAGTATAGAAATAAATCCGAATTTTCTATAAATAAAAAATAATGATCGTCGGTTAGTGTCAAATCTCGTCCACGTGCGCACTCACATCTTTTCAATGTAGGACAAGGTACATCTTCATTTGTTTTATAAACAAATTACCAACAAGACCATATGCCCATCTCATCACATGCGGCTAGTGGTCCTGTTCACATGTCCGAAAATTACATCGCCTCCGCTGGCTCAGTTGATTCAGCTGAAAAGACTATTTCACTGGAGGTTTATGGTGGAAGTGAGGGAAATTTCAGAATTTGTCAGTTGGTTTGTGATCCCAGTATTTGTATTCAAGCTTCTGCTGGAGTCATCTGGAATCGGATTATTGTTGAGAAATGGAGGTTGCATTGGCACTGGAACTGCACACTCCTGGTCGTTGAGCATCTCCACTACTTCAGACATGGATGGTCGTAAATCTGGGGAAGCTTGGGTGCAAAGAAGCGCGATTTGAAGCACATTCAATGCCTCTGAGACGGGAAACTTGCCTTTCAACACAGGATCGATGCATTCAGCAAGACTATTTGATTTATATTGCTTCCAAACCTGAAAAATACGGAAAATGTCGGAGCAAGTCATAAGAAACATTGCTAGTGTTGAGCAGAAAAAAAGACTCTCCAGATTGTGAAGGGACAAATTAAATTATGCCCTTATACAGCTGAATCATGTATGTAGAGCCACAAAGGGGTCATGTGGGTTACAAGATTTCCAGAATAGAGAAAAGAATAGCTGGAAAACTCTCAGTTTGAAGTTCAAGAAGATTTTAGGATTTATTTTGACTCTATATCATACACAAGAAGAAATTTGCAAATGCTGCATGCATATTCTAGAGGTTGAAATCAGGATAATAGGTATATGAATCTTACTGATTGCAGAACTGAACCTGAGGCCTGCCCAAAGATACTGTTCTTCCTACCACTTAGAATTTCTAGGACCAACACGCCAAAAGAGTAGACATCTGCTTTCTCTGTTAGTTGTCCCTTAACAAGATACTCTGGAGCCATATAACCCCTGCAAAATTGTTCTTTCAGAAGGAGAGAAACCTGTTCTACAGGATCTGAAGTCAAAGATGAAATTGCTAAAGAGTGAAGAGAAGGGATCATCCACACAACAAATTTCCCAAACCAGACCTGAGAGAGTTAGGGAAAAAGAGAGCAATTCTTATTTGATACGACGCCACTCTCACTTTAAGTCCTATATCCCATGCTTATCTTCTGTACTCAAAATACGTGGCGGTTCAAATAGCCAATCCATTCTTCTCCACATCATGATGTTATCTAAACTGGCTTAATTGAAACAAAAAGAGAAAAAAATTTGAGACCAGAATCTTACAGTGTCCCTGCGATACCGGTGCTAAGATGAGATTTTTCTGGATCAAGACATCGAGCAAGTCCAAAGTCAGCAATCTTCGCTGTGAGATCCTCGTCAAGAAGGACATTGCTGCTTTTGATGTCTCTGTGTATTATTTTCACTCCACAAGGTCCATGAAGAAATGCCAGCCCCTCAGCTGTTCCGGAGATGATATTAAGCCGCTCCTGCCAACTCAGGATACGGGTCGCATTCTTAACTGCAACAGCAACCGGATCTTGTTATCAGTCACATTATTGCAATTATGTACTTACTCAGGATTGAGTTTAAAAAAGTTGCCTGGAGAAGATTAGCAAGAAAATGTACTATTCTGGAACAAGATGAAGCTAGCAACTAGATTAACACCGTGGAACAAATTATGAGAAGCTAGAATTCAAGGGTTTTATTATGTAAGAGGCCTAATTTATAGAACAAACTACACTAATCTCGGATGCAGAATGGAGCAGCAAGTGGGGGATAACTTACCGAAGAGGATTTCATCAAGGCTTCTGTTGGGAACATATTCATAAACTAGGAGGCTTTCCGGGCCTTCAATGCTGCAACCCAGAAGGCGGACCAGGTTCTTGTGTTGGATTCCACTGATCAGATTTACCTCATTGAAGAAGTCATCCACCCATTGACGAGTGTTGAACACCAGTGCTTTTACTGCAACAACTCTTCCATCAGGGAGGTTCCCCTTGTATACAGAACCAGCTCCTCCTTGGCCTAATTTCCTCGACTCATCAAAGAAGTCAGTAGCCTTCTCAAGCGATTCATAATTAAAATTCAGATTTGACTTCCTTACAATTGCCGGAATGCCAAAGAGTTTCTTCTGGACTGAGAATAGGTAAAGAAGATGGATTGCATTAGAGAATGTTTAAAGAGAAGTTAAAACAGAAATATTCTCGAGTTTCACATTTACCTTCTCTTTTCTTGGATAATTTTCTGTATCCAACATAAGCCCCGATGAAAACGAGTGAAGTTGCAGCAGCAACAGATGAAGCAATTGCAATGATGATCCCAAGCTTCGACGAGCCTGTTAAAAAACACAAAGATAATCCTTTGCTGACAAGAAACCGGAAGCTATAGCAATTAAGAGGCAAAAAATAACCTACTACAGCTATCCCAATTCAGTTGAAAATACAGAACAAGAAAACTAGAACATCGTGCAGCCTAACTTGCAAGATCATTCAATTCTTACCACCATCTGTAGGGACAGTATAAAACCTCTGAGTGGAATATCGCATGAAACAGCCAGCATTCATAGCCCTCCCTTCATCCCCAGGAGTACAGTTCCTCGCCTTGATCATCGCATTCGCCAAGCACTCCCTACAACCCTTCTTGTCGAGAGTGTTCCAGCACTGCGCCAGTGCATAAACACCGGCAACTCTTCCTCTTCTCGCCTCTTCGAAAACGGCAAACCCTTTATTTTCCGGTGCGACTGCCGACACATTCCTCAGCACCCGGTCAACCTTATCTGCGAACTGCTGCCTCGCCTGCTGGTGGGCCAAATCATTAGACTGATTGGCGCACTTGACCATGTCATGCTGCGGATCGATGGTCTCATTATAGAAATTGTAGTAGTCAAACCTTATGAAGCAACCGTCGAAATACAACCGCCCAGACTTGGCATCCAAGACATTGCATCGAGAAAGTGAAGTTCTGCTCTGCACGAAACAGAGGATGCAATCGTCGCGGCTCAGGTCGCCGTGGCACTGAGCCAGGGCGTAGATTTCTGGCAACGGAGAGGTTACGGAATCATTAGCCCAGCGATTTTCAGTAACTTTTGCGGCAATTTTCAGCATGACGTGGAGGAAGTTCGAGAGGATGTTCACGGTGGACGTGACGTTGGATCTGAGGCATAGAATGCCCGCCTCCGAGACTCGAGGATCGCCAAGCGACAGCGAAAACGAGGAGCTGAAGAGAACCAGGAAAACGCAAGCGAGGTTGAGGATCGAAGGCTGCATTTCACAGCTCTGACCTCAGTTCCGAGGCGAAATCCAGTGGAGAAACGTTCCAGGAGCTGCGATCACGTCGACAGATATCTAACCGAGCCGAAGTTGAGAAAATGCGGAGGAGCGAGAACCGATCACCTTTGACTTTTCTCTCGGTTCAAGCTTCCCGCGCTTTCAAGGAGCGCCAGCTACCGAAGTTCTCCCTCCTCCGGTCAAAGAGCAGCCCGAGCTCCGCCACCTTCCACCGTCAAGATTCGAAGCTCGCGGTGTCCAAAATAGCTGCGGCGGCCTGTGAGACATCCATCGGCTCCGCTCCTACTTATACACGAGCGCATGCACACATGGAGCGGCAAGCTTCTTGAAACGGGGGCGAGCCGACGAAGTAGACACTTCGTGCAAACCGGTCGAACCGGCGATGCGTATGGAGGGGGATCGGCCCTGTGATGGTTGTCGACGACGACTCGGATAGCGACGGCACGGCAGAGGGTGGGTCCTACCATCAAGAAAAGGTCAAAGGTGATCTTATCTTAATGAATGATGATCGAACAGAAGTGAGAGTTGAAGACTAAAGGAGAGAGCTAGGAAGCACTAATACTTTTCGAGAGTCATCATGTTATGTTCGACACTAAGATACATGTCTCACACGTTTTGACACCCTTTCGACACGCTGGTCAACAAATGTCAAAAATCGAACAAGTAGTCAACTCTCGACATACTCCGAAATGGAAGTTCTAGAATTCCCACATGCGATTTTGATACCTACGGTCAATTTTAAAAATTTTCAATTAATGAGAGGTCAAAATATAAATATATAAAAAATAAAAAATAATAAAAATAATAAAGGTGAAAAGGAGAAAAATATAGTTTTCTCTTCTTAATCTCACTTCTCATGACTCACGATCTTTTATGTAAATTCATTTCATGCTTTTTTATTTATTATTTATTTATTTGTGAATTTGAATTTATTGAAAAATTAATTTATAAAAATGGTAATTTATCATGTATATATAAAAATATACATTTAATATACAATTATCCCAATGTGTCGAAATTATTCTATGTTTTGATAATTGACGTGTCGATGTGTCGTATCGTATCGTGTACACGTGTTGGTGTCTGTGTCAGTGCTATTTAGCAAGAGAGAGAGAGTTTGACTTTTACTTTTATTTAAAAAAAAAATTAGCGGAGAAAGATGAGGAATGACTTGACTGGAGCAGCTAACCCGCTTTTAATGTCATCATAAGATAAAAGATTTTCTTAATTCTAACAATTTTTTCCAATTTGAAGACCGATAATTCGGGGGGCCCCAGACAGGACGCACCGGTCGGGAGTTTACTCCCTGGCGTGTCCCGAATTCATGGCTTTCCGAAACAACCCGTGCCTTCATCGGTGAAGTTTTAATTTTGCTCCCCGGCATGTCCTTATTTCGCATTCAGATGAAATGGTTCAAGAACTGTTTGTTTCGATGCATGTGCGAATTTGTAAAAATTGGTGTGATATGAAACAATTAATATATCATAGTTATCTTCTAACTTACTAATTTAGACTTTCAAATAAAGATGGGTCCGACTAAATACATTGACAATGTTACATGATGGGTAATTTATATGAACAGAAATGTTGTGTTTTGAGACTGCTAGTCCTTGGAGAAAGCACCAATGTCGAAGTAAGTATTCTCGCTAGCTCAGAAATAATTGTGCGTCTTAAATATGGCGATCTTGACTCGAACTTATCCCTCCTTAGAAATAGGGGTAGGCAACCGTGTTGGTTCCACCCAAAAACCGAAACGAATAGACCTCATCTAGCCGGTTCCCAATCCTATTGACATGAGGACTGTGGTAGGTTCCCTAATAAAAACAAAATAAAAATAAGGGAACAAACCTTGACCGGTTCCCAAACTATTTTTTTTTTCCAATAAGATAATAGTTATATTATTAAATAAGTTGAAAAAAAGGTAGGTTCTCGAGTATACACTAGAACCAACTGGTTTAGTTTTTGGCTGATACCTTGTTTCAAAAATTGAGAATGGACTCTAATGGGTAAGTTTCAATTTCTAGGATAATTACCAAAAAAATTTTAAACTCATTGTGCCGATGCAAACCTTTTACTTTAACCAATTTAGTTCCAAACTTTTTTTACAAGTTGTTACTATAGTTCTTCCAATTAATTTTGACCGAAAATTGCTGATATAGATGCCAATTGTTTTACGTGGCAAAGGCCGGCACATTGATGCTAATGTGGATAATTTTTTACATGTTTTTGAATTTGGAACTTACCCATCTTGAAATCAATCCCTCCTAATTAGGGGTGTTCATTACTTTTTACCAAGAATTACAATAATTACTTTTCAGAATTTTTTTCTGCGCTGAAATTAAAATCTTGACTTTAAGCACTTATACAGTGGTGCGCACACAAGTGCTAGTTGCCATAGAGAGGTCAAATCTTGATCAACCAAGTCTTGGCCCCCACAAGAAATAATTCTCAACATCGTACCATCCTAATGATGGAATCTAATAGCATCTTTCTAGACACTGTCTCAACCAAGAACAATTCCTAGCATCGCCACTTTTCAACTTAAGACGGCCCGGGCTGCACGACTCGTGACTTTGATTGCCCGGTTTTCTCGAAATAAACGATAGCTGGCGCATGTTCTGTGCTAGTCGTAAGCGCCCATGATTTTCGGATGAGATCAACTTCGGAAGATCGACCGATGTCGACCGCATTCGATATGCTTTGTGACAAGGGGTCCAAGAATCAAGCGATCCAAATTTCATACCTTCTAGGTGAAGAACTCTGCCGCTTTCGACCATTTCCTAGCAAATGCCTGAATTCTATGAGAATCCTTTTTAAAAAGTACACGAATATTGAAAAACTAAATCAGGTTCAACAAATTATCAATATTTTGACCAGAATTCCCGTACGAATCTGAATTGACAATGCAAGTAATGAACGTTAAACTACCATCTATAAGGAGAAAATTGCTAGCAAAATTAGCACTTTCGATGGGACTTGAATCTTGAGGAAAAAAAGGATTTTGAATAAGATGTTTGTGGCAATAGATTTCGCTATGATCTCGTGTGCCAGTTGCTGAATTGATAATGCAAGTTATGAACGCTAAACTACCATGGGTAATGACAAAATTGCTAGCGGACCGAAGAGATTACTGCCGCCGGATACCATACCGTGTTCTGTCAGGACTCGATTGTTACAGAACCCAAAGTGGCAGCAGCTCAAAATGAGAGTTTTGAGATAGTTTGTATAGGGTCGGAAGCAGAAAGGTCTCAACTCTATTGACCTTGCGCTTCCTGTGCAGCAAATTACGGTGGCTACAGCCAGAGAGCCAAGCATTTGTTGACGCAGCGCGGGGAGAGTTACAAAGTCGCCGAGCTGGACAAGGAAGGTGAGTGTCTTTTATATAAGACACGAAAGTGCAACATAAGATCTTTATAGCCATAACCAAGAACACATATAATCAAATAGAGAGATTTATGCATATGATTTGGAATCCATCGTTTTTTATAGGGATGAGCATGGTCCGGGTGGGCGGTTCCCACCCTAGATTCGAGAACCGCCCACTAAAGACTGGTTCTGAAAAATTGGAACTAGGAACCGCCTATTGATTCTATGAATCCACCCAGGAACGGGACCGTCGGTCTGGTTTGGTCCGGTTCTCGAGTGGGTCTACCAAGCTTCACGTGTTAGCATCATAATAAGTGACAAAGAATTACATAACGGAATCACTTCATCAAAGACACTCCTAATTAGAGCCAATGAACCAACAATATTAGTATGTTAGGAAGTATGTAAGCAAGATAGCACACTTCTTTTTTATATTATTTTCTTTATTATTTCTTTTTTCCCCTTTCATCATTCTTTAATAAAATTTTATCAAATAGTAAACTATACTAACATACCTAAAATATAAAAATACCTAAAATATATAATAAATATAAATATTTAATTTATAGATTGAATGTTTATTATAAGATAAAATTAAAGTTGAATATATAAATTAAAATAATATTAATTAAAATAAATTTCAATTTTTATTTTTATTTTTAATTCCTTAATTTAGAATTAAAATATTATTTATATTGAAATATAATTTCAATTTTGTTAATTTAATAAGTTTGTTATTCGAGAAAATAACTTTCCTATTATGGACATTAAAAATCCTATCCACCTTTATTCCACCTTCCCCATAAGATAATTTTATCCCGCTTATATTCCCCTTATATCCGACTTTATCATGTCCTAAGCGAACACCAAACATAGGATAGAATAAATCATATCATATCCCGAATTTTATCCCAACTACCAAATGCAGCCTAAGCGTACGTAATCAATAGGTACATGAACTTTTTGACTAAAAGAAAAATTAAGGATCCACAACTAATTATTATGAACCCGAGCACCAAAACGCCTACATCTGGGAGCCCAAGCACCAAGACGCCTACTCCAATTCCATTACTTTGAATTGAGAAGATAAAAGAGGAGTCAAAGACGGAGAAGAGATGAGCAATCGACGCGGCCCACCCAAGCACTAGAATGCCTACACCTGGAAGCTTAACGCCAGTGTCAAAATCAAAGAGATCGCAAAAACCCCATCACCAAAAAATTGAAAACCCTACAAAAAAAAAAAATCAATTTCAAACTCACTTCGCTCAAGTTTGCACTGCATCGACGATGATGGCAAGTCTCGCAACAATGATACAAGAGGCAACGACAAGTTGGGTCGTGTTCCTGCAGGCTGCGATGTCGGTAGAGCTGTTAAACGAGTGGGCCGGGTCGGGTTTGAGTCGGGTCATTAATAGTTCGACCCAAATTGACCCATTAACCCATTTATGACCCATTTATGCTTAATGTAAATTTTCCGACCCATACCCGACCCGACCTATACCCAACCCATACCTGACCCAACTCATATTAATAAAATATTTTCATATTTAACCAAATTTAGAAAAACTTATTCCTATGTTTTTTTTAAGATTATATTACTAAAATACTTCCAAGCTTATTTCTTTTATATATATATATATATATATATATATATATATATATTATTTTTATTAAAATGGTAATGCTAAAATAGTTTTATACAATACAAATTTAATGGACAATTTTATAATTTTTAAAATAATTAAATTTAATGGACAATTTTATAATTTTTAAAATAATTATTTCAAAAAATCGAATTTTAATTATTTTTTTTTTTTTTAAAATAAAATTTTAATTATCTTTATTTTATTTTTTAAATATAATTTTTCTTTTTTTTTTTTCTTTTTTTCTTCTTCTTCTTTGGCCGGCCGCCGGCCATAGGAGAGCCTCGAGCTCACCCGATGCTGATGAGCTCAAGGCTCGCCAGATCCGGCGAGGCTCGAGCCTCGCCCGACGCCAACGAGCTCGAGCCTCGCCGAACATCGGCGAGGCCTCCGCCTCACTCGATTCGGCGAGCTTGAGGCTCGTCGGCGTCGGGCGAGCCCGAGCTCGTCCCCGTCGGATCTAGGCGAGCTCGAGGCTTGCCGGCGTCGGACAACTCGAGCTCGCCCCTTGCCGATCCGGCGAGGCTCGAGCCTCGCCCGACGCCGGCGAGTTCGAGTCTCGCCGGGCATTGGCGGCCTCGCCAGATCCGATGAGGGGCGAGCTCGAGCTCACTCAACGCCGGCAAGCTCGAGGCTCACTTGGCCGGTCGCCGTGCCATGCCGTGACCGAAGGAAGAAGAAAGAAAAAAAAAAAAAAGAAAGAAAAAAAAAAAGAAAAGAAAATAATTATAATTTTAGTTTTTTTTTAAATATTTTTGTAAAGTTAAAGAGAGAAAAGAGAAATTGTGAGATTTTGAGTGAAAATAAATTGGTTCATTTTTAATGGGTTGATAAATGAGTCTTAAATGGGTGCAAAGTTGACCCATTTAAGATCCATATATCTTACTCTCTTTATTTTTAAAACCTATTTATGGGTGTTTTAGTAAATAAGGCTTGACCTATTAATGACCCATTTAAACATAAATGGGTCAATGACCCATTTAAACATAAATGGGTCAATGACCCATTTAACACCTCTAGGTGTTGATAATGGTTGGGCGTATAGAGAGAGACTAAAAGAGAGGGGCGACTGAAAAGGAGGCAGATCGCGCGTGAAGAGAGAGACCAAGAGAGAAAGGGAGGTAACCAGGGTTTCTTTTTTTAAGATTAGTAAGAACCAGTTCCAAAACCGGTCCAATCAGTCTGATTTCCAGGTGGACCTTTACTTGGAACCGATTCTCGACTGGTTTCAACTAGTTCCCAAAAATTGGAACTGGTCCCTAAACCGGTTCAGCTAGGACCCAGTTCCCAGACCTCTTTTTCGGGTGGTCCGGTCTGATCGTACTCCTATTGGAAGATGCAAAGATCCTCATTATGCGGACTTTCAGAACCTGGAGCAAGAACGAGAAAAACCTTTTTCTTTCCCTCTCGCGATGGTGGCCGTCTGTTCTATTACGTGGCCTCCTTTTCCTTTGGTTCGATGGTACTTCTCCTTTTAAAAGCCAAGCAAGGTGCCCACTCGTGGAAAGAACCGACGCGCAAATCTTTCTTTCCTCCTTCTCAGTATACGAATGTATTTGGCTTGATTTCATCCATGCCTATTGACGCCTAAAGATGGTCTCAAATATATCCCTGCATTGACCGATTCCGCTTTCCTCCGCGAAACCTGCCGCTCTTCTTTCTTTGATTTTCTTGGTCCGCACATTTATATCCACTAGCCTGATTGTATCCTCAATGGTGAACCTCTATGCATATATTCCTAAAATCTTCCCAAATTCGACCAGGTAATGCAATCTTTCTAAGCGTATATGCAATTTTAATTTAATATTTTTGTTTAGGGTTTAAAAATTAATCTATAATTTTCTATGCAATAAATGAATATTGCCAAAATTTAGATGTCAACAATGCGAAAGGATTATTATCAAAATTAAGATTATTTCTTTGCTTTTGTTTATGATAATTTGAGTTCAATGCGACAATCCAAAAGCAAGCAGGATCTCTGGGAGAAGTGAAGAGTTCCACTAGGAGGACCGGGAGGGACGCATCTCTCAGGCTTTAGCTAGTACCCTAAAGTGTATACCATGATTTTTCTGTCTATCAATAACTGCATGCATTGCACGATGGATGTGAAGAAGTAGACCATTCCAAATGAATTTCTGAAAATTCTTTTTGATTTTTGATTTCCTTTCCGGAGAATTAGATGGTCTTCCTGAGCAAGCCTTTTATTTGGTAGGTAACATCGATTTCTTGTTGCTTGTCGATGTAGAATCATGCATTCACACAGGATTCCACGTGCCCCATGCTACTCGGGTCTAGATATAGCAAAATAATTCTATTCGATCGAATGGTCGAGGACTCCTTCTCTTTCCCCTTCTAATTGAACCTTTCATATATGTATGAAGTATTCATATTTTGATTTTGAATGAGAGGAGTCACAGACGAAAGAAAGGGAAAGACTTCTATTGGAATCCCTATCTAAATTCATAATTCATAGTAGTATAGAGAATAAATAGGCTTATATAAAAAAAGACGCTATAAATATTCCGTGTACTAGTTATCGTGCCCACAATAAACACTGGATAGCTAAATGCGGAGTGGATAACTACTAAAGGTATATAAGTAGTAGGCCCATCTCAAAATGAGTGCTCTCCTATTCTGACTTTCCCCAAGCCTCCAATAGCGCAACTGAGACAGCGATGGATTCTCTGCTCCCGTAAGAATGGAGCTACAAAAGTTTTGAGAATTCAACAGAAAGTCACGGCGAGATGAGCTGTTTATCATTACGATAGGTGTTAAGTGGAAATGCAGTGACATATGCAGCTAAAGCATCCTAATAGACCGGTAGACTTGAACCTTGAACAGTCACGAGCTTTCTCTCCCTCTTTACTGGGAAGCAATCTCGATCAGACTGTCGAGGGGCTGTGTGGAAAATGATGCGGTGCATGTTCATGAAGTAACCCGTAAATCCTCTTGATCAGGCCATGGCCAAATGAGAAAGGGGTCTTCGCGGTGAGTTTTCCTTCCAGGGACCCCAAGTACGTTCTTGAGTCTTGATGTTCACTGACAAATGCATCCGCTGTAATATAGGGGTAAGAGGCACGGTCATATGACGTCTGCAAAGGTCAATGCTGTAATAGTTGACTATTTTTTCTACTTGGATCTAATCAATAACGAACCAATCATCCTCCACTTTAGGATCCATCCGAAGCGAATTGCAAGTAATAAGTGACTAAGAATCTCAACTACAGAGTAGCTTTCACACTGTTTTGTCAAACCGGGATCGTGCTGCGCGGTACTGGTAGACCCTTAAAAATTCCTAATCAATTCACCGCAAAATGCCTGCTTCAAACCAAGACATTTATAAGAAAAAAGTCGAGAAGTACATCAAGCTATCTAGATGATCATTTCAAGAATTCATCTATCCTCATCGTGGCCAAAGAGACCGTTCCTCTGAGAAAAACTGAAGCGGAAGTGCTAATTAGAAGATTTCTGACAAGAGAGGCAGAATATCGGGGTTTTGCTTTTCCTTTATGAGATTACAGGACATGAAAGAAGCTAGCATGAACTACTACACAATTGTGATTCTGCTTCATA
Source organism: Eucalyptus marginata (assembly GCA_014182565.1). NCBI lineage: Eukaryota > Viridiplantae > Streptophyta > Magnoliopsida > Myrtales > Myrtaceae > Eucalyptus > Eucalyptus marginata. The sequence continues at coordinate 2,452,266 of CM024586.1, forward strand.
TGAGTCACTGTACTTCCTGTATAAATTGAGTGGAATTGGCAATACTTAGAGAAAATGGAGGATAAAGGAAATAAATGAATAAAAAAATGTACATGAGTATTGACACCTAAATTTTGGCGATCCGGTTATTTAATTATTGCATAGAAAATTAGGGGTTAATTTTATCCCCGGAAAAAAAAATATTAATTGCATAACATATAGATTTAGGTGCATTTATTTTTAATTTGCATTTTTTGCATTTATTTATTGGACCGGTGGCGGATGGTTCAAATTAGTGGTTCTGAGCTTTAACTTGGCAGATCGGGCTAAGCTCACGAAGCGAGCAAATTGGCCCAAGCCTATTTTTTCTAATGATCGAAGATTATCTCATGAAAAATAAAGATATGACATTTTTCCGGGATATGTTCAGATAGAGCAAGTGTGAGCAAATATTGCATTCAAAAAAGCAAATATTACATTTGGAAAAGAAATCTTTGTGGATATCGATTTGGAAAAAATTAAAACCCTAATCCTTGGCCTATAAATAGGTTGTTTGCGTAGGGTTTCCGGGGGCCACACATATTGATATACGGCCACAATTCTAGACGAGCAGAGGATTGAAAGAGTGCCAAGAGAGTGTTCAGGGAAAAGCGAAGAGTTTGCCTTCTCTCTTCTCTGAGACCTTGACAAAAGTCAAGAGGGGACTCTTTCACGCAAAAGAAAAAGAGACCCGAAGGAGGGGAGAGGAAATTCGGTCTTCTTCGTCAAGCGTCCCCTTTTCGGCCACGACCAGTGTGGTCGACAGACTTCCTCGCTCGGCCTTCACGATCACCACTCCCGACACCGCGACCTGCCTGACAATGCTGCAACTCCGACGGCCACGCACCTCAGCTCTTCAACACCGCGAGTAGTCCGACCATCCACAGCTGCTCCATCCCCACCTCCCGTTGCTGCACCGAAGTTGCTGTCCAAACGCGCCACAAGCCTGACATTCTAAGTCTCAGCAATTTCAAGTGCGGTCTCTGTCCAGCGAATAATCCTAAGCAAAGTCCAATTACTCTCGACGAGACCAAGACTTCGTGGCGAGTTTCATCCAAATCCACAGGGCTTCGCCGTTGGGCCACCTAATGGTCGGTTGAGCCGGCACCAATCCGAAGTGTCTTCCTTCAATTTTGCAGGTTCTCTTACCGAGAGCACCCACGCTGCATTTCATCAGTCAAAGAAAGACGATTCCACTTATTGCACAAAGAAAATTCGTTTACTTTGACTGCCCAAAGATGTCAGTGCGTATATGGCAAAGTTGGAAGTCCAAGTTCAGTTATGAGGACAAAAAAAGATTAACCCACACTAGGAGACGTTCATTGATCTTTTAGATACTTGTTTTGCCTCGTCTACAAGCCATCAACTGCTGTCCCGAGCCACGAGTCCCTGCGTGATCTCGCCGGTCGTCCATGAATCATCACCGTTGAAGCCTCCGTTGAGCGGATTCCATTCGATTCAAATTTGGCAATATTATTTGCGAAATTAAGTAATTATCTTATCTAAATTTGATTTGGATATTTTATTGCCTAATACATGCTTTTCAATATCTTAGGTGCATATTTGAATGATAAGCACATTCCCAATTAGAATTTATTGCCTAATCCGTAACCGCACGTCAATTTTTTTATTCCATCTATAAGACTTTAGATTGAATAATTAATCACGCGGGAAAAAATTGATATCTTGATCTTTAAGGTTTATTAGCGAAATAATCAAGTTTGAATTTCAATTCGAATGGTGGATAACATTTTTTATGACCATGGATGATTTGGTGTTTATCTTTTAATTGTTTTGTTTATCCCGAAAATACAAAAAAAATTACATTTGCATTCCATGTAGATTAGAATTGATTGCATGATAGGTCAATTAGATTTTTTTTTTTTTTTTTAAAATGCATGTATTTAGAATATATAACATTTCATTTTAGTTTTCACTTTAGTTAGATTTTTATATTTAGTGATTTTAATTACGAATTTTCATAAAAAATACCAAAAAAAAAATAAAAAATCATGCGCATGTTGTGTAGGATTAGGTTCATGAAATGCACATCATTTAATGATTGTTGTTAGATTCATTTAATTAGAAATTGCCCGTCATTAGAATTAGGTCATTTAGTTAATTTAAATTGCACATTTAATTATCGCATTTCTTTAATTTCGAATTTTATGGAAAATACCAAAAATATTGTCTTAGAAAAAATCAATTTCATTCTTTAGGATAGACTATATGCTCATATTTTATTTATGTCATATAGTTTAGGTCTTATTGCCATGTCATATCATTTTATGTTAGATTAGTAGCATGCATTGCATAAAGCATGATTCTCATTAAATAGGTGAAAACAAAAAAATTAAGTGATTGCCTGTTAATTAGAAATCATATCTAGGATTGTCAATGTGAATTCTGATTTAACATCGTAGATGCTTTCGTTGCTATGAGGTAAGTCCTGCAATTTATTCACTACTTTACTTGGGTGTTTAATTAGGGAGATAAATTAAAATCAATTCAAGTTGATTGCCAAACATTTTTCAAAAACAAAAGAGAAATGTACCAAAATGGCGTTAGATAAATCTAACGTAATCAAGTTTCCGTACCCAAAGTCTCTGGTTCGTAGAAGTAAAATAATTCTCTCATTATTTTACTAAGTGTCTAATTGACTTACCGCAAACCAATTAGTGACGACTCCCTTTTGCATGCTAGATATTTGAACCTAAGTCGTGAATTAGTATGGGCTTGGGAGAACCGAGCTAAAATGTTTAGATTTAGTAGTCATTAACCTAAACCTAGCACAGGTTCACCCGAAAATTAGATACAATGAGTTCCTCCGACTCCACTACACGGGAAACGGCTAGCATAAGACATGACCGATGCACCATGGAGCTTCTACAATCTCTTCCACTGGGCTTCGAGATTTCCCGATCGGGGTTCGAGAAACCTTGAGCATTACACGCCACTGGGCTCCCCGCAATCCTTCTCACAGGACCATATGCCCATATCATCACATGCAGCTGGGGCATAAATAGTGGTCCTGTTCACATGTCTGAAAATTACATCACCATTACATCACCTCCGCTGGGTCAGTTGATTCCGCTGAAAAGACTATCTCACCGGAGGCTTCTGCTAGAGTCATCTGGAATCAGATTATTGTTGAGAAATGGGGGTTGCGTTGGCACGGGAACCATACGCTCCTGATTGTTGAGCATCTCAACTACTTCAGACATGGATGGTCGTAAATCTGGGGAAGCTTGGGTGCAAAGAAGCGCAATTTGAAGCACATTCAATGCCTCAGAGACAGGAAACGTGCCTTTCAACACAGGATCAATGCATTCAGTAAGCCCATTTGATTTATACTGCTTCCAAACCTGAAAAGTACGGAAAAAGTCGGAGCAAGTCATTAGAAACTTTGCTAGTGTTGAGCAGAAAGGACAGACTCTCCGCAGATTGTGAAGGGACAAATTAAATAATGCCCTTATACAGCTGAATCATCAAGATATGTAAAGCCACAAAGGAGTCGTGGGGTTACAAGATTTCCGGTATAGAGAAAAGAGAAACTGGAAAACTCTCAGTTTGAAGTTCGAGAAGATGTTAGGATTTATTCCAATTCTATATCATAGACAAGAAGAAATTTGCAAACACGGCATGCATATTCTAGAGGTTGAAATCAGGAAGATGGGTATATGAATCTTACCGATTGCAGAACTGAACCTGAGACCTTCCCAAAGACACTGTTCTTCCTACCACTTAAAATTTCTAGGACCAGCACGCCGAAAGAGTAAACATCTGCTTTCTCTGTTAGTTGTCCCCTAACAACATACTCTGGAGCCATATAACCCCTGCAAAATTATTCTTTCAGAAGGAGAGAAATCTGTTCTACTGAATCTGTAATAGAAGATGAAATTGCCAAAGAGTGAAGAGAAGGGGTCATCCGCACGATGAGCCTTGTATCACATGCTTATCTTCTTAACTCATAATACGTGGTGGTTCAAATAGCCAATCCAGTCTTATCTACATGAAGATGTTATCTTAACTGGCTTAATTGAAACAAAGGAGAAAATAAACAAAAGACCAGAATCTTACAGTGTCCCTGCAATACCAGTGCTACGATGAGATTTTTCTGGATCAAGACATCGAGCAAGTCCAAAGTCAGCAATCTTCGCTGTGAGATCTTTGTCAAGAAGGACATTGCTGCTTTTGATGTCTCTGTGTATTATTTTCACTCCACAAGGTCCATGGAGAAATGCCAGCCCCTCAGCTGTTCCGGAGATGATGTTAAGCCGCTCCTGCCAACTCAGGATACGGGTTGCATTCTTAACTGCAACAGCAACTGGATCTTGTTATCATTTACATTATTGCAATTAAGCACATATCAGGGATGAGATTAAAAAGTTTCCTGGAGAAGATTAGCAAGAAAAAGTATTATTCTGGAACAAGATGAAGCTAGCAACTAGATTAACACTGTGGAACAAATTAGGAGAAGCTAGAATTCAATGGTTTTATTATGGTAAGAGGCCCAATTTATAGAACAAAATACACTTATTTCGGATGCAGAATGAAGCAGCAAGTGGGGGTAACTTACCAAAGAGGATTTGATCAAGGCTTCTGTTGGGAACATATTCATAAACTAGGAGGCTTTCCGGGCCTTCAATGCTGCAACCCAGAAGGCGGACCAGGTTCTTGTGTTGGATTCCACTGATCAAATTTACCTCATTGAAGAAGTAATCCACCCACTGACATGTGTTGAACACCAGTCTTTTTACTGCAACAACTCTTCCATCAGGGAGGATCCCCTTGTATACAGAACCAGCTCCTCCTTGGCCTAATTTCCTCGACTCATCAAAGAAGTTGGTAGCCTTCTCAAGCGATTCATAATTAAAATTCAGATTCGACTTCCTTACAATTGCTGGAACGCCAAAGAGTTTCTTCTGGACTGAGAATAGGTAAAGAAGATGGATTGCATTAGAGAATGTTTAAAGAGAAGTTAAAACAGAAATATTCTCGTAGTTTCACATTTACCTTCTCTTTTCTTGGATAATTTTCTGTATCCAACATAAGCACCGATGAAAACAAGTGAAGTTGCAGCAGCAACGGATAAAGCAATAGCAACGATGATCCCAAGCTTCAACGAGCCTGTTAAAAAACACAAAGATCATCCTTTGCTGACAAGAAACCGAAGCTATAGCAATTAAGAGGCAAAAAATAACCTACTACAGCTATCCCAATTCAGTTGAAAATACAGAACAAGAAAACTAGAACATCGTGCAAACTAACTTGCAAATCATTCAATTCTTACCACCATCTGTAGGGACAGTATAAAACCTCTGAGTGGAATATCTCATGAAACATCCAGCATTCATAGCCCTCCCTTCATCCCCAGGAGTGCAGTTCCTTGCCTTGATCATCGCATTTGCCAAGCACTCCCTACAACCCATTCCTGTCGAGAGTGCTCCAGCACTGCGCCAGTGCATAAACACCGGCAACTCCTCTCCTCACCTCTTTGAAAACGGCAAACCCCTTATTTTCTCTGGTGCGACCGCCAACACATTCCTCAGCACCCGGTCAACCTTATCCACAAACTGCTGCCTCGCCTGCTGGTGGGCCAAAATTAGACTGATTGGCGCACTTGACCATATCATGCTGCGGATCGATGGTCTCATTATAGAAATTGTAGTAGTCAAACCTTAGAAGCAACCGTCAAGATACAACCGCCCAGAGGCTTCCAAGGCACTGCATCGAGGAAGTGAATTCCTACTCTGCACGAAACAAAGGATGCAATCGTCGTGGCTCAGGTCGCCGTGGCACTGAGCCAGGGCGTAGATTTCTGGCAACGGAGAGGTTACGGAATCATTAGCCCAGCGATTTTCAGTAACTTTCGCGGTAATTTTCAGCATGACGTTGAGGAAGTTCGAGAGGATGTTCACGGTGGACGTGACGTTGGATCTGAGGCATAGAATGCCCACCTCCGAGACTCGAGGATCGCCAAGCGCCGGCGAAAACGAGGAGCTGAACAGAACCAGGAAAACGCAAGCGAGGTTGAGGATCGAAGGCTGCATTTCACAGCTCTGACCTCAGTTCCGAAGCGAAAATCCAGTGGAGAAACGTTCCAGGAGCTGCGATCACGTCGACAGATATCTAACCGAGCCGAAGTTGAGAAAATGCGGAGGAGCGAGAACCGATCACCATTGACTTTTCTCCGGTCAAGCTTCCCGCGCTTTCAAGGAGCGTCAGCTACCGAAGTTCTCCCTGCTCCGGTCAAAGAGCAGCCCGAGCTCCGCCACCTTCCACCGTCAAGATTCGAAGCTCGCGGAGTCCAAAATAGCTGCGGCGGCTTCGGCCATCCACCGGCTCCGCTCCTACTTATACACGAGCGCATTCACACATGGAGCGGCAAGCTTCTTGAAACGGGGGCGAGCCGACGAAGTAGACATTTCGTGCAAACCGGTCGAACCGGCGATGCGTATGGAGGGGGATCGGCCCTGTGATGGTTGTTGACGGCGACTCGGATAGCAACGGCACGGCGGAGGGTGGGTCCTACCATCAAGAAAAGGTCAAAGGCGATCTTATCTTAATGAATGATGATCGAACGGAAGTGAGAGTTGACCACGACCTGGAGAGAGCTTGGAAGCACTCAAGACTTTTCAAAGTGTTCGTGCCGTATTCGTTTTGAATCCAACGCGCAAGTGTCGAAAAATTCAAACACGTGATCAACTCTTCTCATACTCCGTAAGTCTAGAAATTCCGATATGAGATTTTGAGACGCAACGAGTCAATTTTAAAATTTTTAATTAATAAAAAATATAAATATATAAAAAATAAATAATAATAAAAATAATAAAGGTGAAAAGGAGAAAAATATAGTCTTCTCTTCTTAATCTCACTTCTCATGACTCACGATTTTTATGTAAATTCATTTCATGCTTTTTATTTATTATTTATTTATTTATTTGTGAATTTGAATTTATTGAAAATTTTTTATAAAAATGGTAATTTATCATGTATATATAAAAATATACATTTAATATACAATTATCCCAATGTGTCGAAATTTTCTATTTTTTGATAATTGACGTGTCAGTATGTCGTATCGTGTCGTGTATAACGTGTTGGTGTATCAGTCGGTGCTATTTAGCAAGAGAGAGAGTTTTAATTTTACTTTTATTTTTTTAAAAAAATTAGCGGAGAAAGATGAGGAATGACTTGACTGGAGCAGCTAACCCGCTTTTAATGTCATCATAAGGTAAAAGATTTTCTTAATTCTAACTATTTTTTCCAATTTGAAGACCGATAACGTGTTGGGGGTCCTCGGACAGGGACGCACCGGTCGAGAGTTTACTCCCCGCGTGTCCCGAATTCATGGCTTTCTAAACAACCCGTGCCTTCATCGGTGAAGTTTTAATTTTGCTCCCCGGCATGTCTTTATTTCGCATTCAGATGAAATGGTTCAAGAACTGTTTGTTTCGATGCACGTGCGAATTCGGAAAAATTGGTGTGATATGAAACAATTAATATATCATAGTTATCTTCTAATTTACTAATTTAGACTTTCAAATAAAGATGGGTCCGACTAAATACGTTGACAATGTTACATGATGGGTAATCTATATGAATAGAAATGTTGTGTTTTGAGACTGCTAGTCCTTGGAGAAAGCACCAATGTCGAAGTAAGTATTCTCGCTAGCTCAGAAATAATCGTGCTTCTTAAATATGGCGATCTTGACTCGAACTTATCCCTCCTTGGAAATAGGGGTAGGCAACCGTGTTGGTTCCACCTGAAAACCGAAATGAATAGACCTCATCTAGCCGGTTCCCAATCCTATTGACATGAGGACTGTGGTAGGTTCCCTAATAAAAACAAAATAAAAATAAGGGAACAGACCTTGACCGGTTCCCAAACTATTTTTTTTCCAATAAGATAATAGTTATATTATTAAATAAGTTGAAAAAAAAGGTAGGTTCTCGAGTATACACTAGAACCAACTGGTTTAGTTTCTGGCTAATACCTTGTTTCAAAAATTGAGAATGGACTCTAATGGGTAAGTTTCAATTTCTAGGATAATTACCAAAAAAGTTTTAAACTCATTGTATCTATGCAAACCTTTTACTTTAACCAATTTAGTTCGAAACTTTTTTTACAAGTTGTTACTATAGTTCTTCCAACTAATTTTGACCAAAAATTGCCGATATAGATGTCAATTGTTTTATGTGGCAAAGGCCGGCACATTAACGCTAATGTGGATAATTTTTTACATGTTTTTTGAATTTGGAACTTACCCATCTTGAAATCAATCCCTCCTAATTAGGGGTGTTCGTTACGTTTTACCAAGAATTACAATAATTACTTTTCAGAATTTTTTTTCTGCGCTGAAATTAAAATCTTGACTTTAAGCACTTATACAGTGGTGCGCACACAATTGCTAGTTGCCATAGAGAGGTCAAATCTTGATCAACCAAGTCTTAGCCCCCACAAGAAATAATTCTCAACATCGTACCATCCTAATGATGGAATCTAATAGCATCTTTCTAGACACTGTCTCAACCAAGACCAATTCCCAGCATCGCCACTTTTCAACTTAAGACGGCTCGGGCTGCACGACTCGTGACTTTGATTGCCCGGTTTTCTCGAAATAAACGATAGCTGGCGCATGTTCTGTGCTAGTCGTAAGCGCCCATGATTTTCGGATGAGGTCAACTTCGGAAGATCGACCGATGTCGACCGCATTCGATATGCTTTGTGACAAGGGGTCCAAGAATCAAGCGATCCAAATTTCATACCTTCTAGGTGAAGAACTCTGCTGCTTTCGACCATTTCCTAGCAAATGCCTGAATTCTATGAGAATCCTTTTTAAAAAGTACACGAATATTGAAAACTAAACCGGGTTCAACAAATTATCAATATTGTGACCAGAATTCCCGTACGAATCTGAATTGACAATGCAAGTAATGAACGTGAAACTACCATCTATAAGGAGAAAATTGCTAGCAAAATTAGCACTTTCGATGGGATTTGAATCTTGAGGAAAAAAAGGATTTTGAATTAGATGTTTGTGGCAATAGATTTCGCTATGATCTCGTGTGCCAGTTGCTGAATTGATAATGCAAGTTATGAACGCTAAACTACCATGGGTAATGACAAAATTGCTAGCGGACCGAAGAGATTACTGCCGCCGGATACCATACCGTGTTCTGTCAGGACTCGATTGTTACAGAACCCAAAGTGGCAGCAGCTCAAAATGAGAGTTTTGAGATAGTTTGTGTAGGGTCAGAAGCAGAAAGGTCTCAACTCTATTGACCTTGCGCTTCCTGTGCAGCAAATTACGGTGGCTACTGCCAGAGAGCCAAGCATTTGTTGACGCAGCGCGGGGCGAGTTACAAAGTCGCCGACCTGGACAAGGAAGGTGAGTGTCTTTTATATAAGACACGAAAGTGCAACATAAGATCTTTATAGCTAGAACCAAGAACACATATAATCAAGTAGAGATTTATGCATATGATTTGGAATCCATCTTTTTTATAGGGATAAACGTATGGTCCGGGTGGGCGGTTCCCACCTTAGATTCGAGAACCACCCACTAAAGACTGGTTCTGAAAAATTGGAACTATGAACCGTCCATTGATTCTATGGATCCAGCCAGGAACGGGACCGTCGGTCTGATTTGGTTCGATTCTCGGGTGGGTCTACCAAGCTTCACGCGTTAGCATCATAATAAGTGACAAAGAATTACATAATAGAATCACTTCATCAAAGACACTCCCAATTAGAGCCAATGAACCAACAATATTAGTATGTTAGGAAGTATGTAAGCAAGATAGCACACTTCTTTTTTATATTATTTTCTTTATTATTTCTTTTTTCCCCTTTCATCATTCTTTAATAGAATTTTATCAAATAGTAAACTATACTAACATACCTAAAATACAAAAATACCTAAAATATATAATAAATATGAATATTTAATTTATAGATTGAATGTTTATTATAAGATAGAATTAAAGTTGAATATATAAATTAAAATAATATTAATTAAAAATAAATTTCAATTTTTATGTTTATTTTTAATTCCTTAATTTAGAATTAAAATATTATTTATATTGAAATATAATTTCAATTTTGTTAATTTAATAAGTTTGTTATTCGAGAAAAATAACTTTCCTATTATGGACATTAAAAATCCTATACACCTTTATTCCACCTTCCCCATAAGATAATTTTATCCCGCTTATATTCCCCTTATATCCGACTTTATCATGTCCCGAGCGAGCACCAAACATGGATAGAATAAATCATGTCATATCCCGAATTTTATTCTAACTGCCAAACGCAGCCTAAGCGTATGTAATCAATAGGTACATGAACTTTTTGACTAAAAGAAAAATTAAGGATCCACAACTAATTATTATGAACCCAAGCACCAAAACGCCTACATCTGGGAGCCCAAGCACCAGGACGCCTACTCCAATTCCATTACTTTGAATTGAGAAGATAAAAGAGGAGTCGAAGACGGAGAAGAGATGAGCAATTGGCACGGCCCACCCAAGCACCAGAATGCCTACACCTGGAAGCCCAACGCCGGTGTCAAAATCAAAGAGATCGCAAAAACCCCATCACCAAAAAATTGAAAACCCTACAAAAAAAAAAAAAATCAATTTCAAACTCACTTCGCTCAAGTTTGCACTGCATCGACGATGATGGCAAGTCTCGCAACAATGATACAAGAGGCAATGACAAGTTGGGTCGTGTTCTGCAGCAGGCTGCGATGTCGGTAGAGCTGTTAAACGGGTGAGTCGAGTCGAGTTTGGATCGGGTTATTAATAGTCCGACCCAAATTGACCCATTAACCCATTTATGACCCATTTATGCTTAATGTAAATTTTCCGACCCATACCCGACCCGACCTATACCCAACTTATACCCGACCCAACCCATATTAATAAAATATTTTCATATTTAACCAAATTTATAAAAACTTATTCCTATGTTTTTTTTTTTTTTTAAAGATTATATTACTAAAATACTTCCGAGCTTATTTCTTTTATATATATATATATTATTTTTATTAAAATGGTAATGCTAAAATAGTTTTATACAACACAAATTTAATGGACAATTTTATACTTTTTAAAATAATTAAATTTAATGGACAATTTTATAATTTTTAAAATAATTATTTTTAAAAATCGAATTTTAATTATTTTTTTAAAATAAATTTTTAATTATCTTTATTTTATTTTTTAAATATAATTTTTCTTTTTTGTTCTTTCTTCTTTGGCCGGCCGCCGCCATGACGACGGCCGGCCACGGGCGAGCATCGAGCTCGCCCGATGCCGCAAAGCTCGAGGCTCGCCCGGATCCGGCGAGGCTCGAGCCTTGCCCGACGCCGGCGAGCTCAAGTCTCGCCCGATCGGCGAGGCTCAAGCCTCACCGGACGTTGGTGAGGCCTCCGCCTTGCTAGATCGGCGAGTTTAAGGCTCGTCGGCGTCGGGCGAGCTCGAGCTCGTCCCCGCCGGGATCCGGCGAGCTCGAGGCTCGCCGACGTCGAGCAACTTGAGCTCGCTCCTTGCCGGATCCGGCAAGGCTCGAGCCTCGCCTGACGCCAGCGAGTTCGAGTCTCACTGGGCGTTGGCGGCCTCACCAGATCCGGTGAGGGGTGAGCTCAAGCTCGCCCAACGCCGGCGAGCTCGAGGCTCGCCTGGCCAATCGCTAGCCATTGCCGTGCCGGCGACCGGAGGAAGAAGAAAAAAAAAAGGAAAGAAAAAAGAAAAAAGAAAAAAAGAAAAGAAAATAATTATAATTTCGGTTTTTTTTTTTAAAATATTTTTGTAAAGTTAAAGAGAGAAAAGAGAAATTGTGAGATTTTTGGTGAAAATAAATGAGTTCATTTTTAATAGGTTGATAAATGGGTCTTAAATGGATGCAAAGCTGACCCATTTAAGATCCATATATCTTACTCTCTTTATTTTTAAAACCCATTTATGGGTGTTTTAGTAATAAGGCTTGATCCATTAATGACCCATTTAACACCTCGTGTCGATAATGGTTGGGCATATAGAGAGAGACTAAAAGAGAGGGGCGAGTGAAAAGGAGGCAGATCGCGCGCGAAGAGAGAGACCAAGAGAGAAAGGGAGGCAATCAGGGTTTCTTTTTTTAAGATTAGTAAGAACCAGTTCCAAAACCGGTCCAATCGGTCTGATTTCCAGGTGGACCCTTACTTGGAACCGATTCTGGACTGGTTTCAACTAGTTCCCAAAAATTGGAACTGGTCCCGAACCGGTTCAGCTAGGACCCTGTTCCCAGACCTCTTTTTCGGGTGGTCCGGTCTGATCGTACTCCTATTGGAAGAAGCAAAGATCCTCATTCTGCGGACTTTCAGAACCTGGAGCAAGAACGAAAAAAACCTTTTTCTTTCCCTCTCGCGATGGTGGCCGTCTGTTCTATTACGTGGCCCCCTTTTCCTTTGGTTCGATGGTACTTCTCCTTTTAAAAGCCAAGCAAGGTGCCCACTCGTGGAAAGAACCGACGCGCAAATCTTTCTTTCCTCCTCAGTATACGAATGTATTTGGCTTGATTTTATCCATGCCTATTGACGCCTAAAGATGGTCTCAAATATATCCCTGCATTGACCGATTCCGCTTTCCTCCGCGAAACCTGCCGCTCTTCTTTCTTTGATTTTCTTGGCCCGCACATTTATATCCACGTATCCTCAATGGTGAACCTCCATGCATATATTCCTAAAATCTTCCCAAATTCGACCAGGTAATGCAATCTTTCTAAGCGTATATGCAATTTTAATTTAAATATTTTTGTTTAGGGTTTAAAAATTAATCTATAATTTTCTATGCAATAAATGAATGTCACCAAAATTTAGATGTCAACAATGCGAAAGGATTATTGTCAACATTAAGATTATTTCTTTGCTTTTGTTTATGATAATTTGAGTTCAATGCGACAATCCAAAAGCAAGCAGGATCTCTGGGAGAAGTGAAGAGTTCCACTAGGAGGACCGGGAGGGACACATCTCTCAGGCTTTAGCTAGTACCCTAAAGTGTTTATCATGATTTTTCTGTCTATCAATAACTGCATGCATTGCACGATGGATGTGAAGAAATAGACCATTCCAAATGAATTTCTGAAAATGCTTTTTGATTTTTGATTTCCTTTCCGAGAATTAGATGGTCTTCCCGAAAGCAAGCCTTTTATTTGGTAGGTAACATCGATTTCTTGTTGCTTGTCGATGTGCAGCTGGGGCATAAATAGTGGTCCTGTTCACATGTCTGAATGCTCTTCTATTCTAACTTTCCCCAAGCCTCCAATAGGTCAAAATTACATCACCATTACAAAAAAAAATATTAATTGCACAGGATCAATCACCTTTGCCTTCTCTTCTTTTTGAGAAACTTTGGGGACCGCTGGGTCAGCGCGGTCTCTGTCCAGCGAATAATGACAAGACCAAGACTTCGTGGCGAGAGTTCCGCCGAAAAGACTATCTCACCGGAGGCTTCTGCTAGAGTCATCTGGAATCAGATTATTGTTGAGAAATGGGGTTGCGTTGGCACGGGAACCATACGCTCCTGATTGTTGAGCATCTCAAACAAAAAACTACTTCAGACATGGATGGTCGTAAATCTGGGGAAGCTTGGGTGCAAAGAAGCGCAATTTGAAGCCGCAGATTGTGAAGGGACGAATTAAATAATGCCCTTATACAGCTGAATCATCAAGATATGTAAAGCCACAAAGGAGTCGTGGGGTTACAAGATTTCCGGTATAGAGAAAAGAGAAACTGGAAAACTCTCAGTTTGAAGTTCGAGAAGATGTTAGGATTTATTCCAATTCTATATCATAGACAAGAAGAAATTTGCAAACACGGCATGCATATTCTAGAGGTTGAAATCAGGAAGATGGGTATATGAATCTTACCGATTGCAGAACTGAACCTGAGACCTGCCCAAAGACACTGTTCTTCCTACCACTTAAAATTTCTAGGACCAGCACGCCGAAAGAGTAAACATCTGCTTTCTCTGTTAGTTGTCCCCTAACAACATACTCTGGAGCCATATAACCCCTGCAAAATTATTCTTTCAGAAGGAGAGAAATCTGTTCTACTGAATCTGTAATAGAAGATGAAATTGCCAAAGAGTGAAGAGAAGGGGTCATCCACACGATGAGCCTTGTATCACATGCTTATCTTCTTAACTCATAATACGCGGTGGTTCAAATAGCCAATCCAGTCTTCTCTACATGAAGATGTTATCTTAACTGGCTTAATTGAAACAAAGGAGAAAATAAACAAAAGACCAGAATCTTACAGTGTCCCTGCGATACCAGTGCTAAGATGAGATTTTTCTGGATCAAGACATCGAGCAAGTCCAAAGTCAGCAATCTTCGCTGTGAGATCCTCGTCAAGAAGGACATTGCTGCTTTTGATGTCTCTGTGTATTATTTTCACTCCACAAGGTCCATGGAGAAATGCCAGCCCCTCAGCTGTTCCGGAGATGATGTTAAGCCGCTCCTGCCAACTCAGGATACGGGTTGCATTCTTACCTGCAACAGCAACCGGATCTTGTTATCAGTTACATTATTGCAATTAAGTACTTATCAGGGATGAGATTAAAAAAATTTCCCAGAGAAGATTAGCAAGAAAAAGTATTATTCTGGAACAAGATGAGGCTAGCAACTAGACTAACAATGTGGAACAAATTATGAGAAGCTAGAATTCAAGGGTTTTATTATGGTAAGAGGCCCAATTTATAGAACAAAATACACTAATGTCGGATGCAGAATGAAGCAGCAAGTGGGGGGCGGGGGGGTAACTTACCAAAGAGGATTTGATCAAGGCTTCTGTTGGGAACATATTCATACACTAGGAGGCTTTCCGGGCCTTCAATGCTGCAACCCAGAAGGCGAACCAGGTTCTTGTGTTGGATTCCACTGATCAAATTTACCTCATTGAAGAGGTAATCCACCCACTGACATGTGTTGAACACCAGTCTTTTTACTGCAACAACTCTTCTATCAGGGAGGACCCCCTTGTATACAGAACCAGCTCCTCCTTGGCCTAATTTCCTCGACTCATCAAAGAAGTCGGTAGCCTTCTCAAGTGATTCATAATTAAAATTCAGATTCGATTTCCTTACAATTGCCGGAACACCAAAGAGTTTCTTCTGGACTGAGAGTAGGTAAAGAAGATGGATGGCATTGGAGAATGTTTAAAGAGAAGTTACAACAGAAATATCGTCTGTAGTTTCACATTTACCTTCTCTTTTCTTGGATAATTTTCTGTATCCAGCATAAGCACCGATGAAAATGAGTGAAGTTGCAGCAGCAACGGATGAAGCAATTGCAATGATGATCCCAAGCTTCGAGGAGCCTATTAAAAAACACAAAGATCATCCTTTGCTGACAAGAAACGAAGCTATAGCAATTAAGAGGCAAAAAAATATCCTACTACAGCTATCCCTATTCAGTTGAAAATACAGGACAAGAAAACTAGAACATCGTGCAAACTAACTTGCAAGATCATTCAATTCTTACCACCATCTGTAGGGACAGTATAAAACCTCTGAGTGGAATATCTCATGAAACATCCAGCATTCATAGCCCTCCCTTCATCCCCAGGAGTGCAGTTCCTTGCCCTGATCATCGCATTTGCCAAGCACTCCCTACACCCATTCCTGTCGAGAGTGTTCCAGCACTGCGCCAGTGCATAAACACCGGCAACTCCTCCTCTCCTCGCCTCTTCGAAAACGGCAAACCCCTTATTCTCTGGTGCGACCGCCAACACATTCGTCAGCACCCGGTCAACCTTATCCACAAACTGCTGCCTCGCCTGCTGGTCGGCAGGAAAATTGGACTGATTGGCGCACGTGACCATGTCGTGCTGCGGATCAGTGGTCTCACTATAGAAATTGTAGTAGTCGACCCTTAGGAAGCAACCGTCAAGATACAACCGCCCATACTTAGATTCCAAGGCACTGCATCGAGGAAGTATATTCCTACTCTGCACGAAACAAAGGAGGCAATCATCGCGGCTCAGGTCGCCGTGGCACTGAGCCAGGCCATAGATTTCTGGCAACGGAGAGGTCACGAAATCATTAGCCCAGCGATTTTCAGTAACTTTCGCGGTAATTTTCAGCATGACGTCGAGGATGTTCGAGAGGACGTTCGCTGTGGACGAGACGTTGGATCTGAGGCATAGAATGCCTGCCTCCGAGATTCGAGGATCGCCGAGCGAGGGCAAAAACGAGGAGCTGAAGAGAACCAGAAAAACGCAAGCGAGTTTGAGGATCGAAGGCCACATTTCACAGCTCCGACCTCACTTCTGAAGTAAAATCTGCCGGAGAACGTTCTGGGAGCTGCGATTGCATCAAAGAGTAGCCCAAGCTCCGCCACCTTCCGCCGTCAAGATTCGAAGCAAGCGGAGTCCAAAATAGCTGCGGCGGCGGCGCGGGCGTTTGTTGGCTTTGCTGTATAGCCCGTGGGTTCGGCCATCCATCAGCTGCGCTCTTACTTATGCACGCAAGCGCATGCACGCATGGAGCGGCGAGCATCCACAAGCGAGGGCGAGCCGATGAAGTAGATATTTCGTGCGTACCGGTCAAACCGGCGACACGTACGAAGGGGGATCGGCTCCACGATGGTCGTCGACGACGGCAGCGGCAGCTCGGATAGCGACGGCGCGCGGAGGTTGGGTCCTGCCATTGAAGGAACGTCAAAGGCAATCTTATCTTAATGAACGATGAATGGACGGAATTGAGAGTTGGCCACGACCTGGCGCAATTGCTTGCGAAGCATCAAGACTCTTTCAAAGTGTTCGTGCCGTATTCGCCAATCCAACGCGCAAGTGTCGAAAAATTCCAACACGTAATCAACTCTTCTCACGTAAGTCCGAAATTCCGATACGAGATTCCGAGACGCAACGAGTCAATTTAAAATTTTTTAATAAATGATAAAAAAAAAAATAAAATAAAATAAAAAAGAGAAAAACCTAGTTTTCTTTCTTACTCTGACTTCCCATGACTCACAATTTTTAACATAAATTCATTTTATGCTCTTTTTATTATTTATTTATTTATTTGTGAATTTAAATCAAATCAATTTGATTTTTTTTGTCGGAAAATTTAATTTATAAATATGATGATAAAATAAAAATATATATCTAATATACAACGTATCCAAATATGTTGAAATTCTTTATTTTTTGAGAATTGACGTGTCAGTATATCGTGTCATGTTGTATCAGACGTCTTATTCAAAGAGAGAGAGAGAGATAGAGAGAAAGTTTGACTTTAAATTTATTTTGTTAAAAAAAATTAGCGGAGAAAGATGAGGAACGACTTGTCTGGAGTAGCTAACCCGCTTTTAATGTCATTATAAGATAAAAGATAAAGATAAAGACGATGATTTTCTTAATTCTAACTATTTATTCCGATTCGAAGACCGATAATTTGGATGGGGCCAGGCCCAACAACGTGTTGGAAACTAGGAAGTCTCTCTCCGTGGGATGGTGGACATGGAGATGGGATGCCCCGGTCGGGAGTTTGCTCCCCAACGCATCCCGAATTCATGGCTTTCTAAAAAGACCAATACCATCGTCAGTGAAGTTTTGATTTGCTCCCCGGCATGTCTTGATTTCGCATTCAAATGAAGTGGTTGGAGAACTGTTTGTATCACTTTTGGGTAAGGAGTCTGATCGACACAGAATGGATAAGAAGATGTGTGTGCAATGTGCATCTATGAATTGTTTCAAGCTGGACTTTGAAATGCTTCTTGCTTGTGAGACAAGAAGGAAAGCTGAAGAGGCAGAGTAAATAGATGTCGACAGATTTGGTGTTTTGAGTTACTACGTTCTCCCACTCAAGATAAAAGCCACGCCTCCAATTTGGTCAGCGCTAACGTGCCCTATGCATATGTATATAGCGCGATTTGGACACATTCCTTAGAATTGACCAAATTGAAATAATAAGATTTTTTTTTTTAAGATGCACGCGCAAGCTCGGAAGAATTGGTGTGATGTGAAACATTTAATATATCTTAGTTATCTTCTAACTTACTGATTTAGACTTTCAAATAAAAATGATTTCAACTAAATACGTAGATAGGGTCAGACTTGAAAGCTCCATTTTGGTGACTTCCTTAGATGAAAGTGTCAACTTTCTGCTGTGCTCTCAACAAATAGCACTAGAGTATTCTCAACAATCTCTCCGGACAAAAAAAAGGCGAGCCTTGCGATGTAGCAATGCAAATGGTAGCTTTTATGGTTTCGTCTGGAGGGATGAACACCGACAAAGTGGATATTCAAGTTGAGACACAAAAGTGAGTATTCGAGTTGAGCCAAAAGTTGAAGAGAGAGAGTCGAGACATAAGTTGAGTCAGTACAGTACCCGAATTGAGAGAGAGAGAGAGAGAGAGGGGGACTCTGACTGCGATTACTAGTGCAGGGAATGACTTGACTGAGAAACGCAGCAATTGAACCAAGAATTTTAAATAAAGAAAGAACCAGGAATGGACTGTCCATGCTGAATTATCGCTGAATCTCTCCGTTCATTATTTATTTGTTGCTCTCTATCTTTCCGTACCACGACGTATTAGCGCACATGATGAGTAATTTGTATGAACGCAAATATCGTGTTTTGAGAGCATCTAAGCTACTTTGAGATAAAGATGGTTTCTCTGCTAGTTTTGGAGAAAGCACCAATGTCCAATTAAGTATTCTCGCTGGCTCAGAAATAATTGTGCTTCTTAAATTTAAGGATGGCAATGTTGTATCAACCATATCCCTACATGGAAATTGGGGTAGGCAATCATGTCGGCTCAACCCGAAATCCAAAATGAATAGACCTCATCTAACCAGTTTCAATCCTATTAACATGAGGAATGTGGTAGGTTCCCTAATAAAAATAAATAAAAATAAAGGGAATAGACCTTGATCTGCTCCCAAGCTATTTTTTTTTTTTACATAAGATAATAGTTATATTATTAAATAAGTTGAAAAAAAAAAAGGTAGGTTCTCGAGTATACACTAGAACCAACCGGTTTAGTTTCTAGCCGATTCCTTGTTTCAAAAATCAAGAATGGACTTTGATAGGTAGGTTTCAATTTTTAAGATAATTACCAAAAAAGTTTTAAACCCATTGTATGGATGCAAACCTTTTAATTTAACTAATTTAGTTCTTCCAATCAATTTTGATTGCAAATTACTAATATAGATGCCGGTTGTTCTACGTAACAAAGGCCGATGCATTGATGCTAACGTGGACAATTTTTTATATATTTTTTGAATTTGGAACTTACCTATCTTGAAATCGATATCCCTTAATTAGGGGTGTTCATTACTTTTTAGCAAGAATTATGATAATTACTTTTCAGATTATTTTTTTCCGCATTCAAATTAAAATCTTGACTTGAAGCACTTATACAGTAGTGCGCACTCAATTGCTAGTTGCCATAGAGAGGTCAAATCTTGATCAACGAAGTCTTACTACCACAACAAATAATTCTCAACATCGTACAATCCTAATGATGGAATTCAACAGCATCTTTCTATGACTAGCTTTTCTCGCCGATGTTCCTGGCCCTATAACACGATTCGATCAAACTCGAGACACCGTCTCAACCAACACCAATTCCTAGCATCGCCACTTTTCAACTTAGACGGCGGGGCCGCACCACTCGTGACCTTAATTGCCCGGTTCTCTCAACATAAATGATAGATGGCGCATGTCATGTGCTAGTCGTAAGCGCCTGCAATTTTCGGATGAGGACAGCTTTGGAAGTGTTGTACTAAGTCCATGACTGGGTGCAATAAAGACACACCGGTTCGTCTTGATATATCATGATGGAGAGACACCCTTTGAAATATTATGAAAGAAGTCATATAAATAACTTCTGGAAATAACTGTTGAATTGATTAGCATAAATATCATTATGAAAGAAAGTGTTTTCTCTTCTTTTCCTCTCTTCATCAAAGAAAAAAAGGCATTCCATTACTACTTTGAGAAGACAATCGTCATTAATGCTGTGAAAATTGAATGTTTTCCTCGTAATTACATTCAGACTATTGTAAAGTCATACTGTCCGTCATTCGCTCATGATTCAACATTCGTTCTAGGGTAAATTATTCATTACGCATCTGTCAGCTTTCTTCTAACATTGGTACCAAAGCCCGTGTTATGATTTCTTACGTTGTTTTCCCATAGAATTTTCTCATTTGCTTTCTTCTACTGTCCGTCATTCGCTCATGATTCAACATTCATTCTAGGGTAAATTATTCATTATGCATCCGTCGGCTTTCTTCTAACATTGGTACCAAAGCCCGTGTTATGATTTCTACGTTGTTTTCCCATAGAATTTTCTCATTTGCTGTTTGATATGGGGATCAAGAGGATGAACTTCACATCGTCTGGATGCTCATTGCTTGAAAATTGCAACATGAATCGTCGAAAACAAACTGAAGCGAAGAACGGATTTGGAGGTCAGGTACACCCGTACGGTTTTGGCCATTTTTCCAAATATTTTTCTGTCAAAATCAATTTTTGAATATGCAAATTGAAAGTACTGATCAAGACGAGTTGAACGGCGGATCAAGCGCCGCCAGAAGACATTAGATGCACCCATATGCGCAGCCATAAGCTAAGGCACGTGGGCGCCACGTGCCCAACACGAAGGGAATGCCCAGCGCTTGAGCGTCATGCGCACTTCGGTGAACGACACGTGCTGATGTCATTGATGACATCAGCTAACGGTTGATAACCACCGGATGATGTCATCAATGACGTCACCCCATCCGACAGCAATTCACCGACCGGTGACCCGACCCAACTGAAAACTCAACCCAACGACCCAAACCTGTTGACTGGCCAATCAATTGGACCAGTCGGACCAATCGGACCGGCCAGGAGCCTTATTGGCTCGCTGGCGCATGCGCCACTGCCGCGCATGGGGGAGGTCCGATGGGTGCGTAGTCAGTGGCATTTGATTTGTATGGATGTGCTCTACATTATGGTATAGTTATTTGGGATAAGTGTTTCAGAAGTCCTAAAACTTGCCACGAAAATGCATTTCAATCCTAAAACTTACAAAAAAATGCATTTAAGTCCTAAAAAACTTGTCAAATTCTTTCAAACGAGTCCTAAAATCGACGCCGTTAGCATTTTCCGTTAAAAATGTTGACGTGGCATTTTAAATAATTTTTTATTTTTCACATGTATTTTTGTAATTATTTTTTATTCATTTTTTAAAAAATTAGATTTAAAAACTAAAAAATTAAATTTATTCTTATCTTATTTTCACCAAAAACTTAAAAAAAAAAAGTTAAAAATTTTATTTTTAAAAATTGTTAAAAAAAAAAAAATCAGCGCGGCTCCCCGCCGCCGCCGCTGCCACCACCCATCGCCGAAGGGGCCGGGCGACGGTTGCCGGCCATGGGTGGGGGTGGCCGGCCCTCGCCCGGCCGGGGCGAGGCCTTGCCGGCCCCGGGCGAGGGCCGGCAACCATCGCCCGCCCGGGCGAGGCCTCATTAGCCCTCTCTCGGGACCAACGAGGCTCGCCAAATCCGGGCGAGGCCTTGTCGACCCCGGGCGAAGCCTCGCCGGCCTCGAGCAAGGGCTAACGAGGCCTCGCCTAGGGCAGGCGACGGGCCGCAACGACTCACCCAAGGGGGCGACGACCGCCGCCCTCGCGGGGGCCGGCGGCCGTCCCCCCCATGGGCGAGTCATCGGCCCGGGCCCTCACGAGGGGCCGACGAGGCCTTGCCTAGGGCGGGCGACGGTCGCCCGCCTTGCCTAGGCGGGCGACGCCGCCCGCCCGGGGCCGAGGCCCGGCCACCCCACCCGGGGCCGGTGATCATCGCCCGGCCCCTTTGGCGATGGGCGGCGGCGGGGAAAGAGGAGCTATTGTTTTTTTTTTAAATAAATATTTTAACTTTTTTTAGTTTTTGGTGAAAATAAGATAAAATGAATAAATCTAATTTTTCTAGTTTTTAAATCTAATTTTTTTAAAATGAATAAAAAAATTTAAAAAATCCACATGGAAAATAAAAATTATTTAAAATGCCACGTCAACATTTTTAACGGAAAAGGCTAACGACGTCGATTTTAGGACTCGTTTGAAACAATTTCACAAGTTTTAGGACTTAAATGCACTTTTTGCAAGTTTTAGGACTAAAATGCATTTTTGTGACAAGTTTTAGGACTTCTGGAACACTTATCCCTAGTTATTTTACATATTTGAGGCTTTTAAAGGTATAAAAATGTGTACGGAATCTTAAGTACGAGTATTTTTTTCGATATAAGTGCATTGTTTATTCCTTTTAACCTATATTTTCTTATAGTTTTGAAAATACATAAGCTAGCTTACATGAAAATGACCACATATATGTTGTGTAAAGTTTGGTTCGATGATAGCATGTATATGGTTTAATGTGCTTGCATTTTCCTAATTCCGAGTGAACAATAGTTGAAGATCCTTAATTTTTTCATTGTGTGTTGAATTCCGGTTTCGATTATAGTTGATGCACGATTATTTTTGTACGTTAGTTCACATCATGTTATGCCTTTTGATATTTAATAGAAAAAAATGTGGAAATTACATGGGGTCATGTAATTATTATTTTTCCAATGGAAGTTCATAGGTTAATAAAATTCGAAGAAGCTCTCACCTAGAACTTAAAATTTGCGTAAATTAAACTAGTTAATGATAGTAGAACAATTGTATATAGAAGTTTATTGGAAACATAGTGAACTTTCATTTCTGTGACTTTTGTTGAATTATTATTAATTTAGTTTATTTTTACTGCAAATTAAATATGTGTGTTACTCTAAACATATGTTAGTATTAAAGCAATTGATTATGACTTAAGGATGAGAAGCTGAACAATGAGAATTATGATATTTGGCATCAAAAAGTTCAGTACATCATTAAGGAACAAGATATTTTAGAAACCCTCAACCACATCATAAATGAACTTGAACATGGAACTTTAGCTTAGTACAGGAAAGATCAAGAAGCTTATCAAGCATGAAAAAAGAAAAATAGTATTGCTCACATCACGTTGCTGAGTTGTTTGTAAGATGATCTCATATATGAATTTGAAAGTTATGATAAAGCTCAAATAATGTGGGTTGCCTTGAAGGATAAGTTTGGGGGTACGTTTACCACTAAGTTGAGAAGACTCATCATCAAATTTGACACATATTGAAAGCCCCCAAATATAATGATTAGGCAACATCTTTAGGAGATGTCAAACATGATCGTGAGTTGAAATCGGTAGGTCACTCCCTTACGGATGAACAGCAAGTTCAAGCTGTTATAAGGTATCTTCCTGATTGTTTGGAGCATATGAAAATTAACATGACACACAATGAGAATATTATCACTTTGACGATATTGCATGTCATTTGGAATTAGATGACGAGCATTTAGAGGTTGCAAGATCATCTACCCATGCTTATGTTACTAAATCAAGTTCGCGTAAAGCTTTAGGCTTTAAGCGCAAAAGGAACCATCAATTCAATAACGAAAAGAAGGAGATTGATCAGGCATCCAAGAGGGCTAAGACCTTCCGACGAAAGAAGCGTGATGGGAAAAAGGACAAGGCCAAGATGAAGTGCTACAATTATGGCAAGTTTGGTCACTTTGCTCGTGAATATAATGAGTCGAAAAAGGTACCATATTACTCTATTACTTTAAGTAATATTTTTATTTCTAACACTATAATGCTTGCGAAATCTCATCCAATGTAGACTGTAGACTCAGAAGTAACATACCATGTAGCTAGAGATCATGGAGCATTTGTGGAGTATCGTCGAATACAACATGGAAGAAGATAGATATATATTGAGAATAACTCAAGGGTTGAAGTGAAGGGTATTGCCACATGTAAATCAATTTTACATGGTGGTCGAAACATATTCTTACATGATGTCATCTATACTCCAAATATTCGACGGAACTTAATTTCCATAGTTATTCTTATTTTTACAGATGACTTCAAGCGTTTTGGTTATATCTTTCTAATCTCCCATAATTCACAGGTATTAAACTGTTTTGGATGATATATAGGTTGGTAGGGAATCAGTTGAATAAAACAATAAAAGCATTGAAAATCGATCGCAGACGTGAGTATCTATTTGAGCAATTCAAATATCTTTGTGATGAAAAGGAAATTGTAAGACAATTAACTATTTCTTGTACTCCGCAACAAAATAGGGTTGCTGAGAGAATGAATATGACCCTATTGAAAATAATTAGGTCTATGATGGTGCAAGCAAATCTACCTATCTCATAGTGGAGAGATGCATTATTAACTACTGCATATATATTTAACCGCGTGCCTTCAAAATCAGTCACTTCATCACTTATGAATTGTGGACTAGTAGAAAATCATATTTAAGTAATCTACATTATTGGAGCGTATATTAATGATTATTCCTATAAATATGGTAAATTAGACCCTAGAGGGAAGAAATATATATTTATAAGATATTCTGAACACTTCAAAGGTACGTGTTCATAGGTAAACAAGCTAATAGAAATGTGATCGAAATGGAGTCACAAAATGTCATGTTCTTAAATAACGATTTTCTTAGTAGATGTGAAATTGATAAGAACTTCTAATTATATGAGATAGAAGACCCTGATAACACACCCACTAATGTTGTTAAGGAAAATAAAGATTTATCTCAATATACAAGACTTAATGGAAGTGTCGCATTGTTTGGCAAACTGAATTCAAGAGAAATTCAGTTACATAAAAATAATTGTAAAAATATTCCCCGTTGTCGTTTTGAAATTGAAGAAAAAGTATTTATGATTACTCCGCAAGACGATGATGAGCCTAAGACTATCCAAGATGCTCTCCCATCCTTTGACAAGGAAGAAGAGAGAAAAGTTTTGGAAGATGAAATAGAGTCAATGAGGGCAAACCACGTATGGGATTTGGTTGATCTACCACACAATCGTAAGGTAATTAGAAATAAATGGGTTTTCAAGATTAAGCGAATGGTGGATGGATCCATTGAAAAGTATAAAGCCTATCTTGTGGCGAAATGTTATACTCAACAATATGGTATAGATTATGAGGAAACATTTTCACAAGTTATAAGGTTTATCTCTATATGTCTTATCCTAGTCATCGTTGTACAGTTAAACCTAGAATTACATCAAACGGATATAAAGATGGCATTTCTCAATGGAGAACTAAATGGGGAAATCTATATGAAGCAACCAACAAGTTTCATAACTGAAAGTCAAGAGCATAAAGTTTACAAGTTTCATCGCTCAATATATGGCCTTAAGCAATCATCTAGACAATGACATATTTGTTTTCATCGAGCCATAACATCTTTCATATTCACGATGATTAAAGAAGATCACTACGTATATGTCAAACCATCCAAAAATAAATTTGTGATTTTATTACTTTATGTTGACCATATTTTATTGGCTGGAAATAACAAGGGTTTGGTTGGACAATAGTTTGGTTATCAACATAAAAAAATGGTTGTCCTCTAATTTTGAAATAAAAGACATGGGAGAAACTGCTTATATATTATGGGTTAAAATAAAAAAAAATCGATCAAGGAAACTCTTTACTTTATCACAAGAGTCTTATATAATGAAGATTCTTAAGCGTTTCAATATACAATATTGTAATTCTATTGATACCCCTGTCATGCAAGGTGAAGGCCTAAGTATTAAGATGTGTCCTAAGACTCCAAAAGAAAATAAAAAATGGAAATTGTTCCTTACGTTTGTGCGGTCGGAAGTTTGATATATGTTATGATGTGTACTCGACCTGACATATATTATGACATAGGGTTGGTGAGCCGATATCAATTAAATTATGGTCAAGTACATTGAAAAGCAGTGAAGAGGATCATAAAATACTTAAAAGGCACAATGAACTATCGACTTTGTTATCAATGGAATGATTTACGTTTATTAAGCTATTCATATACTAATTGGGGAGGAGATCTAGATAAGCGTAAATCGACTTTTGGATATGCGTTCTTGCTCAATGAATGTGCAATTTCTCGAAATAGTAAGAAACGAACTTGCACGGTCTTATCTACGATGGATGCAGAATTTATTGCATGCTCTGTCGTAGTGCAAAAGGCAGTATAACTAAAACGTTTTTTGAAAAATTTGGCCATTGTCACTAAGGTTCTAAGACTATTGATAGTTTATTATGATTGCCAAGCAGCCATTGCTTATATAAAAGATCCCAAGTATCATGGAGGACGAAACACATTGACATAAAGAACAACTTCATTAGAAATATAATAGCGCAAAAAGAAGTGATCATTCAATACATTTCGATCAATATAATGGTTGCTGATCCATTTACAAAAATTGTTCCTAGAGACGTGTTCTTGACCCACAAGATGTCTCATGTCTCTAGGGATATGTAGAATGTGATATGTAATATCGTATAGGATTATTGGTTTATATATATGTGAACATATGTATTGTACGATTACAACAGCCGTAGGGGACTTCTTTGCCTCCGGAAGACTTCTGAATGAGGTAAACAACACCATTTTGGTATTGGTGCTCAAGGTTCCCAATGCATCTTCCGTAGATGACTATAGACCTATTGCTTGTTGCAACACTATTTACAAGCTTATTACTAAGGTGCTGGCGAATAGGATTGCTACAGTGTTGAAGGATCTTATTAGCCCGCCTCATAGTGCTTTTGTTAAAGGACTGCATATTAGGGATAATATCCTTTTGGCCCAAGAACTCTTTTCCGGTTTTCATCTTCAGCCGTATACTCCTAAGTGTGCAATTAAAGTGGATTTCAGGAAGGCCTATGATATAGTGGATTGGTAGTTCCTTGAGAGTGTACTCCTTGCGTTTCGCTTTCCTACCCAATTGGTGCAGCTCATCATGACTTGTGTTCGCACGCCGCGGTTCTCAATTGCGTTGAACGGGGACCTTCATGGGTTTTTTCCTAGTGGACGTGGCCTGTGGCAAAGTGATCCCATGTCTCCTTATTTATTCACATTGGTGATGGAGGTGCTTTCGAGTATTCTTGATAGAAGCTCACGGCAACCGGGGTTTAGGTTCTTTTGGAGGTGTAAGCCTACTTCCCTTTTGCATATGTTTTTTGCAGATGATGTTTTCCTCTTCTGTGAAGGCCACTTGCCTTCTATCTCGCTCCTCAAGGAAGGCCTTCAAACTTTCTCATCTTGGAGTGGCTTGCTTCCGAATTCGAGGAAAAGTGAGGTTTTCCTCTCGGGTGGATCGCCCTCCCTTAAAAGTCAAATACTCTTGGAGCTTGGCTTTCAAGAAGGGGTTTTGCCGGTCCAGTACCTGGGAGTTCCGATTATCACGAGCAGGCTGGGTAAGGCCGATTGTGTTGAACTTGTGAGACGCATTACGGCGAGGGTGCAATCCTGGACTCATCGGTTTCTCTCCTTTGCTGGGCGTCTCCAATTGATCGGGTCAGTTCTTCATGCCATTCAGGCCTATTGGGTCAGTGTGTTTATATTGCCTGCCTCGGTGCTTGACTAGATTGAGCGTGTTCTGAGACAATTCCTGTGGAGAGGTCCCGAGTTGGGGAGAGGAGGAGATAAGGTCTCTTGGGATGAAGTTTGTCTCCTAAAAGCTGAGGGAGGTCTAGGTATTCGTAGACTCCGTGAGTACAATAAGGCGACTATGCTCAAACACATCTGAAATTTATTCTCAGATAAGGAGTCAATGTGGTGCAAATGGATTCATTCGACGTTCTTAAAGAACAAAAACTTCTGAGTGGTAAAGCAGCCAACCTCTTGCTCTTGGGCTTGGAAGAAGATCTTGCAGATTAGGGAGAAAGTCAGGCTAAGCTTTGCATGGAAGATAGGAGATGGTTCATTTGTGTCACTATGGTTTGACAACTAGCACCCTTGGGCGCCTTTAAACTTGTTTTTCTCAGACGTGTTCATTTATAGTTCCGGGCTTTCCAGACTGGCTACGGTTGCTGACCTTTTTTCTGACAATAGCCATGCACTTAGGGCGGAGATTGAGTCATGGGGGTCGCCTCTTCCCTCCCTGTCTCATTGCCCTGGCCGTTTTTATTGGAGAGGGAAGTCGTCGGGCTTGTTCTCAATTGCTTCAGCGTGTGAGGCTATTCGGCGAAGGAAATCCCGCGTCAGTTAGCATTCCTTTATTTGGAACAATGCCATCTTGCCTCGATATCAATTTAACCTTTAGCTCATTACCAGGCGTAGGCTCCCTACCCAAGCTCTCCTTTTATCTTATGGTAGAATTGATGCTGCTTCCTGCCCTTTTTGCAATGATATGCCTGACTCAGTTGTTCATCTCTTTTTCGGATGTCGGATTACTTCTAGGCTTGCTTTCTTTTGGGCGAATGATGTAATCTTCCTAGGCGTAACGGATCTTGGGAGGACAACCTAAGTTTGGGCCATTTCCTTACTCTCGAGGAAAGAATTTTATAAGTGTATAGCCTGTTTCTCCTTTGGTGTAGTTTGCCACATCATTTGGAAGAACAGGAATAATATCCTATTTAGGGGAGAGGCGATTTATGTTTTGGCCATGAAGAAGCATCTACTTAGAGCAGTGAAAGATAAGGCCCTTTCCTTCAAGGGTGTGGAGGATTCCATTAGGAATAGGAGGCTACAGCGTTCTTGGGATATCGACCCCATCGTTTTCTCTTCTGGGGACCTCCTGCCGACTAGTTGATTTTTGGGCGTGGTGGTTGCAGTCGCTGCTCCGTCACGTTTGGTGTTAGTTTCCCTTACCTTCTTGCCTGGTTGGGGGTTTTTTTTGCTTGTTTTTATGGTGTGACTTTTTGCCGCCCTAGTTGTGGTTTCGGCTTTTTGTTTGTCGTGCTTGTTTTGTTGGTTGTGCGGCCTTGTATTTGCCGCGGTTGTTCCTTTTACGTCCCGGTATCCTTCCACTCAGGTTGTTTTTCTTCTTGAGTGTAAGTTTCGGTGCCAGGATTTTCTGTATATTTGCATGTCCTCAATATATTTATTACCCTTTCTACCAAAAAAAAAACATATTTATTGTACTTTTTTGTCTTTAGTGACTTAATGTTTTATCAATAAGTACAAATCCATTATGAGACTAGCACAAACACACATATATTATTGAAAAGTATGTTAGCAGGCAATGATTGGCTCATTCGCACGAGCAATTACCTCAACGTGCTATAGTTAGCACGTTGAGATGAGACATTATATACATATAAATGCTGAAGAAAAAATTTAGTACATTAAATAATATGTCGTCTTGATTGGAGTCAAGATAAGATTAGATTTGTGATTTGTATATGAAAGATCAAACATGATAGTCCAACAACCATGCATGCCTGAAAGATGTCGGATGTGAATACTTAATTGGGCACTATAGAAAGCGAACTGATATAGTACTCGAGCTAAACATGAGTACGTGAGAAGCACGTGACTATGTTTAAGTTAAGATGCGTATATTGGATGAATTTGATAAATGATATACGCTCTTACAAAAAGAGAAATTCATTATAGCATGTAATTCATACTACATGTGCATTGTACGACCGACAAGGGAATGTGAATGAAATTACCCATATTTACTCATCGTGTGAACCCTTGAGGTAATTTATAATTTACTTTATTTTGTATCCTATGTTACTTTTGATTATGTTTTCGAAGTGAAAAATCAAAGTTGCTAATTTAGCATGTTACCAGTGGTCATGAATAGATATGGTTTTATGGGACGTGTCTAAGAAAGTAGTTATTCTAAAATTGAGAGAAACATGAGTACGAAGGAAGATCTATCACATGCATTTACTAGTCGACCAATTATATTATCTTCTGTAATTTTAGATATAATTGTAAATACATTGTGTTATGAGAATAATCAAGTATGACCTTTAAGAGATAAGTGTACTTAAACTGATGTAACAAGATATGTCTAGGGTACTCAATTGTTTTTTTTTTTTTTTGATACCCAGGGAACCCCGTACAACCGGTAGCTGGCGGGTAAACCCTGGGGCGACGCTAGCGGAGGACCCACCACCCCGACGTCGCCCTTAAAACTCCGTGCAGCCAGCGGGATTCGACCCCCTCAATTGTTTATTTCTTTTAGGGTTGTAACTATTATGTTATCCTTAACATATGCATAATTTGAGCTCCCAAATATAGGTGTACTCACTGGTCGTACAGCTTTCTTGCCAAGTGTGAATTGTTTCTAAAGTAGATAAATGTTAACTGTATTATATTCTTGATAGAGCGCTATCAAGCCCATCATATCCGAGTATGAGATTTTATACTTTATTAGTACGTCCATGATGGGATGCGATTAAGACGCACCAATTCGTTTTGATATGTTATGATGGAGAGACACCATTTGAAAGGATATGAAGAAAGTTATATAAATAATTTATGGAGATAACCATTGGGTTGGTTGACAGAAAAAACGTTCTAAAAGAAAGTATTTTCTCTTCTTCTCCTCCCTCCATCAAAGAATAAAAAATGTATTCTATTACTATTTTGAGAAGACAATCGGCATTAATGCTGTGGAAATTGAATGTTTTTCTCGTGATTGCATTCGCACCATTCGAACCATCGTGAAGTCATATTGTCCATCGTTTGCTTGTGATTCAACGTTCGTTTCAAGGTAAATTGTTCATTGCACTTCGAAGAGGTTAATCGTTTCTTCCGTCAACTTTCTTCTATCAAGAAGATTGACCAATGTTGACCGCATTTGATACGCTTTGTGACAAAGGGTCCAAGAATCAAGAGATCCGAATTTCATACCTTCTAGGTGAAGAAATCTGGTGTTTTACCATTTCCTAGCAAATGCCTGAATTCTATGAGAATCCTTTTTAAAAAGTGAAGGAATTTTGAAAAACTAAACAGGGTTCGACAAATTATCAATATTTTGACCGGAATTCCAGTACGAATCTGAATTGACGATGCAAGTAATGAACGTTGAACTACCATCAGTAAGGAGAAAATTGCTAGCAAAGTCAGCACTTTTGATGGGATTTGAATTTTGAGGAAAAAAAGGGTTTTGAATTAGATGTTTGTGGCAGTGGATTTCGCTATGATCTCGTGTGCCAGTTGCTGAATTGATAATGCAAGTTATGAACGCTAAACTACCATGTCTAATGAGAAAATTGCTAGCGGACTGAAGAGATTACTGTCGCCGGATACTATACCGTGTTCTGTTAGGACTCGATTGTTGCAGAACCCAAAGTGGCAGCAGCTCAAAATGAGAGTTCTGCGATAGCTTATATAGCGTCAGAAGCAGAGAGGTCTCAATCTTACTGACCATGTGGTTCCTGTGCAGCAAAACTTACTGTGGCTACTGCCACAGGGTCAAGCATTTGTTGACGCAGCTCGGGGAGAGTTACAAAGTCGTCAAGCTGGACAAGGAAGGTGAGCGTCTCCTAGCCTCTTGTACCGCCTGCATATATAATCTTGAGCTAAGTATGAACCATCTTGTTCTTGGCTATTTGGAGGCTGATTTTGTCGACGAAGCAAAGATACCAATTTTTTAAAGCAGATTTGCTGGTTTAGTGTTCTATTCATGCGTACAAGCCAGCTAAGAATCTCTGCTCGATTAGCCCCAAAGACCTGTATCTTTTGATTCTTTCGACCATGGAGGTTTTCAACTATAATTTGTTGATATTTCCGTGATTGTGCAAGAGATCGCTTTATCTACAAGCTGAAGAAATCATGTGGAACACGATCTCTTTAACACTGCATTGTTCAACCATCTGAATTTCATTTTGAAGGCGATGGAACTGTGGTTCAATCTGCTTTGGCATATTGGACGGGGCTGAGAACAGTACCTAATGTATTCACTAGGGGAAATCATATCGGTGGCTGTGATTGTAAGTTCTTAATCGTGTGCCTACTCATCTGTCTCTCTTTTCTTCGTTGATTTCAAGAAAATCTCTGGTAGAGGTTAGATGTGACACACGGGTGTTGTTCGACAGACTTATCTTTTGATGTTGGCTTTCTTTGCGATTCCAGCAGTCACTGAGAAACACCAGGCAGGTCAACTGGTACCTCTTCTTAGGAGTGCCAGAGCTATGAAAACCTAATAAAAGCGGTGCTTGTAGTTCGAACCTTCGATCGAAAGAGAGAGACTTGCGTGATGGAAGTGGATAAACTGAGGTGCGATAATATCCACTGCATAAGTAAATGAAAGGATTGTTTTTCGACTGCTTGCACAAATTTGGAGATTGTGCTATAAACTATACATGTCGGCGGAGTTGCTACCAATATTAGTAGGGACTCTCTTCTAATGACAGGCCATTGTCATTGTCACTTTACATAACACTGGCGGTGGCTGAAAATCCTTAATGTAAAAGTGGAATTGACTACCAGAAATTTTGAGACCCAGATTGATTGTTTGCTGAAGGGACTAGGAAACTATTTGATGGTGTCTGCTAATAAAGTTTCACGGGATTGAACTAGACTTCCTTAGAGATCTGCAGTTTTATAACATGGAAGGGTTATTGTCGAGATTAAGATTATTTCTATACTTCCATTTCTGATGATTCGAGTTCAATGCAATGATCCACTTGCAAGCAGGATCTCCAGGAGAAGCAAAGAGTTCCGCAGGGAACAGTCACAAGCTTCTCTCCCACGTTAAAAGCAAACTCAACGGACCATCGAAAGGGTGCAGAAAATGATGTCACGCTTGCGATCATAGAATAGCCCCTAAATCTTCTTGATCAGGGCATGAAAGGGTTCTTCGCATGGAGTTTTCCCTTCGTGGACCCCAAAAAGAAGAAACATCGATGTACTTTGCACGGGTGGTTTGCCCCTCGGTGGGTGGTGCTGCCTGCTCGCAGCACCGGTCATCCTCGCCTTTACACTAACACCAGAAGTTAATGAAATGAACTTTAAGGTCTAAATGATAAGGGATCGCTTTCCGAGTACATTCTTTAGTCTTGAGGTTCGCCAACAAGTGCATCCGCCATTAGGACCTTTCTTGTTCTTCTCCAAAGGAATCCATACGTTCACCGACCTACGGATGCGGAGAAGAGGTCTAATTATTGGAGTAAGAGTTACGGTCATATGATGTCTACGAAGGTCAATGCTGTAATAGTGGACTATTGTCTACTTGGATCTAATCAATAATGATATTATCATCCTCCAATTCAGGATTCCATCCGAAGAAAATCGCAAACAATAATTGACAAAGAATATCAACCATAGAGTAATTTCCGTACTGTTTCTTCTATATGGGATCATTCTGGGCAATACCGGTACTGGTAGACGGTTAAAAATCCCTAGTCAATTCAACGAAAGTGCCAGCTTCAAACCGGGAATTACATAAGGAAAAAGTTGAGAAGTACATCAAGCTGTCTAGCTGATCATTTCAAGAATTCATCTATACTCATCATGGAAAAAGAGACCGTCCCCCTGAGAAAAACTGAAGCGAAAAATACTAATGAGAAGATTTCCGATGAAAGAGGTGGAATCTCAGGGTTTCGCTTTTCCCTTCAGAGATTCCAGGACATGAAAGAGGCTAGCATGAACTACTAAACAATTGTGATTCTGTTTCATATGAGTCACTGTACTTCCTGTATAAATTGAGTGGAATTGGTAATACTAAGATAAAATGAAGCATAAAGGAAATAAATGAATGAGAATATGTACATAAGTTCCTCCGACTCCACTAAGTGGGAAACGGCTAGCATAAGACATGACTGATGCACCACGGAGATTCTGCAATCTCTTGCACAGCAGCTGCATCTTTGCCCTGTCTTGCTGCGCATATACTCTCATCCTGTTTTCGCAATCGGGCTTCAAGAAACCCTCAAGAATTATAGGCCACTGGGCTCCCCGCAATCCTTCTCACAGGACCATATGCCCATCCCATCACAGGCGGCTGGGGTATGAATAGTGGTCCTGTTCACATGTCCGAAAATTACATCGCCTCTGCTGGCTCAGTTGATTCCATTGAAAAGACTTATCTCATTGGAGGCTTATGGTGGAAGCGAAGGAAATTTCAGAATTTGTCAGTTGGTTTGTGATCCCAGTATTCATATTTGAGCTTCTGCTGGAGTCATCTGGAATCAGATTATTGTTGAGAAATGGGGGTTGTGTCGGCATGGGAACTATACACTCCCGGTTGTTGAGCATCTCCATTACTTCAGACATGGATGGTCGTAGATCTGGGGAAGCTTGGGTGCAAAGAAGCGCGATTTGAAGCACATTCAATGCCTCTGAGACGGGAAACTTGCCTTTCAATACAGGATCAATGCATTCAGCAAGGGTATTTGATTTATATTGCTTCCAAACCTGAATATTACAGAAAAAGTCGTAGCAAGTCATTAGAAACTTTGCTAGTGTTGAGCAGAAAAGACAAGACTCTCTCCAGATTGTGAAGGGATGAATTAATAAAGCCCTTGTGCAGCTGAATCATGATATGTAAAGCCACAAGGGGGTTTGTGTGGGTTACAAGATTTCCAGTACAGAGAAAAGAGTAGCTGGAAAACTCTCAATCTGAAGTTCGAGAAGATGTTAGGATTTATTCCAACTCTATATCATAGACAAGAAGAAATTTTTAAACACCGCATGCATATTTTAGAGGTTGAAATCAGGAAGATGGGTATATGAATCTTACCGATTGCAGAACTGAACCTGAGACCTGCCCAAAGACATTGTTCTTCCTACCACTTAAAATTTCTAGGACCAGCACACCGAAAGAGTAAACATCTGCTTTCTCTGTTAGTTGTCCCCTAACAACATACTCTGGAGCCATATAACCCCTGCAAAATTATTCTTTCAGAAGGAGAGAGATCTGTTCTACAGAATCTGTAGTAGAAGATGAAATTGCCAAAGAGTGAAGAGAAGGGGTCATCCACAAACTGAGCCCTATATCACATGCTTATCTTCTGAACTCATAATATGTGGCGGTTCAAATAGCCAATCCAGTCTTTTCTACATGAAGATGTTATCTACACTGGCTTAATTGAAACAAAGAGAGACAAAAAAATTAAAGACCAGAATCTTACAGTGTCCCTGCGATACCAGTGCTAAGATGAGATTTTTCCGTATCAAGACATCGAGCAAGTCCAAAGTCAGCAACCTTTGCTGTGAGATCCTCGTCAAGAAGGACATTGCTGCTTTTGATGTCTCTATGTATTATTTTCACTCCACAAGGTCCATGGAGAAATGACAGCCCCTCAGCTGTTCCGGAGATGATATTAAGCCGCTCCTGCCAACTCAGGATACGGGTTGCATTCTTGACTGCAACGGCAACCAGGTCTTGTTATCAGTTACATTATTGCAATTGAGTACTTATCAGGAATGAGATCTAAAAACCACCTAGAAAAGACTAGCAAGAAAAAGTATTATTTTGGAACAAGATGAAGCTAGCAACTAGATTAACACCATAGAACAAATTTGGAGAAGCTAAAAACTAAAGGGTTTCATTTTGGTAAGAAGCCCAACTTATGGAACCAACTCCGACTAATCTCAGATTCAGAATGGAGAAGCAAGTGGGGGGTAACTTACTAAAGAGGATTAGATCAAGGCTTCTGTTGGAAACATATTCATAAACTAGGAGGCTTTCTGGGCCTTCAATGCTGCAACCCAGGAGGCGAACCAGGTTCTTGTGTTGGATTCCACTGATCAAATTTACCTCATTGAAGAAGTCATCCACCCACTGACGAGTGTTGAACACCAGTCTTTTTACTGCAACAACTCTTCCATCAGGGAGGATCCCCTTGTATACAGAACCAGCTCCTCCTTGACCTAATTTCCTCGAGTCATCAAAGAAGTCGGTAGCCTTCTCAAGCAATTCGTAATTAAAATTCAGATTCGACTTCCTTACAATTGCCGGAACACCAAAGAGTTTCTTCTGGACTGAGAATAGGCAAAGAAGATGGATGGCATTAGAGAATGTTTAAAGAGAAAGTTAAAACAGAAATATCCTCTTTAGTTTCACTTTACCTTCTCTTTTCTTGGATAATTTTCTGTATCCAACATAAGCACCGACCAAAACAAGTGAAGTTGCAGCAGCAACGGATGAAGCAATAGCAATGATGATCCCAAGCTTCAACGAGTCTATTAAAAAACACAAAGATCATCCTTTGCTGACAAGAAACCGGAAGCTCTAGCAATTAAGAGACAAAAAATAACCTACTACAGACGACAGCTATCCCAATTCAGTTGAAAATACAGAACAAGAAAACTAGAACATCGTGCAGACTAACTTGCAAGATCATTCAATTCTTACCACCATCTGTAGGGACAGTATAAAACCTCCGCGTCGAATATCGCATGAAACATCCAGCATTCATAGCCCTCCCTTCATCCCCAGGAGTGCAGTTCCTCGCCCTGATCATCGCATTTGCCAAGCACTCCCTACACCCCTTCTCATCGAGAGTGTTCCAGCACTGCGCCAGCGCATAAACATCGGCGACTCCTCCTCTCCTCGCCTCTCCGAAAACAGCAAACCCCTTGTTCTCCGGCGCGACCGCCGACACATTCCTCAGCACTCGGTCGACCTTATCAGCGAACTGCTGCCTCGCCTGCTGGTCGGCTGAGACGCTGGACTGATTGGTGCACTTGACCATGTCGTGCTGTGGATCGACGGTCTCATTAAAGAAATTATAGTAATCAAACCTTATGAAGCAACCGTCGAGATACAACCGCCCCTTAGTATTCAAGATAGTGCATCGAGAAAGTGAAGTCCTGCTCTGCACGAAACAGAGGAGGCAATCGTCGCGGCTCAGGTCGCCGTGGCACTGAGCCAGGGCGTAGATTTCCGGCAACGGAGAGGTGACGGAATCATTAGCCCAGCGATCTTCAGCGACTTTCGCCAAAACTTTATGCATGACGTCGAGGAAGTTCGAGACGGACGTGACGTTGGATTTGAGGCATAGAATGCCCGCCTCCGAGAGTCGAGGATCGCTGAGCGAGGGCGAGAACGAGGAGCTGAAGAGAACCAGGAAAACGCAAGCGAGGTTGACGATCGAAGGCCGCATTTCACAGCTCCGACCTCCGTTCCGAAGCAAAATCCGCCGGAGAACCGGATTACCGCCTCAATTTTTCTACCGGTTCGAGCTTCTCACGGTTTCAAGCAGCGTTCAAAGGCGATCTTATCCGAATGAATGATGACTGGACGGAAGTGAGAGTTGACAACGGCCCGGCACGGTTGAATTTGATTGTTTTTTGTTTTGGAAAATTAGCGGAGAAAGATGAGGAATGACTTGACTGGAGTAGCTACTTCGCTTAAAATTCTAACTATTTATTCCGATTTGAAGGCCGACAATTCGGATGGGACCAGGCCCGACAACGTGTTGGAAAGTAGGAAGTCGCTCCCATGAGATGGGATCCGGGCTCATCGTATAATATTGTCCACTTTCGACATCGAGCCTCTCACGTTCGCGTACGCGATCTTGGGCTTTTTTTGGTAAAGGTAAAAGGTATTATAAACTTTTGCACAAATATACAAAGAAAGACGAAACGGCTCCTAAGCTTGCACTCTCAACAGAAGAAAGAGAGTGGAAGGGAGCCGAATCGACCAAGAAAAAGAAAAGGACACAAGCTAAGACCGATCGGTCAGCAAGCAGCACACTAGTGCAGAACAAAAGAAGACCACCAGGCCGCCAAAAAAAACAGGACAGGCGCCAACACCGTAAGAAGACGGGGTGATGAGATCAGGGGCAGGGCGGATGAGCAATCTCCTCACGGCCAACAAAGATAGTAGGGTCAAAACCCCAGTTCCTCTGAAGCCTTCTATTCCTCGGGGTGTCGGGGACATGAGAGAAGGTAGTAGCTTTATCTTTAACATGCTTGATGATGTAATTCTTCATAGCAACAGGAACCATAGATTCTCCACGAAAGATAATAGCATTCCTTTTCTTCCATATGATATAACACATAGCTGCAAAAGAGTGGCGAGCTATGCTATAATAACACGCGATCTTAGTTCGTCCCTCCGTACTACCCCAAATCTAGGTCGTCACATTCTCCCCCACTTAAGGCACAGCGCCCTACGACCCGAGCCTCGTGTAATATTGTCTGCTTGTAATATTGTCCTCTTTGGACACTGAGCAAATTAGAGGGGCCCAAGCCATTATAAACTAGCGCCGGACTCCCCCTTAAACGATGTGGGACGGGAGTAATGCCCTTAGCCTCGCACGCATACTGCCGATGCGATCTTAGTCCGTCCCTTCGTACTGCCCGGATCTGGGTCGTCGCAAAATATGTGTCCATCTATGAATTTTTTTTAGCCGGCCTTTGAAATGCTTCTTGCTCGTGAGACAAAAAAGGGGAAGCTGAAGAGGTGCAGTAACTAGATGTCGACAGATTTGGTGTCTGAGTTACGACGTTCTCCCACTCAAGATAAAAGCCACGCCTATAATCTATCATCACCGGTCGTGCCCTATGCATATGTATAGCGCGATATTCATGCATTCCTTAGGATTGACCAAATTGAAAGAATAAGATTTTTTTTTTTCTTCTTTTATTGAGATGCACATGTGAGCTCGGAAAAAATTGGTGTGATATGAAACGGTAAATATATCCTAATTATCTTCTAACTTACTGATTTAGACTTTCAAATAAAAATGGGTCTAACTAGATACGCCGACAGGGTCTGACTTGAAAGCTCCTTCTTAATGACTTCCTCGGATGAAGGTGTCGGGTTTTTGCCGCACTCTCAACAAATGGCACTAGAGTATTCTCAACACCCTCTCTGGGCAAAAGAACGCAAGAATTGTGATGTAGCAATGCAAAGTTGGATGGTAACTTTTATGGTTCGGTCCGAAGGGATGAACATGGACAGAGTCAATATTCAAGTCAAGACACAAGTTGAGTTGGTACGGTACTCGAATTAAGAGAGAGAGAGGGCCTTGATTGCGATTATTGGTGCAGGGGATGACTTGACTAAGAAATGTGACAGTTGAACCAAGAATGGACTGTCCATGCTGCATTATCACCGAATCTCTGCGTTCATTATTTATTGCTTTCTATCTTTCCGGACGATGTATTAACGCACATAATGAGTAATTTATTGGACGGAGATGTCAGTGTTTTGAGAGCATCTGAGCTACTTTGATATAGAGATGGTTTCTCTACTGGTCCTTGGAGAAAGCACCAATGTCGAAGTAAGTATTCTCACTTGCTCAAAAATAATTGCGCTTCTTAAATTTAAGGATGGTGATCTCGTCTCGAGCTTATCCCTCCCTAAAAATAGGGGTAAGTAACCGTGTCAATTCAATCCCAAAACTGAAATGAATAGACCTCATCTAGCTAGTTTAGGTGCTATTGACATGAGGAGTGTGATAGGTTCCCTAATTAAAAATAATAATAATAATAATAATAATAATAATAAGGAAGACACCTTGACTGGTCCCCAAACTATTTTTTTCCATAAGATAATAGTTATATTATTAAAATAGTTATATTATTAAAATAATTTGAAAAAAAAAAAGGTGGGTTCTCAAGTATACACTAGTATAAGTTGGTTCAATTTTTGGCCAATTCCTTGTTCCAAAAATCGAGAATGGACTATGATGGGTACGTTTCAATTTCTAGGATAATCACCGAAAAAGTTTTAAACTCATTGTATGGATGCAAACATTTTAATTTGATCAATTTAGTCCCAAACTTTTTTCACAATTTTAATTTTGGCCAAAAATTGCTATTATAGATGCCGGTTATTCTATGTGGCAAAGGCCGGCGCATTGACGCTAACGTGGATAATTTTTTATATATTTTTGAATTTGGAGCTTACCCATCTTAAAACAGATTTCTCTTAATTAGGGGTGTTCATTACTTTTTAGCAAGTATTACGATAATTACTTTTCAGATTTTTTTTCCGCATTGAAATTAAAATCTTGACTTTAAGCATTTATACAGTGGTGCGCACTCAATTGCTTGTTGCCATAGAGAGGTCAAATCTTGATCAACCAAGTCTTACCCACTACAAGAAATAATTCTCAACATGGCATAATCCTAATAATGGAATCCAATAGCATTCTTTCTATGACTAGCTTTTCTCACCGATGTTCCTGGCCCCATAACACTCTTCAATCAAACTCGAGACACTGTCTCAACCAAGACCAATTCTTAGCATCGCCACTTTTCAACTTAGACGGCCTGGGCGCACCACTCGTGACCTTGATGGCCCGTGGCTCTCTACATAAATGATGGATGGCGCATGTTCTGTGCTAGTCATAAGCATCTGCGATTTCTAAATGAGGTCAGCTTTGGAGGATCGACCGATGTCGACCACGTTCGATTCGCTTTGTGACGAGGGGTCCAAGAATCAAGCAATCCGAATTTCATAGCTTCTAGGTGAAGAACTCTGCTGTGTTTGACCATTTCCTAGCAAATGCCGGAATTATGTGAGAATCCTTTTTAAAAAGTAGAGGAATTTTTAGGGAAAAGTGTCAAAAAAGTCCTAAAGCTTTTGTCTTTGTGCCGATTTAGTCTTAAATATTTTTACGTTATGCCAATTCAGTCATTTCCGACCAATTTTGGCCTGATTTTGTTGACCCAGACGCACGGATGGACGCGCGATGGCGGCCGACGCGTGGACAACTTTTGATAATATTTTAATATTTTAATTTTTTTCTTTTTCTTTTTCTTTCTCTAGTCGATTGCCGGACCTCGGTGACCGGCCAAAGGCGACGGCTGGCGAGCCATGGGCGAGGCTTGACCCCGCCGACCGTCGCCTCGCCGGCTGCGCGCTTCCGTTGCCGAGGTCCGGCGACCAGCTGGAGGAAGAAGAGGAGAAAAAAAAAAAAAAAAAAAGAAAAAAATATAAAATATAAAATATTATTAAAATTTGTCCATGTCAGTTAGCCAACGTCTAGTTAGTAAAATCCAACCAAAATTGGCCGAAAATGACTGAATTGGCACAACGTAAAAAGGTTTATGACTAAATCGGCACCAAAAAAATGTTTGGACTAAATCTGCACAAAAACAAAAGGTTTATGACTTTTTTGGCACTTTTCCTGAATTTTGAAAAACTAAACCGGGTTCGACAAATTATCAATATTTTGACCGGAATTCCCGTGCGAGTCTGAATTGATAATGCAAGTAATGAACGTTAAACCGCCATCTGTAAGGACAAAAATTGCTAGCAAAGTCAGCACTTTCGATGGGATTTGAATTTTGAGGGAAAAAAAGGGTTTTGAAGTAGATGTTTGTGGCAGTGGATTTCGCTATGATCTCGTGTGCCAATTGCTGAATTGATAATGCAAGTTATGAACGCTAAACTACCATGTGTAATGAGAAAATTGCTAGCGGACCGAAAAGATTACCGTCGCCGGATACTATACCGTGTTCTGTTAGGACTCGATTGTTGCAGAACCCAAAGTGGCAGCAGCTCAAAATGAGAGTTCTGCGATAGCTTATATAGGATCAGAAGCAGAGAGGTCTCAATCTTACTGACCTTGTGGTTCCTGTGCAGCAAAACTTACTGTGGCTACTGCCACAGGGTCAAGCATTTTTGTCGACGCAGCTCGGGCCGAGTTACAAAGTCGTCGTCGAGCTGGACAAGGAAGGTGAGCGTCTCCTACCCTCTTGAACCGCCTGCATATGATCTTGATCTGAGTGTAGAAACCATCTTGCTCTTGGCTATTTGGAGGCTGATTTTGTCGACAAAGCAAAGATACCTTTTTTTCTAAGCATATTTGCTGGTATAGAATTCTGTTCATGCGTAAAATCCAGTTAAGAATCTCCCCCCACAGTTGCTCGATTAGTCCTCAAAGACCTGTATCTTTTGATTCTTTCGACCCTGGGTTTTGAACTGTAATTTATTGATATTTCCGTGATTGTGCAAATGATCGCTTTCTACAAGATGAAGAA
This sequence comes from Eucalyptus marginata, assembly GCA_014182565.1. Taxonomy (NCBI): domain Eukaryota; kingdom Viridiplantae; phylum Streptophyta; class Magnoliopsida; order Myrtales; family Myrtaceae; genus Eucalyptus; species Eucalyptus marginata. The sequence goes on from CM024586.1 coordinate 2,494,056, forward strand.
CTCGTGTGGAACATGATCTCTTTAACACTACATTGTTCAACCATCTGAATTTCCTTTTGAAGGTGACGGAGCTGTGGTTCAATCGGCTTTGGCAGATTGGACGGGGCTGAGAACAGTACCAAATGTGTTCATTGGGGGAAATCATATCGTTGGCTGCGATTGTAAATTCTTAATTGCGTGGCTAATCATCTGTCTCTCTTTTCTTTGTTGATTTCAAGAAAATCTCTGGTAGAGGCTAGATGCAACGCAGGTGTTGGACGACTAATCTTTTAATGTCGGCTTTCCTTGCAATGCCAGCGGTCACTCAGAAACACCAGGCAGGTCAATTGGTACCTCTTCTTAGGAGCGCCAGAGCTGTGAAGACCTAATAAAAGCGGTGCTCATAGTTCGAACCTTCGATCGAAAGAGAGAGACATGTGTGATGGAAGTGGATAAACTGAGGTGTGACATCCACCGCACATGTAAATGAAAGAATTGTCTTTTGACTCCTTGCACAAATTTGGAGTGTGTAGTATAAACTTTCCTTGTCAGCAGAGTTGCTACCATATTAGTAGCAGCTGAAAATCCTTAATGCAAAAGTGGAATGACCATCAGAAATTCTGAGACCCAGACTGTACGTTTGCCAAAGTGACTAGGAAACGATTTGACGGTGTCTGGTAATAAAGTTTCACGGGACATTGATCAAGACTTCTTTAGAGATGTGCAGTTTTATGATGCAGAAGAGTTATCGTCGAGATTAAGATTATTTCTTTGCTTCCGGTTCTCATAATTCGAGTTCAATGCGATGATCCAAAAGCAAGCAGGATCTCCAGGAGTAGCAAAGAGTTCTATAGGGAACAGTCACGAGCTTCTCCTCTCCCACTTTGCTGGAAAGCAACCTCTACGGTCCTGTCGAGGGGTGTGCAGAAAATGATGTGGCGCGTGCGATCATGAAATAGCCCCTAAATCCTCTCTTGATCAGGGCGTGGCCAAATGAGAAAGGGGTCTTCGCGGGGAGTTTTCCCTTCGTGGACCCGTTCCTGACTCTCGAGGTTCACCAACAAATGCATCCGCCATAAATATAGGGGGAAGAGGTACGGTCATATGATGTCTGCAAAGGTCAATGCTGTAATAGTTGACTATTTTTTCTTCTTGGATCTACTCAAATGATGAACTAATTATCCTCCACTTTAGGACCATCCAAAGCGAATTGCAAAGAATAAGTGACTACAGAGTAACTTTCACACTGTTTCTTCGACCTGGGGTCGTGCTGTGCAGTACTGGTAGACCGATAAAAATTGCTAGTCAATTCACCGCAAATGCCAGCTTCAAACCAAGAAATATATAGGAAAATGTTGAGAAGTACATCAAGCTGTCTAGATGATCATTTCAAGAATTCATCCATCCTCATCATGGCAAAAGAGACCATCGCTCTGAGAAGAACTGAAGTGGAAGTGCTAATTAGAAGATTTCCGACGAAAGAGCAGAATCTCGGGGTTTTGCTTTTCCTTTATGAGATTACAGGACATGAAAGAAGCTAGCATGAACTCCTACACAATTGTGATTCTGTTTCCATGAGTCACTGTACTTCCTGTGTAAATTGAGTGGAATTGGCAATACTAAGAGAAAATGGAGGATAAGGAAATAAATAAAATAAGAATATGTACATGAGTTCCTCTAACTCCATTAAGTGGGAAACGGCCAGCATAAGACATGAACGATGCACCATGGAGCTTCTGCAATCTCTTGCACAGCAGCCACATCTTTACCCTGTCTCGCTGCGCAGATCTTCTCATCCCGATTTCCTGATCAGGGTTCGAGAAACGCTCGAGTATTACTGGCCATTGGACTCCTTGCAATCCTTCTCACAGGACCATATGCCCATCTCATAACATGCGGCTGAAGAATAAATAGTGGTCCTGTTCAAATGTCCAAAAATTACGTCGCCTCCGCTGGCTCAGTTGATTCCGCCAAAAAGGCTATCTCACCGGAGGCTTAAGGTGGAAGCGAAGGAAATTTCAGAATTTGTCAGTTGGTTTGTGATCCCAGTATTCGTGTTCAAGCTTCTGCTAGAGTCATGTGGAATTGGATTATTGTTGAGAAATGGGGGTTGCGTTGGCATGGGAACTATGCACTCCTGGTCGTTGAGCATCTCAACTACTTCAGACATGGATGGTCGTAAATCTGGGGAAGCTTGGGCACAAAGAAGCGCGATTTGAATCACATTCAATGCCTCTGAGACGGGAAACTGGCCTTTCAACGCAGGATCGATGCATGCAGCAAGACTATTTGATTTATATTGCTTCCAAACCTGAGAAGTACAGTCGAAGCAAGTCATTAGAAACTTTGCTAGTGTTCAGCAGAAAAAGACAGACTATCTCCAGATTGTGAAGGGATGAATTAAATAAAAGCCCTTGTGCAGCTGAATCATGATATGTAAAGCCACGAAGGGGTTCTCAAGGGTTACAAGATTTCCAGTACAGAGAAAAGAGTAGCTGGAAAACTCTCAATTTGAAGTTCGAGAAGATGTTACTTGTTAGGATTTATTCCAACTCTATATCATAGACAAGAAGAAATTTGCAAATGCGGCATGCATATTCTAGAGGTTGAAATCAGGAGGATAAGTATATAAATCTTACTGATTGCAGAACTGAACCTGAGGCCTGCCCAAAGATGCTGTTCTTCCTACCACTTAGAATTTCTAGGACCAGCACGCCGAAAGCGTAAACATCTGCTTTCTCTGTTAGTTGTCCCTTAACAAGATACTCTGGAGCCATATAACCCCTGCAAAATTATTCTTTCAGAAGGAGAGAAATCTGTTCTGCAGAATCTGTAATAGAAGATGAAATTGCCAAAGAGTGAAAAGAAGGGATCATCCCCACAATAAGCCTTATATCAGATGCTCATCTTCTGAAGTCATAATACATGGCGGTTCAAATAGCCAATCCAGTCTTCTCTACATGAAGATGTCATCTAAACTGGCTCAATTGAAACAAAAGGAGAAAAAAATAAAAGACCAGAATCTTACAGTGTCCCTGCAATACCGGTGCTGAGATGAGAATTTTCTGGATCAAGACATCGAGCAAGTCCAAAGTCAGCAATCTTTGCTGTGAGATCTTTGTCAAGAAGGACATTGCTGCTTTTGATGTCTCTGTGTATTATTTTCTCTCCACAAGGTCCATGGAGAAATGCCAGCCCCTCAGCAGTTCCGGAGATGATATTAACCCGCTCCTGCCAACTCAGGACATGGATCGCATTCTTGACTGCAACGGCAACCAGGTCTTGTTATCAGTTACATTATTGCAATTGAGTACTTATCAGGAATGAGATTAAAAAACTGCCTAGAAAAGACTAGCAAGAAAAAGTACTATTTTGGAACAAGATGAAGCTAGCAACTAGATTAACATCATAGAACAAATTTGGAGAAGCTAAAAACTAAAGGGTTTTGTTTTGGTAGAGGCCCAACTTATGAAACCAACTCCACTAATCTCGGATGCAGAATGGAGCAGCAATCGGGGGGTAACTTACCAAAGAGGATTTGATCAAGGCTTCTGTTGGGAACATATTCATAAACTAGGAGGCTTTCCGGGCCCTCAATGCTGCAACCAAGAAGGCGGACCAGGTTCTTGTGTTGGATTCCACTGATCAAATTTACCTCATTGAAGAAGTCATCCACCCACTGACGAGTGTTGAACACCAGTCTTTTTACTGCAACAATTCTTCCATCAGGGAGGATCCCCTTGTATACAGAACCAGCTCCTCCTTGGCCTAATTTCCTCGACTCATCAAAGAAGTCAGTAGCCTTCTCAAGCGATTCGTAATTAAAATTCAGATTGGACTTCCTCACAATTGCTGGAACACCAAAGAGTTTCTTCTGGACTGAGAATAGGTAAAGAAGATGGATGGCATTAGAGAATGTTTAAAGAGAAGTTAAAACAGAAATATTCTCGAGTTTCACATTTACCTTCTCTTTTCTTGGATAATTTTCTGTATCCAACATAAGCACCGACGAAAACAAGTGAAGTTGCAGCAGCAACGGATAAAACAATAGCAACGATGATCCCAAGCTTCAACGAGTCTATTAAAAAACACAAAGATCATCCTTTGCTGACAAGAAACTGGAAGCTATAGCAATTAAGAGGCAAAAAATAACCTACTACAGACTACAGCTATCCCAATTCAGTTGAAAATACAGAACAAGAAAACTAGAACATCGTGCAGACTAACTTGCAAGATCATTCAATTCTTACCATTATCTGTAGGGACAGTATAAAACCTCTGAGTCGAATATCGCATGAAACATCCAGCATTCATAGCCCTCCCTTCATCCCCAGGAGTGCAGTTCCTTGCCCTGATCATCGCATTCGCCAAGCACTCTCTACACCCCTTCTCGTCGAGAGAGTTCCAGCACTGCGCCAGCGCATAAACACCGGCGACTCCTCCTCTCCTCGCCTCTCCGAAAACAGCAAACCCCTTATTCTCCGGCGCGACCACCGACACATTCCTCAGCACCCGGTCAACCTTATCGGCGAACTGCCGCCTCACCTGCTGGTTGGCCGAAACGCTGGACTGATTGGTGCACTTGACCATGTCGTGCTGTGGATCGACGGTCTCGTTAAAGAAATTATAGTAATCGGACCTTATGAAGCAACCGTCGAGATACAACCGCCCCTTAGTATTCAAGATAGTGCATCGAGGAAGTATAGTCCTGCTCTGCGCGAAACAGAGGAGGCAATCGTCGTGGCTCAGGTCGCCATGGCACTGAGCCAGTGCATAGATTTCCGGCAACGGAGAGGTTACGGAATCATTACCCCAGCGAACTTCAGCGACTTTCGCGGCAACTTTCAGCATGACGTCGAGGAAGTTCGAGACGATGTTTGCGGTGGACGTGACGTTGGATTGGAGGCATAGAATCCCCGCCTCCGAGACCCGAGGATCGCCGAGCGAGGGCGAGAACGAGGAGCTGAAGAGAACCAGGAAAACGCAAGCGAGGTTGACGATCGAAGGCCGCATTTCACAGCTCCGACCTCCGTTGCGAGGCATTCCGGGAGCTGCGAGAACCGATTATCGCGCTTCCAAAGAAGCGTTCAGCTACCGGAGTTCTCCCCTCCTCCGGTCAAAGAGGAGCCCGAGCTCGAGGAAGCTCCGGCGGCCGCCTCCGGATCTTATCTCCGCCGGCCTCCCTCCCTCCTTCCCGAAGCGAATCCGCCGGAGAAATGTTCCCGGAGCGAGATGACCAGATTATCGCGTCGATTTTCCTCTCAGTTCGAGCTTCTCGCGCTCTCAAGAAGCGGTCAGCTACCGGAGTTCTCCCCTCCTCCGGTCAAAAAGCAGCCCGAGCTCCGCCACCTACCGCCGTCGAGATTCGAAGCTGGCGGAGTCCAAATTAGCTGCGGCGGCGGCGCGAGGCGTTGTTCGGATTCGCTGTCGACCCCACGGATTCGGCCATCCAACGGCTGCGCTCCTACTTATAGAGGCGAGCGCATGCACACGTGGAGCGGCGAGCTTCTAGAAGCGGGGGGTGAGCCGACGAAGTGGACATTTCGCGCGAACCGGTCGGGGACGCGACGGTCGTCGGCGACGACGGTGGCGGCGGCGACGACGACTGGGATAGCGAGGGCGCGGCGGAGGGGTGGGTCCGCCATTGAAGGAACGTCAAAAGGCGATCTTATATTAATGAGTGATGATTGGACGGAAGTGAGAGTTGACGACGACCCGGCGCGGTTGCTTGCGTCTCAAGGTGGGGAGAGAGAGAGGGACAGAGTTTGACTTTTGATTATTATTTTTTATTTTTGGAAAATTAGCGAGAAAGATGAGGAATGACTTGACTGGAGAAGCTAACCCGCTTTTAATGTCATTATAAGATAATCAGGACAAAGATAAAGATAAAGATAAAGATAAAGCCTTTATTAATTGTAACTAATCTGCTTTAATTCGATTTGAAGAACGAATATAATTTAGATGGAGGCCAGGCCCGACAGCATGTTGGAAACTAGGAAATCTCTACTCATGAAATGGTGAAAGTGGAGACAGGACACCTCAATGGGGGGAGTTTACTCCTCGGCGTGTCTCGATTTCACGGCTTTTTGGAAAGACCGATATTATTTTCGATGAAGTTTTAATTGTCATGTCTTGATTGTCGGAGAATTTTGTTATCACTTTTGGGGTAAGGACTTTGATAGACGCAAAATGAATTAGAAGATGTGTGTGCATCTATGTATCGTTTTGAGCCGAACTTTGAAATGCTTCTTGCTTGTGAGACAAAAAGGAAAGCTAAAGAGGTGGAATAATTAAGACTCCGTTTGTTTCACAGAAAATGACTTTTAAGAAAACATTTTCCGGATTTTCTAATGTTCGTTTCACGGAAAATGAACTAATCAAGGAAAATGTTTTTTATCATTGGAAAAAACAACATTTAAAGATAAGGAAAATATTTTTCACTTTTCAAAAGTGGAAAACATTTTCCATAACTTCTTCCACCTTATTTCTTTTTACCAACGTATTTTTTTTTATTTTTATGCTTTCTTTTTCTTTTTTTTTTTTTAAAAAATCGAGTTTTTAATTCTTTTTTTTTTTCTTTTTTTCTTTTCTTTCTTTCCATTTCATCTTCTTCCTTGGCCTTGGCCTGTCGTTGGCCACAATGGCGGACCGAACAACCGGCCACAAGCCGGCTCAAGCCTCACCCCAGGGCGGCGAGGCTCCGCCTAGCCCGATCTAGCGAAGCCGAGCTCGGCAAGCTCGAGCCTCGCTAGATCGACTAGTTGGGGGCAAGGCTCGAGCCTCGCCCGGCTCGCCGGATCGACAATGGAGCTCAAGCTCCCAATCTAGGCAAGCTAGAGCTCCGCCGCCAAATTCAATGAGCTCGTGGCTCGCCGAGCCCGACGAACCTCTAGGGAGCTCGGGCGAGATCAACCGACTATGCGACCTCATCTTGGTCGGCCACCGGGCAACCGGCCATCGTCAGGCTTGCGATGGCGGAGGAAGGAGGAGGAAGAAGGAGAAGGAAGGAGGAAGGAAAAGAAAAGAAAGAAAAAATAAATAATAAATAAATATTTCGATTTTTAAAAATACAAATAATTAAAAATTCATTTTTAAAAAAATATAAAAAATAAAAATATATTTTTGGTCAATTAAAAATATTAAAATTCAATTCTTTGATAATTTTTTCCAAACAATTAAATTAGCTAATGAACGGTGAAAAATATTTTCCACTCAAAGTTCAAGTTTTAATCGAACACCGAAAAATATAGTCATTTTCCAAAAAATGACTTCCCTTTTGAAAATATTTTTCGAAAACGTGATATTTTCGTAAACGAACGGACCTAAATGTTGACAAATTTGGTGTTCTAGAATGCAATAAAAGCCATGTTTGCAATTTGGTTAGTGCCATCGTGCCCTATGCATATGGATAATGCATTCATTAGGACCAACCAAATTGAAAGAATTAGATTATATGCAAGTTCAAAGAATTGGTGTGATATGAAATGGTTAATATATCTTAGTTGGCTTCTAATTCACTAACTTAGACTTTTGAGTGAAAAATAGTTCCAAACAGAATATGTTGACGGGTCAAATTTGAAATCTCTCTTGATGACCACCCTCAGGTGAAGGTATCAATTTCTATCGTGTTTCCAACAAATTTGTCCTATCAATCCGGCACAATACCCGAATCGAGAGAGGGAGAGAACTCTGATTGTGATTAATTACCAGTGCAAGGGATGACTTGACTGAGAAACGTGGCAATTGACTAAGGAGAACAAATTTCAAAGAATGGACTGTCCATTCCGAATCTCTCCGTTCATTATTTATTTATTGCTTCGTATCTTTCCGCGCCACGACGTATTAGCGCACATGATGAGTAATTTATATGAACGAAAATGTCTTGTTTTGAGAGCAGCTAACCTACTTTGACATATGGATAGTTTCTCCATTAGTTCTTGGAGAAAGCGCTGTTGTCGAAGTATGAACTCTCACTACCTCAAAAACAATCGCGCTCCTTAAATTTAAGGATGGCAATCTCATCTAGACCTTATCCCACCCTAGAAATAGGGGTAGGCAACTGTGTCAATTCAACCCGAAAATCGAAATGAACAGATCCCATTTGGCTAGTCCCAATCCTATTGACATTGGGACTGAATAGGTTCCCTTATAAAAGAAAAAAGGGGAACCTACGTTGATCGGTTTGGTTCACGAACTATCTTTTTCCATAAGATAATAGTTATATTATTAAATAAGTTGATAAAAAAAAGTAGGTTCTTAGGTCTGGTTCTTAGTTTCAAAAATTGGGAACCAGCTTTGATGGGTTGGATTGAGTTTTTGGGATAATTATTAAAAATAGTTATAGATCTATTGTACAAACACAAACCTTTTTATTTGGCCAATTTAGTCTTAAATTTTTTTCACAATTATCTTATGTAGTTATTTCTTCTAATTTTAGCCCAAAATTATTAACATGAATGCTGATTATTTTATATGCTAAGGCTAGCGCATTGATATTAACGTGGACAATTTTATATATATTTTTTGAGTTTAAAATTTATTCATTTTGGAATCGACCGCTCTTAACTAAGGCTGTTTATTACTTTTTAGCAAGGATTATGGTCATTACTTTTCAGATATTTTTTCCGCATTAAAATTAAAATCTTGACTTTAAGCACCAATACAAGTGGTGCCCACTCAATTGCTAGTTGCTAAAGAGTGGTCAAATCTTGATCAACCAAGACTTACCCACCACAAGAAATTATTCTCGACATCGTACCATCCGTAATCGTGAAATCCAGTAGCATCTTTCTATGACTAGCTTTCTCACCGATATTCACGGCCTTATAACATTCTTCAATCGACTTTTCAACTTAAATGCTAGGTCACATTACTCGCGACATTGATTATCCGATTCTTTCGACATAAATGATGGCAAATATTCTGTGATATTCATAAGTGTCTGCAATTTCTAGATGAAGTAAGCTTCGGAAGATCGATCGATGTCAACCGAGTTTGATATCCTTTGTGATGAGTGGTCCGAGGAGCCAGCGATCCGAATTTCATTCCTTCTAGGCGAAAAAACCCTACCGTGTTTGACCATTTCCTAGCAAATGCCTGAATTCTACACGAATCCTTCTTAAAAAAAAATGAAGAAATTTTGAAAAACTAAACAGTGTTCGACAAACTATCAATATCTTGACCCGCATGTCTGACTTCTTGTGTCTGCAAAGAATCAAAAAAGGGGCTCGTCTCTTCCAGCAATGTCAATGTCCAACCCACCCTCAATCGCGCTGGCGGTGGCTCGTCCCCTCTCATGAAAATTATCTTATTATTATTTTTTTATTTTTATAAATTTAATTTTATACCTTTCAATTTTATCAATTCAGGCTTAAATTATTATAAATCTATTCAACTAATTTTATCTAAAAATTATTAACATGAATGCTAATAGTACCACATGATAATTTTTAATAATATTTTTATGAATTTTTTGTTATTTTTCTTTCTTCTTCTTTTGGCCAATGGCAATAAGAAGAAGAATGAAAAAAAAAAAAAAAAAGAAAAGTAAAATATTGGAAAAAAATATTAAAATTCCGATCAAAATTGAATGGATGAATTTCAATTAATAAAAAGTGAAAATATTTAAAATTGAATCGGCAAACTTAAAAGGTTTATGACTGAATTGACGACAGTATAATAATTTTAGGATTATTGGGATAATTGTTTCCTCATCCCTCTCTTGAGAATCCTGTGATCCATGGGTTGCTTCTCGAGCACGGCCATAGTTCAAAGTAAACGGGGAGGAATGAAAGAATTCGCAGTGAAGCTACAGGGGAAACGGCCCACGGCATCTTCTACATCCATTGAAGAGATGTCGACAAGTACTGCCACCAGAAACTTGTGGGGTCTCCACTGTTTCCTCTTTAGTCTTTCCTAGAGAGTGGTCGCTACCTACTACAGGAGTCTACATGCATTCGAAGCTAAAATATGCGTATATCCACTGAACGTGATTCTGTGGCTGATGTTTGAATCAGAATGAGTGAACATAATCTACCGGAAAAAAGTATCAAAAAAAAAATCTTAAATATATTGTATTGACATTAATTTAGTCATAAATTTTTTGGACTAATTTAGTCTGGAACATTTTCATATTGGAACCAATTAGTCCATCCGATCAATTTATGTCGGAAATTGTAGATAGAGGCAGTAATCTTCTTACTTACGCACAACCTAAGACCGACGTCTAAATTTTTATATAATATTTAATTATTTTTTTGAATTTCTTCTTTTTTTTTCTTTTTTTTTTTCCTCCCAGCCCCCTCGCCAATGCCAAAAACCAATGAGGGCTAGCAAGGGTTGGCTCGAGGCCCCTCGTCATTTGGGTGAGGCTACCCTTGCTATGGTAATCTCTAATATGGATACCAGTGATACCACGTAAGATAGACGACCACAACGTTAACATTAATAATTTTTAATAATATTTATTATTAATATGAATTTTTTATTATTTTTCCAATCTTTTTTCTTTTTTCTTGTTTTTTATTCTTGCTGGCTGGCCTCGCTTGCCACGAGCGAAAAGGAAGAAGAAAGGTAAAAATTAAAAAATAAATATTAAAAAAATAAATTATTATTAAAAATTGTTCACGTTAGCATGCTAGTATTCCGATAGTCAATTCTGGTCAAAATAACAAAAGTGGAAAGATTTGGGACTGGATTAACAAAAATGCAATAATTTAAAGATTTTTTGGATAACTTTCCCCTTCTTCCTCTCTTTAAGAATTCCGCGATCCATCATCATTTCCTTCTCAAGCACGGCCTTCGTGACGGATTCGTAGTAAACGATACAAGAAATCAAAGAATTTTCAGAGAAACTACAGGGCAACGGGTCAGCATCTTCTACATCCATTTTTAAGAAAGTCAATAAGTGCTGCCACCAGAAACTTGTGGGTCTCCCCTGTTTCCTCTTAGTCTTTCCAAGACAGTGGTCACCACCCGAATGCACATCTCTTACCATGATTCTGTGGCCGTTGCTTGAGTCAGAATGAGTGAACATAATCAACAGGAAGTTCCTAACTCTTCCAATTGCATCGATGTCGTAGCCGTGGCCCTCGCGCATGTTCCTAGGCCGGTCCTACTTTGATTTTGTATGACCACAAGATCTATAGTATCGACGACCGACTCGTTCTACCCAGGAAAAGACACGAATGGAGCAGCCCCTGTTTTCCTTAAAATTCTAGCGATCTGATGCAGCAGATCTCTAATTTGCATCCTTAGAGAATAGAAATCACAAGAGCAAGGGTGGTACAGCACCTATTCATTAAACATCAACATGCCCCTGTAAGATTATTTTCAAAGAAAGAGAACTGTCCTTACTATATGTTTATCACATGCCGAAATGAATGTCTAATCCCTGCGCTTGCTTAGCCTACTTTTATTCTCGCACTTCGAACACTTGGATCAATCTCTAACATTAGCATCTGCAAGATTTGAGTCTCATATACTGATGGAGATGATCGTTTCCTTGTTCAGGGTCTCTCTAAAGCTCTTCCTTTAATTTCTGCAATCAGTCATAGGCGAATAAGGTTCAGAAAAGTTTGATCAAACGCAAGGCAAGTTGGATAATAGTTGCAACTCACGTTGGAGATGTTTATCAACTTGCTCAGGGTCTGCAAAGCTCTTCCAGATTGTTGAGTTTCACGAGCCAAATTTACTCCATCAGCCAATGTACGTACTTGGCCCACGACTAAGAGAGCAGCTGCTGCATTTAGTATCTGCAAATTGTTTTGCCAGACATAAGTTTCTAAGCAAAGAGAGGCCAGCAACATAGGTATTTTATTATTCATGAATTATCACCTTAGTTTCTGCGAGAAATTGAACTGTAACCATTAAATTACACGCCTGAATTTTAAAGAGTAACAGCTTCTGACAAAGGTATTTTTTCAAGTAACTGGTCTGATCATCAAGTACAGCTAGTGGGACATAGAGTTGAGCCAATCCAAATGAAAATGGTGAGCCAACAGGGGCTAAAGTGATTAATTAAGATGCACTAAGCTAGTGACTAAGCCTCGAGATTTCAGGTATACTCACAAATGCATCCGCCATCGGTCCTTTTTCCCCTGATAATACGTGCTTCAAGGCTTCCGCATTGTAATCAGGGCCTCCACCCCTCAAATCCTCTAAAGTACACCGAGGAATGCCAAAGTCCACTGGCCGACAGAAATTCCATTCAAAGAAGCCGATAATCAAGATCATGCAAATATTCATAAGCATTGATTTATTGTAAAAGCATCATTCTTGATAGTGACACCTAATGGTAATTTTCACTATCAACACCCACTAAGCTATAACTTCATATTTTCGCTTGTAAACAGTTCGAGAGAAGATGGTAAGAAGATTCTTACATGGATCAAAGGAGAATCGGTCAATCTTCTCCGGAGTGACGTCAAGAACTACCCCAGCCCCTGATCATGAATATGACTGCTGTGAGATAGAACTTAAGAGGCAGATCAAAGATTCAAAAGAAAAGGCAAAGGAGTACAAGTCTCGTTGCTGGAGCTTTAGGTACTTAGTCAATTGGCCTATACTAGAACAAGAAAAGTAAGGATCATCTTACCGAGAGGACTGATTTCATCTAGACCCTCTGAATGAACAACAAGCGCTCTCTTCATGCCAAATCGTTGCAGTGCTTTTGCCATTTTTAGAACCTAAAAATATGCATGAGAAATCAATAAAGAATTTTTTTTTCCTTGCTCGAATATAAATAATCGCACATATCAGATCACCAAATGAGTAATGAGAAACTATGAGCACCTTAGATACATACGAGTGTGATTAAGTTTCACCAAGATACTTCTCACGTTTCAAAGCCCCAGCTTATAATCAGTCAAAATGGGACGAAATGATAGCATATATATAAAGCCTGCTTTCAGAATCAGAGCTAAAACTAAGCAAATGATATTTCTGTGCAGAAAGACAATGACTATGTATAGTCTACAGAGAAGGTGCAATAGAAAATCACGGAGACAAGCCAGGTACTTTGATTAAAAATTAAGGAGAACAAATCAAATACAGATAATCTTGATTACAAGCACAATCTGTGAACTTTCTTATAGACACCACACTTACTAGGTCATCTTTGTAGACACCAACAACAGCAAAAGGTACCCGTGCTGGATTCAACATAGGTCCTAATACATTGAATACTGTTTTCACTTTCAGCTTCTTCCTCACGGGACTAACAATCTTCATGGCAGGATGATATTTTGGAGCCATCATAAAACCAATTCCTGCTTCCTCCACACATCTCTTGATCCCCTAGAACAACAAAAAGAGTTGTATGAGGATTACCATGCGCATGGAGCTAGCAGGTTAGCGAGGCAATTTGTGCTCCACTTTTAAAGTTATGGAACTCAAACCACTAAGTTACAACATATTCCATTCTCTCCATGACATAAATACCTCAAAGAACAGTTCAAGTGCACAAACACATTGAGTAAATTCTAGGAAAACCATACTCATTGAATAATAAATCTAGCCATTACAAACTTGACTACAATGAACTAACCTCAGGTTCTAAGTCGATAGCAACCCCTAAAGCTTCCAATACATCAGCACTCCCGCATGCTGAAGAGCTTGAACGGTTCCCTTGCTGCATTGCAACAAAAAATGTCAATTATATCTAGCTATTTTGCAATCAATATCACTGTCAGAACTCAAATGATGATCATTGTCACCTTCGCAACTCTGGCACCGCAAGCTGCAGCAAGTATAGAAGCCCCAGTTGATATGTTGACCGTGTTGGCACCATCGCCTCCTGTTCCGACAATATCTACCACATCGACTAATCCTTCCACTTTCTTAGCATGCTTGATCATTGCCCTCGCCAACCCTACAACCTGTCTACACGTTATAGGATCCCTTTACCCAATACACATTCGCATTCAAGATCACCCATAAGCAACATCCCAGCACCCCTGCACCACCACCCCCACCACCCCCCTCCCCACACCACCCCCGCCGTGGGAACCCAAAGAGCATGGCCCAGGAGCTCTTACCTCTTCAAAGGTCTCTCCTTTGGCTCTCAACAGCACAAGAAATGCACTGATCAGTGCCTCATTAGCGTCGTCCAAAAGAAAGTCCAGCGACGTCTCGGCGTCGGCCTCGGATAAATCCTCACGGCTAATCAAAGACTCAATCAGCTGCAGAATCAAGAAAGCAACACATCACCATACCCATCAACCCCCAACCTCAAGAAACCAAAAGAAAAGCAGAAAATCGATCGAAAGACAGAATTTTGGCTTCTGGGAATTACCTCGTTAAATGATCCGACCTTCGGGGAAGAATTTATGCCGACGTCAGTACGCACAGCATTAGCCGCTACGCTCCTCGCGCGAGCAGCATTGGCGTACGCGCGCCCGGCCGGAGTCCCAGGTCGGAGGCCGGCGGCCCGCGCCGAACTCCGGCGGGAGAACGAGGAGAGGGAGACGGGCGGTTGCCGGAGGACGACTATCTCCGCCATGGCCGCCGGCGCTCGAAGATCCTCTCGCTCCGCCGACGGGGAATCAAGATTCGGGACGGCAAAGAATCTGATGGGTGTTGCGGGGGATCTGTAGCAATGGGCCGAGGAAACGACGGTGCGGAGATTGACTATATAGGCAAAGAGGGATTCGATTCTGTAGCATGGTTTGGAAGCACATCCGATGGACCTACCTGACACCAACTCCGTTTCTCAAACGGGCAAGCGTCTTTCCTTTCTCACTTTTTGCCAAATTGGGTATGTCTGTAAAAATGGCAGATAATCCGTCCATAACTTTATGGATTTACCCTTTCGACCAAAAAAAAAAAAAACTTTATGGATTTACCATTTTTGATAGATGGTCAGATGAGTAAGTCGAGTCGGATTGAAAATAGTTCGACTCATATTCAAGATTTAATTGGATTCGTCGGAATTTATATTTGAAGAAGATCAACTGTATCAAAATATATCGTCGTTACTGTTTAGGAATTATGGTTTGAACTAAAATTCGAGATCTAATTAGAGTTATCCGAGTTCATATTCGAACAATGTCATTTGTCTCAAGACTTAATATTATTACTAATCCAGAATTACGACCAGGGTCTAGATAATATTGGAATCGATCCTTAAATTCAACATCAAGAAGAAAGCCAAGGAAGAAAAGAATTAATTACAAGCAACCTTCTCCAGAGAATAGGCTGTGCAGAATCAAACAAATTGAAAAATTTGGCAGAGAAATGAAGGAAAATAAAAGAATGCAAAGGGGAAAAAAGAACTGGTAGGCACAGATAATTTGCTATAAAGAAAGAGAGAGAGAAAGAGAGAAATCAAGAACCGCTGCTGAGGCAATTCTCAACTTGAGAACTCATCTCCTGGGGCCAAAATCTCATGCACATCGGTGCAGTTATCTTCTTCATTTTGAGCACAGAGGCCGGGAACAACCACAATCCATCTCCAAACCACGAGAGCAGACCCAATGAAAGGCGCGAATCTCTCCGCTTGCTCCTTGTTCTTCCTCCTCCGCACGTACAAGATCAAGTACCCGACGCACATGTCAATGGTGATGTAAGCTCCGATGTAGAAGGGTATGGCGAATGCAACGGGGATCGGTATCAAGTTCCTCCGCTTCTTCGGCGTCCAGTCTCTGAGCAGGTTGACGAGAATGGCCGCCAAGAAGAAGGCCGGAGAGATCTCGAGGCAGTGCTTCGGCAGCATCGAGAACCCGCTCGTCGCTTGCATAGAGGCTTCTCTGAAACTGCTGGACCAAGCACCGGTCTCGGATAGACTCTCTCTTGGTTCCAAATTTTTTAAACCAGTTATTTCTGGTTTGGTTCCCAAATTAGGGTTCTGAAAACGCCATGACTTTGATATAACTTTGACGATTAACGTAATCATGTGATAAGATTTTGAAGGAGAAAAATATAATAGAAATGTCATAATTTTTATATGATGCTTACATTCATAAAAATAACTTTCTTCCATCTAGTTATATATAAATATTGCGAAAAGGGGAATATACACACATAAATAATATGTGCATAAAAATAAAAGATTTGCTAAAGTGACTATCAAAGGCAAATCGTCGGGTAAAACATGCTCATGCACGTGAGCGTGCCAATATAAATTTTTCTTCTTTGAGAAGGCACAAGATTATTTAGTAGTATTTTCTCTTCTTGGAGAATTCATTTATTCAAAACATATAATTCTGCACATACAATAGGGAAGAACTTATTCAAAACATATATTTTATCGAACTTGGGTTTTGGACGAAGGGAACCGTCTAAAACTCGTTCGTTGGAAGAGAAGATCTGTCTATTGTTCAAAGAATTGTGGTCAGGGAAATAAAATCTTTTCGTCCGAGCGAAGAACATGGGTTTTGATCTGTCAAGTGCGTGTTCAATGCAACACAAGGCAAAACCACAGTTGACTTCAACAGATCTCAACTTCAGACGTTTCTATAGTTGTGCACTTAACTGGAATTTTGCTATTTCTTGCAAAACAATAAACGTATGAAGATAAGAACTTTTGTTTGTTGCCTCGTAATTTTGGGCTGAAGATGTTGTAAGAAGCTTGGGAGCTCTGGATCACGTTCTCAGCACAGGCTGTCTTCATATACCCGAAATAAACAGTTTCTAACAAATTGCAACAACAAGCGGTTTTCTATTAAGTTCCGATGTTCGAGGAAGATGAGAGACAAAAACATCACGTAAGCACACAACCTCTTTGCTCAATTGCCTTGTTCTTTTTCTATTCAGAAAACTTTCTTTTTCCCTGCACACACAAAGGCCTCTGGGATTATTCACCTTGATCTGCACTTTAGACGATGAAGGTGAACGGGGAAGGTGAAAAGAGCAACCTCGACCATAATGATTGGCCTCTTAATTACAATAATCTGAAGGAAGAGACAGGGAATGAAGAGAAACCGCAAGAATTGCATTCCGTAGAGTTCTTATTCAAAGATAAGGAGATCCTGCCATGGCAAAGCCAACTCACATTGAGAGCTGTAGTTGTGAGTTGTGCAATGGGAGCTTTCTTATCCATTTTCGTCATAAAGATGGACCTGATGTTCTCAATGGTCCCTCCAGTAAACCTCTTTGCTGGATTCTTCGGTTTCCTCTTCATATCGACATGGACAAAGTTATTGAGTGCAGCTGGCTTCATGGGCCAGCCATTCACGAGGCAAGAGAATGCCGTCATTCAAGTATGCGTCAATGCCATAATCACCATGGCTTTTAGTGGTGAGCTCTCTACTAGCAGCAAGAATCCTCTGAATGGAAACCTGTCTGGATTTTCTCTTTTAATAGCCTTGGGAAATGAGAAGGTTGTATGATTACTCCAGTGTATTCCTATAAACAGGAGGCTTCGCAAGCTATCTTTTTGCCATGAGTGACATTGTCGCGAAGCAAATGCCCGGACCGGTCAATCCTAAAGACATCAAGAATCCCAGCTTCGGGTGGATGGCACTGTTTCTTTTGCTCTCTAGCTCTGCCGGCCTATTCACTCTATTGCCATTTCGAAAAGTAAGTTCATATGCTCAAATTCCTGGTTAAAACGCTTCAAACATATTCATCGAATACAAAGTTCGAGCTCATACGTACTGCATTATATGGTTTGACGTTACACATTAAGAAAAAATTTAGTGTGTGATGTCGCTCCAATCTTTGTTAAAATAATGTGCGATGATATTATCCCAAGTTCATAAAAGATTCGCTGTGAGTTGATTTATTGTCAGTTTGAAAATTTGGATTACCTTTTGAGTTTTCGATACCCAGTTTATGATCATCGACAAGAAGTTGACGTTCCCCTCTGGATCTGCATCAGCTAATTTTATAAACAGCTTCCACGCTCCTCGGAGAGGCAAATCGAATGGCAGGTTCTTTCTCTCTCCCTTTTTCTTTCTTCCTCATCGATAAAATCTTTTCTTCTTGTGGTTTTCCAGAAGAGTGTACGATTAATAACGACTAACACAATGTTATTCGATCCGCCAACAGGAAGAAGACCCGGGAACTGAATAGATTCTTCTCAATTAGCTTTCTTTGGAGCATATTTCAATGGTTATACAGTGGAGGTGACTCATGCGGATTTCATTATTTCCCCACTTTTGGATTCAAAGCATTTGAAAGGAGGTATGGGTTCATAAGTATTCGTCCTCATGCAAATAATCACTCTGTACTGAAAGCTAAAAGGAGCGCTCGCACTCTTTGTAAAGTGAAGGGGGACAGAGAAACGAAGACATGAAAGAGTCTATACTAATTGACACTGAATATAAATAAAGACATTGGCTGAACCATACATGCTTTGGTCGGTATCAAAGTTCTTGATAACTGAGGTTTAATAAATGCCTGCAACGCTAGCAAGATCCTAATTGCGAGCTTTTCCTCATTTCTGGTGACCAAAACAGCTTCTATTTCGACTTCCACTCATCATATATTGGCATGGGAATGATGTGTCCGTTTGCAATAAGCTATTCACAATTGCTCGGAGCAATCCTATCATCGGCTATATTGTGGCCTTACATTGAGACCAAGAGTGGTGACTGGTATCCTGCAAAAGTCACTCCCAGAACTCTCGATGGCCCACAAGCTTATCAGGTGATGTCTCTGAGCAATAGTTCAGTCTGTGAAACCTTGATTTTGTCTCCCTCATTTGACGGCTTAAATTTTGATTATGTCAAGCAGGTCTTCATTAGCCTCTCCATTGTAATTGGTGATGGAGCCTACCACCTGATGAAGATAATTCTTATTGGGTTGTTCAAGCATAAAAACAACGACAATTCTTCCGCTTTGCCTGTTGCTGCGAACCCCTTCCATGAAAAAACCCCCGTCTCCTATGATGAAGAGGTCAGAACCAGAACCTTCCTCAAGGACCAAATTCCGAAGAGAGCGGCGATTGGCGGCTATGTCGCAATAGCTATTATCTCCATAGTGGTTTTCCCATTCATCTTCCCCAGACTCAAATGGTGCCAAGTGTTGACCCTGTACCTGATATCCCCCTTGTTAGGATTGTGTAGAGCCTATGTGACCGGTTTAACCGACATGTCGATATCACCAGCTCTTGGGAAGACAGCCATCTTTATCTTCTGTTCGTGGACCGGAAAGTCCAGCGGCAGCGTCCTAGTCGGGCTTGCCACTTGTGGGTTACTCACGCTTCTCACAAATGTAGCTTCCAATCTGATGGAGTCCTTCAAACTAGGGTACATGACGCTTTCCTCTCCCAAATCCCTATTCTTGAGCCAACTGATTGGGACTGTAGTGGGCTGTTTTGTCTCTCCTTTCATCTTCTTGTACATCAAGAACCACAGCCCAAACGGGTTCGGAACACCTGATTCCTTGTTCCCGGCTTTCTATGCCACCGGCCAGAGAGTTGCCGCCATGAGTGCAACGAACGGGTTCTCAACGCTGCCAAAGCATTGCCTCAGCTTTTCTCTGGCATCCTTTTTCGCGGCCATTCTCGTCAGCTTGCTCAGAGACTGGATGCCGAAGAAGTGGAAGAGTTTGGTACCGATACCCATGGCGTTCGCCGTGCCATTCAACTTGGGAGCTTATCTCAGCATTGACATGTGCGTTGGGTACTTGGTCTTCTACCTCTGGAGGAGGAAGAACAAGGTCCAAGCTGAGGCATTGGCTCCTTTCGTTGGGTCTGCACTGATGTTTGGGGATGCGTTGTGGTGGTTTCCGAGTACCGTACTCAGGATGAGGAAAGTGATTGCACCATTGTGCATGAGGTTTCTGTCCAGGGAGATGAGTGCTCAAGTTGAAACTTGCCTCAGTAGCGGTTCTTGATTTACTTTCTTTTCTATTTTCGCAAATAATTTGTATTAGATGTATAATATGTTGGGGAGAATCTGGAACAATCATTTACCACAAGCCAAACATTATCCAAGATCAATTTCTCCGCCAAAACTAATTCGATCAAAATCAACTTACCCTCGACAACGATAAGCTCATTTTCGCACCATAAATGTGAATAAATATAAATTTGGAGCAAGAAAATCCTAATCGCAATAGGAGAATTCAGAGGCGGTTCTTAACGAATGAAAATCATCAACTCATAGCCCTTGATCTCATAAACAGCATATTCAAATTTGACCTGATTTCATCAACGTCTGGTCGTCGAATCAAAGCCACAAAATTGCTCTCCTCTTCTCTTCTTCTTGGGCACATTCTTGCACGAAGCACTCATTCTCTTTATCTTTTTGCTTTTTGACTTTTCTTCCTTTTTTTGACCTTTTTATTTAATGCTAGCCGGGAATCAAGAAGAGTAGGGATTTGGAACAAATACTCCCCTCCGTCGTCATCGGAGATGGGGAATGGTCATGTTGACATGTCTGTTGCCCTTGTGGATTTAGTGGAAAATGATCCTTTAACATCATATATCGATGGTTTCTTCAATTAATATTCATATTAATGAGTAATTTATTATCAATTCACTTATATGCTAAAATATGCGCAATTATGAAATATATTACCGAAGTACATGCGATTATGGAATATAACTTTTTTTCATCTAATTATATATAGATATTGCAAGGCAAAAGGGAATCTACACGTGCATAAACAATATATGCATAAAAACTATAGATTTGCTGAAGTGACCATCAAATATGTTTTTCTTTTCTCTGAGAAGGCACATACAATGCACCAAAAGGCGAAACTGCAGTTGAGCTCGACAGATTTCAGGTTCAGATCTTTTTACAGCCGTGCGCTTAACTCGAATTTGGCTATTTCTAGTTGAATTTTTACCAGAAGCAATCCCAACAGGAAAACAATAAACGTACGAAGATATCAGATTTCGTTTCTTGCCTTGTAATGTTGGGCTGTCAGATGTTTTGACAAGCTTGGGAGCCATGCACCACGTTCTCATCAACGGCCGTCTTTACATAACCAAAGAAACAGTTTTTCTGTAACAACATGCAGTTTTCTCTTTGTTTTTCCAATGTCCAAGGAAACAATAGGCTTTGTTCTATTCAGAAAACTCTCTCTTCATCTGCACAAACGACGGCCTCTGCGATTATTCAACTTGATCTGTACTTTAGATGATGAAGGTGACCGGAGAAGGTGAAACGAGTGACCTCGATCGTAATGATTGGCCTCTGAATTACAGTAATCTGAAGGAAGAGACAGGGAATGAAGAGAAACCGCCTGAATTGCATTCTGTAGAGTTCTTATTCAAAGATAAGGAGATCCCACCATGGCAAAGCCAACTCACAGTGAGAGCTTTAGTTGTGAGTTGTGCAATGGGATCTTTTTTATGCCTTTTTGTCATAAAGATGAACCTAATGTTTGGGTTAATCCCTCCGGTGAACCTCTTCGCCGGATTCTTCGGTTTCCTCATCATATCAACGTGGACAAAGTTATTGAGCGCAGCTGGCTTGACGGGACAGCCGTTCACGAGGCAAGAGAACACCGTCATTCAAGTATGTGTCAATGCCATCATCAGCGTCGCTTATGATGGTGAGCACTCTATGAGCAGCAAGAATCCTGTCATTAGAAATCTGTCTGGGTTTTCTTTTTTTATAGCCTTGAGAAATGATAAGGTTGTATAGTTACTCTAGTTTACTTCTGTAAACAGGTGGTTTTGCATCCTATTTTATTGCCATGAGTGACATTGTCGCGAAGCAGGTGCCCGGACCAGTCGATGCTAAAGACATCAAGAATCCCAGCTTCGGGTGGATGGCACTGTTTCTTTTGCTCTCTAGTGCTGCCGGCCTATTCATTATATTGCCTCTTCGAAAGGTAAGCATACATTCTCAAATTGCTGATTAAAACGCTTCAAACATTTTCATCAAATACAAAGTTTGAGCTCATCCAGACTGCATTTTACTGTTTCTATCGAGAATCAAGTGGATGCCTTGATCAAAATGAACACTCTTATTATTATAGAAGTACACTCAACATCACTTACACACTAAACCATATTTTATATGGAAAAGTGTCTGCTTCACTCTTGCTTGATAAAAATGGGATGGGCGTTGCCGTTTTATACTAGTGTTAAGTCGGTGGAGGAAATCTCCACACTCTTCTGATATAAATATCTCCTAAAATAGACATTACACTGCAACTTGCTTTGGCTGATTTTTCTTTAGAGAATCCTGGAGGTGGCGTAGAAGTCTTCACACAAGTTGGCAATTTAGCTTGACAACTTGTTGGTTGATTTTTCTTTAGGAAAATCTGGAAATGGCAATTACTAACAGAGAAAAATCTGGGAATAGGGGAGAGAGAGAGAGAGAGGCGGTGCTTCTCAGTTTAAGATTACTCATTAAGAAGGAATTAGTGTGTAAGATGTTTCTCCGATTTAATAAAGAGAGACTATTATGCCAATTTCATAAAAGACTCATCACGTGTTGATTCGTTGTCAGTATGAAAATATGTTTACTTTTTGAGTTTTCGGTACCCAGTTCTTTATCATTGACAAGAAGTTGACATTCCCAACCGGATCTGCATCAGCTAATTACATAAACAGCTTCCACGCTCCCCGGAGTGGCAAAATGAATGGCAGGTTCTTTCTCTCTTCCTTTTCTTTCTTCCTCATCAATAAAATATTTTTTTCTTGTGGTTTCTAAACGAGTGCACGACTGATAATTACTAACACAATGTTTCTCGATCCGCCAACAGGGAGCAGATCGAAAAACTGAGGAGATTCTTCACGATTAGCTTTCTTTGGAGCATATTTCAATGGTTATACAGTGGAGGTGACTCATGCGGATTCACAAACTTCCCCACTTTTGGACTCAAAGCATTTGAAAGGAGGTATGGGTTCATAAGTTTTCAAAATTCAAGCAATCACTTTTTACCAAAACCTAAAAGGAGCACTCTCTTTCTTAAGTAAAGGGGAACATAAACAGAAACATGAAAGAGTCTATAGTATTGCTACTGAATATAAATAAATACATTGGTTGAACCATACATGCTTTGGTCAACATGAAAGTTTTTGTGGAAACGAGAGAGGTGATAACTGAGGATTAATATATGCATGCAACGCTAGCAAGTTCCTAACTGTGAGCTTTTCCTCATTTCTGGCGGCCAAAACAGCTTCTATTTTGACTTCTATTCAGCATATATTGGCATTGGAATGATGTGTCCATTCGAAATCACCTATTCACAATTGCTCGGAGCAATCCTCTCGTCGGGTGTATTGTGGCCTTTCATAGAGACCAAGAGCGGTGACTGGTATCCTGTAGAAGAAGCTAGCCATCAAACTTATAAGGTGATGTCCCTGACGAATAGTTCAATTTTCCAGTTACTTGTTTGTTTGCATTTGCGTGAAAAGCATAATAACCAAGTAATCTGCGTAATCTAGATTTTGTCTCCCTCATTTGATGGTTTAAACTTTGATTATGTCACGCAGGTCTTCATTGGCCTCTCCATCATGATTGGTGATGGAGTCTATAACCTGATAAAGATCATTGTTATTGGGTTGATCAAGCATAAGAACAACGATAATTCTCCTGCTTTGCCTGTCGAGAACCCCTTCCATGGGAAAAACCCTGTCCCCTATGATGAAGAGGTTAGAACCAAAACCTTCCTCAAGGACCAAATTCCAAAGAGAGTGGCGATCGGTGGCTATGTCGCAATAGCTATTATATCCGTAGTAGTTTTCCCATTCATCTTCCCCGGACTCAGATGGTACCAAGTGTTGACCCTCTACCTGATATCCCCCTTGGTAGGATTGTGCAGAGCCTACGTGACCGCTTTAACCGACATGTCGATATCATCGGTTCTTTGGAACTCGGCTATCTTAATCTTCGGTTCATGGGCTGGAAAGTCCAGCGGCAGCATCCTAGTCACGCTCGCCGCTCCTGGGTTACTCCTGCATTTCGTGGAGGTAGCTTCCAATATGACGGAGTCCTTCAAACTAGGCTACCTAACCCTTTCCTCCCCCAAGTCCATATTCTTGAGCCAACTGATTGGGACTTTAGTGGGCTGTTTTGTCGCTCCTTCCATCTTCTTGTACTTCAAGAACCACTACCCGGATGGATTTGGAACGCCTAATTCTATCTTTTCAGCCTCCGGGGCCAGCGATGATAGAGATACCGCCATGCGTGCAACAAATGGGCTCTCTACACTGCCAAAGCATTGCCTTAGCCTCTCTCTGGCATTCTTTTTTGCGGCCATTCTCGTCAGCTTGCTCAGAGACTCGATGCCAAGGAAGTGGAAGAGTCTGATACCGATACCCATGGTGTTCGCCGTGCCATTCAACCTTGGAGCCTATCTCAGCATCGACATGTGCGTTGGGTACCTGATCTTCTACTTCTGGAGAATGAAGAACAAGGCCCAAGCCGAGGCGCTGGCCCCTTTCGTCGGGTCAGCACTGATGTTTGGAGATGGGTTGTGGACGTTTCCCAGTACTGTACTCAGCATGAGGAACATAATTGCGCCAATGTGCATGAGGTTTCTGTCCAAGGAGGAGAGTGCCCAAGTTGAAACTTGCTTCAGCAGTGGTTCTTGATTCCCTTCCTTTTCTGTTCTAGCAACCATCTGTGCCTCCCAAGTATCTACCAAACTTATAATACTTGTGGAGAAGTCTGCATGTAATTCATTTTCTAGCACTCTAGTTGTATCGCCCGCGGCTTGCACCGACTTATTTTTGGATATATTTCGTGCTTTCCGATAAATAAAAAGATAGGGATTTTTACTCATAAAATAATTCTATCATAGGCACTTAAAACATTAAAAAAAAAATTAAAAAAGCATAAAAATGACTTCTTGGCAAGTGGCAACAACGTAAGAAAAATGGTCCAAACCCGGTCGATGCTAGAGCCGTCTGACTACAGTGCACTTCAATAGAACCTCGTATACGCAGCATTTGCCCGTATGGAAAAACGAGGGTCGATGGAGAAAAGGGAGTTTGCTGCATTCACAAGCGAGAGGGACGGGGAGAGAGCGATGGGTTATGATGTAAGCGCTAGTGATTGACCTGTAAGCTAATAGCACTCTTGAATTTTAGAGGGATGCTGACCTGTTCTCCCACGCTTACATCTTGATCGTGATTCTTGAGGCTCTCGTGAGCTTTCTTAAAGGATCGAAAGCCGTTGACCATACACGCAAAACCGCAGTTTTCTTGATATAAAAATCCCGACTTTACCCAAATAGCATCCCGAAAACCCTAATCGACGGGGCTATCTCCGACCCAGTGGGGCGGTGTCCATGGAAATGTGAATCCTACGTCGGAAGCGAGGCGATCGGATTCGCGGGTCCGGTTGATTTTTTGGGTTTTCCGGTTTCTTGCTGTTGCGGGGCGCAGGAGGCGGGTTCAAGATTCCGTTTCTTGGATCTGTCAGATGATAAATGGGGCGGGGGGTCGCGAGGAATCCTCCGGAGTCGCCTTTCCCGATCCATTAGATGCCCGGAATTCGAAGGCGGACGGCGATGGGGATGGCGCTTCGCCACAGTCCCAGTACTCGTCCTGCGGCGAATCGGAGTTCGAGCGCTACTGCAGCGCGAACTCGGTCATGGGGACGCCCAGCTTGTGTAGCTCGGTAAATTACACCGACTGTTTGGAGTCTGACTTCGGGTCCTTCAGGAGCTCGGGATTTGGGGATGATGGTGGTTTGGAGGGTTTTAGCTTGGGAGGGAGGCATGAGAGGAATTTCGGGGATAGGAGACCCGAGTCTAGTGTTGTCGGATTTAATAAGGATGAAGTCTTTAAAAATGAGATGAAGTTGAGCGACAGTGCAGCTGGGGTGGATTCTCGCGGTAGCGAGGCATTTGAGAGTGCTACAACTCGCAGATCGAGGTCGACTACGGTTTTGGACAATTCAGGTGAAGGCGGTTCTGAGGGTGGTCGAGTGGGAAATGCTTCTGATCATGGTTTTACTAGCGGGTTGAGTTCTGGACAGGATTTGCATATGGATGGAAGAGAGTGGGGGAGGGAGGACGAAGAAGGATCAAGCATGTATTGCCGCTCAGAAGATGAGGAATCGATGTATAACTGCAGTTCAGATGATGAGCGCGGAAAGGATCTTTCTTACTTAAGGAATTCACGGCATATTCAGAATCGGGAAACAAAGAATGGGGATTTGAATCCACTGGTTATGAACTCATCTGTTGCCTTTGGTTCAGATGACTGGGATGACTTTGTTGAAGAAGCAGGCGAGACTTCAGTTGGTTCCTTGATGTTGGATATGGTGAATGGGCAGAGACAACTGAATCAAAAGAATGGGTACGACCTTTCAGATGTTGGGCAAATGGCACAAGAAGATGTGGCAGAATTGTCCACAGCCAACGAAGAACTTAAAGGTGCTTCTGAAGGTGTAAAAGGTACCCTTGACCAATCTTTGGCTCCGTTTCCCTCTATGAAATCATGGGATTCGGAACATGTCCAAATTAGTGATGTTGCCTCGCCCACTGATGGAGCGCTAGCCTTTGATAGGTCGAGAGGAAACATAGAAGGTTTTTCCACAGCCAAAATCAGTGCTCGTGGTGTTTGTGATTCATATCAAAACAATGTCAGGGACATCGGTATAGCCAGCAATCAAGTCGCAGTATTTGATGAAACAGAAGAGTATCTGAACGGTTGTTCCATCACCAATGTCTTTGAAGTGGATCCAGAGCCAATAGTAGAGAGAGCTCATTTAGAACTAGAAGGAGGTCTCGGATCTGTGGAGTTTAGCCAGGAGAAAGAGCGTAGTAGCACTGAGCTCATTAGCTATAGTGATGGTCAATATTTGGAGGGGAAAGAGCCTGAGCTTTTTGATGAGAAACTGGACCCACTTTCTGAATCAAATGTGGATCAGCTTCATGAGAATCCATCCTCATTGACTTTGGAAACTGAAGATATCTTTGAATCGAAGGGTTTCACACACTCCGAAGATCTCATGCAATACCAAACTTCACAGGCTAAGGTCAGTTGAGTTCCGTTGCTATGTTTATCCAGCACTTGCAGCTAATTTAGGTGATTTGTTCGCGTTTTAATGTTTTTAAAGATATTTTTGATAGGTTGGTTTTCTTTTGCTATGAATAGTTGCTGTGCAAAAGTTTTCTATTTCTAAATAAATTGGCACCACAGAAGATACAAGGTGCAGAGTCATATGAATTTCACTTGTTAAAATCTAGGAGATTGGCTGGAACAGGCTAATTTTGGCCAGGAAAGAAAGAGTATTGCAAGAGGTTGCAGAATGGTAGTGAAGCTTCTGCATCCCCAAACTTAGTATGTTGTACCTGTACTTTAGAGTAGAAGCTTCTCTATCTTGAGAGTCCTTGTCCAACTATCCTTCCCAATTTGATGTGAAGTGAGCAATTGACAACATCCCTTTTTTGTCTTTTTTTCTTTTTTGATGATACCAGAATAGTGGTAGACCTCCTGCACCTGAAGTTCCAACATTTTCTCCACTTTTGGCTATCCATAATTAAAAGCTTTTCTTTGTATTTAAAGTTATGGTTTCACTAGTTATGACATGCCCCTGATATTGTTGATGCCTTTCATGTCTGTGGACTGCACTGCATGGTTTGATGCTAATCAAGCTACTTTTTTTTAATTGTTTCTTTATGCACCATGTTTTTGGTAGAGTGACTCCTGCTGACTATGTCTCTGCTCTTCTATTGATGTCATTTTGCAATTTCAGACAGAGACAGTTGAACTGCATGAATTCATTGATGATGTTATTCACGATATGGAAGAAATCCTTCTTGATTCTGCCGAGTCTCCCAGTTCCAAGTTTCCAGTTCTCACTCAAGATAAGAAGACTTCTCCATCGCAGTTGACTCTACCCTCAAGAGATGGTGGGTTGACTGCTTCAACCTCTGGCAGTGATGATATTGATGCATTTAAGCACAAGATTATGAGAATTGATGGGGCAGAAGTGATTGGGGCAAGGCAGAAGAAGGGGGATGTCTCATTCAGTGAAAGACTGGTTGGTGTGAAGGAATATACTGTGTACCGAATAAAGGTGTGGAGCGGCAAGGATTACTGGGAAGTGGAAAGGCGATACCGTGATTTTTTAACCCTCTACCGCCGTTTGAAAGATATATTTGCTGATCAAGGCTGGAGTCTTCCTTCTTGCTGGTCCTCGATAGACAAGGAATCCAGCACTCTCTTTGGAAGTGCCTCTCCTGATGTTGTTGCAGAGAGAAGTGTTATAATTCAAGAGTGTCTCTGCTCTATTCTCCACTCCAGATATTTCTTTGGCTGCCATAAGGCAGTCACATGGTTTTTGTCTCCTTTAGATTCACATCCAGGATCTCCTGAATCAAATAGATTGGTTCATCAGTCTTCATTTGATTCTAGAGGGACAAATGCAGAAACAGCATCTCCTTTAGGGAAGACAATTTCACTCATTCTTGAAATTCGTCCACACAAATCAATAAAGCAGATGATGGAAGCTCAGCATTATTATTGCGCCGGATGCCACAAACATTTTGATGACAGCAAGAATCTAGTGACAGACTTTGTGCAGTCATTGGGCTGGGGTAAGCCTAGACGATGTGAATACACCGGTCAGTTGTACTGTTATACCTGCCATACAAATGACGCTGCGGTCTTGCCTGCAAGAGTGTTGCACAATTGGGATTTTGCAGAGTATCCAGTTTGTCAATTGGCCAAGTCATATCTGGACTCCATTCATGACCAAGTAATCAAAGTTTTTTTTTTTTTTTTTTATATAAAAAAAAAAAAAAAAAAAAAACCAGCATCTTATGCTGCATTATGCCAATGTCTACCTCATTTCCGTGAACCAGATTCTTCTATGTGTTAGGACAGAAACGCTTGCTGTGGTCAATAAACTCAATAGCATTCGTCTTTTGTATAGGTGCCTCCTTTTTTTTGCTAATGCCTTGTATTTTCTTTTCCAGCCCATGCTTTGTGTCAGTGCGGTAAATCCTTTTCTCTTCTCAAAGGTTCCAGCCCTTCTCCATGTCATGGGTCTTAGGAAAAAGATAGGATCTATGCTGCCTTGTGTTCGCTGCCCATTTCGGAGGTCCATCAATAGGGGACTTGGGTCTCGCAGATATCTTCTCGAGAGCAATGATTTTTTTGCCCTGAGAGATCTGATCGATCTTTCTAAAGGGGCATTTGCAGGTTACCTTCTAATTAATAACTTCTTTTGTTGCAGATGGTTTAATCTATTATGATTTGGGTTTTTCTCAAAGATTTATGCCTGAATATGACTGTCAATGTCCTTCTATATTCTAAGTTGAAGTTCATGCTCTTGGAGTAGTATCTCCCATGTTGGATCAGTTGCTGGGCATTGCATGCTTCACTTTAGATTTTTTCTTTACGAAGCTGTGGATATCTTGTAATCACAGTTCCCATACAATCGATCATGTCAACAGTCGACTGGCTTTAACTTGTGTCTAGTCCATTACTATTGAATGGTGTAAGCATAACATATGTCTGGCGGCCTGTTAGTTATATCCACTTGGCTGCAAGTATAAATAATGTTAATCTGACGAATTGCAGCTCTCCCGGTGATGCTGGAAACTGTCTCAAGGAAGATCCTGGAGCATATTACGGAGCAGTGCCTCATATGTTGTGATGTGGGAGTCCCCTGTGGCGCCAGACAAGCCTGCAATGACCCTTCCTCACTTATTTTTCCTTTCCAGGTAGGCACTGATAAACTCCGGTTTCACATTCACCTTGGAAATCCAAAATGTGCATACCCTTATGTCAATATGTGATCAATCAATATGCAGACGTCAATGGATCTTAATGAGGCTGAGTGAAGCGCACATACACCAAGATCTGATAGTTTGTACATGTAGTATACTAACACAGCAAAAGGCAGAATTGATTTTTTGACAGTGAAATAGGTAGCTAAGGTGTTCTACTTGGAATTTTCTGATTTGTTGGTAAAAGCTAGGCTAATCCTAGGTTTTGACAATTGACTGTTGATAGGATGCTGCACATTGTCTGTGATGCCCTCATATGAGAGTGATGCATTGATTGCTATATTTGCTGACGTCTCCATGATTTTAATAGGAAGATTTTTCTCTCTTTCAAAACAGGAAGATGAGGTTGAAAAGTGTAGATCTTGTGAACAATTGTACCACAAGCAATGCTTCAAAAAGCTTGGGACATGCCCATGTCGGTCACAACTTGAGGTGTATGAGTCTCTCGAATCCTTTAAGACCGAAAGTGACAATGCTAGCGATGAGATGAATGGAGCTCTAGTTTTGCCAAGAAGTAGATCAGGTTCTGTATATACTTCCGGACTACTTTCTGGACTTTTCTCTAAGGCCAACTCTGGTAAGTCGAAAGATCATAGAGGAGGAGGAGGCAATGTTATTCTAATGGGTTCACTACCAAGCACTTCTCTGTAATTCTTGTAGCTCTTCTGCAACCAAACAGGATCTATTTTTTGCCTTTTTTACCTAATGGACTTAAGACGTGTATTGCTGCTCTTGGTATGAATTGAATAATTGGAGCAGGGGAAACGATTGTCCACATGTTAGGTTGGGGAATTTGAGATTTGATTCTTTTTTTGGATTGTATATGTAACAGAAACCAACAATCATCAGCTGTGTAATTACCAATGTATCAATTGTATTGATAGATGCATTCTTATTTTTGCAATCTTTTCAGGTTATCCTTCTTTTTCCTTGCTGTTTATCCTGATCATTCATTTAATGAGACCCTCAATTGAGGTTGTGTTCCTCTTTAGGTACTCTCTGGGTGGAAACATGTTACAGATATATTTGAAATCCAGTAACAAAGAAAGAATGACTGCAAACATTTCTTTTCCTTTATGGGGTCCTGGCCGACCTTTGGAAAAGGGTTAAAGTAGCTGATGTTGGTGAAAGCAATAGAAGTAGTCCTAAAGCAACGGAGTGTTATTATTTCTTTCTTTTGATGATTGATGATTCTTTGCCTCACCCCAAATCAGCTAAGCAGTTGTAAAGTGAGCATCTGTCCTGGTTCTTTGCCAACTTTGACCATCTCCTTTTCTAACAAGTTATGCCCCACGCGTTAAAGATTGTTTAAAATGTGGCCCCATGGTCCTGTTCTGCAGATATGGATTATGCCTTTCTAAGGACAATCGCCATACAAAGTTATGGTTGTCTGAGGTGATTATGTGATTAGCAGATCATCCGCCTTCTAAAAGAGAGTCATCATGGTAAAAGTGACAAAACAGAGCTCATATCTCAGGGAGGTAGTGAAAGCATATGAACTTGACCAGCCCAAGAAAAATCAACATTTCAGTAATGAATTTTCTGTCAACAAATACTTACAGGTATGCCACATATTAAGAAGTGGCAGTATTGAACAATGCAACAAAGGTTCTGCTTTCTTCTGTTTATCACCCATTTCTAAAAAACTCCCAAAAATTCAGTATGTTGTATGATAAATATATATATCAGGACCTTGAATAACAATCTGCAACTCCTGTGGATGTCTTTAGTTCCCTTCCACTGTTATAAAC
This sequence comes from Eucalyptus marginata, assembly GCA_014182565.1. Taxonomy (NCBI): domain Eukaryota; kingdom Viridiplantae; phylum Streptophyta; class Magnoliopsida; order Myrtales; family Myrtaceae; genus Eucalyptus; species Eucalyptus marginata. The sequence goes on from CM024586.1 coordinate 2,525,387, forward strand.
TTCGATGGAGGAAATTTAGGACCTCGGATTCGGTAGTCTTCGTGAGCAAATATCCCGTGGACACTGATAGGACTGAGGGAACCATTTCGACAAGAGGAAGTGCTTTAACTTGATCACCAGAGCAAATATACCGTGGCATGGAAAGTGCATCAGCGCAACCGAAACATACCTTCAAGTTCCACATAAACCAGATAAATAGTCAGTCTGTTAGCCATCTTATGATCTATGCAGAATGCTTTTGCCACTTAAGGGTTGAGACAGAACGGTTTGAACCGCGCAACTATTCGGATCCTCAACCAAAATCATGCTAATGACTTATGAATCCGCAGGGACAAGAGGACGGGCAAGAGTACATACCACAGTGGGGCATATGAAGATGACAAGTCGAGAAATGGATACGGCCACCTGTTCATTTGACCATGTGAATTCGTAGTTAGGAAAACAATGAACCTAGAACATTTTTCTGGTCTGTCAATGCAAAGAATGAGAATGACTTACCAAATGTTGACGAAGGCATGGAGCATCCACTGAAAAATGACATAAATGATTGTCCACATGAAGAAGTATCCAATACGAAACAAAGGAAAGCGCTGCAAGTAAAAGGCAACAGAGTTAGAAGTCGGTTTATCGTGTGTTCAGAGGTGCAAGGAACGGCTAGGACGTTAGATCTTACTAAGCAGTTCAAAGCCGTGTCTCCAATTAGTAGAACGACATTGATTGAATGCATATTTATGTCCAGCTGCAAACAGAAAATCACTTTGAAGGTCAATAAGCAGGAAAAGGTATACGCAGAAATCAATTCCATAAAGAGAAGAAAGCTAATAAGGAAGTTTCTTGACTTGTGGACTTGAGGAAGTATTTTTGATACTCACAATGCTCAGATTATAATTGTTAATTGCAAGAAAAGGGACAATTATGAACCAGAAGACGCAATCCGTGAGCACAACTGCACCTGCATTCATCTGCAATGAGGAGAAGGAAGCACTGTAAGTTTAACCAAGATGCTCAGCACATGAAATGGCCACATAATACATTGTTTCAGAACATCGACCATGTTCATGACTAATAAGTTTGCGCCTGAAAGAGCTCCTTAGCCTTCTTTAGATTCCGTAGCATCATAAAAAGACAAGGACTATGTCACTGAGACGTGATGACAATGATAACAGAAGAATTAAACATCAATTACTATTAAAATGAAACCATGAGGGAATTCACCTGGAACATTATTTGAAAGAGGTAACCCCAAATATTTGCTTTTTTACGAGCATCATGCTGGAGTGAATTCTTGGCCGTTCTTATTGCAATGGAATTGTCCCTTGGTTCTGAAGCAGCATAGCTTCCTTGCTCTGAATCAACCTCCACATTGCCAACCTTCTCGCCAGCAACTCTATTGTGATGTTCGTAGCATCCATAAAAGGACAGCAACGATCCAAGCTACATATGGTGGTTGAAAATCATGTCACACTTCTAACGAATACTGTATCATCAGCCGAGACTCAATAAGAAACTTGTGCTAAAAATCAGTGATCTGATAATGGCTATGCAAAGAGAGTGACAACATACCCCAAAATAGATGGTGATCAGCGTAAAAGTCCACCTGTTTAAACAACAAAAACAGGTCCTCAGTCTCAGTAAACCGACCTCCAAATTACATACTCATGTAAAATTTATTAGTCACAGACAGAAATACAGAGAACCGATCCAAGAACATATTGCAATATTAGGAAACAAACCGTGCTTGTGTAGACAGAGAGAATCCGCATAAAGAAGTATTCTGGTCATTGATTATATTCTTGCTGTTTCTAACCCTTCAGTTAGCGGCAACTCATAAAAGTTTAATCTGATTGAAGTTATTTTTGTGGACATTTACCTATTAACAGACCTCTCAAAGTCGAGCAATGGCTTAAATTGTGCAGACTTGAGTTTTTCATATAAGGAAATTTAGTATTGGCAAGGAAAACCAATGAACAACATGAAAAAAACACAGATGTTACGCTCGCAGCCGACCATGGTTGATTGGCAAGAAGATGACTTACTGGGTATAGTAGTAAAATACGCTTCCTCCATTGAGAAACGAAGCGACGATGAGCATTAGCAAGAGCACAATGAAAGCCACGACTCGGAAAGCTAGTAACCAAGCAGGGTGGACTCCTTTAAGACATGGACTCCAAGTTTCATCATCATACAGAGTTCCTGGAGTTTCTTGTTCTGTATCTCTATCACGGCAATCTGCTTTGCCGATATCTTCATGTCTCCATATAAGAACCAGGGAAAAGACCATAGAAATAGAGACCCAAAGAGCACAGAGCAAGACCCTCCAGTTCAACCAGTAACTTGCAGAGGTTGTGTTGCCACTAACAGCTGGCTTGTAAGAGTTATCTGGAGATGATGTTAGAAAACTCATCTTCCGAACTTCGTCTTCTAACAACTGTTCACTTGCTCGAGAGTTTGAAGAAATAGTTGGTTTTTGTTCCTAGATTACAAGGAAAGCAAATATAGAGCAATTCGGGATGAATGAGAGCTGATTCCAAAAAAAATAAAAATGAAAGAATGATTTCTGGGTTCGAACAGATTGGTCTGAAAGATCAAAAAGGAGAAGGAATGAACAAAAGAAACACCCCACAAGAGCTTGACAGGATAATAAGAACTCCACTAGAGCGAAAATCTTTTTGAAAGAAGAACCTGAAATTTAAAACAAAAAGGCAAAATGATTCTCGGAAAATGGAGAATTTCGCAGCTGATGTGCAACACACTCATCAGACATCACAACATAAGACTCTGGAATAAGGTTGTGTGGCGAGGTACAGCTTCAAGACCCAAAAATTCCTACAGGCTTCCGAAGAGTTCAATGACTGTATGCTCTGGCTTCGGAGCAATGCAGTTAGACCTCGTGAAGGTACGGGCGGTTGAAGAAGCTAAAGACAACAATGTCACCAATTCCTGTTCACATACACCGGTGCGATCAGACCTGGAGAAGATATAACAGTTCGGACAGAAGTTGAATTGCCATGATCTATTTGACCTCATCGGTGCCCCACGACTGGGATATATTCTTAACTTTGGCTGGGTTTTTTGCACAGATCTGTACCCCAAATATGGTTGCTGTGTTCAAGTCACAAGTTTTGAAAAGCACCAGATATATGCCAGCTAAAGAAAAAAAAAAAACCGGATCTTTCCAAGAGAAAGCAACAGCATGTGGTGGCGTGTAAGAGGAGATGCTCTTTTGAGAAAAAAAAAAAAAAAAAGGACAAAGAGTTTGTGGGCTTTAAATGCTAAGCAGAGATGCTTTGCTTCTTTGTTCTGGAGGGAAAACCAGAAAAGCGAAGAAAGAGAGAGAGAGAGAGACAAAAGAAGGGTGTTTGCTTTGAGAACAAGCTTCTTTTTTTCTGCGTGTTTATTCCAATTATATAGCTTACAAGCAAAACAGACCAGACGCCTCTGTAGTCACAAACTCGTACGCCCATGCAGATATACTCGAATTCTTTAAAGACATATATGCCTCGTCACCTTTTTTCCACGGGATTATCAGCCCTTTTAAGCCTCTCAAGATCTTGATATTACAAACTTGGGACAGGGAGGGACCAGTTACTATTCTATGCAAACTTTCGCGTCGGAATGCGTGCAGATTCTTTTTTGAACACAAATGAGAATGATTCTCGTGTGTCGTAAGCCATCAATGAAAGGAATATGTATAGGGATTTAACAACTAAATTAGAAAGGCTACAGAAAAAGTGGAGAGGACCCATTAAACCGAACGACCTGATTTGCTTGATCTTTCATGATTGATCAATCAGAAGAGCCGGGAAAAGCTCCATGTTTTGGAGTCTTGCAGGCTTAATTGAAGGCGTCACGGGTCTGTTAGGGGACCGAGTGTCGAACGAATGCTCATACATTGCTTTTAGTTAAAGCATTCGTCATCTTCACTCTAGTAATTCATATCAGCTAGGACCCTCTTGTCAACTGGATTAGGTCATCCACACAACCCCAGCTCCAACATGCAGATGTTGCCTGCACCCATCTTTTGATAATTTCTTTTCCTTTGAAAAGGCACGACCTGTAAAATCCGGATGCAGTGGTGGTGATATATAGTCCTGGAGACTGCACCCCAAAGTGGGTTCTTGATATCTTGTCGGAAAGGATACAAGAAAAAGCAGGAAAAACAAGATTGCGCATGGATCTGTTCAAAATCTCCGAAATCTTTGATGTTTTTCAGGCAACATTATGTGGTCAACCGAGCTCTTCCTTGGTTAATTAAATTGGGCTGCTTTTAGGAACTAGCAAAGTAGGCCCTTATAAAACAGAGCGACAGGGCATTTCCCCGTGAACTCTACGACAGAGTTACAGTTCGCTTTGACCACAGAACGACGCAGCAAAGCTCAGAGCTCTCCTCTTTTTCCTCGTTTTCCTTTTCGTTCTTTGTTTTTTTTCGCCTTTATAATCTTGAACGTGACTTCCAAGAAAGGCCCCACTCAGGAATCTTCCCAGTAGTAATTAACATATTTCCTGTATCAAAACCCAAATATTTCTTGCAATTCGTTTGGCTGGGAAGTTCTAGACCTTGTACGTGCTCTAAGTTATGGGACCTCAAGGTTCTGTTCCTTGTGTGAGTTGGTCATGAATTGAGATTTGACAGCAAGCGTATGAGAAGGAAAAAGGCCGTGGCTGTTTTCCGAAGATGGTGACAAGCGTGGGTACCAAGCAAAAGCCTCAGATATTATGTACAAGCTACCAAAAAATTGCTTGTAACCTCCCCCCTTTTTAGAACCCCGAAAGAGATTGATAGCCTCACTCGTTTCCATTGTCATTTTCTATATTTCGGAACGTTGCTTAAGTCGGTTAAATAGTTGGCAAAAATTGGGAAAAGAATGATCGATATGCAAGCGACTGCAAATTATTTTGAAAATTGAATTTGTTCGGGCGATGTGCTGCTTCTTAAAGCTATAGTAGGTTAAGAATGCCACAGTTCTTCAACTGATTAGGAACAAACAAACATACCGAGGAAATAAAGAAGTGGTGCTGAATGAGCCTCAGATTGAGGATTTCTCCTTCCTTCTTAATATGACAAGACTTCTATTGATCATAAGAATCAAACAAGGACTATGACCCTTTACTATTATGCATGCCAATTTGCCCATCAACATCACACACAGAGAGAAAGAGAGACAGAGACAGAGAGAGGTTCACCTGCAATGCTTTTCGGATGAATCCTGCCGAGGTTTTCAAAACTTAATGTCGCGAAGATCGATCAAACATCGAGAGGAAGCTGGAGAGCTATACTCGTGGCGCGGCACATAGAGGAGCTCGAATCGTACGGGAAGAACAGTCGAGGTCTCGACTCGCGTGCTTTCCGTAGTCTCTGTCTCGCGCGTTTTTCCACGGGGCACAGCATCCAACGAGCAAGAGACAGACGACACTTTCATGCAGTCCACATGCTGCTGCTCCTGCAGCTGTTGAGTCCATTTCGTTCTTGGTTCCGTATTGGACATCGACCTCAAGATGTGCGATTCACTTCTCCATCGTCCTTCAGCAGCATTTCAGCCACCGACGATCGCTTGTCCCTTCTCACAAAAATAGCTAACTTTCGAGATTTCTACTTTTCACATGCTGTCATGTTTTAGTCCTACTTGCACCAGTTACTACGGTGACTTTGCCATGCCATTCAAGATGCCTCGTGCTTGTGATAAGCCTGTAGTTTCTTCTTCTTCTTCTTTTTTGTAACATAGTTTAATTCAAGAGCCTGAGATTTTCTGGTTGGTTTCATTTCGTTAGTCTTCGAAGCCTTCCCTTGATGGCGAGTTTCAACCTGGGAGATTCATAGAAGTTGCAAGATAAGTAGCGTGAATGTGTGTGGTCTCTAGACCCGTCAAATGGGCAAATCGTGTCAGAGTTGAATCTGACCTAAATTGACCCATTTGACCCATTTTCTTATTCAAACATAGTTTGAGTCAAGAGCCCAACATTTTCTTGTTGGTTTTGTTTTGTTAGTCTTCGAAGCCTTCTCTTGATGGTGAGTTTTAACCTGGGAGATTCATAGAAGTATCAAGAGATAGTCGCGTCAATGAGCGTGATATCTAAACCTATCAAACGGATGGATCGTGTCAGGGTTGGATTTAATATAAATTGACTCATTTGACCTCTTTTGATCTAATATATATTTGGCGACCTGTACTCAATCTGATCCATATTACTAAAACATTTTAAAATTTAATCCAAAGTAAGGAAAACACTTTCATATTAAAAAAAAAAATTACATTATTAAAACACTTCCATACAATACAAATCTAGTGGATAATTTTTATATAAGTAAGTTTGAATTTAAAAAAAATAAATTTTGTTTATTTTTTTATTTCCTTTTTTTTCTTCTATGTCTAGCGAGGGTCGCCGGCCGACCTTCACCGGTCATAGGAGATGGGCAACAGGAGAAAAGATCAGGCCCTCGCTTGCTACCGACGATAACTTTGCGGCCATTGCAAATCAATTTGGCAAGGGTCCAACACTCGCTTGTGGCCATCGAGGATCTCACAGCTCTCGCCTATGACTAATGAAGGTCGGCTAGGGAAAGAGAAGATAGCTCATTACATTCAAAGAAAAAAATATATGGAAATTTTACATAAGTAATTGAGTGTGAGAGCCAAATGAATTGAAAGATTCATGTTTGGCTCAAGAAGAGATGGCGACCCTTGCTGAACTTCAAAGAAAATGAGAAAATAAAATTTGTAAAAAGAAATACGAAAATTTGTTTGACATCTCTTAAGTCTAACTCCATCTTATATGTGTTAGAATTGTTTTTCTATTTTTCATATGGGTTGGAAATGGGTTAAGTTTTAACCCATTTAAGATCCATTAAGTCATGGCTCGCATTATTTCCACGTCTTTTAAGGGGGGGTTTTTATATTGAGTTAGACTACATTAATCTTTGGGGTTCCACTCTAGATTTAAGATTATTTCTCATCTTTTGGTTTTCTTTTTTCATTTGTTTTTTTACTAGAGAGAAACTACCCATGCTCCTCTCAAATAATATTATAATATTTATTAATATTAAAGGTGAGTGTTTAGACTAGGATTTATGCCCGTTTGGTTTTATCCTTTCCTTTCTTAATGTGGAACAAAATTTGTGCACCTCTTTTTAAGAAATATTTATTTGATAGAAAAAAAAAAAAAAAAAAATTTCAAAAAAAAGATCCATTAAGTCATGGCTCGCATTATTTCCACGTCTTTTATCGGCTCTTGGCACTCCTTTTTATATTGAGTTAGACTACATTAATCCTTGCGTGTTCTACTCTAGATTTGAGATTATTTCTTATCTTTTGGTTTTCTTTTTCATTTGTTTCAATTTTACTAGAGAGAAACTACCCATGCTCCTCTCAAATAATATTATAATATTTATTATTATTATACGTGGGCCCACTCTCGATTTAGACTAATGCTTGCCTTTATTTCTGCCCGTTTGGTTTTATCCTTTTCTTTCTCAATGTGGAACAAAATTTGTGCACCTCTTTTTAAGAAATATTAATTTGATAGATAGCTACCTAATTATTATTTTTCCGCAAAAAGATAATTTTTTTGTTAAATATTTGTATATTTATTTTTATATTAGAAAATAATTATTCAAAAAGTAATTTAAGCACCAGTAAGAGGGTAATCTTTGAGTAAAATGTGTATAATGCATACATGAGCCACAATATTCAATCTTTGAGTAAATTTAGACCAAAATTTGAAGTAAAAAAATTCACAATCATGAGAATAGTCTACGAAAATAAAGCAAATAAATTTGCAAATAAAATTAACATTTCTTTACTCCAATATATAACTAATGTCTCCTTAGGTTATAATAATGGAGAATAAGTTTTGAAGAAGGCAAATATGAAGGAAACCTTGAAATGTAATAGGAGCAGATGAATCGGTTAAGGTGGTAAAAAAAAAAAAAAAAGCTGTTTGATGGTGATGTGGGTAAGTTTTTCTCTTACCGACAAAATTTTTTTTTTAATAAAATTGGAAAAAAAAAGAAATAAAGGTATGATATAATATTAAATTAAGAGCGGGAATTTAGGGAAAATGTGATTAATTCAATGTGACATGGAATGTCAAGAGACAACAGTAAAGGGTGAAAAAATGTGAAAAATAATTTTAAATCAAGAGTAAGACCCGCAAGGGTTAATGTAGTTAATTCAATGTGATAGGGGGTGTCAAAAGCCAATAAAGGTGAATGGTAAAATTTATGACCATAAATTGATTTTTGGAAGAAAAATTTTTTCTATTTTTTTGGAAGAAAAATCAGTATTTGATAATGATGCATTTTTCTATTTTTATTTTTGGATATTTTCTAAGTAAAAATCCATATTTGATAATGATGCATGTGGCCTTTTTTTTTTTTTTTTTTAATTTTTGGAAGAAAATAGAATTTTTCTATTTCTATTTGATAAAAAATAATCATTTGATAATGACACAAAATTTTTCCTCTCGGGGATAACGGATTACGGTGGCAATGGGGGACGGCGCGGTGGGTGGCGACGACGACGCAATGGCGGTTAGCGATTGGCAATCGACGACCGATGGTGCGGTGGCAACGATCATGTGGCGACCGGGCGGCAAGCCAACGGCGGGGTGTCCGGATGATGTTCGGTGGGTACGAACAATGACTTTTTATTTCTCAGAATTTCTATTCCAAATCATTGATGAAAATCTATTTATTTTTCAAACGAATCTCTATTCCGAAACAAGTCTAGAATATTGTTTCCATGTTCCATACAAAAATAAAGAGGACAAGTGAAAATGATTTATTTTTTTATTTATGTTCCAAAAATGATTTTATTTCCATTTCTATTCCAAACCTATTTTTAAAGTATAATAGAAAAATGAAATAGTTTTGTCAAACGAATTTATATTCCAGAGACAAGTCTAAGATAAACAAATTGTTTTTGAAACAAAAATTTTAGGTTGTCATGCACCCTAGGAGGTGGAAAAATAGGGTGAGCTAAGTTATAAGGCATGTCATTTATGATCCATTTTATATCCTTTTTGTCAAATATGGATTAAAATATGGGTTCTAGGCCCATCTTGCTACCTCTAGTGGTTTGCAAACACATCATCTCGGGCACATTTTACTATAACAAACGTGTAAAATGCTTTCGATTTTAACAGAAAAAAACACGGGTGTCAAGAACAGGGAACTTGTGGACATGAAGAGCGAACCGCTTTCAACGGAATTCGATTTCAAAAGCAACAATACGCTGCAAAAGTACAGATTAGTCCTGAAATTCATGGTTCATCAATAACATCAGGATGAGCTGCAGATTGATCAGGGGTTGATGCAGTTTCCATCTCTTTCTATTGCCATTCAGACATTCGTTACTTGTGCAAAAACATCAGCGGAGGGCGTCGGATGTTCGTTTGCCCGGCCCCCAATGATTATCGGAGGCGTGAATTGGTCCAGGACCAGGAATACACGTCTCGAAATGCGCAGATCAGTTCACGAAGAGCATCTACAATGCTACATCTGCATGAGCCCCTCGTTGTACCATTTGCAATCCCGTCTCGGTCATCGGCCTGTTCGACATTAGACAGCACACAGCGTGCAGATGGGATATTGTGCACATGAATGGAATTTCTGGCAAAGGTAAAATGATGATGCCCGTTTGGTTCGGCTTTAGAAAAATGTCCTTAAGAAAATGTAAATATCTTTGAGTTAAAGGTTTTTCAAACTGTAAATAGCGTTTGATAAATTATAATTTAAAGTGCATCGAAAAACAACTTTGACTTAAATGCCATTTAGTAAAAATTACATTTTGTAAATGATTTTTATTAACTTTTTTTAAAAGGTTATAAATATTTTTTTATGGAGATTGGCCACAACTAGCCAACTACCGGTGGCCAAATCTAATTGCCGAATAGCTTCGCCAGAACTCATGCGACCTTAAGCGTGAGTAGCACGACCCAAGCGTTGTCCGGGTTCCTACAACCTCAAGTGACTCCTGGCAATGGTTGCGATGCCTGAGGTTGTGTGACCCCAAGCGACGGTCGTTGGGATCACACAACCCCTCAAACGATAGTCACTACCATGCGCTACCCCTTGACCGATGGTTGTTGGCCTCTATTCAACTTCTCCATACAAACCCATAGAGAAGATGAACAATGATGAGGCCAGGAATTGCATTTCAAGAATGTAACTTCCCAAAGGACCTCCGGACCTATTTTGGGCTAAAGGGCCTTCAAGTCTTTTAAAATACAATTGCATTTCTCCAAAGTTAAGCAAAAAAAAGAATCAAAATGTTATTTGCATTTGATGGACTTTAGAGTCCCAAAGCCCATTTGACATGCTGAACCGAACGGGCTGGATAACTCTTAGCACAGTTAATGATTTAACAATTCATGAGCTTGGAGATCCATCTAGCTTCCCTAAGCTAAATCAGGCCCAAAACGAGTTTTTACCGGGCCCAGCCGTTTGGGCCGGCCGAAGCCCAATTCACTGCGCAAGAGAGATTCAGCGATCCGACCGGGCCCGCGCGGACCGGGTCCATTGCCCTAATAAAAGATCTTCAGCAGCTCTCACTAGCTCAAATAATAAATAAATTCCTGAAAAAGACTAATAAAGAAAAGAGAAAAGGGGGGAAATGGTCACGTGCGCATGATGCCCGTTGAGCTAAGAGAGAGAGAGAGAGAGAAGTCAGTAAAGGAATATGACTTTTAAGTATTAAATAGTTAAATAGTTACCCTCCATCTTCCTCCTCACCAAGAAGTCACATCCTCAACCGCTCTCCCATCAAACTCCCCACAACAATAAATCAACATACATATACACATATATATAAGTGTAAATGAAAAATAAAAAAAGAAATAAAAAAACCACCAACCCCCATCTATCAATTACCTTCCCCCAAAAGAAAAGGGAAAACTAAAAATATCTAGCAAGAGATTCATTACCCAAATCCATACAAAAATGAGAAAAAAAAAATCACTAATAAAGGATACCAATTAGCCGCCACCAAATCAATCCCGAATCATGACTTCCTTTTTCTTTTTTGGATAGGATCGAACTGTGACTTTCTATTAACAGATCATACGAATTTCATTTTACAGAAAGTTTTGATGTGAATTTATTTTCCTCACCAACCGATCACGGATGAGCACGCGATCTTAGGCATGGTCCGATGATACAAAGAATTAAAAAAAAAAAAAAGAAGCAATTTTTCCAAAAAAAAAAAAACTTTCCATCATTTTTCCTTTTTTTTTTTTTTTTTTGCCTTTTTTTAAAACCGCACTTTCCCCTTTCCCCGTTGTCTGTTCCTCCCTCCCTCCCTCGCCTTCCCGATCGAAACCGAGAAAAAGCGAACCAAAAATTACAAAAAAAAAAAAAAAAAAAAAAAAGGAAAAGAAAAGAAAAGAAGAAGAAAAAAACCTCTTTTTTAGCAGAGACGACACACTCCAAGCGGCGCCACCTTCCTTGACGGAGTCGACGAAGCTCAAGCTCAAGCTCTGCGATTCGCACCTCCGCACAGATCTCGCCGTCCAAAAATGCAGAGCGCGGCGTTCACCGTCTCCCCTCCCTCCCCCTTCCTCAAATCCGCCGCCCGCCGCCGCCCCGCCCCCGCCGTCCCCCTCCGATTCGACCCCGCCCGCCTCTCCTCCTCCTCCTCCGCCGCCGCCGCGAGAGCCGGCGATGCCGCCCCCGCCATTACTCCCGGCCTCTCCGCCTCCTCGCCGGGGCTCCCGCGCCGGTCGTGGTGCCTCGGCTCGGCCCCGTCGAGGCCGTGGGGCGGGGTGCCGTACCTCGGCTCCGATCGCGGCGAGGCCAGGGCGGGGCTCGAGGCGAGGGCGACGTCGGTGCCCGAGGCCGCCGGGGAGGGCGAGAAGGCGGGCGGGTTGGGGAAGACGGTGGAGCTCGGGATGCTGTTCGGACTCTGGTACCTCTTCAACATCTACTTCAACATCTACAACAAGCAGGTGAGCCTGCTGCTCTTCTTCTTCCGAATCGCTCTCGTGGTTGTTCTTCTTGTTTTCCGGTTTCGTTAGCTCGCGCGCGAAATGAAGCGTTTTCATTTCGCGCACGCGGAGTTGTTGGCGGATTCGCGAGATTCGGTAGGTGCCTGGCGAGTGGCGATAGCAGAGCGATTGCGTTTGGTCTCGACCGGCATTGCGATCGTGTTCCTATGCTGTCAATCCGCGTATTTCGAATGTCGGAATCGGGAATTTTCAGACATGATGCTGTTCTGGGATTAACGACGTGTGAAGATCTTGTTTGCTTTTCGGAAGCGACGCCTATAGATGTCGGAGTTGCTTGAAAAGACAGTCTTTTTAATCATGCTTTAGAAAATCTGAGTGGTTTCGCGTTTCACTCTGAGGATTCGACTTTCGAATGAATGAAGTCGCGACTTCCACCATGCTGATCTGGTGTTTGATTGAGCAATTGGAGTCATGCTGATATGGAGGGATTGATGTTGGACACTACTTGTTGCTTGCAGGTGTTGAAGGCGTTCCACTACCCTACCAATATCACCCTGGCGCAATTTACTGTCGGCTCGGTGCTTGTTATTATAATGTGGACTTTTAATCTCTATAAAAGGCCCAAACTCAGTCGTTCCCAGGTAGTTATCGTCGCGTCTTGGAGAACTCGTGTTTGTTCTACATGTTTATCTTTCGGATTCTTACTTCTGTTTCGTGATCCGTGACAGCTGTTGGCCATTGTGCCACTTGCGGTGGTGCACACGCTGGGCAATCTGTTTACCAATATGAGTCTTGGGAAAGTGGCTGTTTCATTCACTCACACCATCAAAGCCATGGAGCCATTTTTCTCTGTCCTTCTATCGGCTATGTTTCTTGGAGAGGTGCAAATACTTATAAATCTTGCCCTTTATTTCCAACTTTCACTTCTGATGTAGTTTTTTGGTTACTAAATGATGCACCATTTTATTGTGAGTTGTTGTAAAGCTCATCATTTTTTGCAACCATTTAGTTTGCTAAGTTAATATGGTTACCTGTTGAACTTAACGTCTAATGTTCATGTTTCTTAATTTTCTGATAATCTCGAAAGACTAATGATATTCATGGTGTAGCATTTAATATCCGCCTACCATTTTAACTTTTTTGTCATTTTTGGCCCCTACAGTTTCCGAGCGTCTGGGTTGTCTCTTCTCTTTTACCAATCGTTGGTGGAGTTGCACTTGCATCAATGACAGAGGCTTCCTTTAACTGGTGAGAAACTTAAGTAAAATGCTAAAGATATAGGAGTAGAAAAATGGATATAGCCTAACTTTATGTTTGATTTCAGATATGTATTCTAGCTAGCTCATCAGTTGAAGAGTCATAGTTTAGGTCTTTTATTTTTGTTCGGTGCGCATGACTTTGGCTTTTATGGTTTCTAAGGGCTGGGTTTTGGAGCGCAATGGCCTCGAATCTGAGTAATCAATCTCGTAATGTGCTCAGCAAGAAAGTCATGGTCAATAAGGAGGTATCATGAATCATTTTGTCTTCATCTTCAGACTGTTAAGTATTTGAAGCTACATTATGCGATTGTTCTCTTATTTTTGCAATTGAATTTGCTTATGTACAGGAATCCTTGGACAATATAACTCTCTTTTCGATTATAACCCTGATGTCATTTGTTCTATTATTCCCTGTGACTTTTTTTACGGAAGGTCTCAAGTTCACTCCTGCATCCCTACAAGCCGCAGTGAGTATTCTTTCAAACTTTAATAATTGCTCAAAAGGGTTCTGTATATGGAAGTTTTTCTGATATGCCTTTTTTCTCATCTTAACAACAGGCGCAACAGGGATTAAATGTTCAGCAGGTATTAACCAGGTCCTTCCTTGCAGCGTTGTGCTTCCATGCATACCAGCAGGTGAGGCTTTTTGCCCAATGCAATATTTTCATTATTTTTGGGTCACGGGCCACATATTTCTTTGACGATCTCAACTTTTAGCTATGTTGTGTGCCTCATTCATAATTGCTTTTGGCATTCATTTTCAAATCTATAGCTGTGACCTATTACTTTAAGCACTCAGAACCCCTCAAGTCTTCTCTATAGTACCTCGAGTTTAGATAAGCAAATTTATGGGATGGCAGAAAATCGAAAGGATCAATTTGTGACATCACTAGTGAAAAATTTTTGGAACTTTTGAGAAACGAAACAAAGCCGCACTTAAACAGCTGTGTCTCCATCATTGTGACATCAGTTGAAAATCACTGTGGGGCAATAGTGATTTTTAACTCATCTCACATTGGATCAATTATCCATTGATATTGTTGATCTTCTTATTGGATCAGCAAACTCTATAATGTTGTCTGTTTACAAGTCTATAGAATTGGATAACCGTCTGCTTTAGATTAATCATGATATGCCACAATATCTGCACTAATGTGCATAGTGTTCATGCCTGCAAGAACAATGAAGTACATGCACGAGAAGGAATTGATTGTTTTTCAGTCATGCAGGTCTTCAATAGCACTTTTTAATGGGAAATACCAACCTTAATTGTTGATTTTGTGCAGGTCTCTTACATGATACTACAGAGGGTATCGCCAGTGACCCACTCCGTAGGAAACTGCGTGAAGCGTGTTGTGGTTATTGTCAGCTCAGTTCTCTTCTTCCGAACTCCAGTCTCACCCATAAATTCCCTAGGTGATTTATGCTACCATCTGAACAGCCTTTTTCCAAGTTTGTTATTTTCTTGGCTTTTGTTTCTTCCCCTTCCCTCCCCAAACCTAAGTGAGAAAGCATATAATGACATTTGCTTATAGGGAAAATGAGATCTGGTATCTGTTTATTGATGAATCAACTAGTTTAGCTTGGTTCCATGGTACTACTATTGTCATTGCTGTTTAGATTATTTTGCTCTCATGGTTATGGTTTTGTTATCTTTCTCATTGTGGTGATGTTGTTAGGTACGGGATTGGCCCTTGCTGGAGTCTTTCTGTACTCACGCGTGAAGCGCATTAAGCCCAAGCCAAAGACTGCTTGAAGGACCACCAATGCAAATTTTGTCGTTAGCTTGGATTAGGCGATCAATCCGTTCAATCTCAGTTGTACTCCGAGAATATCTTGCAGGTCACACAGGAACCAGATCTTCTGCTTGCCTTCTGCACTCTTCTCTTCCTCATTCCATTATTGTTCTCCACCCCGCTTCTGAAAAATATGATCAGGACTGATCCGGGAATTAGTCGCCTCTCAAAGTTATGTAGCTGTCCTCTACTTTTATTGATTTTCATCAGTTGTTTTGATTCTGAATCTCAGAAATTAAATCGAGTTGTACGGGGTGTGATTAGACGATTGGTTGTTGGAAATAGCTTGGATTTCCAGTAAAATAAAGTCTCATCTGCCGCATGCCAGTTTGTTAGGTAGCGTCATCCTCCACTTCGGTCGATGGCATCTTTTCCTTCTGTGAGTGAGGCACCATGGATATTCTGGTCGCTAGTTTGGTACATCTTTTATGACGGATTCGAGACCAAAACGTGCATGTTGACGAGGGCGGGGCTTCTTTGGATTTAACGTTAGAGGAATTTGGTTGCTTATGTTTTGACTTCAAGTTGACGTTGGACCCTACTTGACCAACCCAAATAGAATTCTGCAATTACAAGCATGCTTCGACCAAACAAAATTGTCTACAGCATATTTATGGCATGCTACATCGTCGCTAGTTCTCTTTAAGTCTTAACGCATGCAGCATTAAAAATCTTTCGACATGCATTGACGGTCGACATTTCATTTGAGTCAAAGCTAATTAATTGAAGATTAGACCACGCAAATTTTGCTCCTAAAAGATTCTGCTAAACATTCCCTACATGGTTGTTTTTTAGGGAAAACATATCATGTTAATAATTTGTGACATTGAAAAAAGCTAAAAGCAAATTCCAACTTTCACCAAGTCGGACAAATATGACACTTCAAAATTTTTAGAATCCCGAATAAAAATGTGATTAGTCATATCGATCTCATACGCGAGGAGTAGAGACGCAACTAATGTTGATTATCATCTTATTCACTTCCTTACTCAGCGTCCCAAAAATGTCTATTTTGACCATTCGCTCATTATTTTGTAATAACCAAAACGAGCTAGCTAGCCACCTTTCCCTTTTACCTTTTTTTTTTTAATCGAATTAACTTTTTATCTGCCTCACGGTAATTGAAATTTGTTTGACGAACACCTTTTCGGGGTTCTTATTATCATAGGGATTAAGCATAAATTTGAGTGATCATCTCCACCAGGTCTAGATCCTCGTTTGGCTCTTCAGACTCCAGCGATGAATCATTATCGAGCATTTCCATCCCAAGCTCTTCACCACCACCACCATCTTCGACACTAGCATCAGGTGGACAAGGCAAGTCCTCGAGAAGCGAATCGAGCACGCCACCCTCTTGAAGCAGCTTCTCATCGAACAACAGTTCCGGTAACTCACCGAACTCGATAATGTTCCGTACTGACCGATCATTGCTCGAGGATGCCGACTTGCTCCCGCTTGCATCGTTGTTGACCACCATGGCACGATCACCGCCAGAAGATTGTAGGGGAAACCTCTCGGATGCTCTTAAGTTCAAGCTCTGAATGTATTCTTGCAAGAGAGAGGCTCTCGGATACTTGGAACGCCTCTTTCTCTTGGTGTATTGCCTTCTTTTGGTGGCATTCCAGTGATTCTTGATCGAGTTCTGGGTCCTGCTGGGGAGTCTCTTCGCTATTTCGGACCATTTATTACCAATCTCCCTGTGTGCTTGAATTAGTATCTTATCCTCCTCCTCAGTCCATATATCTTTCTGCGGAATCACAAATTTTTCGGATATAACAGAACGAAAATAAGCCCTGCATGCATCATATGTATGAACACAAACCAATTTCTGGATGCAAATAAGGTTAATGTGTCACCCTAAGTACAGAAAGATTCATCTCTGATGATCATATAATCCAGTAACTGACTTTCTCACATTATACTCATGCAACTAGACCTAAAATCACATACAAAATCACCCAATCTTCACCACTTCCTAGCTGTCATATAATATATAGCATAACCTACAGAGAAGTTGCTATTTTATGCGAAGTTGATTGGGTACCGAAAAAGTCGAATTGCCGTTAGCCTTGAACTTTCTTTTTGCAAATGGTTTGGCACTTAATATAGACGGAAGCGGACGTAAAAGAACCTTAATATTAGGTCTCAGCTGGTTGTGCCATCTCTCTCTGCACTGCTTCCCTAGCCGACCGGGCAACATTTGAGCAATGTAAGTCCACCTTGTCGATCCAAATTGTTCCACCAGTTGAGTCAGAAGCCTACGACATGAGTAGTATAACAAAACTAATGTCGGATTATGCCCATAGAAGAAATTCCATTTCCAAAAGCAGAAAACGAGAATTAACAAGAGAGATCAGGAAAAAAGAAACCGTTTGGAAAATGCACAATATATTCTCTACCAGTCCTCTTGAGCTGTCCATTGTCCCTTACAAACTTCATGAGTCCTTGGCGCTGACAAAGACGACACCTCCTTACTCATGCTCGTAAAATTGTTGTTGTAATACCCATGTTCGTCGCTAGTGCGAGACGCTTCACCGGGAGCGACAAAATTCACGAGGTCGACATTTTGCTGGAAATCGAAGAACGTACAACTTTGATCGTATTCGCTTGTAGTGTCGATCCCTCCAACTTCAAAATTGTCCATGACGACACCATGCCCATCTGTAAGTTGTTTACACCGAAACAGCAAATCAAAACTCGCCGAAATACTGTATAAATAAACATCGGAAGGTCAAAACATGTTTTTGGTTTCTCGGATGCAAGATCCGAGGGCGACCCGCTTAAGAAAAATCGTTCCGCTTGGTGAAAATCTTGCAAAGAAACTCCTTTTTTTTAACGTAACTGTCGTGGCAAAGGTGGTTTCATCACGTCTCATGTAGGGTTTGAAGCAGTTATCGGACGGGTATACTTGCCTGTATCAGACAGGGATACTTGGTGGGAGGCGAGATCTTCATCGAGCTTTGTCTGAAACTCCATGAGAGCTGGGGGATCGGAGAGACCACATCCGATGACCAACTCACATTCGAGTCCTTAAATTTCGAAGCACGCTCGCTCAGGAGTGTCGTCACACGTAATTTACCTCTTGTGAGTTATGACAGATGTCGACTCTATTGTTTCTACACCTTTAACGCACGAGCACTAAAAGCTGACATTAACTATATTTAAGTGTTCTAACTTGCGTTTACCATCCTCTCGTTGGAGTCAAATATGCGGATAGGAATTCTCTACTTAAATGTGCCCTTTGACGGAGGACAAATCAACGCATTGAGTTTCGACTGCTATAGAGTACTCTCCTCTTTTTTATCCTTCTTTTCTTCTCTTTTTGTTTTTCATCTTTCCTCTTTTCTCCTTTTTCTCCTTTCTCCTTTCTTCAAACAACTCCTTCATGTCACGGCTCGGGCAATTGCTGTCACCTCTGTCAAAACTCTGTTGATTTTTTAAAAAATTTTAAATTATTAAGTGAAAGCGTGTTTAAATATTGAAATACCCCGCCTCACACATAGATTAGACTTTAGGCTAAGCCTAAAGTATGGAAATATGATCCGAAAAGATTTAAATCGAATCTTCTACTCTAATATCATGTGAGATTTAACAAGATTAGTGTCAATTGTTCTAAAATTTTAATATATTAGGTGAATACGTGAAATCATATACACACATGTAGAGATCGTGACCAACTATCTAAGGTTTTTGCCTCAAGGGTGTTGTGATTCAGCGCACAATCACGCAAAAATCGAGAATAAGAGTGAGAAAGAGAATTTAAGACATAAGAGTTAATCTCGATTGACCCTTAAACTAAGGCTATATTTAGCAGATGATTCCATTATAACTACCTCACACCTCTTTGTTACATTCCTCAATCACAAGAGAAAATAGATCATATATATCCAATAATTTATTCATGGGTCCAAGCCAAAACTACTAATTGCCCCCTCGATTCCCTCCTCCCCCACCCTCGGGCATTAACATCATGCCAAAGCTTGAGCTTTACACATGGCGACCACTTTAGTCACTCATAGTCCTCCTTAAACAACAAACCAATCTACCAATAAAAATGAGCTCAAACTATAAAAGCCCTTTGACCACTCGGGAGCCCTGCTTCCACGACCCCCGCTTGCTCATCAAGGAGTGAAACCCCTATGCCATCCTATCAATAGGGGAATATGAATTATAACCCAACAAAGGGACTCGAATTGCCTCAGCCTTCTAGTCATGAGTGATCAGCATACCAAAGAGGAAGGAGAGGAATTTTGGAATCTGTCACCGATGGTGGCAGGGCATGGAGCGAGGGACAATCGTGGTTACGAGCGGCCCGGGATGACGATGGAGGTGGAGAGGGAAGAGTGATATTTAGGATTTTAGAGATTTATATGATATCAACAATTTGTCAGGAGCATTTTAACCATTTTGAGATATTTTGAAATTAGTTCCCTTGTAAATTATGTAGGAATACTGTCAACTATGTTGATAACTTAAACTATTAGATAATTTTTTTTTTAATAAATAAAGGGGTAGAGCCTGAAATTACATTATTATTCTCCTATAAAATATCATCAAACCAATCCCCTAGTAAAAAAGGAAGATCTATCGGTGGCCTATCTAATACATAATAGTCACCCACATTGTTGGCTTTGATAACCCAATTTGCTACCCAATCAACACATGCATTTCCTTTTGTATAACTATGTTGAAAATACTTGAGCATATTTTCAATTTAAGAAATGAGTGTGTTATCAAAATGAAGCAATAATGTCAATTTTTGAAGCAGAGACATGGATGCTTGCGAGTCCGTTTCCATAATATGTCTGATAATACCTAAAGAAATTGCCAATTTGAGGCCCTTGAAAATGCCCCACAGTTTTGCTTTAAACGAAAAACACTCCTATTGTTTACGTGAATCCAACAAGCCATTTTAAATAATCCAACACTCTCTTTTAGAGGTGTTGATTGGATTTTTGTCTAAAATACTAATTGGCAAGAAGCCTAATTTATACTATAGATCTTTGTGCCCACTAGAAACTACTATAATAACCCAAGTTGTTAGATAAAGACGGTGTGTTTTGATATTTAAATATTATAACACGACATTTTATTGAATGACATATAAGATTTAATAGTTCATCATATATTAATCACACATAATGCATGTCCTATTTAAGTGCTTAAATTCATGGATGCACATGACGACAGGCCATATGTAGTTATCTCTTTCCTTCATGGCCACGAAATTGCATGTATCTTAGGAGCCTCATATAGACCCCTCCATATAAATACAAAGTTTTGTTCAGCTAAAACAATACCCCCAATAATATAAAGTAAAATAACGCATTGGTCCACCAAGTATCATAAAAATACTCAACATTCAATAATAATCCCGACTTGACGTTATACAAGTAATACCCTACAAGCCCTTTTATCAACATTTTCTCATCATCTTCTTTGTGGGATCAATCTTTGAATAGAAGAAATATAGTTACTGTTTCTGATTAGAAATTTAAAGAGTATTAACCTGAGACATCATTTCCACAAGGTCTAAGTCCTTCTTTGGCTCTTCATCAGGTTCCATCAAGGGATCCATATCCAGCAGTTCCATGTCATACCCTTCATCACTAACATGAGCAGCATCAGGTGGACAAGGCAAGTCCTCAAGGAGAGAATCAATGGTGCATCCCTCTTGAAACAACTTGTCGTCGAATGACAACTCCGGGACTTCGTCGAACTCAAAGTTTGGCACCAACCGGTCGCCCGAACAGAAGTCCATTAGCTCCAGCCTTGGCTCATCCGATGTTGGGTTGCTCGAGCTCGCATCATCGTCGTTTGCCACAATGGCAGAGTCACCGCTGCCGGCAGAAGACTTTCTAGGGTTTCTTGCGGATGCAGTCAAGTTCAAGCTCTTGATGTAGTCTTGCAAGAGGGAGGCTCTTGGGTACTTGGACCTGCACTTCCTCTTGGAGTATTGTCTCCTCTTAGTGGCATTCCAGTGGTTCTTGATGGAATTTTCGGTCCTTCCGGGGAGACTCTTGGCAATCTCGGCCCACTTGTTGCCGATTTCCGAGTGTGCTCTAATCAATATCTTGTCTTCTTCCTCACTCCATGTGTCCTTCTGTAGAATCACAAGTTTCTTGGGTGTAATGGAACATAATGACTCATGCATGGTTTCATATATGAATCTTTCTATTAGAAATGCAGAGAACATCAAATTATTAAAATTTTTGTTTTTCTTTTCTTTTCAAAATATTTGATCTTTTATATGGTCTGGTGGGAGGTTTGTGAAACTAGACGTTGGTTTATAATTTCCATTTATTTGACAGAATGTCAAAAGCGAGTTTGCATAGGGACTTCGATGGATGATACTCCCTCCCTCATAGTATGCCACAATATATATAATCACAAATTGAAGTCACCCTAATCTTCAAAAAGGAAACAAAAAATCCATAAAATTTGAGCTTACATTGACATGCTGAGAAGATCGAAAGTTCATCAAAATATGGATTTGTTCTTAATGTCAAACTTATTATTAATACAATTTCTCTTCACAGACGAGCAAGCAATGACACACAATGCATTTATTTATAAAAAAGACTGCACTGAAATTATATACGAATATTCGTTATCAGGAGCTGCATTGATCTATCTATAAGCTCAGCTTTCTTTGATTGAAAGAATGAATAAGGAGTTGTAATAGCTGGTGAGGGGAAGCAAAAATACATAATAAAAAAATGACAGTGAAAGAAAACCTTAATATCGGGTCTTAGATGGTTATGCCATCTCTCTCTGCACTGCTTTCCGATCCGACCAGGCAACATCTGAGCAATGTGAGACCACTTTCTCAATCCAAATTGTTCCACCAGTTGAATCAGAAGACTGCATTTGCATTGAACGACATGAGTTTAACAAGATTCATGCGCATCGGGTTTATATTCGTATTCATATCAGCGTCCATTAAAACCGGGGTGAAAACACTCAGTCTAACACGATATCATACCATTAAACCAAACCAGAGAACTCTGAACGAAAACCTAATAAACTTTTTATAAGAAAATGGGGAAATGTGTGGGAGATCATGTTACTCGAACCTGTCCTCTTCGGTTGTCCACTGTCCCTTGATTACATGGAGTCTTTTACGAATTCTTCGCGATGAGGACGCCTTACTCTTATTCATGAGACTTTTCCTGTAATGCCCATTTCCAGCACTAATGCAAGAGACCTCGTCCGGGACCACGAAGCTCACAGGTTTGATATCTTGATGATAGTCTCCCAACATATGGCTTCGTCCAGATTCATTCATCATATTGGCTGTCGTCACAGCCATCAAGCTCCCCTCAACTTGAAAATTGTCCATGACGAGGCCGTGCCCGCCATTTTCAGCAAAAGGCTTGTCCTCGTACCCATCGAGATCTGTAAAAACTTTGTAAGGGTAAACATCGAAAGGGTCGAAAGATGCGGTTTGCTTGTTGAGTGCGTGATTGGAGGATGACTCGCCGATGTAAAACTGATCGATATGGTTAAAATCTTGCAGAAAATTGTCCTTCGTCGATGAAACAGTGCCGAAGGCGGTTTCCGTATTTCTCATGCACGGTTTGATGCAATTATCAGACAGGTAGGCTTGGTGGGAGGCAAGATCTTCATCAATTTTCGAGTGAAAATCCATGAGATGTCCAAAATGATAGATGGCTGGTGATGTCTGTGAGCGATCAATCGTGATTCATGACCAAGACGTGCGCGTTGAGCAGACTGGGCTCATTTGGAATTGACCTTAGAGAGGATTTTGGTTGCATAAGTTTGACTTCAAGTTGATCTTGGACCGTTCTTGACAAAGCCATATGCTCCCTCAAATAACGTCAACAACATATATATGGCAAGCTACCTAGTTCTTTTATGTCTCTTATTAATGTCTGATACTTATAATGCGTAACGTGTTCAGCAATAAAAGCTCACATTAGTGGCATTAAAAATCTTTCCCATGCATCAATGGCTATCTACTTTGAGTCAAAGCTAATTAATTTAATGGTTATTGTCCGTGGCTTTGATCAAACCAGTTGTTTCAAAATATCGCAAAACTTGTTTATCTCTAGAGATTCATATGGTTCCGCTAGAAAGAGCTTAGGATTAAATTGCTTGGTCTTTGGAAATTCCCTAATTAATTTGAGAACCTGATTGAAGAAGACTTGAACTTTGGAATGCAAGTGGCTCTGTGGATCCAATGTTTGAAGTTATTCTGGTGTCTTTTTAAGGATTTAAAAGAGAAAGTGACACCAATGTCTCTGAAATTTTGTCCAATATACAACGTAGTTCATGAATTTTTAATTTGTTTAATGTAGTCCATGACCTTTAGCTTAATGTGAACTTTCAATCAATTTAATATGGTCCATGAATTTTTGGATACATTTTCAATCTAATCCATAAACTAGCCATCACTGAACTTAAATTAATGTAAAGATAGGACTAACTTGACATTGTACCAAAAGTATTGGGTACACATTTAACAAATTAAAAGTTCAGGGATGGCATTGTACATTGGTTCAAAGACCACATTGAACATTGAGTCAAAGTTCAAAGACTTTTGTGTCATTATCTAGATTTAAAACAAAGAAGTTGAATATATGACTTATCTGACTCCAAGGTGACTCAAGTCTCAACTAAGAAGTCATCTTTTATAGTCAACCTTCCGATTTGCAATTGTAGAGGGCTATTTGTGACCTTCCAATTTAACAAGGAAAAACCGAGGACCAAAAGATTGTGAGAGATAGCAAAGAAAAGCATCCATTTCTATCTGTGAGGTCGTTAGACAAGCCCTTTGTATCGATCCAAAACGAATTAAACTTAACATTCATTTTAATTTTTTTTTTATGCAAAGTTTTGATTTAATTCATTTTCATCTTTAAAACTTCACATGGGAAAACAAATAATGATTTTATTCCAACAAATCTTTTAAGAGAACCTTTTTATATTTCATTTGGTCACGTCATTAAGTGCATATGAAAGACAATTATTAAGAAAAAGCTTGGCGGCGATAGCTACAGTTAAAACAGAAGTTTTAAATATTTGATTTTGTCAAAAAAATTTGTTGGTGTTCTTTTTTTTTTTTTCTTTTTAATGACATTAGTCCATAAATTTGCTTGATAAATTGGAAAAAATAGGTTTTCTAGAAAATTATTTTTTCAAGAAAGCTAATACGTATAGTGGTAGGATATAAAAAGGAAAATTCGTGCGTTTAATATGCATGGTGATGCCCACTTAACAATTTTCAATAGAAAGACATGTTATATTCTCAATATGAAAATTATATCAAGCTCAAAAAAATAAAGAAAAGTGATTAATTTCAGAGTTCATCACTTCAAAATTCAGTTGAACGATTAGGGCAATTTTGTCTCTTTCTACTGATGGGGTTGAAATAGTCCCAGCCAAAAGAAAATCACTTAAAAATCAGACAATGTGATCCGAAAAATGAATCTAAAAATTTATTACTTGGATTTTGCAAGTGAGGTTCTTCAAATTATGATACATGTTTGGATCAAACACAAGCATTTGAATGGAAAGGTTCGTCTCATTTCATATAAAGAGAATGAGTTTTCAGTGAGTGAACATAATGTTTCGAATGAGGGCCCGATAAGAAGTACAAAAATTATGGTTCTCACAAGGAGATGTGTAACTGCTGTGCTACTGTCATGGGCCGATAGTTTCCTTGGCCTCGGAACTACCTGTGCGACGCTTGGCAAGCGGAATTCGCCAGGCCAGTCTTCCTTCTATAGTTATTCCAGCGAACAATACGGTAAATGCTTCTTCGTACGATATCCTACCACGCCCAGCGTCACTTAGGCGTCTAGTTCATCGAGTGAGACAGCGGATCTCTTTAGACTCAACAACTAGTTTCGGCCTACCATGGCCTCGTTAAGAGAGCGACATCAGCTCCCGACCAATTTGTGCACGAGAGGCCAACCCCATCTTCAGAGTTTCTAAGTGATATAATCCTTCTATCCTAGAACTCCTAGCACCAACCGTCCTGACGCCACTCCCATGGACCAGTTGTGTTCGCCCCCTCTATATCCTCACTCTTCACTCGATAACCCCAAGCACCACTCACAAGTGTCACGAGTATGAGAGGATTCACGGACCGTGACATTTTCCCCCACTCAATTTCGCAACGCCCTCGGTGCGATCTATTTTGTCGCTTCCTCACGTACCTTAACCATTGATGCGCCACTTTTGGGATTTCACATCGAATGGTCACGCTTGCCCAACAAAACGGGTTTTGCTCCATTGGTAGACTCTTTTGATCTCAGCTATTCGGGCACTTCTCGGTCACCTGCACTTTCTTTGGCAAGTGTGGCATTTTTTGCCAACCGCATCTTTTGGTAGCACCATTTTTGCCTACTAAGCATCTTGACCTCAGCCAACCAAATGGAGGTTATTTCCTTATTGAAAACGTGGTAGTATACCTCTTCTTCGAATTCACCGATCGATCCAGGAACATTATCCCTATTCAGCGAGCATTTGATTCTTCTCCAACTCCCTATCAACTCGGCGAGGAACCAACTCATCCTAGCACCCATTGCCATCCTAGGAGCAAAGAGCCGCGCTTCGTTTGAGCATCTTTTTCCCCGGCGATTCACTTTCTATCCACTAGGACCGGTACCACTAGTACTTATTAGTCCGACCCGCACTGGAGCGAGAAGTTTGATTCTCCGACTCACCCACTTACTAGAGGGATTCCTACTCTGATATCATGTGTCACGGGCCGATAGTTTCCTTGGCCTTGGAACGACCCGTGCGGCGCCTGGCAAGCGAAATTCGCTAGGCCAACCTTCTTTCTATAGCTATTCCAACAAACAATACGGTGAATGTTTTTTTGTACAAGATCTTACCACCACCAGCATCGCTTGGGCATCTAGTCCATCGAGTGAGACAGCAGATCTCTTTAGGCTCAACAACTGATTTCGGCCTGCCATGACCTCGTCAAGAGAGCGGCATCAGCTCCCAACCAATTTGTGCACGAGAGGTCAACCCCGCCTTCAAAGTTTCTAAGTGATATAATCCTTCTATCCTAGAACTCCTAGTACCAACCGTTCTGACGACACTCCCACGGATCAGTTGTGTTCATCCCCTTTACATCCTCACTCTTCACTCGATAACCCGAAGCACCACTCACAAGTGTCACGAGTACGGAAAGGATTCACGGACCGTGACACTACCATAGCAAAATTGACGATTCATGAAAAGAGGACTTGGAAGATCTTCAATCACAAAGAGAAAAGTAGAAATCATCTCCATACAAATTGATCTACCAATCATCAACTTTTCGTCCACATAAATGCGGAACACCCTTCTTCACATATAAATAAGATAAAGAAAGGAATGTAGAACATGTGCCCAGCGTCGTCTGAGAGAAACGGAATTTCTCCAGATTAAGTACTACATGTTCTGATTTGATACGTATTAGAATGGCAAGCGTTGCGTTGTTTCGCATAAAGAGATATGAGTCATCGGCGGATGAAAATTGCATTTCAGACGGGGAGGTTTGGACAAGGATGTAATAGAAAACATGAAATGTTCGAAACGGGGCGGGAGATCTGCAGTTTTATGTTGTGTTTTAGATTATACCGGGAAAGGTGACACTAGACATACATCACCTTCACAAGTTAGTGCCAGAACAGAACTTAGAAGCATATATGATCAGTTACAGAAGCTTTTAGCACGTGACTACTGACCCCCTCGAGCACCGTTGATGGCTTAATGAGAACCACATTATATCTTTCTAATTTGAAGACGAACCGTAAGTGTTCTTTCCAAGCGATGATGGTCCGGGACTGTGAGTTTGCTTCTCCACAACTGCCTTACCGGTAAAATTAGGGCTGAATGCCCTCTGTGACATCCGTGGGCTTAAAGCAGGTTTTATATCATCGGTCGAGCTCGGGGTCGAACTAGTTATCTTTGGACTATGAGTCCGGCGGACCTCACCACGGCTTCTGGTGATCATTTCATCAAGAATTTCACCACTATCAATGTCTGTACTTCTTGGAGGAATTTCTTGATCCTGTTTCATAAACCAAAAACAAAGCATGAAGCATGGCCATGGAAATCATTTACAATTTCAATCATGCAGTCGGTTTATGGGGATAATTCTAGATGTACCAAGGCTGGTTTATTCAATTGCTATACTAGGGATTCAACAGATTTCTTTTTCATTATTGAACCCACTTGTTCAAAAGTCCATTTTAACCTGCAACATCATTTTGTATGCTAAATAGCACATCAGTCTTAATATACCAAGCACTACTCTAGTTTATATCATCAAAGAAACAAGAGGGTGATTTTTAAAGTGGTATATCCCAAAGGGCTTAGGTGCATGTCCCATTTGACCAAATAGAGGCATGCCCATCGACAGCTTTATCACTTTATTTTTCAGAACAAATTCATACAGCCGTAAAGCAAAAATGCAGTCATGCAAATGCTTAAAGATGATCTAGATTAGCATTAGCCTCAACAAGCTATAGGGATAAATTCCTACTGGAAAGTAAAATGGTTTAAGGCATATTTTAATGCTATGTCCATTTTAGATCTGCTAACAGAAAAGACAAGAATGAGGTCTTGACTGCTTACTTCAAGTGGCATATTGAAGGGTACGGCAGGGGCTTCCTCATATTCTGCAGCATCCAGGTCTTGAAGATGAGCTCCTTTAAAAACCTTGGAAAGGAAATACTGCCTTACTGGAACGAGAAGCATAATTAAAACTGGGAACAGGACTCCAGCTATTGGAATCCATGTAATACCAAAGCACAGGAGCAAGTAAGTTGTCTGGAACAAAGTGAAAAAGGCAATTGTTTTGAAGGGCACAGTCTCGATAAATGTTGCGTGGTACTTCTCCAGAACCCTGCCAAATTAGAAGATGAACCATTGCTTTTTATATACATTCAAGATTCTAACGGTAATGATAATCATACTAATAACATGCAGAAGAAAGCCTAATGATGACAAAGCCACTCAACTCAATCAGTGAATAGATGGATGTTTTGTTCTTCTATGTTTCCTAAAACCAAAGCTAGATAACAAGTTTGTACTACTTCTACATTTGGACTAGAGAGAGAGAGAGAGAGAGAACACTTGAAACCTAGATGCCATTCCTGAAAGCTCTACAGGGCAGAATCAGGTGCTTACTTGTATCTTCGACTTGGAGCTGTAAAGAGTAACAAGATCCTCTCCCAGAATTGATTCCCAGGCAAGCTTTCAATGGCCATGAAAGCAAAGTAGCCCCAAAGAACAGATGTTGGGATTTTCTTTAACAAAGGCATTGCAGCAACACAACCACCAACCATCAGTGCCTGCAGCAGATTGCTAAGGCGCTGTTCTTTGACTTCAACCGGTAAAAGATCATCAATATCCTTATCCACATCAAAAATAGTCTCATCAACGGGAGCATCGATGTAACCAGTACTTGAGGCCAGCTGGATTGTCGAGTCTTTCAGCTCTTTCAGCCCCTATACCCGTCACAAAGTGAGTCTTACCAAAAGCAGGGGAAATTATCATTCAGAAGATCAGGCAGATGAATTCACCAGCATAGGAGGCATTTGATAGGCCAGGGGAGTCTGCATTTCATTGTAGGCTTCTTGCATATTTCTGTATAGCTGAACAAGATTTGAATTTCTCCTCATACTATTCCGGGCTGTTGATGTTAGCTTATTCCGTAGAAGCTGTTTTGAATAAGTGTTAGTCACAGCATGATAGGTCTTTAAGAAGACAGAATAACCAAATAGAAACAAGAACTTATCATAAATCAAATATCAACATTTGATCTCAAGCGATATATTCTACAATTGAGTAAGCAAAGGACAGAAAAGTAGAACATGCCCAACTCCTTATCAAGCTCTCTTAGGCACATTATAGCTGTAAGCCTACAACAACTGAGACAGTATCCACAAGTTCGAGGAATATTGCAGGTGAGAAGCAAGAGAATCTTAATATTGATGACAAAATTCCTTTTTGAACTACTTAATTCCTTAACTGCTGAGTATTTATTCATCTCATTAGCAAAGTTCCAAGAATTACCTGATGTTTCAGGGTAGCTAAACTTTTTGTATGCATTGGAGATTGTGGAATCACACCATTGGAAGGAGGAATGCCAATAAGACCGCAGAGGATAGTCTGGTGGGAACCCAACAGATTAAAAGGAGCAAATGGAACTGTCACAAAGCTGGAAAGGAGGTATCACTCACCAAGAAACCCAAAAGGAGGAGGTCATAATGATAAGAGGATGGTTTCTTCAGATTAAACTCCTTTTGTTGGGCAAGTTGAGATGCAACACTGTGATCAAAATAATAAAGCACAGCTATCATAGTTGCTGGGATAAATGCTCCAACTATATATAGAGGTGGCACATTCAACATTTCCTGTATACAAGAAAGCATGATTTCTGGTCAATACAGGATTCAGTTCGTAAATCGTTCTTCCTGGACAACAGGCGAAAATGAAAAGTTAAACACCGCAACAGATGCATGCTGGAATGCACCTTGACAACTGTCCAGTTTGAATATGCCCCAGGAGACCAGGGATTTGGACTAAAAAGTCGTCTAGGAATCCCCCGTGGGACATCTCTAACCGGAATATATGACACAGCTGTCCAGACAAGAACCATAAGTGGGACACCGTAGTCTGCAATGAATCCTCGTAACCACCCTAAAAAGATAATCACATATTGTTAGTAAAACTCATTAGATCTATAATTGTACTTGCTTCAGATAGAAGAGTGTCTGCTCCCATGGTGGCAAATCTCCATTATGGAAAAACCTAATCCCAAATGTTTACCATAACCATGTATAGCATATTAAACAATCATAATTAGGAAGTATTTTCAACATTTCAATAATGTACCTCTTTCAGTGGATTCTTAAAGAATTTATGCAAGGCTACATACCTGTTCCATAGCGCCAAGAACGAGCTTTGCGGCTTTTGAGTGCTGTAAGAAGGAGACCAAAGGACAAGACCAGAGCAAACATTCCATTGCCAAATCGCCAAGATGGTAATAGAGCAGCCTGATTAGGATTTTCTCTCTCAGGGATGCCGAACTCCTCTATAACTCCCTACACCATTGGATTCATAAATTAGAGACATTTACAGTCTGTCGAAGACATCTAGTGCTCACTAGTGTACCAGTAGACCCACATAAAGATATAAGTAAAGAAGCACCATGAGTTCAATTGAAAAGCTATCTTCAGAGGGCCATCCAAGGACATATTGGTAAACACAAACAATTAAGAATTTCTCGCAGTTATATCTATTTTTCAATATTGAAAGATGATTAAGCATACTCACTCGAATAGCCTGCTGCATAAAGAGCATAGCAATTAGCAGACCAAATAATTCTCCAGCAACCCTCGTAAATCTATTGATTATAGAGCATGCACCCAGAACGGCCAGTAAAAAGAGCAAAAGAGCGGTCCATACACACACCCTATAAGAAAACGCCACAACAGAGTGGTTCAGTAATGTCACTTTTAAAAACTTTTAATTTCGGAATTGGCAGAGTATATTACCATCCTGTCCAGGCAAGGAAGAGATGCTGGCCCAAATCCTTTCGGTCTTTCACAAAGTCAAACATGAACGTATACATTAAGACAGTTGGTTCAGCAACCCCCAGAATGAGAAGTGGCTGTCCTCCCACGAGTGAGTGAATGACACCACAGAGTGCAGTAGATGAAAGAGTTTGAACTGCAGTAAGAGATCCATCTGCAAGACACAATTCCATTTGCTGACTTAGGCCAAGAAGCAAGAAAGCACAAAGACAATTAAGGAAAATTTATTGTACCAGTGTTTCTTTCCAACTGCTCCCCAAATGATATGACTGGAATGGCAGATGCAAAGAATATGTAAGTTGTCGGCGCCAAGATTCTGATGCGCAAAGAAAGGTCGATCAGGAAAGCTTCAATAAGCATTAAAGACAATAACACGTAGAAAGTATCCATCATATCTTTGCACTTAGATCAGCAATATTTTGTCAAGTATGCTGACCAAATTCCTCCATGTCCATAGTTTGTACAATTGTGAATTAAGATGCTATTTCCACTCTGCCATAAAATGGAAAAAAGCTCACGTACCTGATACCGGCTTTGATACCACTTGTCCAATCTTGCTTGTAGCACATAAGTCTTGCTTTAAGGTCATTCTTGATCCCACGAAAGGGAACAAAAGTCTCTTCCATGGTTAATGGAGACTATGAAGAGTGTTACACCTTACTTTTTATTGGGTTGAAACTCGAATACAACGGGTTAGGAATCATGCTACAGGCTGCTATTACAGTTTTCACATGAGCAAAAGCAAAGAAACTACAGGAGAATAGACTAGGACATCATAGTGATAATTTAACTGTGTGAAAGAGCTACAAAGAATATTTCCTCCTCCCGCAAGTACCCAGCAGAGGATTCATGTATGAATGAATGAATTAAGGGATGTTTTTACATGATTGAGGATAGGTAATAAGAATCCGCGATAAGATTGGCTAACTTTGAATGACGTGAGAATCGAATAGACAGGATGGAACTATTTCAGTTCCATTTCCTCTAGCTACAGCAAAACTAACGAAGGGAATCCATGGAGGACAGGGTAAAAGGAGATCTAATTAGCAAAGAGAAGAGGACATTCTCCAAATAAGACACATTTAGCGACCGACTTCGATAAGCATCGCATCCTACGTCTCAAGAAAGCTTCCAATCAATCAGAGAGCCACCCAGGAAGTGAGCACAAGGATTACCAAGTGCAGGGTAAATGCCAAGGAACCGTTTACATGGCGCACAATCAAAAGCTTTACCTCGCAACGACCGCGATCAGGAGCCAATTTTAGAAGGTCCTAAGAGCTAGAACACACTCTGAACTAACGGAAAGCCATGACCAGAGCGGAATAACCGGCGACCGGACTGAGCCTAACGCTCGAAACCCAGAACGCAGCGGAGCTAACGAGATTGCATGATGACCGAGAACACCACAGCGACCGGTCAACGAACTTCAGAGGAAATGGGCATTCAAAATCCAGCAAAAAGACGGCACAGCAACGTCGGAACACGAGTTACACTACTCACAAAAGCGGGAAAACACGATGCAGCAAGCGAAACAGTCACATGCTCGGATGATGTATATGTATATATAGCCAAAGAACCAGGACCCAGTGAAGGAGCGACCCACTAGAGCAAAATGCTAGGAGGGAGAGGGAGAGGGAGAGAGAGAGATTTCAGGCATGAGCGTGAAAGTGAGATGGAGACTGTGCGATGACTGGACATTAAATAGCGCCCCTCCCACCCCCTCCAGTACAACCACCAATAATACAAAGCAAAACTCTCTCTCTCTCCTCTCTCTCTCTCTCTCTCTCTCACACAGATCGCTCTCCGCGTGAGGACGACTAGAGAGAGAGAGAGAGAGAGAGGGAGAGGAGGGAGACGACAATGGTAAGCTAACCGCTGAAGGTGACCAGAGTTTGGCAGTTCCACGGAATTTGTCTTCTTTTTTTTCTTCTTTCTTTTTGTGGAAGAGAAAGAAAGAGAAGATGAAAAGCTGTTTTTTTATTGGACAGGGGGGCAGAAAACTCAAGTTTATTCGGATGATCCGATTGCTGCTGATTCCGACAATATTATAACAAAGGAAGGAGGGAGATTAGGTTTGCCTCGAACGTTGTTGAGATCCCCGCGCACTGTTGAGGTGATTCCCGCTTAATTTTAACGAGGTGAGACGAGGCGACCGACCTGAAATTTTAAGATATTTTCCCCGATTTCACCGCCGCCCTTGCCGCCGCCCCCAAGCCAATGACATTACATGTTAGAGAGGTGAGCAATCAGATCGGCTCATGATAAAGGTGATCGGTTTTCGATCCGGCCCAATTCCATGGTGAAATTGAGAATCGGTAATTATTTTTCTTTTATGTTTCTATCAAGATCTCTGATTGTCTAAAGCATGATCAAACAGAAATTCAAAATTTTGTCAGAAATAATCGATTCTCTGGACCCAACTGACTAATTCGGACGGCTCCAAATTCAGGCAGTCCATTTTGCGCATCCCTAATTCAAAGTCAATCCACAAAGGGACAAGTCTGGTTCCAATTCTATATATTGAACCGGTAAATTCTACCTAGAAGGCTGAAGCTTAGAATTAGCCAGACTTGAAACTTGGATTTAGGGGAGAACTCAAAATCGAACCAGTTTTGAACCACTTTGCCCTTATCCTAAGTAAGCCTATTTAATCCTTTTTTAATAATAAAAACCGAAGATATCTATTGAAATTAAATATATTTGACATATTAACCTCAAACATAAATAATTGTATTTAATATTTAATAGGGTGGGTTTTGGATTTCGAGTTTAGAACCTGCCCACTCTGAAATCGATCATCCATATTATGTACATGCTTAGCCAAAAAAATATATTATACCATGTAAATTACTAAATATTAAGGTTAGCCTTAAAAAAAGGAGGAGGATGTGGAAGAACTTGTAACTTGGTCCAAACTAAACTATCAAACTACCCAAATTCCTTTATTTATTATCCAAACCGAATGAGTCCCGAACTGAAAATATGAAAATCTCCAATTTAGTTTGTGTAATTTTGACACCCCTAAGACTAGAATATGTAAATAATTAGTCCCCATCTCCAACTCAAATAATTCCTTCTTCTTCTTCTTTTTCAAATAGGTTGTGGCTTATTGTGGAGTAAAAAAGGGCAAGTATAGAGATCATTGATGACCCTATAAATTTTTTTTTTTTGCTTAAGGGTAGATCCATTTCTTGATCCATATATAACGGGCCAGTTGTTATATAAATTGGTTTAAACATAATATGGCTGTTAAATGGGTCATCAATGAGTTTACAACGTATATAAACCCAACTCACTTTCATGACTATTTCTTCATTCTCTCTCACACTCGATCTTGTGCTCACTAACTTTGTATTCTCGTTTCAATTTGAATATGAGTTTTCCTAGACTTGATTAAATTATGAAAATATTTTAGCAAATATGGATTGGATCCGTCAGTTATGGATGACTAGATTTATTGCATCGAAATAGATTAAAACGGGTTAAATGCGTCTATTTGGATCGAGCCATTTCCAATTCGATCCAAACCCATTGGGACTCATTCCAATTCACCCCTTTAACGTGTCTACTTAAGGTTAAGAATTTAGTAGATTGGGAAAAATTACTCTTGTTTTTTTTTTTTTTTCATCGATTCATGTTACCACTCAAAATTGATCTCCTAAAACATCACATAAAAATAATTTGAGCGAGTTCTTTGAGAGAATTATGTAACAAGTTTTCAATACCTATATAAAACATTGCTCGTGTTTTTCTTCTTTCAAGGGCTCGAAAGGAAAAAAGCATGAAAAATGTGGGTCATGTATTGAAATCATTTGTGGTACGACAGTCGCGTTAGGTAGTCACTAGTCAGGCCATTGGCATGTTGAAGTTACTCTTAGGTAAGGAGCTGCACCGTGCAAATTGCGTGCTCGGTAATATTTGGAACCCAATTTCATCATTCCTTTCTTTTTTGTCATGAGTAACATACCTTTCAAAATTAAAGGGAATGAACATTGGAAAAATTATCCTTTTAGTCCTAAACTTATTGTATAGATGCCGATTCAATTCTAAATCTTCAATTCTACTAATATAATCTCAAACATTTACACAAAATTCCAATATGGTCTTTCTAGGCAAAATTATTGCTAGAAAAATTATTCATGTGGTGTCCAATCATTGCCACACTTCTTAGACGGCATGCCAAGGTGAGCAATTTGTGAATTGCCACGTCAACGATTTTCAACATAAGAATTTCATGTAAAAAATTTAACATTTTAAAAATTTTAAGACTAAATTAACATCTATATAATAAGATGTGACATGTTAAGTAATTTTTTTAGAAAAGTTCCAAACGCTGCACTTGAGCTTCACATTAATGTAGAGCTATAGCTACTACTTTGATTCCTAAATCAGATCATGATCTAAGTGGAGATCTTGATGCTGAAAAAGAATCCAATTTAATCATTCCTGTCACGAAAATCAACCGGACTGGTGAGTTTAGTTGATCAAACAAGATTTCCTCATGTCTTTTCGGATTGATCTTGATTAAAAAAAAGTACATCCGCGCACTCAATCCTGGGAATTAGTGGAACGTCCGCAGTGGACATGAACATCAGACGATTCATCCAAAATGTTTTTTTAATGCTCCTTTCTTTTGCAATGACATTGTGGATATCACTTACCCTCTCTCCTGAAAGTTGCCTAGAGATCACGTATCGTCCTAACAAAAATCGTGTTTTTTTTGTGATGATATGTGATTGTGCTAATCCGACACTTGGTCTTTCGCGATTGGCCACCCAAAAAAAAAAAATAAGAAAAAAATGAACCTGTCAATGGGCAGCAAAAATGAGTTTTGAAGGTCGATTTGGACACAGTAAACTATTGCAATGTGATGTCATATATCTTATCAAATCTTCATCAGTTGATTATAGATTAACTTGTGTCATGTTGTCATGTAGGGCTGTGCCAAAAAAGGGCATCTCCCAAAACTGACTTGGATCAACCCAAAATAGGTAGTACTTATAGGATCCAGTCCGATTCTTGATTCTAATCTACTAGAACCGATGAGTACCGATTAAGCTCTTGATTATAGATCTCAAACTAAATCGGTGCATATATATAATTTTTTAAAATTCTTAAATTTTAACTTTTTATATCAAAACCCTTATTTCCTCTTTGTTTCTCTCCATCTCTCGCCTCACTCATCTCGAGGCCTCATCTCCCTCTCTCATTCCCACTTTTAGTAGCCTCCAGTCTTGTCAATCTTTCTCTCACTTTCGCTCTGAATTGCCTCCAACCTCGTCGCCCCTCTATCACCCTCATTCTCGATAGCCTCTAACCTCATATCTCGTCACTCGCTATCAAGTCTTATGCTTCTTTTGAAGTGGGGAGATTTTGACCAGTTCCATTGACCCACTCGAGAACTAAAATGTTCAATCCGGTTCCTAGGTGAGTCCATGGACTAATGGGCAATTCGTGATTTTAATTCAAAATTAGTTCTTAGTGGGCGATTCCCAAGTCTAAGGTGAGAATCGTCCACTCTAAAACCAATTACTCTTAATGTCCTGTAACATATTTAATTCCTAAATCGTTACTTGTAGAAACCTAGTAGGATACAATTAACGGACAAATAAAATTGCTAACATGATGGTCCAATCAATTTAGTCATAAATCTTTGCACGAAATTTCAATGTAATCATTTTAGCCAATTTTCGCCAAAAATTGGTTATATAATGGTCTCATCATAACCGGCCATCCTACATAACACATCACCGCATTAGCTATTTCCAATGAAAATTGACTAGCAGGATTACAATGGAACTTTGTCCTAATATTTTGGACTAAATTGGCAAAATCAGAAAGTTTATGATTGGATTGATGTCCTGTAATAGGATAAGTACTAATTGAACAATTTTCACTAACCAAAAGATATGTGAAAATAATTCGAGAACATGCAACTCATGGAAGGGAAGATGGGAGTTCGAATCCCCACCTTCTCGGGGGTTGGGGTAGGAACGATTTAGTTTTAGGAGGAAAATGAGAGTACCGGCCCCTTTAATTTGGTAATTAATTAATGACCCCAATAAGGGCAGGTCGATGATTTATTGAAGTCACTATCCTATGTTAGGTGAGATAATTAGAGATTTAATGTCTGATTGAGTGTACCTTTCAGTTTTCCAAACCTTTAATGTGGGGACTAAACGCCCCAAAAGTTGCATGCGTTTCGAATACTCTCTCCTCCAACCATAATGAACAAACATCTCGTACATCGTTTCATATACTCAACAATGTTCACAATGTACTGTCCCATAAAGGAATAGAAAAAAAGATGCATGCTTGACAACCTGAGCTAAAAATCGATTAAACCCTCTAAAGATGCATGTCTAATCTGTTGGAGTTTTGTTTGTTAAAACAAAAATGAATGCTTTTTATCTTGTCCTACATGGAAAAGGTGGAAAGAAGTAAACCAGTTTAAAAGTGTGGGATTTCCTTTGTATATTTAAAGGAATGATTGGGTGGGGCTAGACCCCACCATACCCGCATGCGGGTGCGCAATTTTGGCGCATTTAGCACTTAGTAGCACTTAGCGCGTCCGAGCTTAATTAGCACTAATCCTTTTCAATTTTATTATTATTTTTTATTCCGAATTTTTTATTTGTGTCTTTTCAAGGCAACCTTTGCACATGATACCCGTTCAGTTTGCAACCTTTCTCGAAAGGTTGCATTGGTTCGGTTTTTGACTTCTTACCAATAGACACTTTTGTTCATTTAAGCAAATTTTCGAAAGAATGTGTTTGTTCATTTCGCAACATTTCACGAAGAGTTGTCTTCGTTTTTTAAGACTATTTTATATATATACTTGTTAGATTGAGGAAGAAGAGAAGTGATCATTTTTCATCTTTTCGAGTCTTCTTTCTGAAAAAACGACAGCCATTATTTCAATTGTTTCCTAGAGAGATCTTGGAGAAATACTAGAATTGCTATATAGTATTTTCAATTTTTGAGACTTTGTTGTATCTTGGAGGATATTTGCCGGTGACCATTAGCAACTTTGTGGGGTAAATAAATCTTTAAAGAAAGTGATATCACACCTTAAAGTCCAACTCGAGTACTCAAAAGACCCGTCTTTATTGTTCTACCCTATTTGAAGCCATATTTTCACAACAATGATCCACTATAATAAGGTGTCAAATCTCAGCTATATATCAGTTTAATATGTATGATCATCTCCATGCTCGATCTCTTGAAAATATTCATTGTGTTTTTCCTATTTTGTGGTGGTCTTATTTTCGATATTATCGCGTTTATTTTATGTCATTCGTTATCTATAAGGCTCGACTTGTTCGATGACAAGGTGTCACGTACATTTATATTATTTAATATTATGTGACATGATGAGAGAAATCAAACTCCAAAAGTACCGAAAGCCATTTTTCTTGTTTATGCAAAGTGTTTTTTTTTTTTTTTTTTTTAAAGCATATATCAAACATGAACTTGAGGGATATTCGATGTATGCTTTCAGATGATTTGGCAAACCTCTATCGCGATAAGGTTAATCGATTTCCTCAATGACTGGTTGCCATGTTCCCAAATAGGAAAATAGATGACGATGGCTTATACCTAATCTTGCGAAGAACACAGCTTGTAATTGGTTGGGCTCCAATTTATTTATTTATTTATTATTTTTGGTCTAACACTCCAATTTATTTAATAGTTCAGATAATAAAGCATGCATATCCTTTGTAATCTGATAATCTAATCAGAAAGAAGAGATAGGTCGGTGCTCTTGCTGAATTGTTTTTGGGTGAATCCATGCATATAATTTGAGGAACTAAGGCAAGTCAAAATCCACTTGTGCAATCAGTATAGTTTGTCATGGCCTTTCAAATTTAGCTTTATCGTTGTTGAAATGTGACATTTATTTGAATAGTTTTCATAACATACCACAAGTTTCTCATGTCTAATTAGATCAAATTTGGGAAAATAAAGATAGAAATCTCATAACTTTAGTACGGTATTCATTTAAGTGCTACAAAACTTTTTGGACGATTACCTAAGTGACATTTTTATATAAAAAAAAAAATCAATGTCATCAACACTAAGAGTGGCTGGGAAAATTTGACATGACATTAATTTACTGTAAGTTGACTGATGCGACTCATCAAAAGACCCAACCCAATCAACAAAAACTACAAGAAAGGATGTTGTTTTAAAAGAAAAATTAGGGCTAGAATAAAATAATTCGCAGACCGAAGCTCTTGTTTGTGGCCAAATCAAAAAGCCATGAAATCTTTT
The DNA here is from genome assembly GCA_014182565.1 of Eucalyptus marginata. NCBI lineage: Eukaryota > Viridiplantae > Streptophyta > Magnoliopsida > Myrtales > Myrtaceae > Eucalyptus > Eucalyptus marginata. The sequence goes on from CM024586.1 coordinate 2,564,222, forward strand.
TCTTCACAAGGTATCATCAAGCTCATTTCTAAGAACCCTCTTTCTTTTTTTGTTTTCCTTTTTTTTTTTTTTTTTTTTTTTTTTTTTTTTTTTTTTTTTTTTTGGGTTTTTTATATAAGTTTTGGACAAAAGTTTTTGGCTGCAAGGCGCAGGAATAGTGACACCGAATCAAAAACCAGAGGACAACAGAAGCTAAAGTGTTGTTTTCCCTTTTTTTATACTCAAATGATTGTTGGAAAAGTTCTGGTATTGAAGTGAGTACCATACAAAAATTATGACTAATTTTGATGTCATTTTCCAAATTCAATATTTAAGTAACAAACCAAGAATTGTTTGGTGTGAATTACAATCACACATGATAGACGAAGCATACACATCCATTTTTTGCAAAACTCACATGTTTATCTAAGATTATCTTGAACAGGATAAGTCTATCATCATCGCTGTCTTTCGGCAAAGTTCTCTATGGCTGTAATACTACGATTTGATAATTATAATCGAAGGGCGACCGGAGCAGATTCACGAAGACAAGCACCTAGGTTTCCAGTTGCAAGTACCCGACATTTTCTCAGTGACGTATGTTGAAGATAAAGTAACGCGAAAAGTTTGACAAGGAGAGAGAAATGCGTGCAAAAAGTGATCAGATGCATAGATTAATAATGGATCTTTTAAAATCCATTTCATACGTGATGCATGTACGTTGCGGGAATAATTTATTGTTTCTTGCAGATGGGGTGGAGAAGCCGTGCATTGAGGATTATATTATCCTTGATTTTGTTTGGTGACTAAAGTGATATCAGGGTAGTGCGATATTTATGTTTATATTATGTATTTTTATTTCTTGCATGAGGACTAAAATGCAACAATAAGCTAAGGTTGGTTTGACTATAATTACATTTGATTCAAAATGTCGCTGCGGTTGAGTTTTGTTTGAAAGGTCTCCCTGACCTTCCTTGTCCGCTTGCTGGCCTTTGTTTATGTTACAAACATCATCATTTTACATCGACAAAAGTAAGAAGAGGTTATGCACTATGTAATTTGTCGATTAGCGACATTAGCGGTTGGCAGTCATTGCTCAGGACCAAACTTCTTTTTCTGGGCTTGGCGATTAGAAAGGGTTCTCCGAGTTGGGTACATCATGTCACAGCTTGTTTGGCATTCTATAGTTGGCACCAAGGTGCTTGCCCCATCACTTTGGTGTCTCACCCTAGAAAATGAAGTTAGGGGTGGAAAGAATGATGTTTTCAGTGTGCCCAATTTAAGTTTCATCAACTATGTGTTGTCACAATGTCAACCACTTCATTTAGGGGTTTGATATACATGAATCGGAACGTCTAACAACAACAATAGACATAAAGACTCAAGAAAATAAATTTTTTCAGTTTGAAATTTTTTAGTGGAATAAACATTTTCTTATTAGTGGTAACGATGAGCAGTCAAGCTTATACATTAGAAATATTATTAGAAAGTCCAATTCAAGAGTTTAAGTACATAGGGAAAAACTTAATCACATGAATATAAGGCACAATCCTACATAAGGACGATGTATGATAAAATTTAACCCTACCCTCATCTACATGTCAGTGGAAAAAAAAATTATTTCGTCAATTGTCAATGAAAAAAAAAAATCTTATTAGTGGTACCAATAAATAGTTGAGATCACAAATCAGCAATGTTATTAGAAACTAGCGCAAAAATTTAATCTAATAGGTGAAGGTTAGACCCAGCTCCTTACACATAGTTTTGTATGGTGAAATGGGTATTGCTCCTATTATGCCCATTGCCCAGTGGAGACCAACCTTGGGCTTTCAGTATTCCTAAGGGTCGACTTTCATTTGAAAGCCCTTAAAGGATGGTTGCCAAACACCTCAATTTGGGATGAATGGGTTTTGGGGCTTGAAGGGGCTTTCTAAATGCCCAACCAAACGCATCCTATGTGTGGACAAATTGTGAACCTACCACAAATAATGAGTATGAAAGAGAGTCCTAGTTACTCCAATACTATGTTAAAAAGTCCTATCCCAAAAGAATAAATCATTAGTGGATGGAGACTATATGTGTATAAGGCATATTATAACTACATATTTAAGTGATGTGAGATTTACACTTAACAATCTCCCATACGTGTAAGCAAATGAATACAAGGCTCTCATAGTGTGAGCAAGTCGTGATTCTGCCATGAGCACATGAATTTGAGGGGTGAGTGTTAGGATTTGAATTCCTTATGTGCTTTGACAATATCATGTTAGAAAATTCAATTCAAAGGATTAAAACCGACAAGCGATAACCAAGCACATGTGAACCTCTAGACAAATGACGTGGGATTGTGTTTAACAAAGTATTCATTCATTTCTTTAAAAGGGGTTCTTCAAACTTCATAATATATCTATTGACAAATATATCTTGGGGATGTTGACAAAATCTTGAGTCACCTCTGAGATCAGCTTGTGGGAGGAGGGTCGTTCTATACCGCACACTCGCAAAAAATTATAAGTTTAGGTACGGTTCCAAAACCAATCCAATTAAGCAAAGAAGAAAAAGGGCATCGCATGCATATTTTATAAGTTTTGAATGGTGGACGCATGATCGTAGAGATGTTAGGTCAAGGATAAGGTTTTTCACGGGCAACGATGGATCCCACATCTTCTGTTGGAAAGCAACACCGTCGTTTATCGTTAACCATGTTATATTATTCTCTAATTTGACACTAATAAAGAAAAAGTCCGATTTTGATAATGATTTGTTTTGACCCTCGAGGTTGTTTTTGTTCCCAATCTGATTAATTTGTCTTTTCGTGCAAAACATGCGACTGATTTCTATCATCTTCCAAAAAGTCATGTCGTCAAGTAATTAAGAAGTTGCTAGTTCCGTTAAGCTCCTTCCTATCTCGATGTATGCAACTATCCTTTTCCTTTGTGTCTTATTTTGTTTCATTATAAATTTTTAACTTTTTCGCCAATATAAAAAACAGTATTATCGTAGAATAAATCATGATCAGTACGCACGGTGGCAAGTTATACTAAATATGGTGCCTCCGGAGACATGAATTATAGTCCAAATGTCATATTATTGAAAAAATTATCTAAAAGTCCTAAACTTATTATACTTTTATCAATACAGTAAATTATACCAATTGAATTATAAACATTTTCATGATTTGTCAATTGAGTATATAAAGCCAATTTTGGCCAAAAATCACTAACGTTGACATCAACTATCCTATGTAACACGGTTGAGGCTAACATGGATAGTTTTTAATAAAATTTTATTTTTATTTTTATTTTTCCTTCTTTACTTTTTTTTTTTTTTTTGTAATTATTAAGGTTTGACAAGAGGCCACCAACCACTGGCTAAGGCTCAATGACTCCCGTTGGCCACTAGACAAGGGTTGCAGCCTTTGCTCACAGTGGGGCGAGGGCCTCGGGCAAGGCCAATGAGCCCTCACCAACCATTGGGTGAGGGCTTGCAAGCCCTTGCTTGGTTGTCGACGGGGATCATAGGGCCTCAGCTGGTGTCCCCATGTCATCCCTTAAAAATTAAAAAAAGAAATAAAAAATAAAGTAGGAAAAAGAAAAATAAAGAAAAATAAAAAATTCACAAACATTTTAAAATATATTATTAAAAATTATCCACGTTAATACTAGCTTTATCATGTAGAATAGCTGGCATCCATGTCAACAATTTTTTAACACAATTGGATGAATGGACTCAATTGATAAAATGTGAAAAGATTTAGAACTTAATTAACATAATTAAAAGGTTTAAAACTTAATTGACAAAAATACAATAAGTTTAGAACTTTTTGAATGATTATCCTCATATTATTTGCCCTCTATTATATGAGAATTTAAATTTGTCCACACGAATTTTCCTTCCTTGGTCACTAAATCACCCATATTAGATTATCTCAAAGCACTTAATTTTGTGAGGACCAAGAAATATATATCCGTTGAGACAATGAAAATGCATAATCTCACTAGATATTGGAAATTATTATGCATCTCTTCGTGCAAAATCTTATTTACTTAGAAGTATTATATGATACTCTTTGTGTAGGAATTCAAGTCGGTGGAAGATGACTTACCTTTATCGATGCGCAAACAATAATTAACCCCGGAACGAACATTGAATTGCGGATGAATCACGAACAAAAATACTTCACGTTAGTCTGAATGCAATCACGAGAAAAGCATCCGATTTTCACAACGTAAATGCCAATTGTTCTTGTAAAAGTGAAATGGAATGCCTTATCTCTTTTGATGGAAATGGGACAAACAAAGGAGAGGAATTTCTGAGCGTATGTTCTACAACCGTGCCAACGGTTGTCTACAAAAGACTTTTATACAACTTCCTTCATACCCTTTCAGAAGGTGTCTTTCCATAGTAGCATATCAAGACGAAACGGTGCGTTCCAATCACACCCTATCATGGACGTAATAATAAAATACTACACTTTGTTAGGTTGATTAGAGTTTTTGATATATAGATTCTTTTGTATTTCTTCTTTGGAGAAGCTGCAAGCGACATATAATTTATTAAAAGATAAGGAAGATTGGTTGAAATTGGAAACCGACGAAGTGAAAGAAATGATTGAAGTGAAAGGGCAGGGGACATTGGTGCTCAGCCAGTGTGACGGACCCATTGAATAAAATGACAAAAGGCTCAACAGCCTTTTGTCAAGCGCAATTCAATTCAATGGATGTACGATTCCCACATATATGTTTTTTAAACATGCATGGGACCTTTCGTTCTAATGCATTTTTAATTTGAAGGAGTGATTTTCGTACGACTTTATTCTAATCGGCCATGTAACATTGTATTTCTATAATCACATGAGAGTTAATAGAAAAAAAAAAAGACTATTATGAAGGAAGTTAGGTCGATCTAGTCCATCTAAATCAAAATTCGAATTATTCATCCCCTTATTTTTTTCTATTTCATTCACTTGAGATCGATTCTACCTAAAAATGAAGTCTAATGGGATCAGAAGATCTGCGAAAACCGTAACTACCTCGACATTGACTCTATAAAATCATGAGGAAATGTCGTGCGCGGTATCTCTCAGGAACATGAGCCTAATCATCCCGAAATAATGAAAGATCTTATCATGTCGGAGTCTTGTCAAATTCCATCAGCAAGCCCGGAACATCACTCTCGACCGAGCAGAGGAGAGAAGCACTGACGAGACAAGGATACTAGGGCAATTGTTTTTATAATGGAGTGTGTGATGTAAAGAGCAAGAGGTCGGATGGTGCTATTCAATAATGCAAAAGCTGTCCCTTTCCAATTGCAATCCATTCTTTGTAAATCATCAATGGCAGAGAAGGTCATGTCAAATGTCATTTTTTGCCAAGAGGCCTAGCCAAAGTGGGAGAGGTGTAGATACTCCTTTTTTTCTAGGATGTTTTCTCACTTTCGCATTAGAATTGAAATGTCTTGGAAAGATTCTTGTCCCTAGTATGGGGCAGAAGAATTCGGATACATAATGCCAACCCTTTTCTGAATGAGTCCTTCATGTTTCTAACGATTCTCTTCTCTTTATTAGGGAAAGAATAATGAGGATTTTAGTCTTGCTTATTTCCACATCATCCAAGATAAGAAATTATGTGGACGAAAGAGTTGTCATTTTTTCATTTTTTTGTGTGCATATTTTGATGAAGATTATGTGAGCTTATTTATACACTTTGTAAGACAATATAATATCAATTACAATTAATCAGGATATGTCAAGTATATGCACAATCAATGAAGATAATATATAATCTTGAGAGATATAAAAATTTATAAAGATAAAAATTTCTTGATATCTCTAACATCCCTTTAAACTCAAGGCATTTTAAAAGAAGTCAATTGAAGTTTGGAAAACATTAAACATTGGTGGATGTGCCTTATTGTAGACATGAGCAATCTAATCAATCGATGGAGTAGAAATGAGACAACCAATGCCACTAAGCACATGTTATTATATTAAGATAGTATATTTCAATGTGCTTGATGCGCTGATGAAAAACATCATGATGTGCTATTTGAATAACACTTCGATTATTACGGTAGATAACCGTCCCGCCATTATGGTAGGCTCCCATGTTTTCTATTTCCATGGCAGCTGCAATGGAGTGAGTTATGGCGTTTTATTTATTGCTTTGCCATGAAATAATTGAAGTACCTAGAAAGAACTAGTACCCTAAGGTGGAGCAACAATCTAATAGGTTACTGGCCCTCTTAGCATCAAAATAAACACAACTCTTTGTTAGAGTTAGCAAAAAAGTGAAAATCATGAAACAAAGTACCCTTGACATAGCGAAGAATTTGAAGAACTATAGCAAATTGAGCTATACATGGTGCATCCATGAACAGTCTGACAATGTCAACAATATAGGTAGTGTTAAGACAAGTAATAGATAGATACACAAGAATACCATGGTTGATAGAGTTTAGGATTTGTAAGAGGATTCCCATCTTTGTCATCTAATTTGGTATTAGTCTCAACGAAAGTTTGATATTGTTATGAGTGAGTCTTGCTCAAGAAGAAAGAACATAATCATATCTTGCTTAGGAAATATATCAATCGGGGAATCTAAAGTAACCTCTAAGCCTAGAAAGTAGCTAAGTCATTCGAGATAGCCCTACTCGTCTTTGGGCATGACTCATCTCGACTATATTGTCACCACCAATTCATGGGGGCAGAATCATAAACATGTCTTTGCAATGCCTTAGGCCAACCATCACAAATGTCCTTTAGTACTTCCTAAGTTTCTTCTACTGTATTAAGATGACCAAATTGAAGTTCAATGTATAAAATCATAGCGTTTCGAAATCACGTAAGGATTAGCACACTCATCCAAAGGTTGATCCCTAGTTTCTTCACCAGTCTTAATAGGTACGTGAGTATCACTAGTGACGTAATGCCAAAGTCTACGAGTTCTTAAAAACTTGATATTTCTTGAGTCAATAAAGTATAATTCGAACCATTCAAAATGGTTTGAATGGGTAATGAAACTTCCAATATGTCCATTATGTGCATTTGCTAGTGAAAAAGAGTAGAATGGATAACGAAGATGAAGAACCAACACCCTGGAGTACCAATATGTAGAAAATAAGGCTAAAATAGACTTAGCACGTCTAAAACCTAGGATATGGTCCAAAATCTCCAAGAATAGGTTGGAAAGTGATCTAAGGGAGAGGCATGTCAAAATTTTGAGATCTTACTTGTTTAAAGGTAATGAATCTGATGGTGGTGTTCATTTTCAAAACAAGCAATCGAAAACGTTTGAACAACACTCAAGGGTGGTCATTTGGTGGAAAATGAAGACCAGCGCAACTGACGTAACGTTGCTACAACTATCGTATAAAAGACTTGACAAACACTTCCTTAGACAACAAGAGCTCTAATAACAAGGTAAGTAATAATACAAAGAAAGAATTATATAATTTATATATATATATATATTGTTTCATTTTAATTTATATTTATATTTTAAGAATGACTATGTTAAATAATATGATATAACAATATCACTTACATTTAACTAAGAATATGCACAATCAAGGAAAATAATACACAAATTTAAGAGACATGAAAAATCAAGGAAGATAGGAGAATCTCTTGATATCTTTCAATGATCTCCAACAAACTATCAGAAAAATTGGGAGTGTTTGATTATAACAACTTTTGACAAGAAAATTAGATGATTAACAGGTCTCATCTATCAAGCAACTTTTGACCAGATATTTAGATGTGACATTTTGTTTTCTTTTGTTGCTTTATTGACTTATTTTGTTTCTATTGCTTTACTAACAATCCCAAGAAAGTCTAGCAAAAAAAAAAAAAAATCCTAGGAAGAAAATTAGCTATTGATAGGTCTAATCAATAAGGAAAAATCAAAATTTTATATTCGTTCTAAAATAATAAGATTAAAATGATTAAGTATAAGCATTCCCATTTCAACGAATCGCCGAAAGTTTGTAATGGAATTCTTTAATACTTAAAATTTGTCCAGGTTGGTGGGATATTGGGCGTGAGCAATCGTCGTCGTGGTCGTCGTCATCATGAGCAGCTTGGAATGTAATATTTTGATAAAGGAGAGAATTTTGGCCTAAGATAGCAACGAAAATGCCGAACCCTCCTTATTTTCATTTTTACCATTTATTTTCTCCGTTAATTTTTGTTAGAGAACGCTGTCTACTAAGTAGACCTGATCATGGGATTGATACTGACATGCCCAAACTGGCTGTCTCAAACCAAATGGGCTTGAAAAGGCAACGTTAAGTTGGGTTGGGTTGGACTAGGCCATTCGGCATGGGAACCCAGCCAGGTCCAATAAGTAATACACTAATTTTTTAGATTGGCGAGCTTAAGCAACAAGTTATGCTCAACCTTAGTGCTGATCTAGGCTCGAGCCTCACCCAATTGACAATTGTCTCTTTTATCAAGTCACGGTTTATCTTATGGGCCATGTAGGGTGCGTTTGATAACCATTATATTTTCGAGAACAATTTATACTCATAAATTATTTTTTATGATTTTATTCTATGTAAGAGTTTTTGAGCATTCGAACGTTTTAGTAATTACACAAAATTTCTATTCTCATAATAGGAAAAATAATATGAACATGTTTGATATGATCCTCAATTTTTTTTGAGACATAGAAGAAATTCTTTTAATTTTTAAAAAAAAAATTCTAAGATTTTGCTTTTTTTTTTTCCTTCTCTTCTTCTCTTCTTCTCCCTCCTCTAGTTGATTGTCGGGCCTTGGCAATGGTCGGCGACTAGCTAGAGACAAGAGTCAGCAATCTTGCCGGCCTTGATGGAGCCCCGTCAGCCCCTAGCGAGGTCGCCGGGCTCAGCAATGGCTAGTAACTAGCTAGAGGAGGAAGTAGAAGAAAATAAAAAAAAAAAAATAAAAAAATAAAATGGCTTGGTTTTAGAATTGTTCCTTGGAACAAAAAAAGTAATCTTTTTCTACTTTTTTATTCATTCCAATTCTATCTCCTGACCACTGATATATTTTTGAGAATTAAAAAAATTAGTCGACGTTACCGAATGAATTTTTGTTATATTTTCTTCTAGAGAATAAAAGAATAAAAATAGCCAAAAATTAGCCGGTTACCAAATAGGGCCGTAGTACAAAGTTCGGGTATGGTCTTATTTTCTTCTTCCGGGCCGAACGATTACGGGTTACTGGCACGAACTCCGGCCCAAGCCCAACCGCCCGCCAACCCCAGCAGTTGACTTTACGCTGATGGTGACCGTTGGATGTGAATACCTCAGAAAACGTCGCCCCGGCCCATCAACGCTGGAGATCGAAGATACTAAATACACGTCGACGCAGGCTCGCAAAACCAGGACGAAGGAGAGCCGCGAGAAGCGTCCCCCTCCTCATCTCCTCCCTCCACGTGTCCTCCTCCGAGGCCGCTCACCGCCCTCTCATTTTCCCCGAAACCCTAGCAATCCGATCGGTCTTCTGCACGCGATCCTTCGTCGAAGCTCGCAAAACCGGAACTCCAAAATTCAGGCCGTTTCTCGAAGATTTCCCGCGCGATAATGCTGAGGCTCGGCGCGAAGAAGCTCGCGGCGCTGGCCGCCGCCGCCGCGGGGCCGGGGCCGGCCCGGGTGGTGCCGCCGCTGCGGCTGTACCACGAGAGGGTGGTGGACCACTACAACAACCCGAGGAACGTCGGGTCGTTCGACAAGAACGACCCGGCGGTCGGGACGGGGCTGGTCGGGGCGCCGGCGTGCGGCGACGTGATGAAGCTGCAGATCAAGGTCGACGAGGAGACCGGGAAGATCGTGGACGCGCGATTCAAGACGTTCGGCTGCGGCTCCGCCATCGCGTCTTCCTCCGTCGGTGCGTATTCCCCCCCCACCCCCCCCCCCAAAAAAAAAAACTTGAAAGCCGTTCGCCTGGTTTTCGCCTTGTGTAGGGTGATGTGTATCGATGGATTGATTTAGGCTGATAAAGGCGAAATCTTAGGGTTCTTCTTGGATGTGTTTTAGTTGAATTTCGCGCTTAGCGAGGTGATTGGGAGTGGGCTGCGACGTGCGTGGTTTCCACGAAAGTTGGAGACCCTGCGTATGAGGTTTCCTTGTCGGGGACGGAAAGATGTGTGAATTCTTGTATTGTATCTTGCAGTCATCCTGTTGATTCTGACTGTTAGCGTGTTGGGTAGGGAATGGTATGTATGTCTCATGATGCGATCTATTGGCGTGAGTTCTACTTTTACTCGGTGATCGACTTTGAATCCACCAAATGTGTCATTCTAGTTGCGGGGATAAAAAGTTAGCATACTGTTTGTATTCGGTTGCGTCAGTGTTGTGTAGGTCGAAGCCAAACTGTGTATGGCGATATTGTGATGCAATAACTGCCAGAAATGCTGGCTAAGTTGCTTGTTTTCTGATTTTCTGCCTTTCTTGTTAATTGTTGTCTATTATGTTTATATGAGATGTTTTCTTGAAGAGGGTCAGACTACTTTGTTCGTTTCATCGGTCAGTGTTCTTTCTTGTTTTGAATCTTTGTCGTCCACCGATGTAAGGCAGGGTTCTGTCCGAAATCTTGTGGATGGGACAGTTAAAGAAATCATGCGAGTTGGCTTGTTCTTTTAAGTAGAATTTGTAATAAAACACTGCAGGAGTATGCTTTGCTTGAGTTAGATCTTCGCTTGGACCTGCTGGTGGTTGGGCAGAGAGTTGCATTTAGTCTCTCCTTTGTGTCATTCATTCATAAATTAATATTATTAATGAGAATCCTAGATTACATTTGTCGTTTGAATCTATAGTTAGAAGATTTCAATTCAAATAAAAGGTATTACATTGGTGAACTTGCCAGATGTGTCTGTAGACTGTAAGGTACCTTGTGGCTGATATGGAGTGTCAGCAGAACCTCCTTTTGGTTTTCTTCTGTTTTCTTAATCCATTCTTGGGATGATGATGAGGTTAGCCTGTCTAATGGCGTTATGAAATTTTCCTGCATATATTGTTGAAAGATGATTTCCGAAGTTGTTTAATTAAGGGGCTTCAGTGGAAGCTCTATCTCTGTGTTCCTGTGCGATGTTTGCAATGAAGCAGGGGTCAATTTCACTATAGCTCTTTATCGAATTATAGATTCCGCATGTAGCTGCAAGATGAGCCTTTGCTTTTTCCCTAGTATGCTTTGATAATTGTAATGTCCAATACTCTCATGGAATTTTGAACTTCCTCTGAGTTGGGCATTGTGTTGTCAATTTAGGAAATCACTCCTCTTTTTACTAATTTATTATTCTAATTGCTTGTTCCAGCGACTGAATGGGTGAAAGGGAAGCAGATGGAGGAAGTCTTATCCATTAAAAACACGTAAGCTCTGTTTAATTGGTGAATACTTTTGTTATTTTTCTCTCCAGTGATTTTGTAAGCCTGCTGCTACTTTTGGTTTTCTGTTTTTTCATTAGGCAAGGAACCAACTGACTGTTCTTGCATTTGCAGTCAGATTTTTTCATTGACATGCTTAACGGCTTCAATGAATTTGTGCTGACTTCTTCTAAAGTCATGAAGGAGTCTTCCTGGATGTGGTTAATAATTAATTGATGCCTCTCACAGGGAAATTGCAAAGCACCTCTCTCTTCCACCTGTTAAGCTGCACTGCAGCATGCTTGCTGAGGATGCAATAAAGGCAGCCGTAAAAGATTATGAAGCTAAACGTGCTAAGTTGAATGGAAGCAGTGATAGTGCTGAGTATGCACCTCTCGAGAAGGCGGCTGATGCCTGAAGCTGTCCGTGAAACGATGACGATGATACCTCCGAGAAGATAGCTGATGCTCAAAGCTGTCCTTGAATGATGATGATACCGGTGTATACAAAATCGTATCTCGTTGCTTTAAGTTGTAATAATGGACTTGGAAAATGTAAAGAATACTTTTTCATAGTATTTTCTGAGAACAGAAGCCTCTGTTGTTGATATTCCCAAGGTAATGACACGTTCTTGGCTTATTGTTTGCGGATCTGTTGATTGGAAGGCTAGGTTTCAAGGTGTCGGTCTCTGATTAGTGATGTTCCGTTTTCACTTTCGAAGTTGCCAAGGTGGCCCGAGATTAAGCCACCGTGTGTTCCAATGGTTGTCTGGAATTCTAAGGTTCATTGTATGTGCGATCTTCGGAGGGAAAGGTGCGTGTTTTGCTGACGGGCCAGTGGCATTCGGTGAGGCGTTGAACGGTGGATTGTACTCACTTCCTATTGTGGACTATTCCTCTCTGTATGTGGTTGTCTGGTTTTTCAGTAACTCTTTCAGTTTATGTTGATCGGTATTGCAACGTACGATGAAGGTATTTTTGCCCAAGAGTAAGAATCGAGCTCAAACTGCGGTGGTCGTTCTGCTGTATCGGACTGTTCATGAGAAAGTAACCTTCTCGATATCGACGGGATGCATGGCCGTCATGGATCGGACCAGCTCTCACTTGGGCCTGTCTGTATACTTAGGCTTTCTGTAAACAAGGGTCGGGACGAAACTTGGCGATGTAGGATGATAAGCCATGGCGCTCGCATTTGAACTCAGAACCGGATGTGATTAATAATGCTTTCAGCACGAATCAAGAGAAGGTTGGCTCTGCCCCCCTCTCCCGAAGCTTCCCTAATCATCAGGACGACTTGTTGGGTATTCTTTCTCTCAAATTGGAAAATTGGCAAATGGTTAGAAGTGTTGCATCAAAAACGTGCATTCTCTTGCCATAATCTTTCACACTACGTACTGTATACGATTGTAACGTCGTTATTATTAAAGAAATTGTGTATGGAAATGGGAAATTTTTTATATTATAACACAAAAGAAAAGAAAAAGAAGAAGAAGAAAAATGTTGCAACGACAACGGCTCCGATTTGATAAAGGGACAAGCGTGTAAGAATGGCAGGAGCAGAAGCTTCACATCTTTTCATACACACTTCACTCCGGACCCGCTTCTCGTCATCCGGCCAGGGCCTCGCAGAAATCACATGCCTCCGCTTCGCCTCGTCTCTACTTCGTCTACAGTCTCTCTTTACAGCTCCCCCACTTAAATGCCGTATCCTCTCTCTCTCTCTACACTACCCTCTCTCTCTCTCAAAAGGCGAAACGATGCGGAGGCCACGACGACGACGCACAGAGGGCTAGGCAGACACACCACCAACTTTCCCTTTTCTTGGAGTCCTCTCCTGCTGTCGCATTTCCTCGATCGTCTCCTCCTCCTCCTCCTCCTCGTTTCGACGCTCCATCTTCGCAAAGATTCGACCTTTTCTCTGCGCTGTATCGAGGGTGATCGCTGGAATTCGTGGAGAACCTCCGGCTCCGGCTCTGGCTCTGGCTCCGTCCGATGTCTGTGTCTCCCAGTCTTCTGTTTTTCCAGGTATTTTTGTGTTCTTGTCCTCTCTCTCCCTTTGAGTTTCCCTTTTCTTGTTCGTGTGTTTTTTTTTAATGTTTTTTTGACTTTTGCGTTCTGGGTTGTGCCTTGTACCTGTCAAGGGCTGGCTTTTTTTTCTTTCCAGTGATTTGGTGGCTCGTCTTAGACGGGCTTTTCTTTGATGGGTTTCGTTCCGATAATGGCTTTGCTCTTTCTTTCAGCTGTAGGAGTGTGTTTGGAAAGTTTTTCTTCTGATGGAAGACCCGAAAGCACCCGTGGCTGAATGCCCTCGTGTCGAAACCCTAGGAGAATCCACTACTGCAGAGCATCGTCCCTTCAGTTCCAGTGAAGACGGTGGTGGTGGGTCTGGCTTGCGTGTCGATTCTCTGAAGGAGAATGGTAATGATCTCGAGCCTCAGGATAATGGGGATGGTGCAGCTGTTGATTCTGTGGCGACGGATGCTGAAGTTGGGAATGCGAACGTTAGCTGCGGTGTTAAAGGAAGTGAAGCTGTAGATGAGAAGTGTGGCGACTTGGCCTTTCGTTCTGAGGTTCCGGTCGAAGAGGCTGGTAGGAATACTGATATTGTTGATGGCGGTGATGTTGTGGAGAGCGCTATCGGAGCAGCAGCTCAGGATGTTGAAAGAGAGAGCACTATTGCTGTTGGTGCAGGGGTTAGTTCGGGCATCGTTGAAGATACGATAGTTGGCAATCTAGAAAATTGCAATGCTGGTGGCGACACGGATAGCATTTTGTCAACTGTTGAGGTCGGCAGTGGAAATGTGAGCTCGAGCGGTGATAAGAGCGAGGAGCTTGATAATGATGTGGCGGCCCTAGACGGAGGAATGGAAGCTGATGAAGCACCTGCTTTGATTGGAGACAATACATCTGAGAAGATGAAACTAACTGGCAACGGTATATCGATTTTTGTGGAATTTCCTGGACCAGCAAGTGGAGCAATTCACGATCATGTTCTTGAAGGTGGCCATCATTTGGGCATCAAAGAAGAGCAGGAGAGAACGCCTTGTCAGGTGATGGATAGGATGCCAGATAATAAGGACAGCGTCAGCTTTGCTGTAGGCGATGTTGTATGGGTGAAAACTAAAAGTCAATCATGGTGGCCAGGAAAGATTCTAGATCCTTTAGATGCGCCGAAACATGGTATGGAAACATTGGGAGTTGATGAGAGGGAGTGTCTACTTGTTGGGTACTTGGGAAGTGGTCATGTTTCTTGGTGCCTCCGGTCTCACTTGAAGTCTTTTCATAGCAACTTTGAGCAGATGCTGAAACAAAATAAGTCCAGAAGCTTCATCAGTGCTGTCGAAAAGGCTGTGGATGAATTTGGCACCCGTGTGAGGCTGAAGCTCTCGTGCGCATGCTTTCTACCAGAAGATGAAGATGGGGTCGTAAAGCCTGAAGAAGGGGCTGTAAAGCCTGAAGAAGGGGCAAAGGCCTCTGTTTTGGAGGAACTCAGTGAAGTTTCAAGCGGTTTATTTGAAGCTGAGAAATTTCTCCATCATCTAAAATGCGTTGCCCTTGCTACTTCTGTGCCTAGCATGCTTGAACTTAAAGTTGTGATGAATTACTTATCTGCCTTCTACTGTTCAACTGGGCATCACAACATGCCTATGCAACTTCTCCGTCCAACGACAGACACCGAGGACGATGCTGAGGACTTAAGGGGTAAAAATTTCTCAGGTGAAGATGGGTTAAAGACGAAAAAGAAGCGTAAGGCTTGGGGTTCTGCTCAGGAACGTGGAAGTGATACAGTTGAAGATTTTAATGCCGATAAACTGGATCCTCTATCAGAAGAAGAGGCTGGAGGAAATAGTGACTATGGGTCCAAGGAAGATAATGAGAAGGGGCTTGAGTCGAGAGCACGGAAGAAGAGCAAGTACTTGTCATATCCCTATGTAAACTGGGGAAACAAAGAAGGTTCTGCAGTAATAGGAGACCATGGCTCCTTGAATGGTTCTCTTGAAGGGGTCGTGGTGGATGCATGTGGTATTGAGTTCGCTGGTTCTCCTTCATTTGTCAAGTCTACTGGTAAGATATTCCCGAGCAAATGGTTTAAAAGGTTTGCTTCTACTAGTCACGTCCCCATTCCAGAGTCATTAAGCATTTCATCAGCTGAGTTCTTGGCCGAGCTTTATTCTGCGGCATTGGGATGTACACATCCTAATGAAAGTAACGACTTTGACTCGATTGGGTGGTTTGCCTATAGATTTAGAAGTTCAACTTACCGTGATCAGGCCATATATGAAAAGTGTGTTAAAGACATTGCTGATCACAAAGAGGGATTTGCTCCTAGCCCTCAGTCTGCTGGTAACTCTGAGCTGAAGGGGAGAGGGAAGAGAGGAAAGGCTGGAACAGGGAATTCAGATACTGGAGCTAGCCTCAAACAGCAAATGGGTGGAAGAATCAAAACAAAGTCTCTCTCTGGCTTGTCAGATGTGAATATTACCTTTGCTACCACTAGCAGGTCACCCTTGAAGGATTCTCTGGAGATGACCCCTCTCATGACGAATGGAAGTTTTAAAAGAGAAAAGGCAGGAAAGAAAAGAGCATCGACTCCTTTGGATTTGGGGACCAAACAATTGCATGGCTTACTGGATTTGAATAATGATGGTGCCATACCGAAACCTCGAGGCGAGCACACTCTGGTTATGGGCATTACTCCTGGAACTGAGCCAAAGAAAAGGAGGAGGAGGAGGAGGAGAAACCAGGATGAAGTAGCTTCCGCACAATCTGCGTCTCTCACTAAAACTACTGCAGGCTTGCTGACGGTTCCTGATGATATTGCACACCAGTCTGTGCCTGCTGCTATTGGATCTGCATCTGTTGATGGCAAGAATGCACGAAAGATGAGAAAGAGAAAGGAGAAAGATGCGGAATTATATTCTAGTATACCTGATTTAAATGGAACTCAGGTTATTCCGGGCTCATCAGGAAAAGATTTTCAGCAAACAAGCTCACTCCTGCCGGAAGTTAAAATGAAGCAGAAGAGGAGAAGAATAAAAGAAGGATCAGGCAATCAGCGTCAGGTTAACAGGCTCGCTACTGGAAGACTGCTAGATAGAATCAGCCCAGGGACAAATCAAGAAGCCCAAGGAGCTGCTCTTATTTTGACTTTTGCTGTGGGAAGTCCTGTTCCTACAAGGGATGTTTTAGTCGACACATTCTCCCGGTTTGGGTCTCTTAAGGAATTTGAAACCCAGCTGTTGAAAGATTCTAATATAGCTCAGGTGGTCTTTGCTAAGAGCACAGATGCCGATGAAGCATGTAGGAGCTTGGAGAAGAGCAACCCATTTGGCTCAGCTCTTATGAAATACCAAGTTCATTGCTTCGACCCTCCAAGCATCCCGTCTGGATCGAGCATTCTGCCTGGTGAGGCACCGCCTCTCAACTTCATAAAGCAGAATTTGGAGATGATGACGTCGATGCTGGAGAACTCAGGAGACAATCTCTCCCCCGAGACCAAAGCGAAGCTGGAGGTAGATATCAAAAGCCTTCTGAGCAAGGTCAGCAATATGGTCGGTTCTTCTTCGAAGTAGTAGTTACAGGCGCACCTGTTTGTCTAGGCTGTTTAAAAATTTGGTAGGTGTTGAGGTTAATTTATTAGTCTCAAAGTAGCTAGGATGCTCGTTTTCTGAATCAACTGTGACATGATAGTCTTATCTCAGGAATGAGAAACCTTTTGTAGTTTATGGCTTCTCTACGGTCCGGCTATCCATGATTATCTTACCTAACTATTTCATTACAGCGGATTGTCCTTTGTTTCTGATCTCAAGAAACCAAACCAAATAGCACGGGGTTCACAAATCAGTGCCATGGCCAATACTCCATGCATAAAATATCTGCACCAAACCGAATATGCTTAATTTGGTTAACTTTTTCAATCAGAACCAAGTAAAGACGATCCCAGGTAGCGGAAATCACAAATTTTTTCTCTTGCTAAGGATGAAAATTTCATGGCTTTTGATGTAAAAGTATCTGCATCTGTTTCTGGATGGATTACAAAATTTTTTAGTAAGGCTAAGGATGAAAAGTTTATGGCTTTTGATGTAAAAGTATCTGCATCTGTTTCTGGACGGGTAAATTTGTAGGCTAACATCAGAAAATTCTCTGGTACTTACCTCTCTTTATACTGTAATTGATGAAAGTTTGTGAGTATAAGGATGTTTTTATATATCATTTTTAAAGCATTTGTTTAGTAATCAAACTAGGAAAATTTATATTTTGAAAATAAGGTTCGGTTTTATAGCCTAGTACCTTAAAGCAATTTGGGAGGGCCATTGTATTGTTGACATTGAGGTTCTGTTCGTTTCACAGAAAATGTGGCGTTTTTGGAAAATATTTTCTAAAAAAGCCATTTTTCAGGAAAACGACAATATTTTCTAGTGTTTGGCCGAAACTTGAAGTATAACTATAGTGAATTAGGACATGTAATTAGTTGATGTTGATTATGTCAACCAATGACATGTATTGGATTTTCTGGTAAGGAAGTAAAGTTCTAACTTCCTTTCTCTTTTGGGGGTCGGTCAGTTCAATGTTTGAAAGGGCAAGGTTTAGCTACGGCTAAGACAGCTGTATTAAGGCTACTCCCGACGGTGTCCCGCGTTCATGCGCCTTTTGAATCGCCCTCATGCGAGTTTATCCCATAAACAAATGTTGAGGAAGCCAACTCTAATGCAGCCCAACCAGCTCCAGTGCCCGGGGCACGCGCTATGCAGAGGCCGAGACCGGCGTGCCTAGTGCCCATGCTCGAGTTCCCGGCGACCAGGCACCGAACCTGGCTCCCATGCTAGGGACATGCCCATGCTCGAGTTCCTGGCTCCCATGCTAGGGACCCCAGTAGCGTGAGTCGTGTCCCTAGAGGACAATGCTCTGGTCCCTTGAGGCTAAGCTCGAGAGTGCTTGGACCTGGATTCCTAATGGTTAGGCTGGGGCTCTTGAGGACGGGCATGGATACCCAACATTCAAGCCCTAGTTCTTTGAGGCCGAGCTTGGGACCTTGGTACCCGTTATTGGGTCCTTGGGCGCCTAAGCCTGAGCTCACGATGCCTAAGCTCTCCTGGCGCTCAAGCTCGGATCCCTGATGCCTGAACTTGAAACCTAGGGCTATACGCGAGATTTTTTTTTTTAGTCAAATATGTTTCATAGCCGAAAAATGAGAATTTGAAAGAAAAGCAGTAAAGTTCATTTTTCGGTTAAACGATCACAATACTAAGATCTTTCTATTTTTATTTTTTTTGGGGGGGAATTGGATAATGTGTCGAGGTTTTTACTTTTCATCGATTGGAGATTCTTCCTTTTGAGGTCCACATATGGGTGATGGAGGGAGATATTCTTGAGATGCTTGCGCTCGGACCGCACTTAAATCTCTCCCATGTTTTATTTTTATTTCGCTTGTTAACATCAAAAATATTTTGTCCAAAGTTCACTTTCATGTATTTTAAAAGAAATGTGGGAACTTATTTTTAGGGGACCGGTCTAGTTTCCAGTCTAGTCCAATGGAGCCGGTTACTAGTTTTCTGCATGTTTCCATCCGGAGATCTTATTATCTAAATAAATTTAAAACTCAAGACAAATCCTATATTTCCATCTAGATATATTATTGTCCAATTTGATGCTCCTATTTTCTTGGAAACAATAAACTAAACCCCCCACTTTTTGGAAGAAATAAAAATAATAAAAAACAGTATACGTAATTGGTGAGGTCCAATTCTTCTTGGAAGTGGGAACTGTGGGAACCGGATCGCTTGGACATCGTTTCACTTTTAGGAGACAAACCAACACTCTTGAAAAATAGTATTTTATTCATTAGACATTTTCATTTGCTGTTGCCCTCATCCGTGCCATGCTGCCCGCCACATCTGATAACGTGTGGTCGCTGAGCTACTATACCTAACCACTAGGCCGTTGCCATGGTCGCCTTCGCCGCGCCGGATCGCCGCACAACCGAGACGCCGGTTGCCTCGACCTTTTGCCAAAGCGGTCAACCGCAGTATCTGAAGTCAGGCCATGCCACAGCGCCTTGGGTTTGTCCTGGCCACTCCGGCTCATCACCGTCCCGATTCTTCTTGCTGTTTTCGAAGTCACCGGTCGAGGTGCCGTTAAAACCAGACCCGTAACCTCAATGCCAATGCCCGCTGTTCGGTTCACTATTGTGAATTAGGCTTGCTGTCCTCGCCACCCTTGCCGCCTGGCCGAATCGAACCGATCCGTCGCCGGGCTAATTGTGCCATGCATCTCATCATTACAGCATTGCCGTCCGTCGTTGCACAGCTTCGGCATCGCCATGGCCAATACTTCATGTTTTAATGTTATGGAAACTAATCGTTTTTTAGATTTGTATTTCATGTGCATATAACATATTCGCATGAAAAGTTAAAACTTCCCTTTGCCACAAGGTTATATGATGAGATATTTTCAAATGGCGTTTGCATATTATCGGAGGAACCATTTAGATTGAAAGCCATGGTGCTGATTTTCGCATCACATTCGCATATGATATTTGTCATGTTAGACGAATTAGAATTTCCCATGCATAGGTATTTTAAAGCACATTTAGGTTGTCTAGGTTGCATGTTTATTTATGTACCTCATTTGCATGTCAAATAGGAGAAATCAAATCTTGCATATCAATAGCATGAGATTGCATCTTCATAGAGAATCACATTAAACTTCCTTGGCAAAGGTGGCCCTTGCCAGTCGAGGCCAGGGCATCCTTAGCCTAAGGTCGGCGAGGGCGGCCCTTGCTGAGGCCAATGACCTCCGCCAACCATCGACAAGGCCAACGGTGGCCAGTGAAGGGAACAAGGGAAAAAGTAAAAAAGTAAAAAAGAGAAAAATAGAAGAGAAAACAGTGAAATAAAAGAAAAGGAAAAGAAATAAAGAGAAGTAAATAATATTATAAAAAATTATCTACATCGGTGCTGTCCGTGCCACATAGGATGTCGGTGTTCACGTCCATGATTTTTTAATTAAATTAGCCGGATTGACTTAATTAGTAAAACGTGAAAAATTTAAAATTGAATTCATAAAAAGTGCAGAGAGTTTGTGATTTTTTAAATAATTTTTCCTCATTTCAGAGTGGATTTAATCCTTTTTATTTTATTTTGGAAAATTTCATGAGTTTTTTTTTTTGGCTTTCCATTTACCGCTCACGTGTTCGTTCCTCAAGCCTTGACGTTTAATTGTTCCCGAGATGGCTTGGATTATCATCTTCCCCATTCTTTTATTCTTTTAAACTATTTAATTTCTCAGTGCTTTAAATGCATTAATCACACGCATGGGCTCAAAGATACATGTTAAGAAAATAAAAATCTACCAACATTGCTTGTGCTTTAAATCTACCAACATTGCTTTCCTTAAAAGAGAAAAAGTATCAACTCACAGGCATTAATTCAATTTAGCGCAATTAAATCCTCTCGATACCTAAATTATGTAGCTCGCATAAGCAAAGCATGATGTTTGCTCCATAGATTAGTCACGACCTTGAGACAATAATAAATTAATGATGATTGGACTCAGGAGAGGATCATTCACTAACTAGAGATTTGAGATTTCTTTTAATCCGCCATCGCACTAACCTACTTTCCCAACCGAAGACAATAGAGCCATTCCGACTCAGCTCGAGCTATGTCGGAATAAACTCATAGGGAATAATGCGCAATTAAGTCCTTTCATACCTAAATTATCCGGTGCCCATAATAAGGCATGATTCTAAGATAATAATGAATTAATGAGAGATATGATTGGGTTCTGGGAAAGGATCACTCCCGAAGGGTCGTGAAATCTCTTATTCCGCCCCCACTCCTTACTCAACTTAATATCGCAATCAAAGATGACCGAGCCGTTTCGACTCAGCCCGAGCCGCGCCAAGACTTTCCTTGTGCTAAAAGCCTCATCTTTCTTGGAGCCAAAGGTTTGGACGACCAAATTTATTGTCCTTCCATTATAAGAATTTCGATTTTTCTTGCTAGCTAAGAAGAGGACAAGTTCAATTTTCTCATTCACTTACTGGAGATTCGAGATTTCTTTTAATCTACCATCGCACTAACCTACTTTCCCAACCGAAGACAATAGAGCCATTCCGACTCAGCTCGAGCTATGTCGGAATAAACTCATAGGCAATAATTCGCAATTAAGTCCTTTCATACCTAAATTATCCGGTGCCCATAATAAGGCATGATTCTAAGATAATAATGAATTAATGAGAGATGTGATTGGGTTCTAAGAAAGGATCACTCCCGAAGGGTCGTGAAATCTCTTATTCCGCCCCCACTCCTTACTTAACTTAATATCGCAATCAAAGATGACCGAGCCATTTCGACTCAGCCCGAGCCGCGCCAAGACTTTCCTTGTGCTAAAAGCCTTGTCTTTCTTGGAGCCAAAGGTTTGAACGACCAAATTTATTGTCCTTCCGTTATAAGAAATTCGATTTCTCTTGCTAGCTAAGAAGAGGACAAGTTCAATTTTCTCTTTGTGGACAGAATTCTCAATAGAAGGGTAAGGAGATAGAGATGCCATCTTGACTTTTTGCTTTGCCTTGCCAAATCAAACAGCGGGGGCATAGTATATATACGCACGCAATACGTGAATCCAAAGCGGAACCGGTATATTCATTGTCCTCAATTATTGATAAATCGAAAGGGAATATTTGCCATATCGAATATTATTGATTGGAATTGCGTGAACGCATCGTATCGGAAGAAGAAATAATTTTACAGGCGCATATTCCGAGAATTAGTGCCTGCCGACCCACATGCACGCTCAACGCACCCCGAAAAATCACCCCATCACGAATTAATAAATAAGTGAAATAAATGAAATGCTAATACTACGAAATATTCTAAACTGATGTACCAATAATAAATTTACTCCGGACAGAAAATCTCAAATTGGTACATCTGTATAAATTTACCATTCGTTATTTTTTGTTAAATTTTACTATCAAATTATTAAGTTAGATTGAGTGTACCGATTTGGGATTTTATCTTTCGCTTATTATATGAGACATTGACACGTGACACGACACGACATACCGACACGTTGTTTTTAAAAAAATAGACAATTCCGATACATTGGGACACGTTGTATATTAAATATATATTATCATTTTTATGATTAATTCAATCAAATTAATTTGAATCAAATTCATAAATAAATAAATAATTAAAAAGCCTATACTAAAAACATTAATCTGCCATTTATTAATATAATTTATTGTTTCAATTTGACAAATTCAACTCTATTTTAATAATTCATAAAACTTGGAGAAAAAACAAGCTATCTATATTCTGGACTCGCATGTTAGATATGTTGGAAGAGGAGAAAAAAAAAAACTTAAGGGGTGAATTGTGTATCACTGGAAGTGAGAGTCAGAAGAGAAGAGAATACTTGATTTTTCTTACTTGATTTTTCTTCTTTCTCCATTTATTATTTTTATTATCGTGTTTTATTTTTTCACATATATATATATTTTTTAATCTCTCATTTATTGAATTTTTAGAATTGACCTCAATATTGGAATTACGTATCGAAAACTTGTATGTCATAATTTCAACTCGAGTGTCGGAGAACGTCGGAAAAGTTGATCAGGTGTCGGATTTTCCGACACGTGTTGATCGAGTGTCGGATAGTGTCGGACACATGTCGAAGTGTCCGACATGACACGAAAGCTCTTAGAAAGTGTCGGTGCTTCATAGATCATATATACTATTTTGTGGTTTTCATGATACTAATTTAATTTAACAGAAATGACAAATATATAAATTTATCCAAAAATTAATTTAGATAAATTTATTATTTGTGTACCAAATTAAGACATTTATGGTAAAAAATCAATTTGGAGTAAATTGAGATATTTTGTGATATTAACAGTAGATAAATATGTGAAATAAATGAAATGCGGTCAATCTCGTCTCAATCTCATCCGTCACCGCTGATCTGGGCCTTCCAATCTTTTTTAGCCATTTTATTATAATTTTTTAACACATAATTTTGTTTTTTTTTAACACATAATTTGTTTAAAGGGGTATTGAAGTTGGGCCTTTAAATTTGATGATTTGCCCAATGAATAACAAAAAATGCCGAAAAAAAGAGGGAAAATTTTGAGAAAAGACCCTTGTCCTTATCCTCTCCATCTGGAGAATGAATGATGATTTTGCACAGTACAAGTACGAGAAGCAAAAACAGTGGTCGAGAAACAGGCGGTTGCCCAGTAACAAGCGGCTGCCGGTCTTTTCCTTTCATCTTTTTTTGACATTGTTGGGTCAGTCAGGGAAGGGAGAAGTCTTGTCGTCGTTTGACACGACCCAAAACTCCCTGCCTCCTTCCTGTGGTCGCTCCCTCCCGCCTCTTTCTCTATTTCCTTCTTCTTCTTCTGGATAACCTTAAATTTAATTTTTTTGTATAGATATATTCGAATCTTAAAATTTATCATAAAAATACAATCGAGTCCTAAAATTTTTAAAAAGTGTAATTAAATTTTAAAACTTATTACGAAAGTTCAATCAAGTCCTAAAACTTTCAAAAGGTTCAATAAAATCCTAAAATTTATATCGAAAATGCAATCGAATCCTAAAACTTTCAAAAAGTGCAATCAATGGAATGACTTAGATTTAATCATTTTGATAAGTTTTAGGAATTAATTACACTTTTTGAAAATTTTAGGACTTAATTATATTTTGTGACAAGTTTTAGGACTTAATTAAATTTTCAAGACAAATTTTAAGACTTTCAATGTATTTATTCCTAATTTTTTTTTTCGGATGTCTAATGGATAATCTTAATTAAGGCGTCCTTAATCTGCAGATTTTTCTCGATTTTAGCGCACTAATTATCCATAACCCGAAACACAGAAATTTTTCGCTCGGGTTGCTCTGGCACCCGCCCATAGAATTTCTATCATGAGCATTCATCATCTAATCGCTGTCCTTCAAGGCATGCTTATTTTACTTAACATATGTTGAAATTTTTTATTTTAGTGCACTAATTATCCACAACCCCAAAACAGAATTTCTATGTATTCCATCAATTATATCTAATAAAAAAATATTTTCATCGTCAATATCCCGATCATGTATCACACAAATGAGATGATACTTTTAAAATGACAATTTTTTTATATCATGATGTTCAGCAAGTGTGAGCACGGAATTCCTAGCATTCAAATAGATTTATTACTATTATTATATAAATATTTTACCTTTCGCCTTTCTTCCAGGGATATATACCGATTATTAATCAAATCTCGTAAGCTAATGCTCTCGGAGTGTTTCGTTAATTATATCTAATAAAGATGAGTATGAGCACGGAATTCCTAGCATTAAAATAGATTATTATATTATTATTATAACTGTTTTGTCCAAAAATCTAGATTTTATTTCCAGTAATTTCTTATTTTAAATTTTATATCTCCCTGAAACGAGCGGCGAGCGGGCCGACTAATAAGAAAAACCGCAGCGGCTTTCCCCACTACACCGCCAAACGAAAGCGTTACTCTGTCTCTTATAATTACGTGTGCGGGCGCGTGGGTGCCAAGGCAGGGGAGGCGGTTCCGCTGGTTTTCCTCCGTTAAAACTCCCTTCCTCCGCTCTCCTCCTTCTCCTTCTTCTTCATCCTTCCACCAAGAACCGACCCTCACTACTCCCTCTCTCTCTCTCTCTATCTCTACCCGTGTCATTCAACCTCGCCGCGCGGCGGTTCTGCGCAGCGGCCTGACGCCGACCCACCTCTGTTTCTGTCTCGTTTCCTCGTCGCGGGTCCTTCTCTGTGTCCTCCTGAGGGTTTGTCCACCGAACTCGGGTAAGCTTCGTTCTTCTTGCTTTGAGGGGAGTCCTTTCTTGGAGCCGACGGGATCCCTTCCATCTCCTGGAGGTGCTCTGTAAAGCTTTGTAAAGATGCATGCTTTGTCTTGCTGAGGACTAGTTCGTCAACTTTCTCGTTCTGGGTCGGTGGCTCTCTGTCTGTTTTCCGTCTCGTTCGCTGCATTCGGCGACCACCGGGCCTCGAGAATCTCTCTCGTTTTGGTGCATTGGGTCGGCGGTTCGCGAGGCTCTGTCCTGCAAATTCGCCACCTTTCTCGATCTTCTCTTCGGCCCCGTGCCAAGTTTGCCGTGGTTTTTTTGTTTTTGTTTTTCAGCAGTTTTGTGGAACTATTTTGTGAGTCGATTCGTCGTTGCTTTTGTTAAGGCGGTTTCTGCGGACGTTCCAGCTTTCGGTCAAAAGAAGATGGCGGATCACGCGGATCAATGTCGGTCGCCGACTGTGCGCGCCGCCATTCCTGATGATGCAGTCGCGCCCGAAGATAACCACCCGGCGATCGACCTCGACCGTCCTGACCAGAGCGATCCGATGGAAGATCAGGATTCGGATTCGTCCCTCTCCGACTGCGAGAGCGTCGTCTCCTCCGATCAGCCGCCCGGCGCCGCTCTGTCGCCGTTCGTCGAATGCGGGCTGACGGAACTCGGCGAGGGAGACAGGGTCCACGGCCTCATCAAGGAGAGGTTCGTCTCGCGGCTCGGCGCGCTCGCGGCGCAGGTGGCCGTGGTGGGGATCCACCAGAACCGCTACGCCAGCGTCGCGGCGAAAGCGCGGGCCCAGGCGTTTCAGGTGTACTCGGAGGCGGTGCAGAAGAAGGGCGGCGGCGACACCGCCAACGTGAGGTACGCGTGGTACGCGACCTCGAAGGAGGAGGTGTCGAAGATCTTGTCCTATGGATTTGGCTACAGTGGGAAGCCTGAGAGCAACAATGGCTTGTATGGCTGTGGAGTTTATTTTGCTCCTGATAGCCATCCGCTCGAAAGGTACCCGGAATTCCTCTCTTTTCGCCTTTTGATCGCGTAAATAATCGAGATATACTGTCTGGAAAGCGGTATGAACATGAAGATATGTAAATTTAGCGCGTTAATATGTCGCCTGTTAAGCTCAGATTGCTTATGTCTAATAGAACAGAGCATACTTCTTTTGGACTCTGTTTTAGTATGTCGTGCATGTGGTGATATTGGCAGCTTTATATCCGCCACTGTTAATTGCACAAGTAATTGAGAGATAATGTTTGGAAAGCAGTATGATCACGAAGATGCGTTGATTTAGTGTGATACTGTATTTCTCTTCAAGCTGTGATCGGTTAATTCTAGTAGAATGAGTATGTTTCGCAAGCATGTTGTTTCTTTAATACATTGTGCTTGTGATGATATTGGCCTCTAATAGTTTTTTTCTGTAATGCCTTTGCAGTGTTAAGTCTGCCCCTAGAGATGAAGATGGCCTAAGGCATCTGTTGCTTTGCCGGGTCATATTGGGGAAACCGGAGCTTGTTAGTCTTGGCTCAGAACAATCTCATCCGAGTTCGGAACAGTACGATTCGGGTGTTGACGACTTATCATCTCCGAGGAGATACATTGTTTGGAGCACCCACATGAACACTCACGTGTTGCCGGAGTATGTTGTCAGCTTTAGAGCCCCTTGTTGCTTGAGAGGTAATCAAATTTTGTTTCTCGTTCTTGATTTTGCGTTGACCCGTGTTTTTGCGTTTGACTTTGCTTGTTCTATCAATGGGTCTGATAATTTGTGAAAATCTATATGCAATAGGTTTGTTGAGAACTCCGGAAAAGTCACGAAAACCAACTTCTCCTTGGATGCCGTTTCCGATTTTGATCTCGGAACTCTCTGAAATCTTACGTCCATCTGACGTCAGTTTGATCTCCAAGTATTATAAGGACCACAAAGTAAGGGCCGCACCAGCATTGTCATCACTTAGTTCTTTTCTGTCAAGCTTTGTTATGTGCTTACCTTTAATGTTGAAATCATCTTAAAGCATGATCATCATTTTCCAGGGTGGAAAGATTTCGAGGCATGTGCTGATACAGAAAGTCAGGCAAATAGCAGGGGATGGGTTGCTGACTAGAATCATCAAAAGTTTCAGAATTAAGGTGTGGATCTTGATCTCGTATAAAAAACGATAACTCAAAATCATGTCTTCTCTATCTTTGATCTCAAGTCATGGATAGAGAGAGCCTGGGTTGCATCAGAATATGATGATTGTTTCTGTTGCATCGAGTTGGGATTAAAAACCGGTATTGACCTGAGGATTATAAGTGCAGGATAATCATTTTTTACTGATTCATTGTTCTTTTTTCGTATGGCATTAGGTTATTGTCTTTGATTTTTTCCACTGTGTATAATATGCTATCAATCTTCACCTGCAAGTTTCTTTTTGATCAAGTAGATCTACTGAAAGTTTTTGTTCATCAATTACATCTGTATAGCGTAGGATACTTTAATAGATAAAGCCACAACAGAACGGTATAATTTATTCCCGTTCTACAGCAATTTGGGGCGTGAAGCGGCTTGGTGGTGCGTGGGACCATGCGTGTACTTGATGGGTGCAAGGCGTGTAAGTAAGATCTGCTTTTTGCGGCGATGAGTTCACAGTGAGCGCACAGCGGCGCGAGAATGGTTCACAAGATGTGGAGGCGGCGGCCCATTGGGATATCGGACATTGACTTGGCTTACTAATAGTAGGATAGGAAAAATGACTTGTTTTGAGATTTGTATATCTGCTGATCTTTTGATCTTTTGGAATGTTTGTGCTTGGTGTGCTTGGTTATGGCCATCGGCTCTAGTTTTCTCATGGTTCCTGTATACCGTGGCTGTTTGTATTCCAATGGAGAACCGAGAAATTTCAGTGAAACCAAAGCGCTTCATTTTTTGACATGTTATGGGAATCCTGTATGATCCGCACAATTATGTCGGAGTCAATTACATTTCCATTCGAATGACCTGTCACGAAACAACTACATCCTGAAACTTCTGTAGCAAGTCTTGATAAAACTGGCGAAATGATGCTTCAGCTAGGCATGGTTGGCGAAACCTTTTAAGGCTCGCCAGCCTTCGTTTCTTGAATTATGCATCTTTATTCGGTGTGGGCCATCGTTGGTTTGTCCATTTCAGATTTCCTTTCTGGGCAAGAAGCTTAGTTATGGAGGCAGATGAGTCATGTGAATATGTTTGTAATTGGTAGTTGACCTTATCAAAGAGGTAGGCTAGTTTTCTGGCAAGATCGTCCTCTTTTTTATTTTTGTCATTTTTTGGAGTGTGGGAAACGTGCTGGGTTTTCCTTTATAGATGCAAAACTGCAACTAGAAGTTTTCCTCCTTGGAAAGGAAGCAGATGCTGCCTCTTTTGCAGGTTCGGTTCATGCCAGAAGGTCTTTTGTCTTCTAGCGTTTTATTCTTTTTTATATTTTCGTGTCTTGTTTTTGGGTGGGCGTGGGTCGAACTTCAGTCTAGCGTCAATCGATTGAATTAAGAAAAGAAAGAAGAGGTCAGAGATATGGGGAAAGCACGGGCCCCTCTCGCCGTTTCCATCAAGGGTTTCTATCGGACTTGGACTTGGCTGCGTCCTTCGTGAATATGCCCGTCCAACCTTGGCGCTCAAGCATTAATAATGTAATTGAGCGACAGTCTTACATGTCAAAGTTTGCAACTGAAATGGTATCATTCAGGGGAAATGTCAAAGTTTGCAACTGAAATGGTATCATTCAGGGGGAGATTCACATGTATCTTGTTCTTGGAATAGGAACTCTGGCCTTTTCTATAATGCGTTTCGTTCTCTTCAGAATCCTGTTCTTTCTTATCAGCTGTAGGAGTGCACAAATCCCTGGGGGAGAAGAGGACAAATAAAAAAAAAAAAAAAAAAAGATGTTTGGAAAGCTAATTGTTCTGATGAAAGCCCTAAAAATGACAGTGGCTCAACGCCCCTTGAGTTGGAACCCTAGGAGGATCTACTACAGAGCATAACCTGTTTAGTATTAATGAAGATGGTGGTGTGTCAGGCTTGCATAATTGTTCTCTGAAAGAAAATAGTAATGACTTCTAGTCTGAGGTTAAAGGGTAATGGTGCAGCTGTTGATGCTGTGGCAACGGATGATGAAGTTGGGAATGAGAATGTAATCTGTAGTGTCGAGGACAAGAACTTGAGCGGAACTGTAGATGAAATATGTAGCGAATTTGCATTTAATCTGGAGGTTCCAGTTGAAGGGGCCGGTGGAAATATTGAGATTGTGGACGGCAATGATGTTGCTGTGAGCGTTGTAGGACCAGCAGCTCAGGATGTCGAAGATGCAGGGTTAAGTTCCGGAATTCCTTGAAGGTGCGATGGTTGGCAATCTAGAAAATTGTGACGCTGGTGGCAAGACGAAGGAAATTTTGGCGAATGTTGAGGTCTCAAGTGGTAATAGGAGCGAGGAGTTTGGTTATCATGCGGTTATCCTAGTGGAGGAATGGAAGTTGATGAAGCACATGATCTGATTGGAGACATTACCGGTATTTCGCTTTTTGGGGAATTTTTCTGGACATGCAAGTGGAGCGATTCGGGAGCATCATGTTGAAGGTTGGCCATCAGCTGGGCATCAACGAAGAGCGGGAAAGAATGCCGTATAAGGTGATGGATGGGATAGCAAATAATAAGGAAAGTGTCGGCTTTGCAGTAGGCTTTGTTGTATGGGTGAAGGCCAGAAGTCAAACGTGGTGTCCAGGAGATTCTTGATCCTTCAGATGCGCCGAAATATGGTATCGAAACATTGGAAATCGACGAAAGGGAGTGCCTACTTGTTGGGTACTTCGGAAGTAGTCATGTTTCTTGGTGCCTCCGGTCTTACTTGAGTCTTTTCATTGGAACTTTGAGCAGATGCTGCGACAAGAAAAAAAAAGAAAGTACAGAAGCTCCGTGAATACTGTCCAAAAGGAGGCTGCGGATGAATTTGGCACCCGTGGGGCTGAAGCTCTTGTGCGCATCCTTTCTACCAGGGCATGAAGATGGGGATGCGAAGCCTGAAATAGGGGCAAAGGCCTCTGGTTTGGAGGACCTCAGTGAAGTTTCGAGCAGTTCATTTGAAGCTGAGAACTTTCTCCGTCATCTAAAATGCACCCTTTCTACTCCTGTGCCTAGCATGCTCGAACTTACAGTCGTGATGAATTCATTATCTGCCTATGCAACTTCTCCGTCAAATGACAAACACTGAGGACTTAAAAAAGGGTAAATTTTTATCAGGTGAAGATGGGTTAAAAATGAAAAAGAAGCGTGAGGCTTGGGGTTCTGCCCAGGAACATGACAGTGGTACAGTTGAAGATGTTAGTGCTGGTAAACTGCTCATCCTCTATCGGAAGAAGAGGCGGGAGGAAATAGCAACTAAATAGCGAGAAGGGACCTGAGTCCAGAGCGAGCAAGAAGAGCAAGTACTTCTTGTCGTATCCCTATGTAAACTGGGGAAATAAAGAAGGTTTCTCAGAAATGGAAGATCATTGCTCCCTCAATGGTTCTTCATGAATGGGCCAGCATGGATGCATGTGGTGAGTTTGCTGGTTCTTCTTTATTTCTCAGCTCTACTGGTAAGATAATTCCAAGCAAATGATTAAACATAAGAGGAAAACGGTCTTAATAGCGCATGTCAAAGTTGCGAGGAAAACGAGGTTAGTCATTAACCACATGTTAAATGTTCTTATAGGTCGGAAGTTATAAGGGAAGGCGCTTGTGTTCCCTTAATTTGTAGGCGGAGAAATGATGAATGTGGATGTATGAGGTTTTTTAGAAGCAGTGATTGATTTAAACTTACTGTGCATGCTTTTACCACTTCAGCACTACTCTTTGACGCGCACAATCTGAGGTAAAAAACCTTCGGTCACATTAGGAAACTTGTAGGAGGAATTGTGAGTGGAATCCACATAGGAATTTATCCTTGATAATCCATTCATCCACTAATTTCGATTGGAAAGGAAGGGCATCATCCGATGATTATGCGGAGGGTAAACCCTAGAAATCTCAAGAAATAACACACTAGGCCACTGTGCGTGAATTAAAACATGGGGGTGGTTTAGTGCTGCCCAGCAGCAGCTCAAGAAATCTCCCGCCATCACCCATCAGGGGGCTTCATGAGAATGAATTAAAAATGGAGTTGTGCATATGGACTCTGTGTTAGTATGTTTGTGCATGTGATGATATTGGCCTTCAATAGTTTTTTTCCGTAATGCTTTGGCAGCATTAAATCTGCCGCTAGAGATGAAGACGGCCTAAGGCATCTGTTGCTTTGCTAGGTCATGTTGGGGAAATCGGAGCTTGTCTATCCTGGTTCAGAACAGTATGATTCTGGTGTTGACAACTTATTGGAGCACACACATGAACACTTACGTGCTGTCGGAGTATGTTGTTAGCTTCAGAGCCCCTTGTTGCTTGAGAGGTAATCAAATCTCTTTGTTGTTCCTGATTTTGCATTGACCCAATGTTTGTGCGTTTGACTTCGTTTTTTCTATCAATTGGTTTGATAATTTGTCAAAATTTATGTGCAATAGGATTGTTGGGAACTCTGGAAAAGTCATGGAAATCGACTTCCCTTGGTTGCCGTTCCTGATCATGATCTCTGAACTCTTGAAAATCTTACGTCCATTCGATGTCGGTTTGATCTCCAAGTATTATAAGGACCACAAAGTAAGGGCTGCATCAGCATTGTCATCAGTTTGTCCTTGTCTTTCAAGCTTTGTTTTGTACTTACCTTTAATGTTGAAATTATCTCAAATGCACGATCATCATTTTCCAGGGTGGAAAGAATTTGAGGCATGTGCTAATACAAAAAGTCAGGCAAATAGCAGGGATGGGTTGCTGACTAGAATCATCAAAAGTTTCAGAATTAAGGTGTGGATCTTGATCTCTTTAAAAAACCGTAATTCGAAATCATGTCTGTGCCTTTGATCTAAAGTCATGTATCGAGAGAGCCTGGGTTGCATCAGAATATGATGATTGTTTTTGTTGCGTCTAGTTGGGATCAAAAACTGGTATTGACGCGAGGATTATAAGTGCAGGATAATCATTCTTAACTGATTCATTGTTCTTGGGTTTCTTCAGATGCATATATTTTCGTTTGGCATTAGTTAATAGCCTTTTGTTTTTTCTGCTATGTATTATATGCTATCGATCTTTGGCTGCGAGTTTCTTTTTGATCAAGTAGATCTCCTGCAAGTTTTTGTTTATCAAATACATCTGTATGGCATAGGATACTTTACATAATAAAGCCACAACAGAACAGAATAATTTATTCCTGTTCTACAGCAATTTGGGGCGTGAAGCGCCTGATGATTGGGGGCCATGCATGGACTTGATTGGGGGTGAGAGGCATGTAAGTAAGATCTGTTTTTTTTGCTGTGGTGATGAGTTCACAGCACACAGCAGCGCGAGAAAACGGTTCACAAGATGTGGAGGCGGTGGCCTATTGGGGAGTCAGACATCGACATGGCTACTAATGGTAGGATAGGAAAAATGACCAGCTGAGATTTGTATGATCTGCTGATCCTTTGATCTTTTGGAATGTTTGTGCTTGGTTATGGCCATCGGCTGTAGTTTTCTCCTGGTTCCTTGTTGGAAATTGGTGATCCATTTTCAACAAAATCTAGAACACACTAGACTACGTGGGCAGCAAAAGTAATGGGCAGCCGCAACAATAGAAAATTTGAGAAAAAAGGAGAACAAACTAGAGAAGTCTCGTGCATGGGAAATTTGTGCATGGGAAATCTTGAATGAAAGTCAACAATGGCTGCTTCACCATGAAGAAAGAATGATCTAGAGTACGTGGGCAGCAAGAATAGAAAATTGAAGAAAAATGGAGAAGCCACCAAAGATCCGAAGAAGCCGCACGCGCAGCAGGAGATGAAGAAGCAAGCTGAAATTTTATATTATTTTACTCAAAGTCGGTAGATTATGGCGGTGAACTCACGCCTATAAATAGGCTTGAATTCATTTGAGTGTGTGAGAGGTAAACCCTCCACCTTGTGTGTGGGAAAGACCCTCCACCGGGAGAGGTTTTAGACCTCCACCAATCTCTATCAAACTATTTCCTTCAATTAATAAAACTATTTTTCTCATAATCATGTTCTTTATTATTGAATTATCCTATCTCATCCCTTGTCCATTCTCTACAAAATATACCATACACTTGCACACATCACTAATAAAAAACTATCATCAATACCAAAACTTCCGCGCACATTTATATTTTAACATGGTATCAGAGCCAGGTGTTTGGTTGGACCCTCAACTAAAAAGGCCAGAGCCCGAGCGAGAGCCAACAGAGCCAGAGGCTGGGCCGAGCCGAGAATCAAAGGCCGAGCCCGAGCGAGAGCCAATAGAGTCGAGCCGGAGCCGAGCCACAGAAACAAAGCCGGAGCCGAGCCGAGCCTACGAGAGCCCAGCCCGAGCCCGAGCTAACAACTACAACTAAGAGCATTTTGATGCCCCGAGACATATGGGACATCGTTGAAGAAAAGTCATGCATGTTCAAAGGTAAGTGCAAGTGGTTCGACAAGAGAATGCAAGGGATCGTGGAACGAAGACGGAATAAAAGACATGGGACAAACTACAATATTCGAATTATCCCGAAAATGGATCAAGGGGGAGTGTTGGAAATTGGTGATCCATTTTCAACAAAATCTAGAACACACTAGACTACGTGGGCAGCAAAAGTAATGGGCAGCCGCAACAATAGAAAATTTGAGAAAAAAAGGAGAACAAACTAGAAGTCTCGTGCATGGGAAATTTGTGCATGGGAAATCTTGAATGAAAGTCAACAATGGCTGCTTCACCATGAAGAAAGAATGATCTAGAGTACGTGGGCAGCAAGAATAGAAAATTGAAGAAAAATGGAGAAGCCACCAAAGATCCGAAGAAGCCGCACGCGCAGCAGGAGATGAAGAAGCAAGCTGAAATTTTATATTATTTTACTCAAAGTCGGTAGATTATGGCGGTGAACTCACGCCTATAAATAGGCTTGTATTCATTTGAGTGTGTGAGAGGTAAACCCTCCACCTTGTGTGTGGGGAAGATCCTCCACCGTGAGAGGTTTTAGACCTCCACCAATCTCCATCAAACTATTTCCTTCAACTAATAAAACTATTTTTTCCATAATCATGTTCTTTATTCTTGAATTATCCTATCTCATTCCTTGTCCATCCTCTACAAAATATATCATACACTTGCACACGTCACTAATAAAAAACTATCATCAATATCAAAACTTCCGCGCACATTTAAATTTTAACATTCATGCATCCCACGGCTGTTTGTATTCAATGGAGAACCGAGAAATTCTAGTGAAACCAAAGCGCTTCTTTTTTTTTTTTTTTGACATGTTATGGGATTCCTGTATGATCTGTACCAATCATGTAGGAGATAATTACATCTCCATCGAATGACCCATCACAACACAACTTGATCTGGGAAACTTTCGTGGCAAGTTTCGATAAAAATGACGAAATAATGCTTCAGCTGGGCATAGTTGGCGATACCTTTTATGCCTGGCCTGCTTTCGTTTCTTGAATTATGCATCTTTATTCGGTGTGGCCCATGTTTCATCCCTTTCAAATTTCCTTTTTGGGCAAGTAGCTTAGTTATGGAGGTAGATGAGCCATGTGAATGTGTTTGTAATTGGTAGTTGACCTTATCAAAGTGGTGGGTTGGTGTTTTGGCAAGGTTGTCTTTTTCTGTCTTTTTTTTTTTTTTTTTTTGGTGGGGAAGGTGCTGGCTTTGCCTTTATGGATGCAAAACTGCAACTAGGAGTTTTCCTCCTTGGAAAGGAAGCTCATGCTGCTTCTTGGAGGTTCGGCTCATGCCAGAAGGTCTTTTGCCTTCTAGCGTTTTATTCTTTTTTTATTTGTTCGTGTCTTGTTTTTGTTGGGCGTGGGTCAAATTTCAGCCTAGTTTCAACCGATTGAATTGAAAAAATAAAAAAAAAGAGGTCAGAGATATGGAAGATGCCTGAGCCCTCTCGCCGTTTCCGTAAAGGGTTTCTATTGGACTTGGTGTTGGATGATTTTGCGGAAGCGTGTGTGTGTGGGCAAGTGTGTATGTGTATAAAAGTGAACTATAATGGCAAGGGAGTATAAGTAAAAAAGGGACTTTTATTATGAAAATTTGTATTACAAAGGAAGGAGTATGCTGGTTTTTCAGCTACATAAAACACACACCTTAACTCCTATTTATAGGCGTGTGTTCACCGCCTTTCACAACCGACATTGTACAAAAAAATGATATAAAATTACAAAACTTGCTTCTTTACTCCTGCTCGTGCGGCTTCTTCCGTGTCTTTTGGTTGCTTCTCCACTTTTCTACATTTTTCTATTCTGCAGCAGCTTTTGTTGACTTTTCTTTGCTTTTCTTTGTCTATTAACACTTGGACTTGGCTGCGTTCTTCGTGAGTATGCCCATCCAACCTTGCGGCTCAAGCATTAATAATGTAATTGAGCAACAGTCTTAGATGTCAAAGTTTGCAACTGAAATGGTATCATTCGGGGGAAGATTCACATGTATCTTGTTCTTGGAATAGGAACTTTGGCCTTTTCTGTAACGGGTTTCGTTTTCTTAAGAATCCTGTTCTTTCTTATCAGCTGCAGGAGTGCGCAAATCCCTGGGGGAAAAGAGGACAAAAAAAAAAAAAAAAAGATGTTTGGAAAGCTAATTCTGCTGATGAAAGACCTAAAAACATCAGTGGCTCAACGCCCCTTGAGTTGAAACCCTAGAAGGATATACTACAGAGCATAGCCTATTTAATATTAGTGAAGATAGCGGTGGGTCAGGTTTGCATAATTGTTCTCTGAAAGGAAATAGTAATGATTTCTAGTCTAAGGTGAAAGGGTAATGGTGCAGCTGAAGATGCCATGGCAACGGATGATGAAGTTGGGAATGAGAATGTAACCTGTAGTGTCGAGGACAAGAACTTGAGTGGAACTGTAGATGAAATATGTAGCGAATTTGCATTTAATTTGGACGTTCCAGTTAAAGGGGCCGGTGGAAATATTGAGATTGTGGACGGCATTGATGTTGCAGTGAGCGTTGTAGGACCAGCAGCTCGGGATGTCGAAGATGCAGGGCTAAGTTCAGGAATTCGTTGAAGATGCGATGGTTGGCAATCTAGAAAATTGCGATGCAGGTGGCAAGACGAAGGAATTTTTGGCAATGTTGAGGTCGGTGGTAGAAATGCGAGCTCAAGTGGTAATAGGAGCGAGGAGCTTGGTAATGATGCAGTTGTCCTGGATGGAGGAATGGAAGTTGACGAAGCACCTGATCTGATAGGAGACGGTACCGGTATTTCGCTTTTTGGGGAATTTTCCTGGAGCGGCATGTGGAGCGATTCGGGAGCATCATGTTGAAGGTGGCCATCAGTTGGGCATCAAAGAAGAGCAGGAAAGAATTACTGTATCAGGTGACGGATGGGATGGCAGATAAAATGGAAACCGTCAGCTGCGCTGTAGGCTTTGTTGTATGGGTGAAGACCAAAAGTCAAGCATGGTGTCCAGGAAAGATTCTAGATCCTTTAGATGCGCCGAAATATATGGAATTGGAACATTGGAAATCCACGAAAGCGATTGCATGCTTGTTGGGTACATGGGAACTGGTCATGCCTCTTGGCGCCTCCCGTCTCACTTGAAGTCTTTTCATAGGAACTTTGGTTCATAGGAACTTTGGGCAGATGCTGGGAGCAAAAAGTCCAGAAGCTCCATCAGTGCCGTCGAAAAGGCTGCCGATGAATTTGGCACCCGTGTGAGGCTGAAGCTCCTGTGCGCATCCTTTCTACCAGGGCATGAAGATGGGGGGTGTAAAGCCTGAAGTAGGGGCAAAGGTCTCTGGTTTAGCGGCACTCAGCGAAGTTTCGAGCAGTTTATTTGAAGCTGAAAAATCTCTCCATCATCTGTGCCTAGCATGCTTGAACTTACAGTCGTGATGCATTCGTCACCATATGCCTATGCAACTTCTCCGTCAAATGACAAACCCTAAGGCTGCATTTGGTAATCCGGATAGGATAATTTGTTATTTTATCCGATGTTTGGGAATGTCCACCGGATTAGACAAACCCGGATACATCCGAATAAAAAATCCGGGGGAGGGGGTGGGATAAGCTCGGATTGGATAAGAATTTTTTTTTTTTTTTTTTAAGGAAAGAAAGAACTTAACAAAAAGAGAAGATATCATAAGCATCTATGTCAAATGGATGCCTCCGCCTCTCCGATT
The DNA here is from genome assembly GCA_014182565.1 of Eucalyptus marginata. Classification (NCBI taxonomy): domain Eukaryota; kingdom Viridiplantae; phylum Streptophyta; class Magnoliopsida; order Myrtales; family Myrtaceae; genus Eucalyptus; species Eucalyptus marginata. Next base: position 2,601,619 of record CM024586.1, read on the forward strand.
CATTGTTGGCCCTCTTCTTCCACTTCTTCTCCCATCTTCGCTTCTCGTACGCCAACAATTGGGTGCCCCTTCCTTTGGATCATGGACTTACTGAATCTAATGACCAAGAGTGGCTTTTTGAGATGAATATGGCAGAAATTTTCTCATAGGCATATGTGGAACTAATTGAAGCATTGCTTGTGCCATCTCAAACATCGGTGATCGGAACTTTGGCTCCACCCACACCACTTCATTGACAGTGCTAAAATCCTTATGAAGTACATTGGACGTTTCAAGGGAAGATGGGAAAATGGTGATGGTGATGAAGCAACTGTAAATCTTTGGTATCGTTGACAACTAGGGGCGTTGATCGATTTGAGGCAATGCAAATACTACTTTGGTGGTCAACTAAAATTCCCCCACCCACCCTCTTTGTTGTAGTCTAAGATTTACCGATTTACGTCGCCGTTGCACGGTGATGTTGGTGCTTGCCGTTTTCAACGGTGGCCATTGCGGAGGTGGCCACAATTCCTAGATCTAGGGTTTTCCCATGGCCTTTAATTAATTGAATTTTCTATTTTTAATTTTTTAATTTAAATGAATATCATATTTATTTTTTAATCTTATCCTGAAGTGCGCTAAACATTTGATAGGATTAGATATGTCCGCATTTATTATCCAAATGATTTAATATCCTCTTTATCCTATTCTATCCTGATTATTATCCCGATAACCAAACGTAACCTTAGAACTTAAAAGGGTATATACTTCTTAGGTGAAGATGGGTTAAAAATGAGAAAGAGGCTTGAGGCTTAGGGTTTTGCTCAGGAGCATGACGGCCATACAATTGAAGATGGAGTGTTGGATACTGAAGTGTCAAAACTTGGCATGAGAGACACTTAAGTATCAAAAACTATGAAAGTGATACTTAAGTGTTACTTTTTTAAGGAAAATGGGACACTTGAGTGTTAAGTTTGGCAAAAGTGGCCGGAAATCCTACGTGATAATTTTTTAATAATATAATTTGCTTACATGGTACGTCAGAGCTGAGTCAGCAATGAAGAATTACAACAACATCGTTTTACTTGTTTTTTTTTTTTTTTTGAATTTCAATATAAATATTAATTAAATTAAAATTTTTGTATTTACAAAAATTAAAAAAAAAAAAAAAAAAGGAAAATGAGGAGGAGACATAAGGCGAGGGCTCAGCCCTCATTGCCACCTCCCGCCATCACCGGAAGGGCCAGTGAAGGGAGGGGGAGGGTCGGCTAGGGTCACCGGCCCTTGGCCCCTCAGTCACTTGCAATCTTAGTCTTCTTCCATTTCCTCTTCTTCTTCTTTTTTTTTTTTTTTAAAACTACTATATAAATAATTTTAGTTTTAAATTAAATTAAAATTAATATTTATATCAATTATTTAGCTACGTCAATAAAACGATATCGTTTTTTGCATTTGTCTAGTCATGTCAGCATGCAAAATGACATCGTTTGCACTTGTTTTGCTGGAAAACCGTTACATCAACATTTTGATTGGATTTTTTCGTCGTTGCACTTAATTAATCAATTTTGCTCCGATTTTGACACCTTAAGTGTCACTTTCGTAATTTTTGGCACCTAAGTATCTTCCTGTACCAAGTTTTGACACTCTATGTTCTTTTTCTATTGAAGATGTTAGCGTTGGTAAACTGCATCCTCTATCAGAAGAAGAGGCAGGAGGAAATGGCGACTTAATAACGAGAAGGGGCTAGAATCCAGAGCAACAAAGAAGAGCAAGTACTTATTGTATCCTATGTAAAATAGGGAAAAAGACAAAGGTTTCACAGAAATGGAAGATCATTGCTCCCTGAATTATTCTTCGCGATTGGGCCAGCATGGATGCATGTGGTGAGTTCGCTGGTTCTTCATTTCTCAAGTCAACTGGTAAGATAATCCCAAGCAAATGATTAAACATAAGAGGACTTAGGCCTAGATTAACTCCATTGATTGTTCTATAAGGCAGTCTTAATGGCAGCATATGTCAAAGCTACAAAGAAAACAAGATTAGTCGCTAATTGCGTGTTAAATGTTCTTGTAGGACGGTAACTAATAAGGGAAGGTGTTTGTGTTATTCCCTTATTTTGTAGGTGGAGAAATGATGAATGTGAATGTATGAGATTATTTAGAGGCAGCGATTGATTAAATTTACTATGCATGCTTTTACGCTTCAGCACTACACTTTGGCACACAGTGACACACAATCCGCAGTAAAAAAATCTCTGGTCGCATTGGGAAACTCGTAGGACGTATTGTGAATGGAATCCATCTAGGAATTTAACCATCGTAATCCATTCTCAATTCCGCTCATTTCGATTAGAAAGAAACGGTATCGTTTGATGATTGTGAGGAGGGTTTACCCAAGAAATCTCTAGAAATAGCACATTAGCCCACCGTGTGTGAATTAAAACATGGGAGTTGTTTAGTGCTGCCCAGCTGCAGCTCAAGAAATCTCCCTCCATCACGCGTCCGTGGGCTTTATGGGAATGAAACCCCACTCCATTAAAAGCAGTGTAATAACACACTGGCCCAATTCAAGTAAAAATAAAAATATTTTAAGCTTTTCATTGTTTTAAGGAAAATAAACTTTGCCGTAACTTGTCTTCAGTTTCTTGTTTTTGGTTGTATTTTGCAAATTATGTTGGAGTCACTTCTTGTTGTTTGTTACGGCCAAAGAATGAAACACATAGTTGAAACAAAGTTTGGAGCACAATCATAAGTTCCAATTTAGGTGTCGAGTTGCCGAATTCGAGCGTCGGCCCTAGCTCATGCGCCAAGGTCCTGGGCACAGCCATGGGGACTTAGTCATGGGTGCTCGGGTTTCAAGTTTGAACTCAATGAACAAGGGCCCGAGAGCTGGGGTCCAACCATCAGGGACTCAAGCATGAGCTTTAGAGACTCGAGTTTTGACATAGGGGGCCTCAAGCTTGGCTTCGAGGGAGTCAATCCTGTCCTCAAGAGACTCGTAACAAATTACCGGGTCTTAAGTTCGGGAGCCAAGGTCTTTGCACTAGGTTTCTAGGGACTTGGGCATGGGATCCAAGGTCCTAAGCATGCTGTCATAGAACTGGGTGTTGAGGCTCCTGTCCCAGCCTCAAGGGACTTAATACTAAGCCCGAGACCCTACGACTCATGCCCGCACCAACGCTCGTAACCAGGTTGGTGGCGACTGCACCTAGGTCTATTGAGGATTGGCTTAAGACCCCGTTGCTCGGGCCTTAGTTCATTAAGGCCAATCTTGAGACCTCAGCATCAATGTCTAGGTCGCCAGTGGCTGTGCCAAGGATCTTGGTACCCAAGTCGACGAATCATACTTGGGTCCTTTGTGCTTGAACTTGGAACATATGGCATACGTGAGACTTTCTCTCAAATATGTGTTCCATAATTTTTCAAGTAACAAACATTAGGAAATGACTTCATAATTTGCAAAATACAATTAAAAATAAGAAATTGAAAATATTGTCTAGCGAAATTCATTTTATGTGAAAAAATAAACTTAAGGTCTATCTATATTCGAATTGGGCCAATGTATTACTCCATTACGTTTTTATTTTTTTAAGTGGAGTGGGGTTTCTTTCTCATGAAATCCACGAAAGGATAACGGAAGGAGAATTTTTGAACTGCTGCTCAATGGCACTAAACATCTCCATGTTTAAATTCTACTTCGCTTGATCTGCTTGGGCTGTGTTTGGCACTAAAGATAAAATCCATAATATGATAACATTTATCCTATTATGTGTTTGGTGCATGCACAAAATAGGATAAAGTTGGATATAAGAGGGATACATGCCAGATAAAATTATTCCCATGGAAGAGGTAGTATTAAGGTGGATAGAAATTCTAATATTCATAATAAAAAATTTATTTTTGTTGAATAAAAACTTCTTAATTAATAAAACTAAAATTATATTTCAATATAAAAAATATTTCAATTCTAATATAAGAAATTCAAAATTACAATAAATAAATATTTGGTTTTTTAAATTTAATCTTATTTTTATTGTATATTCAAATTTAATCCTATCTTACAATATAAATTCAATATATATATAAATATATATTTATATTTATTACATATTTTAAGTATTTTAGCATTTTACGTGTATTAGTGTAGTTTAGAATTTAATAAGATTTTATTAGAGAATGATGGAAGAAGAAAGAAGAAATAAAAAAAAAAAGAAAGAAAAAAAACTAGGCAAGAAAAATTTTTACTAAATTTTAAAATTTACACTCATATATCGTTTATATAAAATAATATGCAAAATACATAATATGATGTGAATATATCCGAAATTTACCAAAAAATAGATAGAATAAAGTAAAATCTTTCAGGCAAATAACTAAACATAGCTTTGGAACCTACTTAGTCTATTGTCACCACCAAAGGTGACAAAGAAGACTTTTGGGGAAAGTCCTTGAGAAAATGTAAAAACCTTTGAGCTAAAGGGGTTTTTGGAAATGCAAATTGTGTTTGGTAAATCATATTTATGAAAGTTCATTGTGAAATATGTTTGAGCAAAATACCGTTTGGACAAATTAACTTTGCAAAAGACTTTGTCATTAAAAAAAGGGGAAAAAAGGAGAATTGGCTGGTTATTGCCGCGGGGGGCGGCAAGGGCGCGGGCGGTCCAGCGACGGTCAAAGGTAATATATATAATATATATTGCCGCGCGTATGATGTGAATATATCTAGTTGTGGCGACCTCGGTATCGTATCCCAATTGCTCGATTTGGGTTGCCGGAGGTCGCGCGGCTCGGATCTGGGTCGCGGCGAAACAATCGCCGGAGGTCGCGCGGCCCCGGAATATGACCCGAATCTGCCGGGAGTTGCGCAAAATCACGCGAATTTCACCTAGATGGGATTTTATTATATCGTGACTCACGGGGGTCGCCGAGGTCACGTGGCCGGTCGCCGACGGTCGCCGGGGACACTCTCTGTCCGGCTTTGTTCGCGAAATTCGCGCAAATTCACCGGCCAACCTCAACGAAGAAGAAGGTGAATAGTCACAAGGACAAAACCGGAAAAACGAAATGTTAGTGAGGACATTTGTGGAAAAAAAAATTTGTCTTTCTCTCCCCCAGCCTTCCAAGAAGGCCGAATGCCCAAGGCAGCCCTGGGGGTGCCTTGGGCTTTCAGCCTTGGGAAGGCTGGCCTTTCCCAAAGGCAAGTAAAAAAAATCTTCCTAAACACTCTTACTTTGGCCCAAAGGCCTTTGGGGGCTAAGATCCTCGGCAAAGGTGACAAAGCCATTCAGACTTTAGCTAGAGCTGTCCAAGACTTTCTTAATGCAATAAAGCCGTCTTTCTTGGAGCCAGGACAGAACGAGCAATTGTTCTCCTTCCTTTTGAAGTAGTTTAATGGAGGAAGATGTCTGGAGCTGTTGCTTAGCTGCACTAAATCATATCCCAAGTTTTAATTCTGTTCCTTCTAATGCAATAAACCTTATCTAACGTTTTAATTTTGTTCCTCCTTTTCCAGATGCAATAAACCTACCTTAAATGAATGGTCTGTAGAAGTATTAATCGTGTCTCAGTCTCATCCATCCAACTTTTCACCGACCACTCACCATTACCCCAAATTTATATTCCGCTTAAATTAAGCATGAAAGTAAAGAAAATGCCAGAAAAGACGTTAGGAAAATCTCTGCCCCATCCTTTTCATTTGGTCTGTAATTAATGAACTTACCAATAAATTAAAAAATGCCAAAAAAGAGATGGACCTCGACAATCTCTCCTTGTGTTTTGGTTTGGTTATTCGTGAGGTACTAAAAGCTTTTGATCTCCATTCGTTCTGCGATTCAATTTTTCTTTCTTCAAATCGTACCAAATTCGTGATAGTTTTTTTGCTTTGGCAGTGGTAAACTTTTTGTGAATTGATTCGTCGTTTTATTCTAAACGCAATTTTTTTGGGACGTTCCAGCTTCTGTGAAACATGTCGGACCACACGATGCATCAACGTTCTTCATCAACCGGACACACCGTCACTCCTGATGCTGTTGCACCCGAATCCATCCCCCTGGCAATCGAGATCAACCATCCAGATGTGGACAATCTGAGGAACGATCTGTTGGAAGTTTGTTTGTAAAACAAATTAAGTGCATTTTCTCTTTGTTCCACATAGGAAAAATGGGAGGAAATTGGCCAATTTATAAGTGTGATGTTTCCTTTGTGTATTTAAATGAATGATTAGGTGTGGACTAGACCCCACCATACCCGCGTGCGGGTACGTGATTATTTGGCGCCCTTAACGCGCCATCGGTTTAATTTGCACTAATCCCTTTGTTATTTTATTTTTATTTTTTATTTCGTACGGTTATCTTATTAACTTTAATCAATTCAAATGGTTGTTTTGTTTATTGAGAATTTTCGGAAATTAATAAATAATATTTTCGAAATTTTATTTATTAAATAATAATAATTCCTTTTATTCCGAATTTTGTTTGTGTCATTTCAAGACAACATTTGAAAAAGATACCCGTTCAGTTTGCAACCTTTCTCGAAGGGTTGCATTTGTTCGATTTTTTAATTTCTTACGAATGGATGCCTTTGTTCATTTGAGCAATTTTTGAAAGAATGTGTTTGTTCATTTTTGCAACTTTTCACAAAGAGTTGTTTATGTTTTAAGAGTGTTTTATATGTACTTGTCAGATTAAGGAAGAATGTGTGTGATAACTTTTCATCTTTTTGAGTTTTCTTTCTGAAAACTACAGCCATTATTTCAATTGTTTTCTAGAGAGACCCTGGAGAAATACTAGAATTTCTATCTAGTATTCTTATTTTGAGACTTTGTTGTATCTTGGAGGATATTTGCCGGTAACCATTAGCAACTTTGTGGAGCAAATAAATAAAGTGATATCACGCCTCAAAGTCCGACTCGTATACTCTAAAGATCTGTCTTCATTGTTCTACCTTATTCAAAGCAGTATTTTCCCAACACGATCAGGATCTGGATCCATCGGTCACCGATGGCAAGAGCATTGTCCCTGCCGATCAATCTGGCACTGCGCTGTCACTGTTCATCAACAAAGGGTTGATGAAACTCGGCGAGGGAGACAAGGTCTACCGCAATATCAAGGGAGGTTAATCTCCTAGCTAGGTGCGGACGGGGGGCAAGTTACTGTGGTGGCAATCCCCCAGAATTACTATTCCAGTTTCTCGGCGAGAGCAAGGGCCCGAGGGTTTCAAGTTTACTCGCAGTGCAGGAGAAAGGCGGCAGAGACATTGCCAACGTGAAGAAGTGCCCAAGTTTTCTCGCCCAAGATCTTCTCCTATGGCTTTGGCCACAGTGGGAAGGAAGCCCGAGAACTCTGGCCTGAATGGTTGTGGGGCCTATTTAGCTCCTGATTATAACGCTCTCGAAGGGTACTGGAATTTCTTTCTTTTCCCTTCTAATTGCGTAAATAATTAAGAGATACTGTTTGGAAAGTGATATGATCACAAAGATACATTGATTTAACGCGTTAGTATAGTTCCGCTTTAAGATATGATTGATTATATCTAACAGAACGAGTATATTTCGCGAGCATGGTATTTCTGGACTCATATTAGAATGCTGTGTATGTGACGATATTGGCCTTAGATGGTTTCTTGACAGCGTTAAAGCCACCACTTGCATAAATAGTTGAAAGATTTTGTTTGGAAAGTGGTACGTTCACGAAGATTTGTTGATTTATGTGGTTATTATATTTCCCTTTGCAGCGTTATATCTGCCCCTGTAGATGAAGATGGCCTACAACATTTGGTGCTTTGCCGAGTCATACTGGGGAAATTGGAGTTTGTTAGTTGTGGTTCAGAACAGTCTCATATCAGTTCGGAACAGTATGATTCAAGCGTTGATGACTTATCATATCCAAGGAGATATTGTTTGAAGTACCCACATGAACACTCATGTGTTGCCGCAGTATGTTATCAGCTTTAAAACCCCTTGTTACTTGGGAGGTAATCAAAAGTTCTTTGGCCTTTCTGCTTGTGCATTGATCATGTTTGTGTGTTTGTCTTTGTTTGCTCTATCAACTCATCTAATGATTTGTCAAATCTATATGCAAAAGAGTTGTCGAGAACTCGTGAGAGGTCACGGAAGCCGACTTCCCCTTGGATGCCGATTCGAGATTTGATTTCGGAACTCTAAAAAATCTTCTAGCCGTCTGACATTGGTTTGATCTCCAAGTACTATAAGGACCGTAAAGTAAGTGCCACATCAATTTTGTCATCACTTAGTTCTTGTCTTTCAAATTTTGTTTCCTGCTTACCTTCAATGTTGAAATACTTTTAAAACATGATCATCATTTTCCAGAGGGAAAAGATTTCACGTTATATGCTAGTACACATAGTCAGGCAAATTGCAGGCGACAAGTTGCTGATCGAAATCATCAAAAATTTCTGAACTAAGGTGTGGATTATGGTTCCTTTGATAATTAGTAATTTGAAAGCACGTCTATGCCTTTACGTCTATGCCTTTAAGTCATTTTACGTATGATTGTTTTTGTTGCGTTAAGTCAATAGTGAATAATTTATTTCATTCTACATAAGTTTGGGAGTGAAGCAGTTGATAAGGGACCATGATGGACTTGAATAAGACTGGGATGCTGTTTTAGTTTTGATGAGTTCACCACACACAGCGGTGCGAGCAAATGGTACACAAGATGGGGAGCCGGAGGCCCATCCAAATCGGACACTGACAAAGCTGCTGGCTCTTAGATAGGAAAAAGATTCTTTTGGAATTTGTGTGATTCGAACGTTTGTAGTCATAAACTGCGGTCTTATCTTGGTCCCTAAGTCATTAATATTTATTTTCAATGGAACATCAAAATTCTTTAGTTGAGTTGTTATGGGAATATTTATTGATCTGTGCAATTATATATGATTTAATTACATTTCCACCTAATGACCTGTCACGATACAACCTGATCTTGAAATTTTTTTTGGCAAGCCTCGATAGAAGTGGAGGAATAGTGCTTTAGCTAGAATTTTTTTTGAAAAACCTTTTATCTCTAGCCACCTTTCTTTTCCTAAATAATCAATCTTCATTAAGGGTGGTGTGACGTCCGAAAATTCCGTGTTTGTAATTATGTAATATTTGAAAATTCCCGTATATGATAATAATAATTAAATTTTAAGCTAAATATTATTTGTCTTAATATTCGGATGAATACGTGAAAGTTTTAGTCGAATTGTAAGTTTCATAAGACACAGTGGATAATTTTTTCGTAATCGTAGATTGTCTAGAGTTCGACTTGTGAATTGAATTATATGTGTGCTAATCGTAAAATGGTATTAATTAAATTATTGTTATCTTAATAGTTGATGGGTATTATGAATTGTGTAAACTTAGCTAATTATTGATAATAGTGGTTAATCTATGCTAATAAATATTGTAAGAAGAGAGCTACGTAACATACTCTATTTACCTTGCAAAGATTTATTAATTTAAATTTTCAAGTGCTACTTGTTTTTATATTATGTATTGCATGGCTATATGTCTCTAGCAAACAATATTTTTATTACTAATTTTGACACTAAGGATTAAATCATGATTTTTCCCCCAAATGACTCATTTTCTTCATGCATTTCCTTTGGTCATGTGCAAGGGCTTTGCATTGCATTTATACCACATTAAGCTGAAGATTAGCATGTAAATTTACATCTAGTAATGAAAGAAATCAAATTATTTTAATTAATTTTAACCAAACTCTTTGTATCTTGCGAAAGAACCCATTTTTCGTTCCTCTAACATTCAAACAAAAGCTGCATGTGTTATTTCCACTTTTTCAATCCAAGAAATTAGAGAACAATACTTCATATTTAAGAGATAATAGGGTGGTGAAGGCAATTAGTGGCTTGCGGTTTGCGTTTGTTCGAGATAAGTGAAGTTTCTAGTGTTAAGTTAGCTTAGATCTACTTAGTTACTTTTATCTTGGTTGGTTGGGTGAGATGAAATCTTGATATGGATATGGTGGTTGTTAAGTGGCTTTGGTAGTTTCTTGCAAGTTCGTTCTACTTCACTTTGATTCGTTCTGGTTCGTTTTGTGTGGTTTTGGATAGTTAAAACATGGTCATTTAGCCATATTTGTATTGATAATCTATTGCATGTTCGTTTTGATTCTTTCTACTTCATTTTGGATAGTTAGAATATGGTTATTCTACCATATTTATTTTGATGACCCATTACATGTTCATTTTGCTTCTTTTTACCTCAATCTGAGTACTGGTCATTTTGCCATATTTATTTTGATGACCCATTGCATGTTCATTTTGCTTCATTATGAGTAGTTATAATCTAGATGTTCTCCCATATTCATTTTGATGACCCACTACATATTCGTCTGCTTATTTCTACTTCATTTTGAGTAGTTAGAATCTAGTCATTCTATTATATTTATCTTGATGACCCATTGCATGTTCGTTTTGTTTTTTTTTTTTGTGCCTTATTCTAGGTAGTGAGAATTTGGATGTTTTGTCATATTCATCTTGATGACCCATTACATGTTTGTTAAGCTTCTTTCTACTTTATTCTTGAGAGTTATAATTTGGTTATTCTGCTATATTCATCTTGATGCCCATTGCATATTCATTGTGCTTCTTTTTGCCTTATTCTAAGTAGTTAGAATCTGGTTATTCTGCCATATTTATCTTGATAACCTATTACATATTCGTTTTGCTTCTTTTTGCCTTATTCTATGTAGTTAGAATCTAGTCATTCTGTCATATTTATCTTTATAACCCATTGCATATTCATTATACTTCTTTCTGCCTTATTTTGGATTTAGAATATGGTCTTTCTGTTCTAGTTATTTCAATGACTCATTACATGTTTGTTCTGCTAGAATTCTATCAGTTAGAATCTGTTTGTTTCACTTGTTTCCGTTGTAATTTCCTATGACATAATCTGTCCATTTGTGAATTTGTCCCTTTGGTCGAATTTGTTCATTTGCGAATCTATTTACTTGTTGAATCCGCTGACTTGTGAATCTATTCATTGATAAGTCTATTTATTGGTTTAAATGGATTTTACTGAATATGAACATATTTCTTATTGAATGTATTTATTTATTGATTATGTTCATCGCTAAATCTATTCATTTGAAAATCTGTCCATTGTTTGACCTATTCGAGATTAAATTTGACATTTTGGAGCATGATTTTAACTTCAAAATTGTAAGTCAAAGTAATGACAAAAAATGTTTGCAATATGTTTTTGCAAATTCCAATGCCGCTTCACGAAAGGCCTTCTGTACTTCCAATAAGCCATTCTAGTTTTGGGAGTACCACCACTCTGTAGGACGGGAAATAACAATGAATTACTATATATTCTTCTAATCTTCATAAATGAGAGATCACAAAGCAAAATACATGCAGGCACCTTTGATATCACAATTACAAGGTAGAAGCTAGCTCAAGACCAAGCTGCGCAATTTGATGGTCAATTCCAGCCAGATCTGTGTTGTTAATGAATCTAATCTGCCAAAAGTAAAATTGAGATATCATTCAGATTGTCAAATGTCAAAGAATCGCTAACACAAGATATTCACCTAAAGTGCCGAGACTTATAACTGAACATTCATCCATAGGTTATAACTTTACTTAAATCTGATACGCAAAATCTAAAATTTACTAACGCTTTTCAAATACCGAATCAAAAGACGAAGACAAAAGACCTAAGTACAGTTTGATCGATCAAAGTAGATCTTTTTTCATTGCACATAAGTGAATCAAGTAGCAAATACACTTTCTCCATATAATGGAGGAGAAATGTGAGCATGAAGAATACAGGGAAGGTAGTAGGATCATTCTCATATCTACAGTGATGAACTTGCAACGAAAAGCTTGAAATGGAATGACATCACAACTAATCCAAGTAGGAAGAGTAACATTAAGGGAATTGCTCACTCGAGGGAAGAGTTGCCAAGACTTGAGAAAGAATTTTAACTAGTTGAAAAAGCAAGAAGGACAAAGACAAACAAGCCACCACCAACTCATCTAGAATGTCTGAAGACACCTTCAATGGAGGATTATCAGGAGCCAATGCTTTGCAACAAACCGTGGCCAAAGAGTTGAACCTCAAATTCCAACTGAAAGTACTTGAGTAAAGCGATCCACATGAGAAGTAGGAGGGGGCTTAATATGCAAATTAAGCATCAAACATAATCAAGTCAATCAATCCGTTCATGTTTGATGCAATCAGCTAAGCACACTAAAAGAAAACCAATGATCAAAAACTGAATTTCATGTTGAGATTAATCGGAAAAACTGAAGAAAATTTTGAAACTACTATGTCTTAGAGTGGGAAATTTCCATACACGGTCATTTCAAGTGACTAATTCGTAAATGAGCTCTCCATCTCTTCGATCATAAATCACTTCAATTTATCCTTGGCTCACACTTTCTCGAGCGACTAAGACAATGCTGACATTTACGAGAAAATTGACACAAGCAACTACGACAGCAAATCGATTTGGAAAAAAAAAAAATCGTAGGGAACTATAGCCTCTCTTACCACACGGAGAGAAACAATGACTGGAATTATAGAACTGACCTTACCACTGACCACGTCGACAATAAAATTGTAGGCAACGTTGAGTGTCTCTCAATCTGCGCTTTTAGGAATTGGGTTGGCGCGAGCTTCGACTTCCTCAACTAGTAGTGCCCGACCATGCAGCCCTCGTCTGGGTTCACGATCGCACCCTTCTCCAGCTCCTTCATCACCTTGAAACGCGGCCTGGAGCCGGGGCTCCATCTCATCTAGCTCGTCCGTGAACCTGCTTCAACTCACATCTAGGAAAAGCCTTAGCTCTTGAGGCTGGTACAACTAGTCCACCTACCTCCTCCATAGAGAGTGGGAATCTTTCTCCAGCCCGCGTCTCTCCTTCTTCGCTACGTCGCCGGCCTTGCCTAAGTCCACCAAGGTCTCCCTTGCGACCCAGCAAACCAGCGATAGGGACATCGCTCGCTCGAGGACAAGATTGAGGCCACCTCCCTCTCGTTGGAGGCGACAGCTTTGCAGCAGAGGCCGGTTGCATCTTTGGCTTGAGGGACAGGGAGGACGAGTAGATGCCAGAGATAGAGGACGCCTTCAACAGTGGTGGCAGCTCGGAGTTGGAGCTGATGACGAGTTCATCAAAGGGATGCAATCGGACAGAGGTGCTGAAGTTGCGGGAGACCAACGTGAGCGCAAACCTTGTGCTCAATCTCTACATTGGAAATAGTAAGAGGCGGAGGGATTGGGACCCAGCTGCGACTGGAGGGGTTCTTGGAGGAGGCAACGTGTCAGAGGCAAATGACCGGCAAGGCTTTTGGGGAGGTGGAGATGGAGGCAAAAGTGGAGGGGGTAGATGCATGAAGAAGGAAATAGAGGAAGTCTCAGTCGTTCTTTGTCTATTCCCTTACAAGGAGAGAGAGAGAGAAATAATCTAGAAAATTCAAGTGAGGAGAGAGAAATTTTTTGAGTGGAGTTTTACACATTTATTGACCCATTGACCCGTCCCTTCTTCTGCCAACCAAGCCGAGAACCAGCCCTTCCATTTTCCAGCGGGTCCCTCACAGGACACGTGTTGATATTTGAGTGGTAAATGCGCACCACGTCAATGGATGACGTGGCGCGCATATATCATTGAATATTTTTTCGTCAAGTGATAGATGGGATAGTTGGAATATCCATTTGATAACATGAAAAATAAGAACAAATGTCTTAAACGTGAAAGTGCTGTTCTTAATGATAATTCTGTCCTTCGGAATGCTAAACTTGGTGCTACTTGTTTTAGCGGTGGACGATACAGCATATTTTCTTCTTTTTTGATATGTTTTGATTATGATTTGGAGATTCTCTTCATAGACGTGTTAGTAAACAAACAAGTCAAATTGGATGTTATAGTACGACCAAAAACAAAATCAAACCTTACAAAACCATTATAAAAAATGGCTTTTAGATTTTCAAAACTATTGAAATATCAAACAGGGATGACCGATTATAAGAATAGTGTCAGCTTTGCTGTAGGCCTTGTTGTATGGGTGTAGACCAAAAGTCAAACGTTGTGGACAGGAAATGATGCGAGTGTCTTATGTTGGGTACTTGGGAAGTGGTCATGTTTCCTAGTGTCTCCTGTCTCACGTGAAGTCTTCTCATGGGAGCTTTGAGCAGATGCTGCAACAAGTTATAGTGTTCATCATCCATGCTGTTCTCCCAATGTCCCGACGAGCGCTCACTCTCCACAGATGCCAATAGAGCTCAAGCAGAGCTTGAGCTTTGCCAAAGGAACAGACTTAGTCATCATATCTGTCGGGTTATCTGTTGCAGCAATCTTTTTGACAATAACATTACCCTTAACTAAGACAACTCAGATGAAGTGGTACCTGATATTGATATGCTTCGTTCGCTCGTGATAAACTGGATTATATGCCAAATATATCGCACCTTAGTTATCACAGTGTATATCCACAATTTTTTGTTCTAACCCAAAGTCCAAGAGCAAACTTTGTAACTATATCGCCTCTTTCGCTATAAAGGTTAGTCCATGTACTCTGCCTCAGTCGAAGACAAGGCAATGTGATCTTGTAAGGACTCTTTCCAACTAATTGCACTACCTGCTAGTGTAAACACATACCCTGCTAAAGATCTGCGATCATCCAAGTCACCGGTGTGATCCAAATCCACAAAACTAGTGGTCTCACTACCATTGCTATCCCTTTGATACACTATACCCACGTCTGTTGTCCCCTTTAAATATCTGAGGATCCACTTCACAGCTTCCCAATGAGCTTTACCAGGACGCTTCATATAGCGACTAATCATGCTCACAGCTTGTGAAATATCATGCCTAATACACACCATAGCATACATAATACTACTCACGGTACTAGAATAAGGAACACGGGACATATGTTCCCCCTCCTCAGTTTGCGGTGATACTTTATCCTTTGCTAAAGGTGTACTTACAGATTTTGCTGACTGCATATTAAAACATGCCACGATCTTCTCAATATATTTCTTATGAGATAAATGTAAAACTCTTGTAGTCCTCTCACGCAAAATCTCCATACCCAATATTTTCTTTGCAGCACTTAAATCTTTCATCTCAAATTCAACATTTAACCGCCTCTTCAGCACATCAATATCAGACATATTTTTAGCTGCTATTAGTATATCATCAAAATATAAAAGTAAATAAATCAAAGAACCATTCTCCAATCTTTTAAAGTAAACGCAGCCATCCATCTGACTTTTCGCGTAGTCTTGACTAGCCATGAAAGCATTAAAACGTTTATACCATTGCCTAGGAGACTATTTCAGCCCATACAAAGATTTCTTCAACAAGTAAACATGATCCTCCTTACTCAGAATAGCAAATCCCTTTGGCTACCTCATGTAAATCTGCTCCTCCAACTCACCGTGAAGAAACACAGTTTTCACATCTAACTGCTCTAACTCGAGATCCTGTGAAGCAACTAAGGCAAGTAAAACACGAATTGAAGTATGTCTTACCACAGGAGAGAACACCTCATTGTACTCAATGCCCTCACGCTGTGTATATCCCTTCGCCACAAGTCTCGCCTTATATCTCATTGTCTTGACACCGAGAATGCCCTCTTTCTGTTTAAAGACCCATTTACTTCTAACAATCTTTTGGCTCTTTGGTATTTTGATAAGCTCCCATGTCTGATTTTGATGGAGTGATTCCATCTCTTCACTCATAGCCCCTAGCCATTATGACAACTCCGAACTAGCCATCGCCTCAGAGTAAGACGAAGGCTCATCTATCTCCACCTCATCACCTACAGTCAATGCATAAGCAATATATGTATAACCATAATATACCGGTAATTTAATTTGCCTTCTTTGTCTATCTGCGGCTATAGTGTGTTGTGGCTTTGCTGGTTGTTCACTATCACCGACTTCAAGAATTGCGGCTTCATCTGCAATCTCAACTTCTATTACCTTTGAGGTCTCCGGAGTCTCCACCTAAAACTCCACCTTACTAATGACACCATGATCTGTCTGCTTTGCTGGTTGCATCTCAGAACTCCTTTGTTGAAGCATTGCAGTCTCGTCGAAGATCACATCTCTACTGATTAGAAAACCATGTAATCTAGGATCAGTGCACTACAACCGGTAGCCTTTCACCCCATGTGCATAACCCATAAATATGCACTTCTTTGCCCTCGGCTCAAGCTTACCATCACTCGCATGAGTATACACAGGACATTCGAATATACGTAATTCGGAGTAATCAACAGGTTTCCCTGACCATACTTCCTCAAGAGTCTTCCACTCGATAGCAGATGATGGAGATCGATTAACTAGGTAACATGCCATGTTTACCGCTTCAGCCCAACATTCCTTGCCAAGTCCTACATGCGAAAGCATGCATCGAGCTCGCTCAAGCAAAGTTCTGTTCTTCCGTTCTGCCACGCCATTCTGCCGTGGTGTCCTAGGTACTGTGCGGTGTCTCACAATACATTCTTTCTCGTAGAACTCGGTAAAATCTTTATCACAAAACTCCATGCCATTATCGGTTCTCAGGCACTTGATTTGTTTATCTGACTGCTTCTCAATCAATACCTTAAATTTCTTGAACCAATCAAACACATCATATTTGTGCTTCAGAAAGTATACCCATACCTTCCTCGAATAATTGTCAATAAATGTTAGCATATATCGGGCACCTCATTTCGAAGGAACCGAAGACGGGCCCCAGACGTTTGAATGAATATATTCAATTGGTCGTTTGGTCGAATGAACAGTTGTAGTAAACTTAACCCGTTGTTGCTTCCCAAAGATACAGTGCTCACATAAGTCCAGCTTCCTTGTCTTTTGACCCTTCAACAACCCCTTTCACTCAACATCGTCATACCTGCCTCACTCATGTGCTCCAAACGTATATGCCATAATTGAGTCAAGTTAGAGCTTGACTCACCTGATGAAACTGCAATGGTTCCGGTCACGGTCTCTGTCAGTAGATGATAGAGAGTATTCATTTTCTTCCCCTTCATTACTATCATGGCACCTTGAGGATCTTTAGTACTCCACCTTTAGCGGTGTACCTACACCCGATGTCATCGAGTGTCCCTAGAGAAATAAGGTTCTTTTTGAGCTCCGGTACATGCCTCATATTTGTTAATGCGTGCACCACACCATCGTGCATCCAAATCTGAATTGTCCCTATTCGCATAGCCTTATAGACTGCGTTATGCCCCAAAAGAACTCTACCACCATATGCAGTTTGGTAAATAGTAAACCAGTTCTTATGATGCATCATATGATAAGAACACCCTGAATCTAGCACTCATTCATCTCTTGACGAAGTAGTAGTCACACATAAAACAACTTCTGCATCACTAGTGCTCCCCTCGGCAACGTTCACCACACTGCTTGTGGCATTCTGCCTATCACCTTTAATTCTCCGCTTTGGATAATCTCTCATGATGTGCCCCTCCTCATGACACTCAAAGCACTTCACGCGTCCTTTGGACTTTTTATGGTGTGATTTCGATCTGTTTTTACCTCTACTACTACTAGGCTCAATGTTGTTCTCTACCCCTGAATTGTCAGTGCTTGCGCTACTCCTTGCGCCAGACTATCATCTCGCAACTTTCTCTACCACTCCTTAGAGAATAAGGCAGACTTTACCTCTTCTGAGGTAATTGTAGTCCGCCCCTGCAATAGTGAATTAGTAAAGTGCTCCCATGACTCTAGTAAAGAGGCTAACAATATCATGCCCCGTTCTTCATCATCAAGTATCTTACCGACGTTCTTCAAATCCATCATGAGTTTATCTAAATTGAAACATCCTCTTCAACATGTATAGGCGATTGTTCAAACCTTTCTTTACATAGAGTGCTTGAAGTTTTGCCCATAATGCTGCGGCATCCTTCTCCTCGGCAACCTCTATTAAAACTTCATCCGACAAATTTAACAGGATTATGCTCTTTGCTCTTTCCATTCACTCTACCCTCTCAGAGGCTTTCATTATAATTGGCAACTCATCTTCACCATCCAGTGCCTTGGCCAAACCCTAGGTTGTCAATAATGCCTGCATCTTGATGCTCCATAACCCAAAGTTGTTCCTCCCGTTAAACTTCTCAATTTTAGATTTTCTCTCAGACATAATTGCAATAACATAATTTCTAGATAATAATCAGACAAGCAAAGCTCCAAATCACAATCAAGAAATCCGATCCCAAGCTCTGATACCAATTGTTGGAATATAATACACAGAAATGACATGATCTTGCAATTTACGTCAATGTGCAAACTCCAGAGAAATAAACGAGAAATAATAAGGACACCAAAATTTACGTGGTTCGGTCCGAGTATCGGTACCTATGTCCACGAGGAGAGCTAGCAGCAAATAGTCCACTATAATCGGAGAATCAGAGTTTACAATTACATGCTCAAGTGTTTCTCATACCTAGATTTAAGCTTAAACCCAAAGTGTTTATAAATAAACAACTCACTTGGACGTAAAATCATGGCACAAAATCACCACATGTTCAAGCTCAAATCAAAACGCTCTATGTACGCCGAAAACAAGAACTCCAACATTTATTTTTTCTTCACGTACGTGCTGCTTCGCATTCTCCTTTTCTTGATTGCATGGGTGGCTCCTCTTCAGCTTGACGCCGTGTGGCTCCTATTTTTTTTTTTTTTCTCGTAAGGTTTCAGTAGCTTTACGCCAAAGGAAGAATTCGTATATGTTCTTATACGCGTGCCTAGAGTCAACAACTTTGACTCTGGCCCCACGGTCTGATTCTTTCTTCAAAGAATTGGACATTGCAGGTAATAGAGAAGAAACCCTTACTTTTCTCCTTTTTCTTTTATGTCCCTTAAAGATAAATAGATAATAAAATATGTAGTGTGCCCCCCTTTTTTTGACTTCTAGTGACAAAACATATCCTCCTTGTTTCATTGCTTATTTTGCACGTCCGAAAGAAAGTCTAAGAAGAAAGATTTCTTTATCCGATTTGTAATCCGCTTGGAAAATCTTCCTCAACAAAATTCAGTTTAACAAATCATTATCCGAATTCAAACTCGAGATATTAATTTAACACAATCCACCAGAACTACTTCTCTAGTTGCTCTGTGAAAGCACGGGCCCAAGCGTTTCAAGACTGCTTGTAGGTAGTGCAGAAGAAAGGCAACGGCAGCGACGCCAACGTGAGGGAAGGGGTCTCTGAGATCTTCTCTGATGGCTATAGCTGCAGTAAGAAGCTTTAGAACAGTGGCTTGTATGGCTGTGGACTTTATTTTGCTCCTGAACCTCATCTTATAGAAATGTACAATATTCCCCTTTTTTTTTTCACTCTGAATTGTGTGAATAATTGAAAGCTATTGTTTGGAAAGTGGGTACGATCATGAAGATATGTTAATGTACAGTACTTTTCCCTTTAGGCTATGATCTCTTATATCTAACAGAACGAGTATATTTTGTTGTCATGTTGTTTCTAGACTCGTGTCATTATATCGTGCATGTGATGATATCGAATAGTTTCTTGGTAACGCTTTGGCAGCGTTAAATTTGCCCCTGTTAATTGCGTAGATAATCAATAGGTTATCACAAAGATATATTGATGTAGCTCATTACTTCTCTTTTAATCTAAGATTGGTTAAATCTAGTAGAAAGGAGTATGTTTAATCTATGACTGGCAGCGTTAAATCCAACCATATAAATTGAATAAACGATTGAGATATACTATTCAGAATGGGGTTCGATGACGAAGATATGTTGATTTAACGCTTAATTATGTTTCCCTTTTAATCTATGATTGGGAGTATGTTTTGCAACCGTGTTGTTTCTTGGGTTATGTTAATATGTTGTGTATGTGATCATCACGGTCTTAGAGATCTCTCTCTATAATGCTTGGCAGTGTTAAGATTGCCCCAATGGATAACAATGACCTTAGGCATGTGTTGTTTTGCGAAGTCATACTAAGGAAATCGGAACTTGTCAGTTTTGGTTAGGACCAATCTCATCCCAATTCGGAATAGTATGATTCGAGCATCGACAGCTTGTCATCTCCAACAAGATACATTATTTGGAGCACCCACATGAACACTTACATGTTGCTAGAGTACGTTTTTAGTTTTAGGGCCCCCTGTTGCTTGGGGGTAATCAAATTGTTCCTTCTCGTTCCTTCTTTTGCATTGACCATGTTTATGTGTTTCACTTTGTTTTTTCTATCAACTGGTGTGATGATTTGTGAAAATCTATATGGAATAGGACAGTTGAGAGATTTGGAGGAGTCACGGAAACTGACTTCTTCTCGGATGCCATTTCAGATGTTGGCTTCGGAATTCCCGAAGTTACTTCCATTTGACGTCGGTTTGATCTACAAATATTATAAGGACCACAAAGTAAGTGCCACATCAACAACGTCGTCACTTAGTTCTTATCTTTCAAGCTTTGATTTCAGCTTAGCTTTAATGTTGACATATTTCTAAAACATGATCATCATTGTCTAGTCAGGAAAGATACCGAAGCATGTGCTGGTACAACAAAGTCAGGCAAATTATAGGGGATAGCTTGGTAATTGAACTTATCAAAAATTTCGAAATTTAGGTTTGGATTATGATCCCTTGATAAATGATAATTCAGAAGCATGTCTATGCTTTTGATGTCAAGTCATGGATAAAGAGAGCTTGTTTCCATTTGCGTTGAGTTGACAGTGAATAATTTATTTATTGTTGCTAAGAATGTTGAAAACTCATTGTTGGTTAATTGTGGTAGCCATGTAACGATAGCTTACACTAAGACTCTGAAATATCATCGCAAGACCAAACATATAGATACCAAGGACAATTTTATCAAATGTATGGTTGCACAAAAATTTGCGAACTTGCAATACATATCTAAGCATAGAATGATAGTTGTCAAAGCCAATTCCTAGAGATGTTTTCCATGGTCATGTAAAATCTCTAAGATTGCGTAAAAGCCGATATACTAAATATTGTAATTTCCTTAAGTGTTCACTATTGATGAAGATTTCTATCATCATTAATGCCTATGAGTTTGTTTAACGTTTATGCATCTTAAATGCTTAGTGCATTTCATTAAGAAAGTATGTTGGACATATAGAAATTCAGCCCACTCACACGGGTAATCGCCATGATATACTACATGATAAATAAAGATGAGACAATTTTAAGCTTGTTATATGGGAGATAATTGAGAGCTCATGTGACGCCTAGAATGTCACCCAATACATATTTCTTATATTATTACTTGTTTTTAGAGTGCGGAAGCATAATAAAACGTTTACCAATATTCCGTTAATAATTAAAGCTTTACAAATATAACCAACATACTTATTTATACCACATTTGAGTTCCCAAGTTCATTACATTACGAGTGAAAGATAGAAGTTTGGGTAAGGGTAAGAAGATCTATCTCCATACTACACTATACTATACTTCTAAAAGTCTATATATACAATCGTTCATACTAAAATCATGGGTTGATCACTTCTCCATCTACCGTGTCTCCATCATCTAGATTGAAGCCACTCAATAGATCGACTAATTCACCGTCAAGGTTTTGGTATTAGGCGATGAACCGAAAAGGAACCCACTCCGCAAAACCTCCTACATCAACCCATACTATAGAACTACATTTGGTATATATTATTCTAAATTCTAGCTCAATCATACTTTCATAAAGATCTTCATAATGCATAGGGACTCCATAGCATAAGGGTTGATGGGTGCCCATCCTACACATCTAAAAAATAAAAGGGATTAAGCCGAAACCTAATAAATGAAATCTTTAATTTTAAGTTAGAAAAATCCTCTTACCACTTCACTTGGTATACACAAAAAGTGGATATATAATAATCCGGTAAGTGTGATACAAACACAAGTAGACTTTACCTTTCCTATTTTGGTTTACCACATAAGATTGTCATCCAAATCCACCTAGACTCATGCATTTGCACACCACTTTTCACACAAAACAAGCAATTTAAGCAATGCTTGGTTTTACACATCTCAAGGTATTTTATTCATTAGTATTTTCTCCTCCCAAACTCTCTCGGGGCATCTCAACTACTAGGGCACCTCAATTTCGAGGCATCTTGCAAACTTCTACCAAAAGGCATCCCCACCACAGGGGCATATCGACTTCCGAGACATCCAAGAAACACTCCTTAGGGTGTCACAACCCAACTCCATCTCTAGGGTTGTGAGTGACAAGGGTTATTTTCGCGACGTCCCAAACTTGTCGCTGTCCTGATTCTTTTTATCTTATTATCATGCACAAGCGGAAACGTGAACAATTAACTCCTCGGACAAACAACAGCTAGAAGACTAGGACCCACATCAAGCAAAACACACTAATTTATATTATAATAGTACTTTTACAAGCCCTTGCTCTACGGGCCCTCTTTTCTTTTTACATCACAGTACAAGTTTTCCACATAGGCCAAGGGAAATCCTATTTCCTCTAGCGTGACTATAGCTCCCAAAACTGATGTCAGACTTCCATGCCTATAAGACTGAAAGATGAGGAGTGAGTTTTGGGGAAACTCAATAAGTAAAATTCTCAGTTCTCTACTAGGAAAGCATCTTATCATCAAAGCCCGGCAAGTATAGCACTCGCAAATAGTATCGATGGTAGATCAATAGCAAACTTGTTGCTACCCTTAACTACATGTAGATGTCCATCACAACTTGCTTTAATGCATACTTACCTTTGGCTTATCAATAAATATATCAACATACCATGCTTATGCATAATTGGTACTTATGCAAATTCATTTAGCGTCGTCCTTGCTCGACCAGGCCTTCTGGGCTCGACCGGGGCTTTTGGTTTCTTGCTGGGCTTTCTAGCTCGACTAGGGCATCTCGGCTCGACCGAGGCTTCTCGAGGCTAGCTTCCCGAGGTTTTCGGGTTCAAAATCTAAGCATCCTGGCTCAATTAGGGCATCCCGGCTCAACCGAAGCATTTCTTTCAATGAACGAGGCATCATTGCCAATGCTGTGTGGTGACGGGCGCTTTTTCCTCTTTAAGTGCATGCTTAAATGTGTCACACAAGTTGGTTCTTATCTTTTCTTTTAGCCGACACATGTATGGCCCGAAGGCATGCTCATTCATTTGTGTGTGTCATGAGTTTTTTTATACTTCACTAGGAAATATGTCGGGAACGATCTTTGGTCCGTAACTTGAATCAATCACTTAGCATTGATCCTCACACCGGACAAGGCTTGGAAACGTTACGCCTCAATACCGATCCAAGATCTTGAGGCTTGGCTACACCTCACTTTAGTGACGATCCCAATCTTGACGGACCTAAGCTCCAACCCGATGTGAATGCACATGTATCAAGAATGACCCTCGGCTCGCGGTTTGATTCAACACCAAGCACAAAGTCCCTGTGTCCACTTGGACCATAGAAATCGGCATGCTTGGTGCCTTACCAAGACCTCGTGGATTTAGGTGATCCCCGTACCGATCAAGATATAAGATCGACACGCCTCAATGTCGACTTAGGACCTTGTGGCCTTAGGCGACCCCTGCACCAAGCGAGACTTGGACCCAACATGCTATTTATCCTGAAACCAAGGCCTTATGGCTTGGGGTGACTTTCCTTGCGATGAAGTCAACTTGGATGAACCTTCGCCTCATTCCAGGTGTGAACAACTCAAGCACACGTTCAAGCACAAACATGAGCAAAATCATACAAAAGATCCAACATCCTACCTACGGCTTGATGGGTGAGTACCTAACTAGACTCGACAATAGAGACTACTGCCCTAGAGGAGACTTAGGGATCTTACTTACCTAGGCAAACCTCGAGAACTATCTTGGATAACTTAGTGGGGCAATGGTGCAAGGCCAAGAGAAAGGAGAGAAAAGGGGAGAATGGTGTGTCAATGGCAAAGGGGTTCCAATGATGGAAATGAATGGGGCCTCCATCTATTTATAGGCACCAACTTCATCATTACTCATCCAAGCGGTCCAATCACGTTTCTTAGAGTGGCACGGCTATGGCATCGAGGTGGCAAGCCTATTTTGCAAGTTGGCAAGCCTAGGATCCTAAGAGAACACTTGTCATCTTCTTATTGGACCACCTATTGATTTGCTCTCCAAGGCTCAATTTAGGCTCATGATGTGCCTATGGTCCTAAGGGACACATAAGCCCCTTTGATGCCTAATGTCCTCTCTTGATTGGTTAGCCTTTGCCTTGTTCACCAAGGCTATCCTTTAGGTTCATCATAACCTAAGATTCTAAAGGACACCTAAGCTCATGAGTCACCAACTTCTTCTCTAAGGCAAATCTCAAGCCATCATTACCAAATTGTCGAGTGGACACCTAGGCTTATGAGGTGGAGATCTAATGACTTAGTGTCATCATTTAAGGCCTTGCTTATCTCCATTTCATTGGACTACATTAGCACCTAGCTCATTATTAAGGGGACAACTCATTATGGATAGGTGGCACTCTAAAAGATAGGGTGGCCTCAAGGTTATAGGATAGCTATAATTAGCTCCAATGTATCCTATTTTTATTGGGACATTTGGCTCGGATACTTTACTTAATCCCCAAGGTAAATCCTTGGTAATCATGCCCATCTCTAGAAAAATCTAGGTGGAATGATAAGTCAACCTCCTTTATGAAGAAGCTAGGGTGTTCTAGAGAATTCCATTTTGTCATTTTCTTCCTCAAGAAGGTGATCTAGAGAATTCTATTATCCAAGTTGGTTCAGGAGCTGGAGAAGGGATCATTAGGTACTCCTCGAAAAATTGAATCGCGTACACCCGAGGTTCGGTCACCGTACCCCATGCTCGCCCAAACCGTTCCTTTGGATGGTCGGTTGTCCTTCGGTCAGTTCAAGGCCAATCCTAAGGCTACCATGGCCTAGCAATAAGCCAAGGCACTTATGGACCTTAGAATTAGTGGTAGAATAGCGGGGTCTATCCCTAAGCTCATTCCGTTTGGCACCCGATCCATCCGTATGGCTCATGGTTGGTGCATTATCGATCCACAATCGAACATCACCAATTCAAGATTCATTTTCAGTCACTAAGAATTAAATAGGGAATGATACATTTTTGGTCGGAAGACGATTGCATTTGATCGAGTCGGATCGTTCGTGTATCGGTGCATAGCCGGGCGAAATCACCCGCGATCGGGCACTATGGTCGATCATGACTATCCGCCAATCCAAAATCATCCTATGACTAATCCTCGTGATCAAAAAATCATCTTATGAGTTGGCGATCCTATCCCATCGGTATGGTTGGTAGATAATTCACGGTCGACACCTTGACTAGTTCGTGATTGGTCGGTCGGTCGGACCATGGCTGATCCTTGATTCCTTGCCAATTGAACCTATCGATCCATGGCCAATGGCTCATGGTCGATCCTTTTTTGGACCTTATGGCTAATCCTTACAGGCTTGGAATTGAGGGTGTTACATAGGGCATCTCAATTACCGAGGAATCCCGCAAACTTCCACTATGGGGCATCGTCACGCATTGCTATCGAGTGACGGGATCACATTAATTTCATTTAAGTTATGATATATGCATACTTATAAGCATAGTACACATTTATCAACTCAATTTAATGTATTAGCTAAATAACTACATATGAAATAATATATAGTCATATTCTGGTCGTTAAAGTTTGGACATCTAAATGAGTACATTCTAAATATGAACATTAAGTAGGTTATGGATAGTTAGCTGTAGGAAGTATGGTTCCGAAAGTGACTTCGGTTCGCCACAACCGGCTGTTCGAGCTCATCAATCAAGACGGACGACCTCAGCAACGGATTCCCTCCCTGCACGAAAGTTGTTTTATAATCGATAGCCTAGGGTGGGTACATCCCACACCTGTACTCCAGACTCTAATCAATTAAATGGATATATTATGAGTCTGAATGAATAAGTATATTTTGGACGTAGAGTCTGAACAAGTAAATGGGTACATTCTGGGTTAGAATAATGAATACCTGTTGACACCTAAATTTTGGCGGCCCATTTAGTCATTAGGGGTTAGTTTTAAATATTATAATTCATTTGCATAGCATTAATTTTAGGTGCGTTTATTTTTAATTTACATGTTTTGCATTTTTATTTTAGGACCCCGGTGGTCAATGGCTTCAATCAAATTTTTGAATTTAAATTAACAGCTGGACTAAGCCCATAAAACGAGAAAATCGGCCGAGCCCGTTTTTTTAAATGACAAAAATTATTTAAATAAAGATTTGATGCGATATTATGATATTTTGAAAATTATTTAAATCGCATTTTAATCTTATCTTTATCAATGGATGATGATGAAATCGGCGTAATATTGATGAGATAAGGATTTTCGTGATTCGAAGGTTATAGGGAATTTTCGAAATGTTTTATGAAGATTGCATTTTGTTTTGCTATAAAAGGGATGTACGGGTTCGGTTTTTGGAAGGCTGGTCATTCGGTTCTTTGGGGGAAATTTCTCGAGGGTGAAGTCAAAAAAAAATCTTTTCTCCGATTGAAAAAGTTAAAAAAAAAGGCCTTCAGCGTGTGAAAGAGGAAAAAGAAATCAAGGAGTCAAAGAAAAAAGGGAAAAGCAAAAGGTGTGCGTGTGAAGAGGCAAAGGAAAGAAAAAGCAAAAAGGAGGAATAGTAGGGGTGATTTGACCCCTACTGTTCATCTTCTCCAAATTTCCTTTGCTGTAATTTTGCTCCACCGGGCACACCTCCGCCCATTGCCGCCGCGCCTCAGCTCCGATCACCGCCCGACGACGAGGACCCGAAGACCGCCTGCCTCCGCCCGTCCGACGCCCGGACGCCCGCTTCTAGACCCGAGCCTCCGCCTGCGGTCCGCCCGAGCGACGCCCAGCTCACCGCCCGTGCTCGATCCGCCAGCTGCGGCCGAACGATGCCCCCGCTCAGCCGTCCGCGATTCGCCCACCCTCACGCGAGCCCTTCCACCCGCGTTCGATCCTCAGATCCGCGAGCCCCCGCACCGGACGCCGCTGCCATTGACGCCCGTCGCGATCCGCCGCATCGCACGCCCAACGCCACCCCTGCTCAGCCCGCGCTGACCCACGATTCCTCCGCCCCCGGGCCCGAGCCCCGCATCCCGCGAGCACACCCCCGTCATTCCTGAAGCTCGCGCCGCCCCGACACCCGTGCCCGATTCCTCGCCGAGCGACCCATCGCTCCAGATCCGAAGACCCGAAGCCAGCTGCAGGTGCCGCGCCTCACCAGTCGACGACCTCGACGCCACCGGGCTGCCCCAGCCGCGACCTCCTCGCTGCGTTTTTGCCCGTCGACGACACAGCAACCCCCTTGTCACTGCTGCCGCTTCTGCAATCAGGCCCGATCATCACGCCCCAACGACCCGATCCTCAAATCGAGCCGCTCCACTGCGCATCCGTCCCTCCTTGCTGCCCGGAGCCGAAGCCCGGCGACGCTGTTGCTATCGCCGAATCTGCCTCGCCTGCAATCAAAAGGCCGAGCACCCTCTCGCCGATACCGCCTCCAGCTGCGGCTCCACCTGAACGGTGCCAACACCGCCGACCTACCCTCGCACCTGACCCGTTCGCCGCCGGAGCGCCTGCTGTGCCCCTCGCCGGAATCTCTGTCGCCGGCGACCCCACTTTGCCGCCGACGAATGTGCTACCCCCCTATTTCCCTTAGGTTGCTCATTTTTCTTTTATTTTTTTATTTCCTTTATTTTATTTTATTTTACTTTACTTTTAGTTAGTTTTATTATTATTGTCTAGGTTGAATTTTGTGAAGTTTTTTTAGGTTATAGTTCTTCTAGGCATTACCTATAGGATTTGTCCCTAAGGTTTAATTTAATTATTAATTTGACCCGTAAGATTTCGGGTCATTTTTTATGTATTAACTCTTGGGGTTTGTTTATGATATATTAATTGTTGAATTAATTTAATTATTAATTTGATCCGTAAGATTTCGGATTAGATTTTTAATTATTTTGATTTCTTTGTCGTGATGTTCGGGGTTAAAAAATATTCGTTAATTTGGCCCGTGAGATAACGGGTTATTTTTCGTTTATTTTAATCCTTTATTTTGTTGAATATCTTGCTTGTTAGATTTAATATTTGTTTTAGAAAATCACCAAGAAAAATCAAAAAGACATTTGGATTAGGATTTCAATTGGTTTTAGAATATTTATGGTTATTTTGCATATCTAGAATAGGGATTTTATTTCGAATTTAAAAATATAAAAAAACAAAAAAAATGCATTCATTTAGGTTGTTAGTTTTTTTATCTTTTCGAATTGCACGTTTAATTATGTGTTAGTTTTAATTTCGAATTTCATAAAGAAAAGCAAAAAAAAAAAAAAAAAAAACATTGTGCATATTAGGTTAGAATTGCATGTTTCATCTTTAATTTAGATCATCTTTTTTAGATAAATTGTATGTTAGATTAAGATAATGTCTTAGTTTAAATTAGGATTTAATATAACTTAATCCCCTTAGTTTAAATTAGATAGAATTTTAATTTAGCTAGATCATTTTTTGCATTGGAATTTCATGAAAAAAAAAATACAAAATTTGTCTTTGCATAAGTTAATTTCAATTTTTAGGATAGATTGCATTTTTAAAAGTAGAAACATCAAATGCACGTCATTTAGTTTATTTAAGTTCATTTAATTAGAATTTTCTTGTCATTAGATTAAGTCATCTAATAAATGTCACGTGACATATAGCTTGCATATTAAATTGCATAAATCATGTCATTTTAGTTTAAATAATTTGGTACGTCATTGCGTATGTCATTATAATTAGATCATTTAGATTGCATTTAATTATTGCATTTCTTCATGTCATATAGTTTAGGTCATGTCGTCATGTCATTTTAGATTATTTGCATAAGTCACGATTTTCATTAAATAAAGAGAAAACAAAAAAATTGATTGCTTGTTAATTAGAAATCATATCTAGGATTATCTATATGAATTCGATTTAACATTGCAGAATCTTTCGTTCTTTTTTAAGGTATGTTTTTGCATTATTTAATTGTTTTCTTGATGTGTTAAATTGGTGGTATGCGCATGTATGATCACCTCACATGTTAGGAAGCTCAATTAAAATCAATCCAATTGCCAAACATTTTCTTAAAATTAAAAGAAGTGAACCGCCGAAGACTGTGATAGGATGATGCAGTGTGGCAAGTCCCCGTCACTCCAAAATCTCCTGTTCGTAAAGTAAGATAATCCTCCCGTTATTTTACTTAGGTGTCTAATCGACCTACCATAACCGATTAGTGGCGACTCCTAAATTATAAGCTTTGCATGTTAAAACCCTACGTCGTGATTTGGTATGGGCTTGGGAGAGCCTGAGCTGCTTTAAAGGCTTAGTAGTCCATCAACCTAGTTTTTAGGTGGCAAACCCGAAAAATTGGGTCGCGACAATACCTTTTAGTCGTAAAGTTTGAATAATTAAAATGGTAAATTCTGGCTTAATAAAAGCTTATAGAACAAAAGAATAGATTTATAAATGAATAGATTCAATAATGGACAAAATCAACAAATGAATGGATTTGACAAGGAATAAATTCATATTTAGTAAAGTTTGTTTGAACTAATGAACAAATTTATCAATAAACAGATTTATAAATTGACAGATTCAACAAGAAATAGATTCATACTCGGTAAAGTCTGTTTGAACCAATAAATATATTTATCAACAAACAGATTCAAAAGTTGACAGATTTAGTAAGTGAACGGACTTACAAATGAATAGATTTGACCAAATGAGTAGATTCACAAGGGGCAAATTCACAAATGAATAAATTCTATCACAAGAAATTTTAGTAGAAACAAGTGAAACGAATAGATTCTGACTAGTAAAATTCTAGTAGAACGGAGTAGAACAAATATGTCATGGGTCATCGAGACAACTAAGGCTAAACGACCAAATTCTAATTACCTAGAATGAAGTAAAAAGAAGCTGAACAAACATGCAATGGATAATTAAGATAAATATGATAGAACGACTATATTCTAACTACCCATAGCAGAACGAACATGCAATTGGTCATCAAGATAAATACGGCAGAACGACTGAATTCTAACTACTTAGAATAAGGTAGAAAGAAGCAAAACGAACATGCAATGTGTTATTAAGATAAATACGATAGAATGACCATATTTAACTAACCAGAATGAGGTAGAATGAAGTAAAATGAACATGCAATGGGTTATCAAGACAAATATGGTAGAATGACCAAATTCTTACTATCCAAAATGAAATAGAAAAAAATAGAACAAACATGCAATGGATTATTAAAACAAATATGGCATAATAATCAAATTCAACTTATTCAGAATGAAGCAAAACGAAACAGAACAAACACATTTTGACCATCCATGAAGAAACAGAATGAACTTGCAAGAGATTATCAAGGCCACTTAAAAATCACCATACCCATACATACACATCAAGGTTTCACCATTCAACCAACCAAACCAAGCTAAAGTTGTGAGGATATTGAATCAACTTAATACCTAGAAATTTCACTTACCTCGAACAAACACAAACTTCAAGCAACTAATTGCCTTCACCACCCTAGTAGCTCTTGAATATTAAGTTTTGTTTTCTAAATTCTTAGATTGAAGAGTGGAAATAGCATATGCAAGTTTTTGTTTAGATTTTGGAAAAGTGAAAGAGGTTCTATGGCAAGATAGAATGAGTTTTATCAAAATGAATTAAGATAATTTGACGTCTTTCATTATTAGGTGTAAATTTGTATGCTAATCACCAGCTTGATGTGGCACAAATGTAAGGTAAAGCTTTTCCACGTGACTAAGGGAAATGCAAGAAGAGAATGACTCATTTTGAAATAATCATAACTTAATTTAGGTGTAAAAATTAGCCATAAAATCTTATTTTGTAAGAACATATGGCCATGCAATACATTATATAAAAAGACAAGTGGCACTTAAAATTCTAATTAATAAATTTTGGAAGGTAAATATAGTAAGAAGAGCGTAATCTTCTTTTCCCAGCATTATTAACATAAGTGGATGACCACTATTATTGATTAACTAAAGTTTACACAATTAATATCAACCATCAACTATTAAGACAATAATAATTTAATTAATACTGTTATGTTGTTAGTACACACATAATTCAATTCACATGTTGAACTTGAGATAATTTATGTTTAGGAAAATTTATTTGCCACGTCTCACGAAATTTATGATTTGACTGAAGTTTCCATGTGTTCATCTAAGTATTAAGATAAATAATACTTAGCTTCATCATTATTATAATGTGAATTTCCGAATATTATAGTATTACAATTATGAAAACTCCGGATGTCATAGCTCAAGCTTAAAATGTAGATGTTGCCTTAACATATTGTTAAGATGAGGTCATAATGTTTAGCATGTTTGAAATTAAAATAACCCACATATTTTACTTTACTTGTCTTTAATGCTAGATATGAGTTCTAATGGATTCTTTAAAAGAAAAATATTTAAACTATCATTTGTATGGTATTTAATACAAAAATATACGCTCTATGGAAAATGAGTTAATATCACAATACGTATTTCATACGATGTATGCATAAGACGACCAATAAGAGTTGGCAAAAGTTTTGATCTCAACTTTTTAGCCGTGTGAGACTCTCGAGGATGAGAGTTCATCTAATTAAGTGCCCTCATAACTCTTACTTATTCTCAAAATTTCTATTCAATATTTGCTATCTTAGAATATTACCAATGATTATGAATTTATTCGATCTAATGAAACATTTCTAGAAAAGAAAATTGAACTGAAATTGAAAGTTTTAAGGGAAGAGGAAGATCAATTTGTTATTGATGTCACATTCTATTTGTATTCATAGGTCGACTAATTATGATTATTTATAATTAATTATAATTGTGAATACAATATTTATTACTAATTGATCTACGGTACAACATACAGAATCTATTCGAAATAATTATACCCAATATGAGTTGCTCTATATTTTTAACGGGAGAAGTACACTAGAAGTGCCTTAACTTATGTACAACGCTCACTTTAGTGCCACTACTTTTCTCCGACTCACTTAAAGTGCTGAAATCGAAGAAAAATGATTACACAAGTGTCTTTGGCTAAAAATTCCGACTAGAGAAATTACATGTATTACGCCCCGAACCTCGAGTGCGTGCATATTCCTCGGTGGTTGATAGAATGCAACGTCCCAAGACGCTTCACCGACCCATTCATTTTATTGCACATGCGGAAGCGTATAGACAATCCTCAGACAACACAGATATGGGATAGAAAAGCATGATACAAATTTTCACAAAACCCTTTTATAAACAAACTAGTTTGTCTACAAAAAGATCGGCTTTCAAAAAGAAGCTGTCTTACGACCTACTAGTCGGACATATTCGCCGATCCTTCGGACTCCACCTCCATAAGCTCCGGGGGCTTTGAGTCCTTCACAACCCCATTAGAAGGGTCAGCTGCACCCTCGCCTGGAGCGGCATTGACTGCAACGGCAGGGATATCAAAACCCTAAAGGGGACCTTCCTTATACCCATTGAGCCCATGGCGAAATCACGCCCTGAATTGATGAGGTATCCTCTGAGGTAGGCCCTCATCGACCAAGATAATGGTCACAACAAGCTCATGGATCCAGTGACTCCCGGGGACAAGGACGTCTATACTCCACTTAGTAACCCCCCGAGGCTGTCCAAAACGAATCGGAGGGACCGCTATCTAAGGACCTGAAAAGGTTACGCCCACGACGGGGTGAGACAATGTCTCAGCAAGTTCACCCCCTAAACCCTTATTAGGAAGGAAATACGCCTAGAGGTAGTCTAATCACATATCACAGATGACTCACCTCGCCTCAGTTCCTTTCTACATGTCATTACAGTTCATATCACAGATGCATATAATAAATGCACGTATCAATTGGAACGTCTCACTCAATTTCAATCAATCACAGGGGTCCCGATTATAGGGCTAAATCGTTATGACACGTCCCATTTCGTGTCACACAATTTTGTCCCATAATCCAGCGCGTCTATCTCAATCAATCACGCGTTCCAATTAATTACAGCCCCTAGGGCACGGCCTACTTGACGTTTGGCGGTCTTCTGGCGTAACCAGGCATTGTCTCACCCCATTGAGCACAACAACGTCTACACGAAACGACAATCCCGAAGGAGCATTGGTCCAACCTCTACTGTGATCGGCATCCATTGTCCAAGGGCATCCTATATAGGGGCAATGTCCACCCGACGCACATCGGGGACGGGTTCTCATAACCATCACACGATCACTCAATTCCGGCCAACGACACCGTGCATTGCACTCAAATGTCTCAATTAAGATAATGCTTTTGGCCTATTTTCTTTGTATTAAAAACACCTGGTGAAATATAATCGTGTGTGGGTACACGGTCGAATCGAACTTTTAAAAATTGATATCATTTCTTTTAAAATCTCACTATTTGATATAGTATTTTAAAAAAAATTTCGGTGTCAAAACCCGACATCCAGTATTTTCTAATTAATTACCAAAATTCCAAAATTTTGAAATAATAACTCAAAATCACAATCACCACTCAATTTGCACAAATCAACATTCAATTGCATAAACTAAGCACACCACTTCAATCAACATAAAATTCCGGTCACCGGCTATCCCGGTATAATTTTCGGAAAATATTAAATAATTAAATAAATTACAAAATTAATTAAATAAATGCACATTAATCCAATAAATGCAAACTTAGGCCTAAAATGCTAATTTAGCCATCCAAACGGGCCTAGAAAAATAATGCATCTATCCACATAAATAGTACAATCTATATAGCCCTTAATTAATCTATTCTAACCACCTAACAATCATAATTAAGCAATTAAATCACTAATAAAAACTAACTAACCACCTTAGCCATACTTAGCTAAATCTAATTACCTACTAAACGTCATTAACTCCATAAGCAGAGTTTAGCAAGTAAACTCACCGGATTAGCGGGCCGATGAGTCCACGGCGACGATGACGTGGAGGCAGGCAAGACACAAGCCTGTGACAACACCAAACGAGGTCCGGACGAGGCCTAAAATGGGCCTCGAAGTCTCAGCTAGGCTAACACTTCGGCTTCTGCTCTTGGCTGGAAAGGGCGGTCGAAGGCACGATTAGTGCGGGAAAGGGGCTCGGCGGGACGGCGGTGTGAGCAGGGGGATCGGGCGGTGGCTTCAGCGGCTTGGATGGCCGGTGGAGGAAGCTCATTGAGCTGGACGGTGGCTTGAGGGCTCGCAGGGATGCGCGGCTGGCGTGAGGACGTGAGCTCACGAGGCTAGACTCGTGGGCGATCAAATGGGGCGACGCTGGCTCGGGGACGGCTGATCCGGCGACTAGTGGTCTTGGTGAGGAGCTGGTTGGTTCATAGGAGGTTGTAACAACAACAAGGGAGGACAAGAGGGTGAGGAAGAAGAAGAAAGGAAGGAGAAACAACTGCTAGACAGAGGGAGGGCTTGGTCGAGAATCAAGGGGAGGAGAGGAGAGAAAGCAAGGGGACAAGCGCCTCAAAAGTCAAACACAAATATCTTGAGCACTTGAGTGGTTCTTCACTCTTATCTTCAGCCCATCTTTAGCCAACATTAATCAATAGGCCACCCATGGCCAAATTCAACACCAACCTACACCAATTGAAGCCAAATTGAAGACCAAAATGTAATAGCCCCACTACCCTACGAATTTGCTGACTTCTCACTTCAATTTCTTCACAATTCCCTCCAAAGTAGTGGTCAAATTTATTGAGGAGGAAGCCCACGCCCATTTCCCACACTTGCCTTCACAAACTAGTCCATTTGAAAGCCAAAATCCACTCAATTTTGCCCAATTTCGAATTTTCGCCCCAAGATCCCAAGCTTATCGAAAATTCTTCGAAGGGTGAGTCGACGTTCCTAAAATAAATCGTGACATGCCAGAACTTTCAATTTCTGAAATCGGGTTCAATTTCACAGTTAATTTCAACTGGACGCGATTTTAGCGTGACCTAATCTACCGGGTAGCTTTTAGGAATTTTTAGTGCATTTGACCCGTGGTCGATTATTTTCGAGCAACATTGTACATCTTCGACTCATTGGCGACTCTTGGTTATTGTGAAAATCTTGAGATTTCAAATATGGGCACATGGTACAAAAACGACAGAAAAATCGGTCTAGTGCCAATCGACAAGAATTTTGCAATCAGGTGGGATCACTCACACTCTAATGACATACCTCTGTCGAATCGACCTATTTTTGATCTCTGATCAATTTTGATAGTGCCATATTGACCTTTATAGATTAGCACGGTTGAGCAGTCGATTTCTGGTCGAATTCTCAAGTCTATTGCATTTAGATTCCTTAACGGCTTCACCTGATGGATTAGTTATCTTATGAGTGATCAGCTCAAAGAAAAAAGACTATAGGCACATCGATGAAAAGTCCAACTCATTCAATTGAAAATAGAATCATCAGGATGTCACAACATAGCTTTTATAATTAAAATTTTATTTGAGGTGGCATTTTTTGGCATTAAAGTAATCACTTTTTCATTAAGATTGATACTGAAGTGATCATTTTTTTAACAACAATTGGCATTGAAGTGATCATTTACAATGATTAGCAGTGAAGTGATTACTTCTTAACTTGCTATATGATCTCTTTTTTCTTTTATATTGAAGTGATCATTTTTTTTATTAAGATTGGCATTGAAGTAATCACTTTTTAACAACGATTGGTACTGAAGTGATTATTTGTTTGTAACGATTGGCACTAAAGTGATCACTTTTTAACTTATTACACGACGTTATTTAGAGATTATATGTTGACTAGGTACGGCGGCAAGACACATAGAATTGAGAAATTAATAAAATATTGCCACGTCAAATTTCTAGCGACTCATATAGGAGTTGGTACTTAAATGATTGTTTTTTTTTTTTTTTAAAAGTGGCACTTAGGTGAGCTTACGAAAAATTGTGGTAGTAAAATGAGCTAGTGTACTTCTCCCTATTCCTAATAGATATATGGCGACCGGCTCCCAAAGCATGCTAGTTGCACATGTTATTTGCTAGTATGAATATTGCAGAGAAGAGAGAGTTATATTTGTGACATCCTCAAAATTCAATTAGGATATGATAAGGGTTTTACTTCTATCAATGTACAATTGGTAGAATTAGGCCTTGAATTGGTTTGTGAACCATTCAAAAGTGTTAAACTTATTGGGAAAGGTAATTTAGGATTTTGATGCGCATGACTAGAAAACTCAACCATGGATTGACAATTCAATCATAAGGATCAATGAGGGATAATCTTAAGTTGTTTCAAACCGATCCAAGAACAGTTATAGATCGTTTTGATAATAGTATATAATTAGATTGTGGGTGACCGCATGATTACTATATTAATTACGAACAACCCTAAGCTAATTCCAAATGATTGTATTTTGGAATGAGCAATTAACCCCTCACGATTATATGACAACTAAGGATCATTCATGAATTGAAAATGGCTTAAACATGGATTGGTATCAAATCAATCACAGGTCAAACTCACGAAATCCCTAAAGGCCGCCCGTTGATTTTAATTATGCTAAAGTCACATTTGAAACCGGTTAAGGATATCAAACTTTAGAGGATTAAGTGACCATCATTGGACATTACTTCGTCAAATTCCTTAATTATCGGTAAACCTCGAATTCTTGGATAAGTGAATTTGGGCCAAAACTTGGAAGCCCAATGGGCTGCACATCCGAGTTAGGCCCAATGGGCCTCACGCCCAATTAAAGGCCCGTTAAGCTTGTTAAGGCCCAAATTTGGATGAGTTAAGCCCAAACCCAAATTGTCAAGCCCAAGCCAAGCCCTATGTGCATGAATAGTATGCGTACTGCTTGACCTTCATTGTTTTCCAATTTTATAAGGCTTTTTGTGTTTCGAATCTCACAAAATGTCCCTATGAAAGTTGTTCAAAACATCTTGATCTACAGCATACTTTAATTTCAAATGTTTCTGAGGTGAAGTGGTTGGTATGAAAACCTATTCTTTTACCATATGAAAACTGTCCAGTGTAATAAAAACAATGACTTATTTGTCTTCTCTATTTTTTATAATTTTTCCCTTTAGAATCTGAACATGCTTCCTTCATAAACATCGTAGTGGACATCTATGTCTACAACATACTAAAATTTTAAAGTGTTTAATGAAGATTTGGATGTCGAAATGGGTTTTCTTCTACGGTCGTTGGGATTGGTCAACAGACGAGATTTTGGGTTGTTTTTTTATGATTTGCTGCTCTTTAGACAAAATGAACTAGGCTTGGATTCTTACATGAAAAATGTTATTTAAAATCTTCTCTACAACGTATTAAATTTTTATAATTTTTCGAATCCATTTGATAAGGTAATGACATTTATTTTGAAAATTGCTTGAAACTATTCTTCACATTGGAAGGAGAGGGCCACACGCCCAAGGAGTGGGCAGCCTAAGGGAGGGCTATGGATCCCCTAATCTCATCAAGCCATCATTGCAAGATCTTAGCATTAATTGCACTTAAATATGTAAATAGTGCGCAATCTTCAGGAAATGACTAGATTGCCCTCTTATTCAACTAAGGACAAAGGGGTAAGGTGGAAAATGGCATGTAAGGGAGCAACAATGAGCTTGGAAGAAGGTTGGGAAAAGACAACCTAGCCTAATCTAAGCCTACTTATCCTATTTTCTAGCCTAGGCATGATGAGTTCACCTAATGAGCATTAAATGTCATTAAATGGGACTTATACAAGAAGTAAAGTAGGAAGTGATCCAAGCCCTTGATCTTGGATAGGAAATCTTAAGATGCAATATTGGCCATTCAAATGGCCTAGGCTTGAGTAGTTCTCTCTCCCTTTCTTTCCCCCTTAGACCCCACGGCAATTTTCTCTCTCTTCCCTCATTTTCTCTCACTTTCTCTCTCTCCCTATCCTTTGGACAAATTTTCCTCATCCTCTTCCTCATTTCACACCCATTTCTCTCTCATTTTTCTCTCTAGACTCACCGGTAATCAACCACCACAACTGCCACCCTTAAATCGCCATTCTCAATGTCGTTCCCGTCACCTAGTTAGAGCTTTGGAGCTGAGGAAACTGCTATCCAGCCCTTCACAATAGCCCTCTCTCTCCCTTTCTTGGTGATTTGGACACCGCCGATATAGGGGAGGCCGTTTGCAGCCGTGGTGCCGCTCGAGATGTTGTCCAGCCCTCTTACGTGTGCTGTGGAGGCGTGATCCAAGCCCTTGATTAGGGTTGTTGTTGCATTTTAGAAGTAGTTTAGGGTGAAATTAAGGTTAAATGGTGCTTTGTTGATGTGATAAGTGAGTTTTATGTGATAAGTAATCATTGGGTTCTGAATGGTTATCTTGATAGGTTATCGAGTTTTGGACGATAGGTTATCAAGTTTTGGGCGATAGGTGATCGAGTTTTGGATGATAAGTTATCAAAGTTTGGGCGATACGTTATTGAGTTTTGGACGATAGGTTATCATGTTTAGGCTGATATCAACTTTTATTGATAGGTTATCACTTCTTGGTTCGATAAGTTACGTGATAAATTATTAGGTTATGACAAGTGAAGTGTGATATGTTCTTATAGTATGTCATAATAGAATGATAGACTATTATGTGGTGATATATGTTTTATGAAGTGACGTTGTGATAAGGCATGTTATTGAAATACATTATGGTATTGTGATATGTTATATAAATAAAAGATGAGTTATTGGATAGATTGTGATGGCAATGTATTATATGTGTTCATTGGAAATAGTCATCATACATATGTTATGTTCATTGTCTATGGTTGATGCGTGAAATCACCCCCAGCCTCCGAGATGAGATATACGATAGTTCTTGGACGTGCAAGGAAGTACGTTTGGTCAAGTCTCTCTCTCAGAATTAGCTATATTGAGATGTATCGTTCTCGAACCAAGTCCAATATTAGATCGGTGATCATGTCATGATGGGCCGGTCCTTTCTTAGTCTCGGTGCAATACTGAGATGTATCGTTCCTGAGCCAAGTTTGGTTCTTGGTTTATGATCATGTCATGTCGGATCAGTCCTTTCTTGGTCTTAGTGCAATATTGAAGCACATCCATTCTGATCTGGATTGGACTTAGGTCGGTGCTCAACGTAACGGGTCAAGTCATGGATTCTCATTTTGTGCTCGGCAGATTTTATTGATGTGCTTTCAATAGGTCATGAGACACACTCCGCTTGGCATGCCATTAAGGCATTCATACTAAACTAATGACAATGATAACAATGGACTTGAGTGATGATGTTCTCATGTGATCACATAATGATCTTGATGCATTTATGTGGGGGTAAAGGTTCCATCCTAATGCATTTTACGCGGGACAATGCTCGATTAAGTTTGGATTCCCCCAAGTCAACGGGATGTCGTTCGCGGATGGATTTCGGAACAATGCTCCTCAAAGGAATGTTGTCTTGATGCATTTACGCAGAACGATGCCATGTTGGATGAGATGAGACGATGCCTAGTTACATTGGATGATTGCAAATCTTTGTGTTGGCCTTAGGCCTTGAGCGGCCATAATAATCTAAAAGCATGGTCTCAAGCGTTGCATGGTAGTATAGGATGCCATGCGATTCTCAACTACCATGCGTGTAAAGTACATGAGTGCATGAATGCATATTTTGAGAAGTGATGCTATAGTTGACGCATGTGTGACTCGAGATAGATATATGAGCAGTCATGGATTATTGCATTGCATGAGTACATGATTATAATATGTTGCATGCTTTTGTGTTTGACTCATGAATATGTAAAGTGTTATAAAAATTGCTTATGTGCTTTGTTATGATGGCTTAATAAGGTAAGATGATCATTCCTGTTTATAGTTAGGGCAAAGCACAAGATGCTTTGCTATTAGCTGCCATCGATAGATAACCCGCATGTTTAGAACATTTCCGAGGTGAATGGCTTCCCTACCCGAGGTCTAGGAAGTTCACTCACTGAGTTTATTTCACTCCTCACCGTTTAACTTTTTTAGAACCTAATCATGACTTTCTAAGCCTGAGACAAAGTACTTTGAGATGGATGTGCATTAGACGCGTAGATAATACCACTTTTGTCACACCCCCGCCCCATCTCTGGCATGAGAGCATGACCCGGCGGGTTAGCATCAATGCCCCAGGCAACGTTGAATGTCCCTAAAGTTTTTTTTTTCTTTAGTTAATCACATGCGGAAGCGATCATAAACAATCCCCGTACAAACAAACATGGAAGCCGGGCAAGACATATGCAAGCCAAGCAAATAAAAGCAACATATACTCATACACATATTCATATATCAAAAGCTGTTTTGATTACATGCCCATCCTAGTCCTAGGCTATTTATTTTTGTTTCCATATATAGTCAATCAAAAGACTGGGGTAGTCTAACTCCTCTATTGAGCTGCTCCCAAAAGCAGCCCTCATGCTAGGTTCATTCATTTTTTGGACCTAGGTTCACCCATCACACACCTGAAATTATAAGAACAACAAGAGTGAGTCGATGACTCAGTAAGTAGAAATCCCTAATTCTCCTATAGTAGGACATCTCACCATTGATCGTCGGATACAAGGTCACCATTCACTTGTCGATGGCAAATCAATAGCAAGGTTCGTGCCTTGCCTTGCTTATACATATGAAAGGTTCTCAACCGTATATGTGCTTTCAAGAATCAAAGATAAAGAGTTAGTGCATATGAATAAGCCTTCCAAAGATCCGTGGCTTATGATCATTTTGGTCATAAAAAGGGGAGAAGTACACTAACAGTGCCATAAGTTGTGTACGGCGCTCACTTTGGTACCAAAAGTTTATGTTGGATCACTTAAGTGCCAAAAATTTTGAAAAACGCTCACTTTGGTGCCAACTCCAATCTAGTTGGCCGGAAATCCGACGTGGCACTTTTTTATTAATTTTTGAAGCCGATGTGGCTCGCCGGAGAGCATAGTCAGCATCCTAACACCAAAACGACGCCGTTTGGTGTCTTCCCCAATTCAAAACCCTAAATCTCCGGCGCCGTCCTTGACGGCCCCTTCGCTCGGCGGCCGCGGCTCCGACCTCGACCCCAACGATGGCCACTCGGCGGCCGCGACTCCAACCCTGACCCCGACCCCGAAGATGGCCACTCGGTGGCCGCAGCTCCGACCCCGACCCTGACCTCGACCCCGACGATGGCCACTTGACAGCCGCAGCTCTGACCTCGACCTCGACCTCAACCAGCGAGGTCATCCATGTAGGATGGCATCGAGGGCGTTCGAACATCGCCAAGCAATGGCGGTTGAACAAGCGACGGCGGCGCAGCGATAGCGGAGGCCGAGCGACGACGGCCAACTGAGCTAGGTCGAAAAAACCCTAGGACGATGTCGTTTTTATGAGGCCATCCATGTAGGACGGCAAAACAACGTCATTTTCTTAAGGAGGACTGAAAACGACGTCGTTAAAGGCCTTGTTGATTTTTTTTTTTTTAAATCCACATCATCATTTTGGCTGGAATCTTTCGCCGGTGGCACCAAAGTGATCGTTTTTCCTCCAATTTGACACTTAAGTGATCTGATGGAAACTTTTAGCACCAAAGTAAGCGCTGTACACAACTTATGGCACTAATAGTGTACTTCTCCCCATAAAAAGGGAAGCTCGCATTGATGAAATTCATTCAAGCACTAAGTGACCCAATTCAAACATATGTTCAAATTGATGCAAAGACTTAACAATACATATCAAAACAAACCCAGCTTTTGCAAGCATCACACATATATCAATCATGGACCACACATGGACTTTCATTTTCCTTTTTCAATATCATATTAGTCGAAACTAATCGACTCTTCCGGTAACTACCGGGCATCGGTCCCCCCCTTGGTAACCGGTATCGTCCCGATCTCATTATTAGGACGGCATCCAGGGCGACCCTTAGGCATCGGCCTCACCTAGGCCGACATCGTCCATGATCTCAATATCGGGATAGCATCTAGGGCTTTACCCCAGGCAACGACCTGGCATCCCCAAGCATCGGCATATAAGTCCATTGTGTGTCCATGCGTTTCAAGCATCAATCAATTCATTTTATTTTTGAACTTTTAGTTGGATGAAAGGCCCAAAGGTGTGCCATGTAAAGTGAATCAATGAATGACTCTTATACCTCATTAAACTCATGCCGGATGCGATTCGGCCTTGTGGTCTTGACTTGGAACCGTTCGCTCCGGCTTCGGCATCGACTCGTGACTTGTCCCGAGTAGCAATATGCCTCAATATTGTCTCGGGATCAAGTGTGAGTTGTACACCCACCTCGGCACACGTCCAAAGTCGCCAAGACCAATCCTCGACATCTGGATGTGCTCGACACTCACGCGAGATCATGAACTTACTCGATGCAACAACAAGCAATAGAAACACAATAAGCATAACAATACAACGCCAACACAAGCAAACAATGACATGATCCTAAAATCGATAAGCATAGCACATCGTCCTATTGAAGAGTTAGGAAAATCTACTTACTACTTTCTTGACCTAGCTCCAAGATGCTTCTGTGGTGGTCGGTCGGCATCTAGGGTGACTTGAAAGAGAAGGGCATGAAAGAGAAGGGAGGAAGGGAGAGGAAAAGAGAGAAAGGCCAAGGCTTAAAATGTGAGGATGGCTCATCTCATTTATAGGCCTCCTCCTCTTAGATTTTTATTGTAAACTCATGATGATGCCTAAATGACGAGTTGGCCTACTCGAGTTGGCCCCTAGGTCCTTTGGTGTTGGCTTATGATTGGTCCACCTATTTGCTTATCCTCCAAGGCTCACTCTAGGCTCATTATTGCCTATGGAGCCCAAGGGACACATAAGCCCCTTTAATGCCTAATGTTTTCTTCTAATTGGTTTGTTTCTTGCCTTGCTCATCAAGGCTATAATCTAGGGCCATCATACCCTAAGATTTATCCAAGATTTGGTCATCAAGAAACTTGGGCTTTGGACAACTTGTTTTCCAAGTTAAACACATGAGCATGTGACTCATTAAACTCATTAATTAGCTAGCTCCCAAAAGAATTTAATACATTATTATCTTCAAGCCAAGAAAACTCTAGATTGGCTTCTTCCTCTAGTTAGGCGTGCAGCTCCCTTCCCCTACAAGTTGGGCGTGTGGTTCTCCAATTCTAAGGCAAAAACAGTTTTGAGCAACTTTCGAAATCAGTACCATTACCTTATCAAACGGACTCGAAAAATTATATAATTTTAATATGTTGTAAGGAAGACCTTAAAAAACATTTTTTTCATGAAGAAGTACAAGCCAAATTTGTTCTGTGGGAAGAACAGAAATTCATTGAACACAACCTGAAAATTCATCCATTGAGCAGATTCAACGGTCGAGAGAGAGAGAGAGACTCATTTCGAAATTCAAATATTTACAAAAACCTTTTAAAATTTAATATGTTATAGATATGGATGTCATTTAAAACCTTTGTGAAGAAAGAATTTCCAAATTCGTAAGGGAAGATTTTATAAAAATTCGAGAAAGCAACTTAGTTACTGTTTTCACTATAATGGGTAGGTTCTATACGGTAATTGATTGGGCCTTCGTCCCAACCATTTCACCTCAGAAAAATATGAAATTTAAGTATGTTATAAATTAAGATGTTTTGAACAACTTTCATGGAGGAAATTTCTCCAAATTCGAAGCAAAAAAGATCTCTATAAAATTGGAAAGCAGGAAAGATCCAGCAATTTTGAGAAACTGGAAGTCAAAACCTATGAAACTCAAGGTGGCATCAAGGCTATAGGATAGCCATAATTAGCTCCAATATGTCCTATTTTTATTGGGACATTTGGCTTGGATACTTTGCTTAATTCCCAAGGTAAATCCTTTGTAATCATGGCCATATCTAGAAAAATCTAGGTGGAATGATGAGTCA
Source organism: Eucalyptus marginata (assembly GCA_014182565.1). NCBI lineage: Eukaryota > Viridiplantae > Streptophyta > Magnoliopsida > Myrtales > Myrtaceae > Eucalyptus > Eucalyptus marginata. Next base: position 2,645,520 of record CM024586.1, read on the forward strand.
AACTCCTTCATGAAGAAGCTAAGGTGTTCTAGAGAATTCCATTTTGTCATTTTCTTCCTCAAGAAGGTAATCTACATAATTCTATCGTCCAAATTGGTTCAGGGACCGAGGAAGGGATCATTAGGCATGCCTTGAAAAATCAAATCACATACACCTGAGGTTCGGCCCTTACATCCTATATTCGCCCAAACCGTTCCTTTGGACGGTCGGTCGACTAATAGGGTCGATTGTCCTTTGATTGGTTCGAGACCTATTCTAAGGCTACCCATGGCCTAGCATAAAGCCAAGGCAACCATGGACCTTAGAATAAGTGACGGAATAGCCGGGTCTATCCCTGGGCTTATTCCGGTCGACACTCAATCCACCGGTAGGGTTCATGGTTGGTGCGTTACCGATCCATGATCGGACATCACCAATTCAAGATTCCGTTCTGATCACTAAGAATTATATAAGGAATGATGCATTTTTGGTCAGAAGATGGTCACATTTGATCAACTCGGATCGTTCGTGTATCGGTGCATAATCGGGTGGAATCACCCGCGACTAGAAATTGCGACCAGTCGGATCGACCCGTGACCATCCACCGACCCAAAATCATCACGTGATCAATTCTTGTGATAAAAAAGTCATCTTATGAGTTGGTGATCCTATCCCTTTGGTATGGTCCGTAGAAATTCATTGCCAACACCTTGACCAATTCGTGATAGGTTAGTCGGTCAGTCGGTCGGTCATGATCGATCCGTGATTTCTTGCCGATTGAACCGATCGATCCATGGGCAATGGCCCATGATCGATCCTTTTAGGACCTTATGGCCGATCCTCACGGGGTCGGAATCGAGGATGTTACAACTTTGTGAGGTCGCCCTTGTAGAATAGAGTTGCTAGGTTAACCCCAACTCCAATACTTGGACAAGTATGAAGGAATCTACTATGTGGACATGTAAATGGCTAAGTTTTTTATGTAAGGAAATAATATGTTTGATGGTAGAAGCATATATATAAAAGTGTGCTATGATGTATGCCTTATACTATCACTATTGTTTGTTAATGGTTGGGAGATGTTTATTTTGCTTCCACTTGTGTATAATCAAAAGATAAAATGAATGGGTTGGTGACGCGTCCTGGGACGTCGCAAACAAATGACCTAAGTGAAAAATGATGGCATGGATTTTCACGAGCCCGGAGTGGGTCGGGCGTGACATATTTAGCCCATTATGAGTGAGTGGGAGATGATGGATCTTATGGTTACTGGGCTGCCCAAGTTGGGCTAACCTGGCCTGTACTCAAAGGGCCAACAACCCACAATTTAAGGAACATAATTGCCAAGACAATTATTTTGAGGGTTACTTCTTTAAAAGAGAAAAGAACGTGTTTATTCTCTATGAGTGGAAGAATAGAATTGTGTGTTCTGGAAGGAAAAGAAGAATAATGGAAAAGGTCCCTCTTCCAGTGAAGAAAATTGTTCTCACTCAATCTGTGACATCCTGAATTTCGACCCCGTCTTGATTATGAAATGGGCATTTTGTCAACGCGCCTATGGTGCTTTTTCTCTGAGTTGGCCACTCACGAGTTAACTAACCTATTAGGTGAAGCCATTAAGGGATATAAACACGGCAGACTCGAGAATTCGATCGGAAATCGATCGCTCGACCGTGATAATCAACAAGGGTCAATACGGCATCGTTATAATTGAAATGTGATCGGATATAGGTCGATTCGACGAAAGCATGTAATTGAATCGCGGGTGATTCCGCACGATTGCGAAATTCGCGTCGAACGGCACTAACCCGGTTTTCTATCGAAATTGTACTCGGTACCGATAATTGAAACCTTGCGATTTTTACGACAATTGAATATCGCCTACGAGTCGGAGATGCACAAATGTGGATCGAAAATTATCGACGACGGGTCAAACGCACTAAAATCCCTAAAAGCTACCCGGTAGGTTAGGTTGTACTAAAATCGCATCCGATCGATTTTAACCACGAAATTGAATTCGATTTTGGGAATCGAACGTTTGAGCGTGTCATGATTTATTTTTAGGACCTCGTCTCATTTTTCGGAGAAATTTTGTCGAATCTGAAATTTTATGGAAAAATCGATTTTCGGACAAGAAGGAAAATAAAGGGAAATTTAGATCAAGAAGAAAGTGGGGTAATCGACTGCCCAAAATGGTTTATGTGGGTGAAATAAGGGCTAATTTTGGATTGGATGAGCTATTGACTTTAGGGGATGAAGACTTTTGTGGACATTTCAATTATGAAATTAGATATTTCTTAAGAGGCTTGGATTGGTTGTTACTTTGACCCTTTGTTCTTCATTTCTCTCTCCCTCCCCCTCTCTCTCACGCATGAAATCTCTTCCCTCCTCTCTGCTGAAGTTGCCCACACTCCCTTCTTCTCCTTTATCCTATCGGAGCCCACAATTCCATTTCCCCTCCATTTGTTCTCCTCCACTGCTTCACCACTCCCCCACCAACCCACGTCCAACACCCACGCCAGCTACCATACGCCCACTTCACCTCCCTCATCAACCTCACATCCCACTAGCAGCTTCACCAACCCACAATCCAATGTCCAGCCGCTGTCCCCATGCCGTTCAGCCACCGAACGGCCAGCAACCCAACACACCAATGACTCCACAACACCACCCTGTGTCCCCTCCATGCCACTAGCTCCGTCCAACAACCTGCGGTCACGCATAACCAAGCCGAATTGCCCACCTTCACCTTTGTCCAATAAGCTCAGCCCAAGCCTAGCTCTCTCTTTGGCTGAGAGCTTGCAAGGCCGTTTCCATCGCCGTTGAGCCTCTGTACAAGACACGGTAGTCTCGGATTTTCACCGCGGTCGCGCCACCGTCGCCGTGAACCCGTCGTTGCCCTAATTCGGTGAGTTAACTCCCTAATCCTTGATTAGATTGTTAATTGCACTTAGGGGTTATATTAGTGTTAATTAACTTAGTTATATTAGTGTTAATTAGTTGGTTAGATTAGTGTAAACTGGATTAGCTTAATCTTCAAAGCTGGTTTGCTGGACCCTTGCAATTTGCCATTTTTGTGGGGGAAAATGTGCTATGATTTTGAGGTTGCTTCCTTCTTGAAAAATGTTCTAGACATCTTCAACTATGACATATAATTTACTCAGAATTTTATGGATTTAAATGAACAAGATTTCAGCCTCGCCATTTGCAAAACATAATCTCGGATTGTGCTAAAACAGTGACATTTTGGTGTTCAATGGATTTTTATCAACTCTTAGGGTTTGATTTTAAAAGAGTTTCTTCACAAAAGTTTTTTTTTTTTCATATCTTTTAGTTTAATATACTCAAATTTTAGATCAAAAGGACAAGTTTTGGACCTCGAACCAAATTAATTTTGGAAAACAGAATTTCCGGACATAGGCACAATTTTTGTAATGGTTTGAGCGATTTACTGCTCTTAATCCAGAAATATTTGGGTCAAGGTGTCTTCATAAAAAATGTTCATTTAGGTGTTCTTTATAACATATTCAAATTTGATAATTTTTCAAGCTCGTTTGATTATATTTTTGGAATTAAACTCGGAGGCGTGCGAGTGGCTCGGTTTCTGCTAGTTAGGGCCAATTGTGGTTTTGTGGTTGTTCTTGATGTATTGCTTGCTGGAAATTGTATTTTTTTGTGATGTGGTTGATGTGTGGGGCATGCTGAGAGCTTATGCGTGAGACGATGAGATTTATTGCTTTATGTTGGTTGCCTAGTATTATTGCAAAAGGTGACATTTTGGGCTATTAAACAGAAAATAAATGAGGTGCTGGGTTTGGACGCCAAAACTTATTTGCTCAACAAAACAATGAGGTTTTAAATTAGGTGCGTGCAAAATTTGATGGATTAATTTTGAGTACGTGAGTGCCTATGAATTTATTTCTAAACGTTTTGAACAAAAAAAAAGGGGATTACTAAGGTTTGTTTTCAAAGAGGGTAGTTGGAAAAGAAATTAGAAAGGAAATACGGTGTCGGGTTTGGATGCCAAGTTTTATGTGATCAATAAAACGAGGAGGTTTTATATGAGATGTATGCAAAGTTTGGCGGGTTAATTTCCAATACGGGACCCCGTACAAATTTATTTCGGAAAGTTGGAACAAAAAAAAAGGGGTTGCCAAGTGAATTTTAAAAAGGGATTTTTGGTCTTCATGACTATATGAGGGAGGATAAGGCTGACCTGATTGATGAGGTACCTGCATTGTTAGGTTAATTAAGTGGTTCAGTTTAATTAATCGCAATTTATTTATTTAATCGAGATTTATTTAATTAATTTTAATTAGCATAAATTGTGACGGAATAGCTGTTTTGCATAATTTTACACTGATTCTCATGGTTGAATTTATATGTGAAATTGATTACGTATTTGTGCAATTGGGTGCTTGATTGTCATTTTGAATTATTATTGCCAAAAATTGATTTTATGGTATTTAATTAAAAAAATACTAGGTGTTGGGTTTTGATGCTAAAAATATTTTAGGTATTATATAAAATCGTGGAATTTTGAAAAGAGAGTATATCACGCTTTATGGTTTGATTTGACTGTGTGAGCACGCACAATTATTTTACTGGGTATTTTTAATACGAAGAAAATTGGCCAAGTTCATTATTTGAAATGGAAGTATTTGAGTGTAAAGCATGATGTTCTTGGCCGTGTATGGATGTGTGTGTGATCGCTATCAAAACCCGTCACTCGATGAAAGTCGAGGAGGCGATGCTCCTTTATGAAATGCCCTTGACAACGAATGCCGGTCGCAGTGGAGGCTAGGCCAATGGTCATTCGAGAATGCCGTCTAGATGTAGACGTTGCCGTGCCTAACGAAGTGGGACAAGGCTCGGTTATGATGGATGACTGCCAATTGATGAGTTGGCCGTGGCCGTTGGGTCGTAAATAATTAGGACACGCTTGGATGATTGAGATAGCCACGCCTATTATGAGACGAAATTGTGTGGCACAGAATGAGACGTGTCATAATGATTTGGCTTTATAATCGGGACCCTTGTGATTGATTGATATATGAAAATGTAGTGTTCCAATTATTGAGTATGCTTGCTGCGTTTATATATGATATATGAGATGTAGTAATTTGCAAGGAGGTGTTGAGGCGAGGTAAGTCCTAAATGGTGCATATTTAGGCTGCCTCTAGGTGAATTCTCGTCCTAATCGGGGTTTAGGGTGTTGACTCGCTAAGATTTATTCTCACCCCGTCGTGGTTTAAATATTTTCAGGTCCGCAGTGTGAGGAACCCGGAGCTCGAGGCTGAAGGGTCCGAAGCGTAGGTGGCTTAGTAGTTTCTTTTTGGAGACAGACTGGTGTGTATAGACCTGTGGGTTAACCTGGTTTGTTTATAAAGTATGGTTTGTGTTACTTGGCTGTCCTGCTTTTACTATCCCATGTGTTCGTTTGTTGGTTGGGTAATTATGAGTTCGCTTCCGCGTGTGCATAAAAAGAAAGGGTTGGCGACGCGTCTTGGGAATGTCGCAATTTGATCGATCGCCGAGGGATGTGCGCACGCTCGAGGTTCGGGGCGTGACACAATCTCTCTCATGACATTGCAATAGGTGCTCTTAATCCGTGGAAAAATGAGGTACGTTCTTTAACGTGATGTACCTCCGATCAGTGATACAAGGTCTTCTTGGGCTTGTTTTTGGATGCGGCTTTATGTTATTCCCTAGTTCGAGTTTAGAAAGTCGGAATCCGTTTCCCTTCATGAATTGTTTTGCCATCTCTGCCCAATTACACACTGATTTAGGTGGTAAATTAGTCTACTAGGTGAGAGCAGTCTTCCAAAAAAAAATAAAAAATGAAAAGGAAATAATCTAAGTGTTAAGAAATCATTTGTCTTTGCTTCTCTGCACTAGGCTATAAATTGATCGACATGTTCAATAGTCGATTGATTATCTTCTCTGGTAAAAACTTGGCTGTTTAACATTTCATATCCTGTGCTAATAGTTTAGCCAACAAAAAAAGTGAAATAAAAAGATGTCATGTGCCTATGGTCATTGTTATTTATGTACCTCTCCATCTCTATGCTTTTCGGTTGGCGTGTTTCTGGTGGTCGGTCTTTGTCTAATATAAGACTTCTATCTACGTGCTTGTCACGAGATAGGCATTGATGTTCACGTTTCTTCATATTTTATTCCTGATAGGTACTGTCGGTCATGTTGTAGATGCACTCAAACCGCATAAAATAAAATGAATCTGTTCATTTTCTATATAGGGGGGGCGCAATTTAGGATAATTTCTCACACGGCAGTTCTTATAAGCATGGCAGGATCGTGTCCTTAGTACGCCAATTTATTGGAATGATCTTTACTCTTCTTTCACACGCAGAATGATCGACTTATCCAGAATATGTGTTAATCTATAACAATATATCGTGTCATCTGATATTCGTGTTTTCATTCTGTTTTTCACTAGATCTTCTTATGTCCTATTCATAGTTGTCGGTTACATTATTTGCTTTTTGAGGAAATGCTTGCCACACTTGAAAAAAAAAATATAAAATTGGGACGTATTGCTCAAATCATTGGTCCAGTACTAGATGTAGCCTTTCCCCCAGGCAAGATGCCTCTTTGCTTTTCATGGCCTTACACTAATAGCAATCCTGTCACGGAGTTGATACAAATGCTCTTCCCTGTAATAGTCTGAAATTTGGATAACTAGCACAAGTATGTAACAATTATCTCATTGTTTATCCAAAAAATACCAACTTTTAGTTATTATCATCATGTGATAGAGACTTAATCGATGAGAGCAGAGTTTCGTTATATAAATATAATTATTAGTAACTTGAAGAGAATTGATAACTCACCAATGAAGTCATTCACAACACACAACATGAAGTTTTTCATAAGAACCTTACAGTTGAGTGACGAAGTCATCCATATTGACAGTGAGCAATTGACACAAACATAACCGTTGAGCAGTTATTTTTATTGCCATATTTTAGGATCATTACAACTTCTTATAGATAAGTGTTGCTAGATAATAGGAGTGCATGGACTAAACTTCTTGTGGGTAATGTAACTTCTTATGGCCACTAGGAATTTTTTTTTTTTTTTTTTTTAAGTAACTATTTATAACATCCGTTTGTACTCGTCGCTTGTAGGCTTAAATAGCATCATCGCATTCTTTTTAAACCCTCCAGAAACAGAAAAAACCTGTTATCTTTCCAATCCTATTTTTAGTTGTAGCTTTCAGATATTACATCATCAATTAAATTATGGTGCATATCTTAGTCGTAGCTTTCAAATTTTCATCACTAATTAAATTCTAGCGTTGTATTTTTAATCATCACACTTTGTCATCAACTAAACTTCGGTAAAGCTTTTTATGTCATCGAACTTCATCATTGATTAATTGTTGAAGTACATTTGTTACTTATGTTCCATTGGTACCGCTCCTATCTGGAATCACCAGCCTCCTCTTGATAGAAAACGAATTATAAATTTTGATAAAATATATACTGTTGTCGATTAAATGTTGGCGAAACATCTTTTAGGCATGCCTGGTGGAGCAATTTGTGGTTTATTCTAGGGGATAACAATGCCGAGAATAAGGAATCATCTATAGTCTGACAATATTGTGGGTAACAATCGTAATGTTAGTAACAGGTTGGGCACTCCAAATCTTCAACTGTAAATCGAGTGGCAAAATAAGGCCAACACGAGGGGGGCAAACCTTCCCTAACGTCTCACGGGAGGAAATTGCATTAAATCCTCATATGTTGGCCCCCATAAAGAGACTGTTCGAAGAGCAACCAACCAATTACATTGTGAGTTATTTGACACACTTGATCAAGTCGATCATCATCAATGGCATGAATTATGTTCTCTCAAGGCCAGGATCATCCAATCATTCATTACTACCAAGCTAGTGGTAACAAGGTACATTTCTAATTATTCTTACACTTATTGACCGAAAAACAAACTTCAATGAAAGATATTTCGTTATTCTATTTGGAATCGCCCATGTAATAAAAACCAAAGAACCGATTTCAATGAAAGATAGTTCGTTGTCAATTAAATTCGGGCAAAACACGTATAGTCTAGAAAAGAAGAAATACAATTATTATATAAGATATCTTTATGACCAACAAATATCTCACCTGGTAAGTGATCCCTCAAGAAATCATCGGCGGCAATCCTTTTGGAACATATCTCTCTTTAAAGCCTTTTTTTAACGATATAAAAGGCGCACTAATCAGATTTGCAACTCTTAAGAATATTCTATGGGTGAACATGTATTGTTATGGTACTTATGATGTCAATTAAAAGGCCCATGAAAGAAAAGAAGCCAGCCGTGTGAGACGATGTCATCACCAATTATTGTTAGGAATCATCTGGAAGAATCATATGCAATCCATCTTCGCGTTATTGGTTTTATTGTTTACTCCCCCCCTTTCTTTCTCTAGATACGGTAAATATGCAAAACTAACTTCTATAAGAAAAAAAATGCAAAACCAACCTTGAATAGTTTTTAATCAAGCCGTTTTTCATAAAAGAGCCACATTGCTCTATCATTTTTAAAAAGTAGATTGAATAATTTACAGCAAGCATTGGTGGTGGAACTTAAATCTTGCAATCAACTATGTATGTATATATATCTCTCTCACTTGATTTTCATCATAAAGTTTCCTTTTAAATAGAAAAGATGACGCCCACACGCTACAAAAGAATGGGTTTTGAGTGCCACATAGGTCACAGCCATTTGGATGCCACATAGGTTGCCACCTGGTGGCCTTGGAGTTACAGCCACCAATGCCGGTTGCCACCATGGCTAATGCCACCGGTGGGCGTGAGGAAGGGAGCTGCAAGGCCTAGATGTTGCCGTGCATGGCTCAAAACATGTCCACCGTCCACAGCGGACAATAAAATACGTTAGCAGAGTGACTAGAGATAAAAACTCCAGGCTGTTGGTGACGATCCCCTCGACAGAGAAAAAGAATTTAGAATAGTTTGAAGACAGAGGAGGGTGGAGAGAGAAGGGTTGTCACAAATAGCCGTGGATCTTGCATGTGTCGTCTGAGTTTGCGATGGTCACGCTAATTACCTCTGCCGAGTAAACAGAAGTGCTTTGACAAGGGAAAGAAGAGACATGTTGAATGTTCAAAGAAGTTTCATAAGGAGCATAATGTTTATGAAATGATGTTGAAAACCCTAGTTGGACATATTCAATTGGCACAACTTCTTTTTGTGGGGTTCATATTAACTTCGAAGATAGAAGTTTTGATTAGTACAGACCAAGTAGACCAATGTGTTTGGGATGACAAACCACAGCGTGTGTGGAATAAGGAATGGAGAAGAGACCTTTTTTTTTTGGTCGTGGAGAAGAGACCTTAAATTATTTATATAGTATGTTCTAACATGCCCATTCATTGTATGTGACTGTTAGAATATTGGTTTAAACTAACCGCCCAATCACATCATTACTAAATCGAGATGGGCCTACTTCATGAGAATCTCTACAAGAGTCGATAGGGGCTTCGAGGCAATTTCTCATCCTACAAAAATACCCTCCATACGATATAAAATCAATAAAAGAAAAGGACTATAGAATATTCGCTATTTCTAGGGTTGGTGAGATTTAAATGATGTCAAACTACTTTTACAGCGAATTTGAACACGAAGTATGTACTGCAAAATATCGGTATCGACCTCATCTTTGGACAAAGAAGAAGAGAAGACGGTCCATCGTGCCCTGTTGCAATATGACTTCAACCAGAGTTTTCAGGCTATTAAATGACCAGCCCACCAGTACACCCACCACCCCCCCAGTACCGTGATGCTGTAAGGACCTGGTCCAACAAGGGCATGAGTGATCACTAGGACTAGATAGGGCCCTGACAAGGTACAGCTCCAACTCTAGGATGGTATGGTGGCAGGTATGAACCTTATCTCACATCACCTAGTGATGTGCTATATAAGGAGTAGCACTACCAACGAGGCCTTTTCTGGGCGAAGCCTAGAAGAACCAAACCTTGTGGGTTTTGGCCCAAAGTGTACAATATTGTTGGCAAGTGAGGATAGAGATCGGCCCTTACAATGATATAAGAGCCAATAACCCAGCTGGAAATGTGAGGTTCGAGGATGAACCATGCGGAAGCTGGTGGGTCTTCGAAGATAGAAGTTTTGATTAGTACAGACCTTGTAGACCAATGTGTTTGGGATGATAAACCACAACGTGTGTGGAATAAGAAATGGCGAGGAGACCTTAAATTATTTACATAGTATGTTCTAACATGTCCATTCATCGTATGTGACTATTAGAATATTGGTTTAAACTAACTGCCCAATCACATCATTACTAAATCGAGATGTGCCTACTTCATGAGAATCTCTACAAGAGTCGATAGAGGCTTCGAGGCAATTTCTCATCCTATAAAATCGCCCCATACGATATATAATTAATAAAGGAAAAGGACTTATAGAGTTTTCACTATTTCTAGGGTTAGTGAGATTTAAATGATGTCAACTACTTTTACAACGAATTTGAACATGAAGTAGCTGGACAACGTACTGCAAAATATCGGTATCGACCCTCATCTTTGGACAAAGAAGAAGAGAAGACGGTTCCTCATGCCCTGTTGCAATATGACTTCAACCAGAGTTTTCAGGCTATTAAATGAACAGCCCACCAGTACCCTCATGAAATTTAAACTGAAATTGTATCAGTTAATTAGTTGTTCTCAATATGGCCAAAATAAGTAAAAAGATGCTGTAATGACTTGGTTCAACGAGGGTGGGAGTGATTGTCGAGACTAGAGAGGGCCCGTACAAGGTACAGCTCTGACTCTAGGATGGCGTGGGGGTAGGAATGAACCGATCCTACATCGCCTAGGTGTGGCGAGGTGATGTGTTATAGGAGTAGCACAAGTCTTAACTACCAACGAGGTCATTTATGGGAGAAGCCTAGAAGAACAAAACTTTGTGGGCTTTCACCCAAAGTGAATAATATCATTGACAAGTGAGGCTAGAGATCAGCCTTTACAATGATACAAGAGCCAATAACCTAGTCGGAAATGTGAGGTTCAAGGACGAACCATGTGGAAGCTAGTGGTTTTGTAATGACTTGGTCCAACGAGGGTAGGAGTGATTGTTAGGGCTAGAGAGGCTCAAACAAGGTGTGGCTCCGACTCTAGGAGGGCGTGGGGGTAGGAATAAATCAAAACCCACATCACTTGAGTGTGGTGAGGTAATGTGCTATATAAGAAGCAGCATCAATCTTATCTACTGTGGAGGTTTAGTCTGGGCAAAGCCCACAAGAACAAAAACATACAAGGTCTAGCCCAAGCGAACAATGCCAAGTGGAGCCAGAGTCCGCCCTCATACATGCTCTGCTCGATTGGTTTTTTCTTTCTTTTGTTTTTATTTTTCTGATAATAACACAAGAAAGGAACAATCACTCCACCTAAAAATGTAGCAATATATGCTTTGTGGGGGAGGGGGTTTCGAAATTCATGAAAAATTGACCTCACAGGTTCAGAATTTGTCTGGAGTGTGCACTTTCGGTGAGGAAAATGTCGGTGGTTAATGGAGGCAAAAAGAGTGTCCGATACATACCAACAGTGCCAATAATCACTTTGAGATAATATAAAACACATTTAATAACATTCCAATGTGACTCTGTTGGTTGATGTATAAACTAAGAGATTCATTCATGATAAAAGCAATATTAGGCCTTATGAACACAAGATATTGAAGAGCGCCAACAATTTTTCTATATTTAGTTGCATCTATATGAAGTGACCTAACAACAAGAGTGAGAGAGCTGCTGATAGCCATTAGGGTGGCAGTATCCTTGGCTCCAATAATCATTGCTCGATCAAGAATATCTCTTATGTACTTTTATTGTGTGAGAAAGCAACTAGACTTTATGTGTATCACCTCAACTCCCAAGAAGTAATGCAAATCTCCTAGATCCTTTAGTGAAAATTTACATAGAAGAACTCTCATAAACTTTTGCAAAAAGTTTGCATCAGATCCTATCAAGACCAAATCATCTACATAAACCAAGAAATAAGCAACAATGCCATCATGTTTGTATATAAAGAGCGAGGAATCTGATTTGGATTGGATGAACCCAAACGAGATGACAAAAGAAGTAAGTATTTGATACCACAAGTAAGGGGCTAAGTAAAGAGTGAGGAATTTGATTTGGATTGGGTGAATCCAAACGAGATGACAAAGGATTTGAATGTTTGATACCATGAGTGAGGGGCTTGCTAAAGACTATAAATAGCCTTTTTCAATTGACATGTGTGATTAGGATATAATTGCTTGACAAAATCCGATGGTTGATGCATATAGATTTCCTTTATAAAAGTGCCATGTAAGAAGGCCTTTTTGACATTTAATTGTAGAAGGGACTAGCTGATTGATAATGCCAGACAAAGGACGACTCATATTGCGGCGGGTTTAACAAATGGCTAGATATATGTGTAAGTGTGAGTTGTTGATTGCTGTATTTAAGGCTAAATAAGGGGGATTCTTGTATCAAGCCTAAAATAGGGGATCTCCTCTGTGTGTGTGTGTTGATGTAATAGAAGTAGATCGAGAAAAGAAAAATAAAAAAGAAGGTATGGGAGGCTTACTTGAGGATGTAGGTGCACTGCCAAATCTTGCTAATTCTTGTGTTTTGCTCCTTCTTCTTGATTTGCGTTTAGATTGTTAACGTGGTATTAGAGCAATAGATCTAGGGACCGTAATTGACTCGACCCAATCCAGAAATCGACCTAGATCCCAAACTGCCTAAACATTGTGCTGTTGCCCAGAGAAACCCTAAACATGTGTAGCCACCATTGTGACTCGCCCACATTTGATCCTCGCCATCATCGCCGCTACAATTCAACAGACTTGGTTGCCAGTTGCCATGGCCACACAATCCTTGTGCCGCTGCCGCTCCATCTGACGCGACACCCATTGTTGTTGCATCAACCCAATAACCTAGACTTGTTGTGACCTTATTCATCGTCGCTCCATTTGACTCGATCAGACCACCGCGACATCCATTGTTGCCATGCTGTCCAGAAGCTCCATCTCCAACGATTGCAGCAACACAAATTGCCGCGCCAACCAGATTTCTTTGTCACGATTCAAATTGCCGCACCGACTAGATCCCCAGACACTCAGAGATCACCATGGCCGCACCAGTTTTGCGTGGTTGCCACGCCGACTAGCTCACCGACCTAAGAGATTCATTACTATTTTTTATTAGTGCCTATACACTGACCCATGGCAGATCAAAATCCTCCACGAGCATTGGTTCCCTATCAAAATCAAGGGCAGAGTTCAACAACAAATGCGCTTCTGGAAAATTTAACAACTAAATTAACTCAATTCTGACCCATAATCAATCCCCGACCCCGACACCATAGAACGATCCATCTTCAGCATAAATTTTAGTCAAATTGCATGGGACTAATCATGGCTTATGGTCTTAGGTGGTAGAGATGTATATCACGTACAAGGACAAGCTAGGATACATTAATGGTGACCTTCCTCAGCCTTCATCTATGGACCCGAGGTATCACAAATGGAAGACTGAAAACTCCACCATAAAAGGATGGCCAATAAACTCCACAGACCCAGCTTTAATCTGTAACATTATTACTTCCCAACCGCGAAAGCAGTTTGGGATGCAGTGGCTACATTTTATTTTATTTTATTTTATTTTATGCGACTGATGCTTTATGATTTGAAGAGGCATGCAACCCGATGAGATAAGCCGGAGGACCTATTGAAGCTTACTATAACATCCTTCAAGTGTTGTGGATAGAGATCGACTTTCGCTACTCAAGAGGATCGTGAGTACATTTTCCTAGATGGTTTAGATGATCGCCTAGATAAGATGCGAGCTGATGTGCTACGGATGCAATCATTCCCTACAGTTGAGCATGCCTATGCTCGTGCTCGCAGGAAGGATATACGATAGACAATGATGTTAAACAGTGGGAGTACTACCCATAATTCTTTGGCTATGTTATTGCGAGGAGGCAATCGTAGTCTCAAAAAAGCTCAGAAGCCGACTTTACATATGGTTAAACTAGGAGGTGGATGAACCAGTACAGCCCTGAAATAGAAAACCTCTCCAATTGGTGGCTGCACCCATTGTGGGAATGTCAAACACACCCGAGAGATGTGCTTTAAGCTTCATGGATATCCTGATTGGTGGAAGGAGCTCAAAGCTCAAAAGCAAGCAAAGGGAGAAATGAAAAATGGCAAAGGGAAAGCGTCTTTGGTTATGGGAGAGCCTCAATAGTCACTAGTGCACAGCTCGAACCAAAGAGTAAGATGCCCATAGAGGGTGAAGGTAACAATGGTTTTGCTTTGATTGCTTCTTTACCGAATGATTATAATTAGTGGGTTATTGATTGAAGGGCTACTGATCACATGACTTTTACTGTGGATGATTTTGTTAGTATTACAAAACCTCAACACCATAGTGTCTCCATGGTTAATGGAGTGCCGTATCCAGTGACTAGAGTTGGAGTTGTTAATATTTCCCCAATACACTCCCTACCCCATCGCTATCTACGAAACTAATTTTAGTTCGGCAGGTTAAAGAGGAATTAAATTGTGTTTTGCTAATGTATCTACATTTCTGCCTATTCCAGGATATCCTCATAAAGGAGATCATTGGGAGTGATACTAAAAGGGGACTATATTACATGGACGACTTCAATTCCGGGAATGTCAATCAAGTCCAAGGGTCATCTGCAAGTCGAGAAACATGGATATGGCTCTAGCATAAGTGATTGGGGCATTCCTCTTTATGTAGAGGCTCTCAAGCTTATTCCACAATCCTAAAGCCATTTCTTCATCCGCGACTTTGCAAAGCTTATCGGACAATGACAATTGGATGGTGCTACTATGTGCCCTCTCTTCCATCTTCTCGATCTCAGCTGTAGACATCTCGTCAGGATAATTCCCATCCAAGGCTCAATTGAACCTTCCCAATGCAATAACGCCTTCATCTTAATCCTTTATAGCCCAAAATTATTTTAGCCATCAAAGGGTGCCACTTTGAACTTAATAGATGCCATCTCAAACAAGAAGACCGAAATTCCTTCGCTTTGATATCAATTTGTTGTGGAAAAATGCCAAAAGATGCACCAATCAAAACACAAGTAGCAAATGATTAAAGGAAAATCGAAATCGCAAGAGATGCAAGATTTACATAGAAAACCAAAAATAGGAAAAAACCACGAAGAGAGAAGGGTTTCACTATCTTCAACAAAGAGTATGAGAATATAATCCAAAAGCTCAAAAAACCACTTGATGAGCCACAAGATCTAAACATCTAATAAGAAGATAAGGAAAAACAAAATGGGGAGATAATATAGAGGTTATTAAACACACTCCTTTTATAGTCTCCCCTCAAAAAATCCTAAAACAAAAGTGCATGACCTAAAATACTCTTATTTATAATTTGAAAGTCAAAACTCAACATTATCAAAGACTACATGACATGAGACAAAAACTTCATTTCTACGATTGTGTTACAATACAAAAACATTTATATCAAGCAGACTCTTGACGGTGAGCAATGATGTTACAACTTGACACGGTAATCAGCTCAATCCCGCGGAGCTTCTGTGTCAAGTTGTAACATCATTGCCCCCCAACCAGAGGATGGAAAAGAGCATGGCTCTTTGTAGGGATGATACTACCATTATTGTACTTTCGTTTGGCAAACCCCAAGTACTATTTTAAATGAGTTAAAGAAAGTAGGAAGAAGCGGGCGATCCAAAACGTGGGTACAAATAGAGGTCCCCTTTCTTCACCTGCAGACCACAACACCACCTGGTTTTGGACAGAGAGCTTGATTCTTTTCTCATCAACTCTCACATACCCCTCACAATCAAAAGATTGTTCGCTCTCTCTTTCTCTCCGTGATAGGTTTATGCTTTCGCTATGCTAAACTAAGATCGCTGCGGGATACATGGTGACATAACCTCAGAAAACAATCATAGTTCATGGATACATAGTGACCTTGTTCATCGAGGAGTTTTGGTTAGTGGCAACTCATTCATCATTTTCCTGTGCAGGTTGTTTTCCTTGTTTATTTGCATGATCATCAGGAAGGACAGTACGAGAGAGTCACGATATAATCAGTTGAGGGAAGAGAGAAAAAGAGAAGACCTCGGCATGTGGAGGCTGAAGATAGCAGAAGGAGAGGATGGCCCCTACTTGTACAGCACAAACAACTACGTGGGAAGGCAGACTTGGGAGTTCGACCCTGAGGCCGGCACCACCAAGGAGCATGCCGAGGTTGAGGCTGCCCGCCAGCACTTCTACAACCACCGCCACCAAGTCAAGCCCTGTGGCGACCTGCTCTGGCGCATGCAGGTACATAACATACACCACGCACCTGAACACACATACAAACATACTCATTCTCATGTAGCAACAGGCACACTGGCTCCATTGGTTTCATGAAAAATGTGACATTTCTGAAAAATATTTTCTAAGAAGCCATTTTCCAGAAAAATGTAATTATTTTTGGGTGTTCAAATGAAATCTAAAAAATGAAGTGGAAAATATTTTCCACTATTTGGTAAGGAAAATATTT
The DNA here is from genome assembly GCA_014182565.1 of Eucalyptus marginata. Classification (NCBI taxonomy): domain Eukaryota; kingdom Viridiplantae; phylum Streptophyta; class Magnoliopsida; order Myrtales; family Myrtaceae; genus Eucalyptus; species Eucalyptus marginata. The sequence goes on from CM024586.1 coordinate 2,662,111, forward strand.
TTCTCTATACACTCTTTTTCAATTATTTTAATTTTTAAAATCAATTTTTCATTATTTTTAAATCAATTTTTAATTATTTTTATTTTTTCAAAAAATCGATTATTAAATTATTTTTTATTTTTTCCTTTTTATTTTCTTTGTTTTCTTCTTCTTCTTCTTCTTCTTCTTCTTCTTCTTCAGCCGGTTGCCGGCCATGGTGATAGCCGGAGACCGGCCACAAGCGAGCCTCTCGAGCTCCCCGGTGAGCACGAGGTTGGCAGCTCGTCAAATCAACAAGCGTGAGTGTCGAGCTCGAGGCTCGTCAATCTAGCGAGGCTCAATGTCGGCGAGCTTGAAACTCGCCAATTTGGCGAGGCCCGAGGTCGGCGAGCAAGAGGCTCACCTATGGCCAATCGTCATGGCTGGTGATCGGTTGAAAGAGAAGAGAAAAACAAAGAAAAGAAAAAGAAAAAAATAAAAAATAACTTGAATTTAAAAAAAAAAAAAAAAAAAAACAAACGAAAATAAAAAGAAAGAAGTGGGGGCCTGTAAGGGTGTGAGATAAGAGAGACCAATTGAGGAAAATGTTTTCCACTTTTTGACTTCGTTCATTTAATGGAAAATAACTTCCAGAAAAACGAACTCCAAATTTTCCAACGTTTATTTTACGGAAAATGAATTAGTTGGAGAACATTTTCCATGATGGGAAAAAGTCCTCTAAGATTAAGGAAAATGTTTTCCACTTTTGAGAAAGAGGAAAATATTTTCCATATCTACTTTCACCTCACTTTTCTTCATCAAATACCTTTTCATATTATTTATTATTATTTTAATTTTTTTTAAATTTTTTTTATTCTTTTCTTTTTTTTTTCCTTTTCTTTCTTAGTCTTGTTCTTTCTTTTCATTCTTTTTGCTTTTCTTCTTCATTGCGATTGGCTACAAGCAAGCTGGAGCCTCGCCATAGGTTGGCAAGGTCAAAAGAGCTTGGGCCTCACCAAATCTGGCCACCTGGGTGGGGTTCAAGCCTCACTTGAGGTTGCCGAATGTTGTTGAGGCTTTGATGACCTCCAACGAGGCTTACGCCCTGCCCAAGTGGCTGGATTTGGTGGGCTAGAGCTCGCCAGCATTAGGCAAGCTCGGCTCCCTAATTAGGCGAGGCTCGACCTTGTCGAAATTTGGTGAGCTCGACCTCACCGACTTGTGGTAAGGCTCTAGCTCGCTTGTGGCCAATTGCCAGCTGCAGCTGTGGCTAGTGACCGGCCAATGAAGAAGAAAAGCAAAAGGAAAAGGAAAAACAGAAAAGAAAGAAAATTTAAAAAAAAATTGATTTTTTTAAATATGATAATAAAAAAAATTATTGAAAAGGGTACATGGAGGGAAAGATTTTCCTTACCAGATAGTGAAGGATATTTTCTAATATTTTTTTAGGTTTCAGTCGAGTAGTGGAAAATATGGTTCTTTTTCTTGGAATACATTTTCCAGAAAAGTGTTATTTTTTGTGAAATGAACAGAAGTGGAAAGCATTTTCCCCTAGTTTAGAAGACCTTTTTCCCTTTATAGAAAATGTTTTCCCAAACAATTCATTTTCCATGAAATAAACATTGAAAAATCCGGAAAATGATTTCCTACAAATTAGTTTCTGCGAAACGAACGGTGCTAAGAGGCAACTGTACATTGCACACGCGCATAGGTATCAAACTTGACATGGAGAGGTAGAGTCAATTCCCAATTACGTTAACCAATTGTGTATTTAGTCTCAGTGATGGAGATAGCGTGCTATCCAGTTGCTGTCAGGCCTCTACCTTTGAAGGAGAAGATCCATTTTTCAAAAATTTCGCTCTAGCTCAATCCCCGAAGTCCACCAAAACGTGAAAATTCTTAGTTGTGTTCTGAATATAAGCTTGTCACCATATTCTAAGAAGGAATTCTAGATGTTATGCATTAGTCGAGCTAAGCAATCGTATCAATCTCGAGACTTGGGGTTTGTAGATAACTAGTCTATATCCTCTGTTTCCACTACTAACGACGAGGGACAGATAGTTTTTAACGAAAGCTGTTTACAAAATGATAAATCATATCATAAACACGCTTATGGAGGGATGGAATTATGTCTTCCACATACAAAAATCGCTTTAGAACCTTGGTATATCACTTGTCAACTAATATGAGAGTTGTTTGAATCCCCGTCATAACTCAAATTTTAATTGTGTTCTGAAAATGAGAAAGACAGTCACTCTCAAACACCAATTGGAATTTTACTGTTGTTGCTTGTCATCAAGTTTAAAAATTTTATTAATGTGTGGTAACACGAAGTAGCAGGCAATCTACAGCTGACGCATGTTGCCTGATTTCTGGGCAGTTTTTGAGGGAGCAGCGGTTCAAGCAGACGATCCCGCCAGTGAGGGTGGAGGATGGCGAGGAGATCACCTACGACAAGGCGTCCACCGCCCTGAGGAGGACTGTCCACTTCTTCTCCGCACTGCAGGCCAGTGACGGCCACTGGCCTGCCGAGATTGCCGGACCTCTTTACTTCCTCCCTCCCCTAGTCATGTGTGTCTACATCACCGGCCACCTCAACACCGTCTTCCCTGCCGAGCACCGCAAAGAGATTCTCCGCTACCTCTACAACCATCAGGTTACTCTCTTTTTAGCAAAAAGAAAGACACCCAGATGGAGAAAATAGCAGAGGAACTTTGAAAGACTTGGACTTGAAACAGTGTGTTTTGCACTAATTTTGTTGCAGAATGAAGATGGTGGGTGGGGCTTTCACATTGAAGGTCACAGCACCATGTTCTGTACGGCCCTGAGCTACATATGCATGCGCATTCTTGGGGAAGGGCCTGATGGTGGCCAGTACAATGCTTGTACTCGGGCCAGGAAGTGGATTCTTGACCGTGGTGGGGTCACCTACATACCCTCCTGGGGCAAGACTTGGCTTTCGGTACTCTCTCACTCTTCCATCTATAATTGACAAAAATTTGGGCGCCAGATTGTTCTGTTGAGGTGTTCGGGTGAATTGGATATCTGACATTGTACCTGTGCTTGTGTGTGGTCTTGTCACATTCTCTGTAGATTTTCGGCCTTTTTGATTGGTCTGGAAGCAATCCAATGCCCCCTGAGTTCTGGATCTTGCCTTCATTCCTTCCCATGCACCCAGGTTTGTTTTTGCAGATTTTCTTGGTCTTGTCCTTGATGGTATTCTATAATAGTCTTGTATATTTGATTTCACAAAGGTATTGACACGAAGGTGTTTGACTCATTTTCAAATTGAAACCACGTGGCGTTTTTGCTGAACGAACAAGAACATGGCATTGGCTTGTTATTGAAATGGCCACCCTTCCAGAATTCCCCTTGAAAGATAGAAAGTCTCGACTTCTGTTTCGCGTGACTGCCTTTCTCCTTAGTTATATGGATATGTTGTCTGAATGTCCTGTTTTGAATGATGTAGCTAAGATGTGGTGCTACTGTCGGTTGATTTACATGCCCATGTCGTACTTGTATGGGAAAAGATTCGTTGGCCCGATCACACCTTTTGTTCAACAGTTGAGAGAAGAACTTCATACTCAACCCTACGATATGATTTGCTGGAGAAAAGTCCGCCATCTTTGTGCCAAGGCAAGAATCCCTAACAGGTCCAAGATATCGTTCTAGAATCAGATAGTTCACAAGTCAGAAAATTTTTAACGAAATGAATCAAATTGTTGTTGCAGGAGGACCTCTACTATCCCCATCCCTTAGTACAGGATCTGATCTGGGATAGTCTTTACATATTTGTAGAGCCGCTTCTCAACCGTTGGCCGTTTAATAGACTTAGAGAAAAGGCTCTTCAGGTGACGATGAAGCACATTCACTATGAAGATGAGAACAGTCGATATATCACAATTGGATGTGTAGAAAAGGTAATGAATACATAAATTTGAGGAGAAAGACACATTAAGTGTAAAATTCTCACATTGTGGGAAAACACCACTTAGAATATGTCTTGCGCGTTGGACTTGGACAGGTGTTATGCATGCTTGCTTGCTGGGTAGAAGACCCAGACAGTGACTATTTCAAGAAGCATCTCGCTCGGATACCAGATTACCTTTGGGTTGCCGAAGATGGAATGAAGATGCAGGTAAGTAGTAGTGTCATCGAACAATGACAGAATTGGGCTTAATTCGAAATGATAAGCACTTATGCTGCATATTTGAAAGGTGGAAGCATTCTTATAATAGGGAGAATATTAATTTAGTAAAGTGAGATCATCTAGAGCGAAGCTTAGTTTGGTGGTTGGCTCATTCATATGCAGAGTTTTGGTAGCCAAGAGTGGGACACTAGCTTCGCCATCCAAGCTTTGCTTGCCGGTAATATGACTGAGGAGATAGGACCGGTATTAGCTAGAGGACACGACTTCATTAAAAAATCTCAGGTTTGATCATTGATTGTTGCAAGCATTGCTTATCTCCAGACATCTTCCTAGTTTCTTTTGCTTCCTCGCATAAGCTGAAGTGCATCGATCTGTTTATAATATTCCAGGTCAAGGACAATCCTTCTGGTGATTTCAAAAGCATGCACCGTCATATTTCTAAAGGATCTTGGACATTTTCAGATCAAGATCATGGTTGGCAAGTCTCCGATTGCACTGCAGAAGGTCTGAAGGTAATACCCCAATGAATGCCTTCACTGTATCCACAGGTTCAATCCAATCCTAAAGTGCTCAGTTCCTCACTGAATTTCTTTCCATGTTTATTCAGTGTTGCTTGCTTTCTCAATGATGCCACCTGAAATTGTTGGTGAGAAGATGAAGCCAGAGAGACTGTCTGACGCTGTCAACATTTTACTTTCTCTACAAGTGAGTATACCATTGTTTTTCTTTATTGAGAAAGACTTGAGAAAATCTTTGATCAAACAAGAAATATTGGCTAAGCTTTGTTTGCTCTATGCATCCCAAAATCACGTTGCCACTTAATTCTTTTGTTGAGTTTGATTATAAATTGTAATATCATCACATCGTCCATGAATGCCACTTGTTCCAGAGTAAAAATGGCGGATTGCCAGCATGGGAGCCTGCAGGAGCTCCAGCTTGGCTAGAAGTAAGTACTTAATAAATACTTTGGAATTCCTTGATGGTCCTCACAGACTAAGACATGCTTGTTTGTTCATAAATTACCAAGCGCAACTTCTTCCTCATCATTGTCACTTGCAGCTCCTAAATCCAACAGAGTTCTTTGAGGACATCGTCATTGAGCATGAATATGTTGAATGCACGTCCTCAGCTATCCAAGCTTTAGTTTTGTTCAGGAAGTTGTATCCCGAGCACAGGGAGAAGGAGATTGGAGATTTTATATCCAATTCCGTACAGTATCTGGAGAATGTACAAATGCCAGATGGCTCGTGGTATGCTCCTCTTCCATTGGGTATTTCTGAAGAATTCAGATAAATTAAAGAAACAGCTAACTAACTGAGCAATTCTTGCAGGTATGGGTGCTGGGGAGTTTGTTTTACATACGGCTCATGGTTTGCGCTTGGAGGACTAGCAGCTGCAGGCAAGACATATAGCAATTGTGCAGCTATGCGCAAAGGAGTTGCTTTTCTTCTAAGAACACAGTTGCAGGATGGTGGGTGGGGAGAAAGCTATCTTTCTTGCCCAAAGAAGGTAATTTCTAGAGGGACCTTCCACAGCATGTTTGGCTTTAGCTGTTTTAGTTGCACGCTTTTCTGGTAACACAGGAATCTTAAATTTTCTAATTGCCAAATCGGCCCATGTAGGAATACGTGCCGCTTGAAGGAAGCAGATCAAATCTGGTGCAAACTGCTTGGGCTATGATGGGTCTGATTCACGCGGAGCAGGTCAGTGGATGATATTGTCGTTTGGGTCTCGATCGCATTAACCATACTTTGGTGATAATAAAAAATCAATATACAATGTGAAGTTTCTGAGTTTGGTATTTCATCTACTATCAGGCGGAGAGGGATCCGACTCCCCTGCACAGGGCTGCAAAGCTGCTTATCAATTCACAAATGGAAGACGGTGATTACCCCAACAGGTTTGTACCTTTCAGTAAGTTGATTTCACACGGGTTTAAAATCTCAGGAAATAAAGAGTGCACGCCACCAATATCCTTGGAAAGAATTTCCTTGTGAGCTAATCCACACAACTAGGAAAATCTAGAGATGATTATCGTCCACGCATATTATCTTATAGACAATCTGTTCAACTCCTCGAAACATCATCAGGAACTAGTGCAAATAAAAGAAAACTGATTGAGAGAGAACTGGCTCGGTAAGAACGACTCGGTAAGAACGAGACAACATGATCTAAGCATGAACTTTGCATTGCAGGAACTCACAGGGGTTTTCAACAAGAACTGCATGTTACACTATCCCAATTACAGGAACACATACCCATTGTGGGCTCTCGCAGAGTATCGGAGGCGGGTTCCTTTACCATCAACAGCCCTCTGAAGAAACAAGGCATATCATCACAGCTTGCATATTGAGAAACATAGATTTCGTAAGAACAGAAATCAAAATTCATGCATCTGGTTTTTCTAGTATGATAGATGTAGATCAGGAGGACTTGCAGTCCTAGAATAGAGGATCCAAGCTAAGATTGTTATAATTCCAACTCTACAAGTACAAGGACAGTGACATGATCATCCTTTCATCCGAAAGACGTTATCTCAAACATAACTATCATCAACTTATTATCGAAATATACATCCATATATTTGATAAAAGATTCATATGGTTACAATATTAGAGCTTTTATAATCCACTGGACTGACGAGAATACGTGAACTTAACCACATGCGTGTCAAATATCGGTATATGTGAATTGAGAGAGAAAGAAATAGAAGCGGAAAGAAGGTCCTACGTTCATGCACGCACATGCATCCATGCCCATAAATTATGGTGGGCTTCGTCTTTTCTTTCATTTGAAGAAGACTTCCTTGTGCTGCAATAAATGATAGAGACTCTCTTTTGTATTATAAAAGAGAGAGACATCCAACGAAGGAGCATGGCAAGGTCCCTTGGTGGCCGAGAGAGCACCAAAGTCCTTAGTAGCCGGGTGAACTCTGAGGGTTTTATAACATTATCGATTTCGATCCTTATTTTGGTTCTGATTAGTAGACTAAGGATTGGTACGCTCGTGTCGAGACTAGGCCATGAGTTCACCCGAGGGTCGATTGTGAGCCAATTAGCCCGTTCAGGAATCGGCAACCGAATAATTGGTTATAGAGTGTTTGACTATGGAAAGATTATTCAACCATAAGGATTGGTTGTGAGATGACCACGCACCGTGACGGACTGGTAGATGGCCATGGCTCGATTCCACCTGGTCATTGTACTAGTCATGGGTGATTCCGCTCGGTCATTTGTACCCATCATGGACGACCATGAATCATCCAATGTGACCTTGAGTCGAGGTGGATCAATCGATCCCACAAAATTACGTGAGAAGTGAGAGCCAATGATGGATTGAAAAAATTCAACGTAGTTCAATTTCGTACTGGCCAAAAGTTGTGGTGTAGGACCCTAGACTGGCCCACTAACCAGTCAGAGGATCGCCTGACTAGCCCAAGGCTTGCCCTTGGACCTAGTTGTAAGCCCCTTTACACGATAAGGGAGAAGTCCAAACTCGGTTTCGCCGGTTAAGCCCGATTGCATCCGACTTCGTCCAATCACGGCTTAGGCGCGAAGCTCAAGCCAAATAAAGTGGTCGATCGCAGTCAAAATTGATTAATCTTTGCCTAATGACATGACCTTCAAAACTTAGATATTTTGCTGGGTGCATTTAATGCCTTTGGCATGTAGCTAATTAATGCGTTGTTGACTAAGGGGGACACATGACACAAATGGTTTTACCCTTTAAAGGTAATCATGAAGCTTTGTTAAACAGTCACTAATATGATAGCACATGTTGGATGCAAAATATGTAAACCCAAAATCTCCATAACCAGAACAAGAACGCCGATAATTGAGTAGAAAGATTAACGCACCTGTTTTGGAATCCATCGTTTTTTATGCGGAAGCGGAAAAGCGATGATCCACGTGCAAGTCATTCTCATTTATTGCCCTCTATATCATTGGCTCAATGAGACGGCCCCATTACCCTTTAGCGCTAGGTAAACACTCATTATGTGAGGATACTTGTGAGAATTATGATTAGATGAGAGACTTAAATACTATTTATAGAGTTTCTAACCAGGCCCTCTCATTACGGGCCAGGCTCAACTCGGCCCACACTAGCCAATCCCATATTAGACTAATTAAGAAAACTTCTATTTCACCTTAGACCAACCCCGTAAAACAGTAAATTATAATATCAATTAATGTAGTCCACATTAGGAAAACTCTTACAATGCTCCCAAGCAAATTATTAAATATAAGAGACTTAGGCCTAGATAAATTCGATTGATCATTCTATAACATGGTCTTAATGGCGATGCATGTCAAAATTGCGGGAAAATGAGGTTAGTCGCTAATCATGTGTTAAATATTGTTGTAGGTTGGGAGTTATAAGGGAATACCTTCGTGTTATCCCTGCTTTGTAGGTGGAGAAATGATGAATGCGAATGTGTGAGGTCATTTAGAGCGGCAATTAATTTGAATTTACTATGCATGCTTTTACCACTTCAGTACTACATCTTGACACACATAATTTGCGGCAAAAGACCACGATCGCATTAGGAAACTTGTAGGAGGTATTGTGAGTGGAATCCGCGTGGGAGATTACCCATCGTAATCCATTCTCGATTCCGCTCATTTCGATCAGACAGGAAGGGCATCATCCGATTATTGTCAGGAAGGTCAACCCAATAAATATCTAGAAATAGCAGGTTAGCCCACTGTGTGTGAATTAAAACATGGGCGTTGTCTAGTGCGGCCCAGCAGCAGCTCAAGAAATCTCCCTCCATCAGCCGTCAGTGGGCTCTATGAGAATGAAACCCCACTCCATTAAAAGCAGTGTAATAACATACTGGCCAAATTCAAGTAAGAATAAAAATATTTTAAGCTTTTCATTGTTTCAAGGAAAATAAACTTTGCCGTAGCGTATCTTCAATTTCTTGTTTTTGGTTGTATTTTGCAAATTATGTCGGAATCACTTCTTGTTGTCTGTTACGGCCAAATAATGAAACACATACTTGAGACGAAGTTTCAAGCACGATCATAAGTTCCAATTTAGGTGTCGAGCTGGTGAATTCAAGCGTTGGCCCTAGTTCGGGCCGTGGGGACATATTCATGGGTGCTCGGCTTTCATGCTTGGCCTCAATGTACAAGGGCCTGAGAGCTTCCTAGGCCTATCCTCAAGAAAACTAGGCCCAATTGTTAGGGACTCAAGCACGGGCTTTGAAGACCAGGGTTTTGACATTGGGGTCTCAAGCTTGGCTCCGAGGGATTCAATCCCATCATCAAGAGACTCGAAACAAATTGCCGGGCCTTAAGTTCGGGAGCCAGGATCTCTATACTAAGGGTACGTTTGATAACATTTATGTTCTCGGAAATAATTTCTTTGCGGAAATAGTTTTTATATATTTTTATTCCTTGAAACAGTTTCCGAGTAAAACAATGCATTTTGTAACTGTACAAAATTCCTTTTTTGGCATAAAAAAAGAATGGGAATGCGTTTGGCAAGATCCACGAGTTTTTTTGAGACATGGAATTTCTTTTAATTTTTTCATCTTTTCTTTTTTTCCTCTCTTATTCTTCCTCCTCTAGCCGGTTCCCAATTAGTAGCGAATGGTAGCAGGCTGGCGGGCGGCGATGGGTGGCAAGAAATAAGAAGAAAAGAAAAAAAGATTTATTTCTAAAAATTGTTCCCAAAAACAAGAAACTAATTTTTTTCTACTTCTTGTTTCTATTGCAAATCTATTCCTCGACCGCTTTTCTATTTTGGAGAATAGAAAAATTAACTAATGTTACCAAATGGATTTTTGTACTTTTTCTTATTCCGGAGATCAAAAGAACAAAGAAACAAAAATGTTACCATCTAGTGCCTAGGTTTCCAAGGACTTGAGCATGGGTTTCAAGGTCCCGAGCATGCGACCATAGAACCGGGTGTTAAGGCTCCTATCCCAGCCTCATGGGACTTGATACTAAGCCCGAGACCCTAGGACTCATGCTCGGACCAACACTTGTGCCCAGGTTGGTGGTGACTACGCTTGGGTCTCTTGAGGATTTGGCTTAGGACCCTGATGCTTGGGCCTTCGTTCCTTAAGGCCAATCTTCAGACCTCAACATCAGTGACTAGGTCTCCAGCAGTTTGTGCTAGGGACCTTGGCGCCCAAGTCATCGAATCTTGAGCTTGGGTCCCCAACGCTTGAACTTGGAACATATGGGGATACACAATACTTTTTTCTCAAATATGTGTTTCATAATTTTTCAAGGAAAAAACGGTAGGAAATGACTTCCACATCATTTCCAAAAAAAATGACTTCCACATAATTTGCAAAATACAATTAAAAATAAGAAATTGAAAATATTTTCTAGCGAAAGTCACTTTATGTGAAACAATAAGCTTAAGATCTCTTTATCCTTATTCGAATTGGGCCAATTGTCACGCCCCGAACCCCGAGACACGTGAACATCCCACCATGGTCATACAAATGCAACATTCCCAGGTAGTGTCGCCGACCCAATTATTTCATTATACGCATGCGGAACGTGTTATCTAACCCCTAACAAAAACTCACGGGATAGGAAAGCAGGAAATAATTACAATCATAAACAAACATACTTCCATAAACAAATAGCCTCCCAAGGTTTATATATATACCAAAAAGGGGCCGGTTCACAAAAAGGGATCGGGTAACCAAAAAGAATAAATGGTCCTAGGACTACTAGTCGGACGCGCTCTTCGATCCCACTTCAAACTGGACAGACTCCAGAGGCGGTGATTCCTCCATCTACGGTCCTGAAAAATTTTGGCCCACAACGAGGTGAGACATCATCTCAGCAAGTTCAACCCCCTAAACCCCTATTAGAAAGAAAATACACCCAGAGTGGCCTAGCCACCTCACACAGAAGACTTACCTCTTCTTAATTCCTTTATTGCAGGTTAGTACAATTTATATCACACAATCTCAAGTAATAATAATAATTTAAATAATTGGAACGGCATCACTTTCAAACAAATCACAATCGCACTCGACACACATTCCAATTATTCACCGTCACACGAGGGCATAGCCTACTCGCAATTCGGCTATCTACCGACACTCGTGTCGCATCGCCTCCCCCATGGAGCGCGGCTTCGTCACTACGTCGACGGCATTCCCGAAGGAGCATGGGCCCGATTGGCTAGCCTCTGCGACCCGAGCCACGTCACTCGCTAACGGCAATTCACGGGGAGAACGAGGTCCGGTTGGCCTAGCCACTATTGCGGCCGAGTCTATCAACCAAGACACGACAAATCATTATTGACTTCCGGACATTCCACAACTCATTCACATACTCAATTTCAATAGTAAACCATAACAATCAAATTTCTGCATCAAGATCTAACACTTGGGTTTTTATGGTTAAAAACCCTATTTATCACAATCAACACTCAATTTGCCACATCCATTCATCAAATTCAAATTCTAAATGCACAAAGAACGATCGGCATGAAATTCTAAGCAATTGGGGTCAAAAATAATTTTTCGAGTTTTTTTAATAAATAATAATATTTTAATGATTTTCGGAATATAATATATTATTCCATTTTCCAGAATTTCGAAACATAAAAATAAATCAAAAATAAAACCATTTAAGTCACATCAAGGCTTATATTAAATAAACCTACTTAACCTTAAACTAAACACACTTAATACTAATTAAATCTCTTAATCCAAATCACACTTAAATAAACTAAACTAACCACCTAAACATAATTAACTTAGGCTAAGCACACTAAGGGCATCATTAACCCTCTAATCAAGATTTAGTGAGCTAAACTCATCGGATTAGCGAGCCGAGCACGCCAAAACGACGGGGCCGACGCGAGGATCAACTTTCCTCAAGGCGGGCCGAGCAACCGGGGTCGGGAAGCCGGCCAAAAAGGGCCCCGAACTTCCAGATCTGGGCTGGAAGTTCAGCCCTCATCCATGGCCGACCGGAGGAGGAAAGGTGGCGGCTCGGGTGCGGAATGGCGGAGGAGGGCGGCGGCGAGCTGGTGGCTGGCTGGCACCAAGCTCCGGCGGCGATGGCGGCGACGAACGAGCGGTGAAGGGGTGGCGCGACAAGTTGGGCGGCTAGGGCGGAGCGGCGCGCGGGCTGCGAACCGGCGGGCGGAGCGCCGCATGAGCCTTCGCGCTGACGCACGGCGGCGGCGACGGCCCTGGCGGCTCCGACAATGGCGGCGAGGGGCGGTCGGCCGACTGGAGTTCACGCACGACAGCCCTTCCCTCCTCCTTCTCCCTTCTCTCCCTCTCTCTCTCTCTCTCTCTCTCTCTCTTCCAAAGGTTGAAGATGAAGTCCCTCCAATCACCACCCTCCACTTGTCACTCTCTCCTTCAATTTGGCCAACAACCATGACATAGGGTGATGTCATCTTCCACTAAGTTCAAACCCTCCACAACCTTAGTCCAATGGGTTCAATTTCATTTTCCGCCGGGGCACAAAATCTCGTACATTTAATTTCTCAATTCCAATCAATTCTTCCAATTGAGTCCAATTAAAATCCATAAAATTAATACATGTTCCTCATAAGGTATGTGACATCCTAGGACTTCCAATTTCTTAATTCAGTTACAATTTCACGGTTAATTTCACTCTGGCACGATATTAGCGCGTCCTGACCTATCGAGTAACTTTTAGAAATTTTTATGCATTCGACATGTGGTTGATCAATCTCAAGCCACAATGTACATCTTTGACACATTGGCGACCCTCAGTTGTCGTAGAAATCTCAAGGTTTCAAATACGGACACGGGGGACCCAATCGACGAAAAAGTCGAGTCGAGCCGGCCAGACAAGAATAGTGTGATCGGGTGGAATCACCCACACTCGATCACATACCTCGGTCGAGCCGACCTATCTCCGGCTTCTAATCGATTTTTAATTGTGCCATAATGACCCTTGCAGATTAGCTCGGTCGAAAGGTCATTTCCTGGTCAAATTCTCGAGTCTAATGCATTAGAATTTCTTATTGGCTTCACCTGATAGACTGGTTTTTACATGAGTGGCCAACTCAAGGAAAGGAACCATATGCGTGCAGATGAAATGCCCGTCTCGATTTACTAAAAATAAAATTGAAAAAATCGGGATGTCACAACTCTTCCTCTCTTATAAAAATTTCGTCCTCGAAATTTAAACCATTACAATACTTTAAGCAAAAAGATGGGTGTACAATTGTCTCATCGACTCTTCGCTCCTTCAGTGCCGTGGTGTTGCCAGACCACTTTGACCAACGGGATGGTCTTGGTGCGCAGAACATGCTCCTTGCGATCCACTATCTGAACCGAGCTTTCAACGTACGACACCCTGTCATCCAACGTCTATTTCTTCAAAGTTTAGAACGTGTGTCGGATCAGGCTCATACTTCCTCAATATCGACACGTGAAAGACGTCGTGCACTTGTGCCAACCTCGACGGTAGCGCAAGACGATACGCCAAAGTCCCTATTCTTTCCAAAATCTCAAAGGGACCTACGTACCTCGGACTCAGTTTCCCCTTTCGCCAAAGCGGAAGTACCTCTCATCGGTGACACCTTCGGAAAACATGATCACCAACTTGGAACTCCAATGGCCTTCGACACTTATCTGCATAGCTCTTCTGACGGCTCTGAGCGGTCTTTAACCTGTTTCTGAAACTGCAATTGCCTCCATTGACCGGCAACCAACTCGGGCTCCGTGATCTTTCTTTCCCCGACTTCATCCCAACACACTGGTGTTCTGCACGCTCTGCCATACAACGCTTCAAAAGGAGCCATCTGAATACTCTGCTAGTAACTGTTGTTGTAGGCAAATTCGACCAGATGAAGCCGTTCCTCCCAGCTTCCCTTGAAGTCCAAAACATAAGCCCGCAGCATGTCTTCGAGGGTTTGAATAGTCCTCTCAAACTGGCCATCTGTCTGAGGATGATAGGCCGTGCTGTACTGCAACTTGGTACCTAAGGCACTCTGCAAGCTCTTCCAAAAGGCGGCGGTGAATCTCGGGTCTCTGTCTAAAGTAATTGTAACCAGCACTCCATGCATACGAACTATATGGCGCACATACAGATCTGCATGTCTATCCAAACTCAAGTCCTTCCGCACTGCAATGAAGTGAGCCGGTTTTGTCAACCTGTCGACCACTACCCAAATCGAATCATTCCCTCTCTGACTCCTCGGTAAACCCGTCACAAAGTCCATCGTGATGTGCTCCCATTTCCACTCGGGAATCTTGAGAGGTTGCAGAAGTCCCCCTGGTTTACAATGCTGAGCTTTGACTTGCTGACATGTCAAACACTTGGCCACATGCTTCGCGATGTCCGCCTTCATACCTGACCACCAATAGTGTTGACGCAGATTCTGATACATCTTGGTACTACCAGGATGAATACTGTAACTACTACGATGTGCTTCTGATAAGATCTCCTCTCTAAGCTCCACATCATCGGTACAACCAATTGTCCTCGGAACCTCAATGTTCCATCTTTAGAAATCTGGAAGTCAGCTTTCCTTTTCTCTGTATCTTCTTGCAGGATTTTCTGCACATCTGGATCTGTCTACTGAAGCATTCTGATTCTGACCAGCACTTTCGGCTCAATTCTGAGGGTGGCCATAAGATTTGAAAGGTGGCCTACCTCAAATTTGAAGCCCGAATCTCGTGCTCTCTCAAGTAGACTCCACTCCTTAAGTACCAACTGTGCAACTGAAGACTTTATACTCAGTGCATCGGCGACCTTGTTCGCCTTTCCAGGGTGATACAAAATCTCACAGTCATAGTCCTTCAGGAGCTCCATCCATCGGCGCTGTCTCATATTCAACTCCTTCTGGGAGAACAGGTACTTGAGACTCTGATGGTCAGTGAAGATCTGGAATCTTTCTCCACACAGATAATGCCTCCAAATCTTCAAGGCAAAGATGATTGCTACAAGTTCTAAGTCATGCATCGGGTAATTCAACTCATGAGTTCTCAACTGACGGGACACATAAGCAACAACCTTGCCATGCTGCATCAACACGCAACCCAGTCCTCTAAACGACGCATCACTGTAGATCTCGAATCCTCCTAGACCAGATGGAATAGTAAGCACAGGTGCGGTAGTCAGCCTCTGCTTAAGCTCTTGAAAACTACTCTCTCACTTATCTGACCACACAAACTTCTCTTCCTTCTTTAGCAGTTTTGTCAACGGCGAAGCCAACACTGAAAACCCCTCTACAAACCGTCGTAATACCCTACTAAACCTGAAAGCTTCGATCTCTCGTCACTTTGTAGTCGGTCTCGGCCGGTTAGTCACTGCTTCAATCTTGGCTGGGTCCACTGAGATTCCTTCCCCGGATATGACGTGACCTAGGAAAGCCACACGAGTTAGCCAAAACTCGCACTTGCTGAATTTGGCGTACAGCTCATGATCTCTCAAAGTCCAAGTACCACCCTCAAGTGCCTTTCATGATCCTCGGTACTTTTTCGAGTATACTAGGATGTCGTCGATGAAAACAATTACAAACTGATCCAAGTACTCCATGAACACACGGTTCATCAGGTCCATGAAAGCAGCTGGGGCATTCGTCAACCCAAACGGCATCACAATGAACTCATAATGACCGTATCGAGTGCAAAATGCCAACTTCGGTATGTCTTCCTTCCTGATCCTCAACTGATGATACCCTGTCCTCAAGTCGATCTTAGAAAATATCGACACTCCTTGAAGCTGATCAAACAAATCATCAATCCTCGGCAACAAATACTTGTTCTTGATTGTCACTTGATTGAGTTGTCGATAATCGATGCATAGGCGCAATGAACCATCCTTCTTCTTCACAAATAGAACCGGTGCTCCCCACGATGATGCACTTGGACGAATGAATCCCTTATCCAGCAACTCCTGCATCTACACCTTCAGCTCTTTAAGTTCTGACAAGGCCATCCGGTAAGGAGCTTTGGAGATCGGCTCGGTCCCGGGAGCTAACTCAATCACAAACTCTACCTCCCTTTCTGGTGGCAAACCTAGTAACTCTTTCGGGAACACGTCTGGGAACTCTTGCACCACTGCGATATTTTCTATCTTCAATTCCTCAAATGTCGTATCCACGACATTAGGTAACCTTGGCAACCCCCCGTCTAGCAAACGAGTCGCCTCGAGCGATGAAATCAAGGAAATCGATGGTCCTCCTCGACTCCCAATAAATTCAAAGCTCTCACCCCTAACGGGTTAAATCGAATCGCCTTGCGATAACAGGTCCAACTTAGCTCGTTGCTTGGTGAGCCAATCCATGCCAATTATCACATCAAAATCATACATGGCCAGGACTATCAAGTCTATCCTCCCCTCTCGCTCACCAATCACTAATTTGCAACCAAGACAACCTACTAAAGCTAACACTTTATTTTTCAACGGCGTAGATATGCTAATCACTGACTCCAACAACTCAGGAATTAATTCTACCAACTTAACATATCTTTCAGCTATAAACGAATGGGTAGCTCCAGGATCAAATAAAGCATAGGCGGGTTGGTCATTCAACAAGACCGTACCTGTGATCACATTAGGCGCATCCTCCGCCTGTCCTCTGGTGATAGCATACGCCATTCCCTGAGCTGGAGGTCGGGTCAATCCACCCTGTGGCATCATCTGCGGCATCATCTGCGGCGCGGCTCCTCTGTTCTGACCCGATGGTGGCGGCGGCGGCAACTGACGCTGTCCCATCTGTCTCCTGGGACAAAACCTCGCGATGTGACCTTGCTAGCCACACTCATAACAAGCACCCGTCCTAGGAGGGCACGGGGCTGTACCATGTCGTCTTTCGCATAGACGACATATGCCATTCGGTCTCGGCACTGGCTTTCTTATCCCACCCTGCCTGTTGGGTGGAACAGGGTATCTTCCTCCAGACATCGGCCTCTTCCCAAACCGATTACCTTCCCTGTTCGAATTAAACCGTGACCCAGATGTGGCGGCTCTCTCATTCTAGTTCTTCTCAATCAGCTGGGCCCGCCTGTAAATGGCATTGTACTCTTTCAGATCTAGTGGCACCACCAGGCTCTTCACCTCCTGTCGAAGACCATCTCTAAACCTTTGAGCGCGGTCTGCTAGTCTCTAAACTAAATCAGGGGCATACTGTGATAGCTCAGCGAACTTCGCTTCATACTGATCAACCGTCATGGTACCTTGGCGAAGGCACTGGAACTCCGCCATCTTCACCTCTCTGGCACACTCAGAAAAGTACTTCTCTAAGAAGACCTCGAGAAAGGCGTTCCACTCTGGAACCACGCCTCCAGGGAACGCTATCCCTTTGGTAGTCTTCCACCAAGTACCTGCAATCCCCTTCAACTGATAGGCTGCCAGAACAACCTTCTCTGTCTCGGTGCACATCAGTAGGTCAAAGGCATTCTCCAACTCCTGAACCCATAGTGCTGCAGCTTCGAGATCTCCCACTCCCATGAACGTTAGCGGGTCTAACTTCAGGAACTGCTCCACCAGCTTATGCATAGGCCTCCCAGCGGCCACGTTACCAGGTGGAACTTCATCAGGTGCTACCTCAGGCTCATCAACTGGTGCGACGGCAGGGGCGGCGGCAGCTGCATTAGTGACGTTGGCGACATTGGCAGCGGTGGCGATAGCGGCGGCTGAAGCGACGGCCTGATGATCCATCTTGTCGCCCATCATCTCCAGCATCCTGATGATCCCAGCAAACCTCGGATCCTCGGGGGTTTCTACCCCAAAGACGATCGGCGAAGGCGATCTTTGCCGCACCACTCACGCCGGCCTCGGCCGACGCTCTCCCAAAGGGCACCACGGGCACCGATTCTCATCGATGGCCCACCCCGAAACACGGGGCCCGCTTTGCTCTCTTCCTAGCAACTCTCGGTTCTCGGTCACTCATGCTACAAGCTCAATATAGATCCCTGTTTGCAAATTCCAATACCACATTAGAATCTGAGTGACCTCACCAACAAGTTAACAAACAGCTATCAATCACATGCACCAGTAATATTAAAAGTCTTTCCTACCAACTATCACATGACTCACTCGCTCCTTATCACTCCATACACAAACCATGCTCTGATACCATTTAAACGGGGATATCACGCCCCGAACCCCGAGACACATGAACATCCCACCATGGTCATACAAATGCGACATTCCCAGGTAGTGTCGCCGACCCAATTACTTCATCATGCGCATGCGGAACGTGTTATCTAACCCCTAACAAAAACTCACGGGATAGGAAAGCAGGAAATAATTACAATCATAAACAAACATACTTCCATAAACAAATAGCCTCCCAAGGTTTACATATATACCAAAAAGGGGCCAGTTCACAAAAAAAGGGGACCGAGTAACCAAAAAGAATAAACAGTCCTCGGGCTACTAATCGGACACGCTCTTCGATCCCACTTCAAACTGGACAGACTCCAGAGGCGGTGATTCCTCCATCTACGGTTCTGAAAAATTTTGGCCCACAACGGGGTGAGACATCGTCTCAGCAAGTTCAACCCCCTAAACCCCTATTAGAAAGAAAATACACCCAGAGTGGCCTAGCCACCTCACACAGAAGACTTACCTCTTATTAATTCCTTTACTTTGAGGTTAGTACAATTTATATCACACAATCTCAAGTAATAATAATAATTTAAATAATTGGAACGGCATCACTTTCAAACAAATCACAATCGCACTCAGCACACATTCCAATTATTCACTGTCACACGAGGGCATAGCCTACTCGCAATTCAGCTATCTACTGACACTCGTGTCAGGCATCGCCTCCCCCCCATGGAGCGCGGCTTCGTCACTACGTCGATGGCATTCCTGAAGGAGCATGGGCTCGCTTGGCCTAGCCTCTACCGCAACCCGAGCCACGTCACTCACCGACGGCAATTCACGGGGAGAACAGTCCCCGGTTGGCCTAGCCATTACCGCGACCGAGTCTATCAACCAGCACACGACAAATCATTATTGACTTCCGGACATTCCACAACTCATTCACATACTCCAATTTCAATAGTGAACCATAACAATCAAATTTCTGCATCAAGATCTAACACTTTGGTTTTTATGGCTAAAAACCCTATTTATCACAATCAACACTCAATTTGCCACATCAATTCATCAAATTCAAATTCTAAATGCACAGCAACGATCGGCATGAAATTCTAAGCAATTGGGGTCAAAAATAATTTTTCGAGTTTTTTTTTTAATAAATAATAATATTTTAATGATTTTCGGAATATAATATATTATTCCATTTTCCAGAATTTCGAAACATAAAAATAAATCAAAAATAAAACCATTTAAGTCACATCAAGGCTTATATTAAATAAACCTACTTAACCTTAAACTAAACACACTTAATACTAATTAAATCTCTTAATCCAAATCACACTTAAATAAACTAAACTAACCACCTAAACATAATTAACTTAGGCTAAGCACACTTAGGGCATCATTAACCCTCAATATTTAGTGAGCTAAACTCACCGGATTAGCGAGTCGAGCACGCCAAAACGACGGGGCCGACGCAAGGATCAACTTTCCTCAAGGCGGGCCGAGCAACCGAGGTCTGGAAGCCGGCCAAAAAGGGCCCCGAACTTCCAGATCCTGGCTGGAAGTTTAGCCCTCATCCATGGCCGACCGGAGGAGGAAAGGTGGCGGCTCAGGTGCGGAACGGCGGAGGAGGGCGGCGGCGAGCTGGTGGCTGGCTGGCACCGAGCTCCGGCGGCGATGGCGGCGACGAACGGGCGGTGAAGGGGCGGCGCGACGAGCTGGGCGGCTGGGACGGAGCAGCACGCGGGCTGCGAACCGGCGGGCGGAGCGCCGCGCGAGCCTTCGCGCGGATGCACGGCGGCGGCGACGGCCTTAGCGGCTCCGGCGATGGCGGCAAGCTGACGGCGAGGGGCGGTCGGCCGGCTGGAGTTCACACACGCCAGCCCTTCCCTCCTCCTTCTTCCTTCTCTCCCTCTCTCTCTCTCTCTCTCTCTCTTCCAAAGGTTGAAGATGAAGTCCCTCCAATCACCACCCTCCACTTGTCACTCTCTCCTTCAATTTGGCCAACAACCATGACATAGGGTGATGTCATCTTCCACTAAGTTCAAACCCTCCACAACCTTAGTCGAATGGGTTCAATTTCATTTTCCGCCGGGGCACGAAATCTCATACATTTAATTTCTCAATTCCAATCAATTCTCTTCCAATTGAGCCCAATTAAAATCCATAAAATTAATACATGTTCCTCATAAGGTATGTGACACCTCAGGACTTCCAATTTCTTAATTCAGTCACAATTTCATGGTTAATTTCACTTTGGCACGATATTAGCGTGTCCTGACCTATCGGGTAACTTTTAGAAATTTTTATGCATTCGACCTGTGGTTGATTAATCTCAAGCCACAATGTACATCTTTGACACATTGGCGACCCTCGGTTGTCGTGGAAATCTCAAGGTTTCAAATACGGACACAGGGGACCCAATCGACAAAAAAGTCGGTCCAGAGCCGACCGACAAGAATAGTGTGATCGGGTGGAATCACCCACACTTGATCACATACCTCGGTCAAGCCGACCTATCTCCGGCTTCTAATCGATTTTTAACTGTGCCATAATGACCCTTGCAGATTAGCTCGGTCAAAAGGTCGTTTCCTGGTCAAATTCTCGAGTCTAAAGCATTAGAATTTCTTACCAGTTTCATCTGATAGACTAGTTTTCACATGAGTGGCCAACTTAAGGAAAGGAACCATATGTGTGCAGATGAAATGCCCGTCTCAATTTACTAAAAGTAAAATTGAAAAAAATCGGGATGTCACATCAATGTATTATTGTGTTACGTTTTTCTTTTTCTAAGTGGAATGGGGTTTCTTTCTTATGAAGTCCACAAATGCAGTAACGGAGGGAGAAGTCTTGAACTACTACTCAATGGCAATAAACATCTCCATGTTTAAATTCTACCTAGCTTAATCTGCTTGGGCTATGTTTGGCGATCAATATAAAATTCAGAATAAGATAAAATTTATCCTATCTTGAGTTTAGCGCATGATTAAGATAGGATAAAGTCGGATATAGGAGGGATATAGGCCGCATAAAATTATCTCACGGGAGGTGGGATAAAAGTAGATAGAATTGTTAATATCCATTCTCGAAAAAAAAAAAAAAAAAACTTCTTGAGTTAACAAAATTAAAATTATATTTCAATATAAATGATATTTGAATTCTACTATAAGAAATTCAAGATTACAAAACATAAAAATTTATTTTTAAAATTTTAATCTTATTTTTATTATATATTCAAATTTAATTTTATCTTATAATAGGTATTTTAGTATTCTATGTATATTAATAAAGTTTACAATTTAATAAAATTTTATTAGAGAATGATGGAAGGGGGAAAAGAAATAGGAAATAAAGATAAAATAAAATAAAAAAGCAAATAAAAATAAAGTAGGCAAGAGTATCATAAGAAATTTTTACTATTTTCGTTTGTGAATTTTTAGGTTCATTTACAATGATATGTCGTTTATATCAAATAATATACATAAATATATCCGATTTTATTATTGTCATTCACAATATAGTTGATAGGATATAGCAAATTTCCTGAATTTCATCTCATATCCTTTTTAATCTTATTTTGGTTAGAAATCCAAATAACTAAATGTAGCTTTGGAACCTTACTTAGTTTGTTATCACAACCGGAGGTGACGAAGCCATTCGGACTTACCCCGAGCTGTCCAAGACTTTCCTAATGCAATAAAGTTGTCTTTCTTGGAGCAAGGATGGAACGAGTAATTGTTGTCCTTCCTTTTCAAGTAGTTTAATGGAGGAAGATTTCTAGAGCTGTTGCTTAGCTGCAATAAACCTTATCCCTTGTTTTAATTCCATTCCTTCCAATGCAATAAACCTCATCCAACGTTTTAATTCTATTCCTCCTTTTTCCAGATGCGATAAACCTACCTTAAATGAATGACCTATAGAAGTATTCATCGTGCCTCAATCTCATCCATCCAACTTTTCACCGACCACTCACCATTACCCCAAATTTCAATACCGCTTAAATTAAGCATGAAAGTAAAGAAAATGCCAAAAAGATGTTGTGAAAATCGCTGCCCCATCCTTTTCATTTGGTCTGTAACTAATGATCTTACCAATAAAAAAAAAATACCAAAAAAGAGATGGACCTCTTTTTGTATTTAAACCCTTGTTAGCTTCTTTCGAAGACCAAGCCTCGAGAATCTGCCCTTGGTGCTTTGGTTTGGTGACTCGTGAGGTACTAAAAGCTTTTGATCTCCATTCGTTTTGAGATTCAATTTTTCTTTCTTTAGTTTGTACCAATTTCGTGATGGTTTTTTGCTTTGGCAGTGGTAAAATCTTTGTGAATTGGTTCGTCATTTTTTTTTAGGATTAATATCCTGAAAAACCCCAAACTGGTATACCTATGACAAATTTACCTCAAACTATTTTTTTAACCACCTAAAACTCCAAACCGGTACACTTGTGACAAATTTACTATCTGTTAGTTTTTGTTAAATTTTACTGTCAAAATATTAAGTTAAATGACATGTGACAGTTAATTGGTATACCAATTTGGGATTTTACGTTCCGTTTGTCACAGTTTACAATTTTTGTGATTTTTTTGTGGTATTGATCCAATTTAGTGGATTGTATATTTATCATAAATTTACCAGTTTTGGATATTTTGCGGTCGAATAAAGTAGTTTGGGGTAAATTTGTCATAAATGTACCAGTTTATGGTTTTTTATGGTCAGTCGGAGTAACTTTGTCACAGATGTACCAATTTGGGATTTTTTATGATAAAAAAAAATTTGGGGTAAATTTATCACAAGTGTATCAATTTATGGTTTTTCAAGGTATGAACCTTTTTTTTTTTTTTTTACGCACTTTTTGTGACGTTCTAGCTTCTGTGAAACATGTCGGACCACACCATTGCACACACCGTCACTCTTGATGTTGTTGCACTCGAAACCACCCACCCGGCACTCAAGCTCAACCGTCCAGATCTGAACAATCCGACAAGTGAGCAAGACCCGGATCCCTCCGTCACTGATGGCGGGAGCATTGTCCCCGCCATTCAATCTCGCACTGCACTGTCGCCGTTCATTGGCAGCGGGTTGATGAACCTTGATGAAGGAGGCGAGGTCTACCGCAATATCAAGGGGAGGTTCATTTCCCAGCTAGGTACCATTAAAGGGCAAGTTACTGTGGTGGCAATCCACCAGAATTGCTACACCAGCTTCTCGGCGAGAGCAAAGGCCCAAGCGTTTCAAGTTTACTCACAGGCAGTGCAGAAGAAAGGCGGTGGAGACAGTGCCAATGTGAAGTATGCATGGTATGAGGCCTCAAGGAAAATGTCCCAAAGATCTTCTCCTATGGCTTTGGCCACAGCGGGAAGCCTGAGAACAGTGGCTTGTATGGCCGTGGAGTTTATTTAGCTCCTGATTATAATGCTCTCGAAGGGTACTGGAATTTCTTTCTGTACCCTTCTAATTGTGTAAATAATTAAGAGATATTGTTTGGAAAGTGGCATGTGTTGGAAATATGATTGAAGATCATGGCGCCGATCTTGATTACGATCTGACCGATAGCTTTTGGAAAGTGATGATCTTGTGTATAGGAAATATTCTTTGTATATTATTTATTGCCTTTCTTTCTTCTATTCTTACACTATAAATGCATTAGTATACTTGTATACAAAATCCACATTAATACAAAGATTTTCACTTCCTAATTCCTTCTTTTTTGTCATGGTATCATAGCGTTTTTTTCCTAACCTAGCTTTTGCGATCCTCAAATTGCCCTCGCTTCTATTTTGAGTTGTTGTTGCAAATTTCTGATCTACAAAACAAAAACAAAAAAGGCGAGTTGGAATTCGATTTCTTATGCCATGACGAAAAACAAGAATATTGATTCATCGGAGGATACACTCCAAAATCAAACTCTAGTGTCATTAGTTCAAAACGATCCAAATGAACAAGAGAATATATCTATGGCCTGTTTGGTAACCATCCCAACAATATCAGAGGATCACCAGAATACGTTTGGCGGTGCTTTTGCTTTGTTCCGTTCAGGTTGATTCTTGTTCCGGAATGAAATGCAAAACTCCCCCATTTCCTTGGTATCCTATTCAAGGTCAATGGTCCACTGGCCACCATCCACCCCATCGGGCGCCGACGACCGGTCCGATGAGCTCACCAAGCTGGGCTCAAATGGCCCATATGGAATGGAAAGCTCCTTTGGCATTGGAACTTTTTATTCAAAATCCGAATAAAAAATAATCATTTCGATCGAATTTGCGGAAATAATCAGGACTAGAATACGTTTGGCGGTGCTTTTGCTCCAGTTCAGGTTTCTAGACCCATGCACTGGCCCCCATTTCCTTGGTATCCCATTCAAGGTCAATGGTCCACTAGACCAGGGCAGACATGGGCTCAAATGGCCCATATGGAATGGAAAGCTCCTTTGGCATTGGAACTTGGCCGAGCAGAGGAGGCCTATTCCCTGAGCCTATCGCCCACGAAGATGACCCTAACCAAGAAATGGGTCGGAGGGATCCAAACCTGGGTCAAGGATTCGGGTCAACATCAGGTCAAGGGTTGGGTCCCTACCCATATTTTGGACCCGGTTTCATGCCGTATGCACTTCTCGTCGGCAACGGCAGCTGACTTGAACCTAGCGACCCCCTTTTCACGTCACCAGCGGACAACCCCAAACTAAAGTTGATTTAGCTGCAACTCACTGGATCGAAGACCTACATGCCTAGGCTCATGACCTCCGGCGAGCTCTTGTCACAAAGGACAAGGATGGTTTCCTTGATGGCACCGTCCCCTTTCCGACCGAGGAGCGTCTTCAGCGACTTTGGCGTAAATGTAACCAACTTGTGAGGAGTTGGATCGGAAATTTCTTGGCCCCTTATGTCGCCGTTGGCTTGCCACCAACCGAGGACCACAAGAAGTATTGAGAGAACATCCTGAGATGTACAGGCGCCTGGATCAGGCCAAGCTCTTCAGCATCACACAAGCAATTGCAGAGTTGAAGCAAGGGAACCTTTCGGTTACCTCTTGCTTCAACAAGCTCTCGGCTTTGTGGAATGAACAACGGCGGAGGAGCGGCTTAAGGGCCCGGAGAACACCCTCAGACAATACAGAGAGATAAAGGAAAGAGAAAATGCCACACGGTTCTTACTAATCATCGTAATTCGGCCTTGGCCTTCGTTCGTAGATCTTGGCGATGGACCCATCCCCATCGCTCAGCGGATCTTTCAGCTCGCGGTACAAGAAGAGAACTAATGGCTTGCTGCGGCAAAGCATCCTCGAGTAGGTGAAGGGATGAGCCTTGCCGCATATCCGAGCGATGTCACTTCGAGGGAAATCGCTGGTGGACTCGCAGATGTCTCTGGAAACTGAGGGGGAGAATGGTTGCAAGTGTGAGGAAATGACATGGAAACCCTAGATCTACTCGAATGGACGGCCTGGATCATAACGTGTGGGGTTGGACAGTCAAGATCAGAGCGCTAGATCCAACGGTTGGGATCAGCACTCTGGATTCAACAATCCTCGTTTTTTCATTAACCCATCTGAATCGGATGGCTACAATCAAGCCACATTAGCGTCGGCCACAAAGGATCTTATGGTCCACAAAATACCACGTCGACAAGGAAGGTTAGTGGGCAAAATCCTAAATTTAAAAATAGATATTGTGAATATTGCAAGCGTCCACACCATGACATAGATACATGCTGAAAATTATATGAAAAACCTCATGATAGAAAGGACAAGAAATTAGTTGCTTACTAGGTTTTGCTCAAAAATTGATGGGGCTCACCAGACAATTACTCAAGAACAATATCAAAATATTGTGAACATTCCGAGTCAGTTAAAGACAAACAACATGGATGCAGAATTCTCAGGTACTTTTCTATACAATGAGAATTTTATTCTTGATGATGCATGGACAATCGATTCAGGGGCTAGTGACCACATAATTTGCAATAAGCATCTGTTTTCCCATATTTATGAAAGATCACAATCTCCAATATCCGTGCGCCTTCCAAATGGGAATGTCACTCATGTTACCCAAGTTGGAACCGTACATCTTGGACCAAACTTCATTCTCAAGAATGTCCTTTATATTCCAAATTTTGAGTTCAATCTTCTATTTGTCTCAAAAGTTTGCCAGGATCATTCTTGTAGAGCTATATTCAATTCTGAAAATTGCTTCTTTTAGAACCATTCAACTGAGAAACTGATGGGCTTAGATAATGTCGCAAAAGGACTCTATTTATGGATTAATTCCCCGGGAGATTTAGAAATGTTTAATAAGAATATTTCTTGTAATACCATCAGTCGGAATAAAAATCTCCTTTTGCATCAACGATTGGGTCATAGTGCTCGTTTTCCTCATCCTAAATGTCTGATATGCCCCTTAACTAAACAATCTCAAGCATCTTTTCCAGTTAGTGTATCTCGAGCCAAAAAGGTCTTTCCATTACTTCATATGGACATCTGGGGTCCTTATCACACCCCTCATCGTGATGGATCTCATATTTTCCTAACAATTGTTGATGACTATACTCGTGCCACTTGGGTGTATCTTATGCAATCAAAAAGCCAAACATTTACTCACATTTCAAATTTCCTTTCATTGGTCCACAATCAATTCAATAAATCTATACAATGAATTCGTACAGATAATGGGCGTGAATTTTTTACTTCCGATTGCATAAATTTTCTGTCTTCTCATGGAATACTCCACGAAAGTTCTTGCACTGATACTCCTCAACAAAATGGCATTGTTGAGAGCAAACATGGACATCTTTTGGAGGTAGCTCGTGCCCTAAAATACCAAGCCTCCATCCCTGAAAATTTTTGGGGAGATTGTGTGGTCACAGCTACCTATCTGATTTATCGTATGCCAACCCGAATTCTTGATGGAAAAACTCCTTATGAAATGCTTTATAACAAACAGCCAGAAAATAGTCATCTTAGGGTATTTGGTTGTTTCTCTGTTATGGAACGATTGTAAGCCATCGGGATAAATTGAGTCCACGTGCCAATTCGTGCATCTTCATGGGATATCCTCCTCTTCAAAAATGATAAAAGGTTATGGATATTTCTACAGGGAATTTTTTTATCAACGGGGATGTCATATTTCATGAAGACATTTTTCCTTTCAAGGAAATGATACACTTATCAAATTCATTGCCATTAGAAAATTAACGTCCTTTCTTGTCCGATGAAGATTTATCAATGGGGACATAATATTTTCTTGTTCCACCATAATCGCCTATGGCTATCTTAAAGGAATTCATGCCTATTTTGAAGGAGTTTTCAAATATAGAAACTTCAATCCCAGCCGTTGATGAAGTTATTTCAACACATTCTCCGACGTCAACTGCGTTTGAGAATGTTTCTAAGCCTTCTCCAATTCTGGAACAAAAATTGATTGGGGAACTTCAACGTTCCAGGCGGTGTACCCATCCACCTACATGGGCCAAGGATTATATATGTTCTACAATGAGTACCCTAGGTACACAATATCCTATCTCTCCTATATTTCGTTTAGTCGATCATCATCAAAACATATGTGCTGCATCGGTCGCATATCGGAAAAAGAATGAACCTTCTACTTTTGCTAAAGCAGCACGTGACCCCTGATGGTGCAATGCATTGGAATCGAAACTCACTGCCTTAATGGAGAGAATCATACTTGGGATATTGTTCCATTGCCTCAACATCGGAAACCGATTGGCTGTAAGTGGGTTTATAAAATCAAGTTCAAGGCAGATGGATCAATTGAACACTATAAGGCTCGTCTGGTCGCTAAACGGTTTACTCAAAGAGAAGGTTTTGATTATCATGAAACCTTCTCCCCATTTGCCAAAGAAATCATTGTTTGATCCTTTCTATCCATTGCAGCTATTCGTAATTGGTCACTACATTAGATGGATGTCCACAATGCCTTCCTTCATAGCGACCTGGATGAAGAAATCTATATGGACATTCCTCAAGGATTACGCAGACAGGGGGAGTCTCTAGTATATCGTCTTCGTAAATCATTGTATGGGCTAAAACAAGCATCTAAGCAATGGTATGCCAAGTTTACCACTGCACTAACCAATGTAGGTTTTCAGCATTCCAAGCATGATTATGCCTTTGTCATGGGAAATAATGATTCTGATGTTGCGAAGTTTAAAGAATATTTACATTCCACATTTCACATCAAGGATTTGGGATCTCCCAAATATTTTCTTGGCATAGAAATTGCTCGGTCAAATAAGGGAATCAGCCTTAGTCAAAGAAAGTTCATCTTGGAAATCATTTCAAAAACAGGACTATCAGGTTGCAAATCGGCTATCGTACCAATTGAACAAAATGCCAAGCTAACAACCTATGAGTATGATCAGAATTCTTCTTCATCTATTAAAGATCCATTGCTGAAAGATCCATCGGAATATCAGCGACTTGTTGGAAAATTGATATACCTTATCATGACAAAACCCGATATATGTTATGCAGTGCAAATACTCAGCCAGTTTATGCACAATCAAAACAGTCCCATATGAGCGTAGCCTTAAAGGTTGTGAAATATTTGAAAGGATGTCCAAGACTCGGTATATTCTTATCTCGTGATTGTGACATGAGGATGACATTTAGTGTGATATATATTATGCTACTTGTCCAATGACCAGAAGATCCATTACTAATTTTTGCATCAACTTGGGAAATTCACTGATCTCATGGAAGATGAAGAACCAATCGATTTGTCATTGTCATCAGCCGAATCAAAATATCGAGTCATGGCAAATACTACCTGTGAAATAGTTTGGATACAAGAACTACTCTCAGACCTAGGATTACAAGTCAAAGGCCCAAGTGAATTGTTCTGCGATAATGATGCTGCACTCAAATTGGCGACAAACCCAATTTTTCATGAAAGAACGAAGCATATAGAGGTTGATTGCCATTTTACTCGGGACAAAATTAAGGAAGGAATCCTCATAACAAAAGGAATTGGAACTGAGGAACAACCAGCGGATATCTTCACTAAACCATTATGCCAAAGACAACATTCCTATCTATTGAGCAAGCTAGGTTCTCTTGACATATATAGACCACTAGCTTGAGGGGGAGTGTTGGAAATATGATTGAAGATCATGGCACCGATCTTGATTACAATCTGACCGATAGCTTTTGGAAAGCGATGATCTTGTGTATAGGAAATATTCTTTGTTATTTATTGCCTTTCTTTCTTCTATTCTTACACTATAAATGCATCAATGTACTTGTATACAAAATACAGATTAATACAAAGATTATCACTTCCAAATTCCTTCTTTTCTGTCAATATGATCATGAAGATACATTGACTTAGCCCGTTAGTATAGTTCCCCTTTCAAGACATGATCGATTATATCTAACATAATGAGAATATTTCGAGAGCATGGTGTTCCTGGACTCATGTTAGAATTGGTTGTGTATGTGATGATATTGGCCTTAGATGGTTTCTTGGCAACGTTAAATCCACCACTTGCCTAAAAAGGTCGGGAGATTCTGTTTGAAAAGTGGTATCATCATGAAAATTTGTTGATTTACGTGTTATTATATTTCCCTTTGCAGCGTTATATGTGCCCCTGTAGATGAAGATGGCCTACAACATTTGGTGCTTTAGTCGTGGCTCAGAACAGTTTCGTCCCAGTTTGGAATAGTACGATTCGGGCATTGACAACTTATCATATCCAAAGAGATACATTGTTTGGAGCACTCACATGAACACTCACATGTTACCGGAGTACATTGTCAGCTTTCGAACACCTTGTTCCTTAAGTGGTAATCAAATTTTCTTTTGCCTTCCTGCTTGTGCATTGACCATGTTTGTGTGTGTGACTTTGTTTGCTCTATCAACTCATCTAATGATTTGTCAAATCTATATGCAAAAGAGATGTCGAGAACTTCGGAAAGGTCACGGAAGCCGACTTCCCCTTGGATGGCGATTCCAGATTTGATTTCAGAACTCTCGAAAATCTTCCATCCATCAGACCTAAGTTTGATCTCCAAGTATTATAAGGACTGCAAAGTACGTGCCACATCAATTTTGTCATCACTTAGTTGTTGTCTTTCAAGCTTTATTTCCCGATTACCTACATAATCATCATTTTTCAGAGGGAAAAGATTTCAAGGTATATGCTGGTACACAAAGTAAGGCAAATTGCAGGCCATAAGTTGCTGATTAAAATCATCAAAAATTTCAGAACTAAGGTACGGATGATCCCTTTGATAAATAGTAATTTGAAAGCACGGCTATGCCTCGATGTCATTCTACATATGATTGTTTTGTTGCGTTGAGTTAATAGTAAATAATTTATTTCATTCTACAGAAATTTGTGGAGTGAAGCGGTTGATTAAGGGACCATGATGGACATGAATAAGACTGGGATGCTGTTTTAGTTTTGATAAGTTCACCACACACAGTAGCGCGAGCAAATGGTACATAAGATGTGGAGCAGGAGGCCCATCCCAATCGGACACTGACAAAGCTATTATTGGCTCTTAGATAAGGAAAAAGACTCTTTTGGAATTTGTATGATTTGAACGTTTACTTTATTATAGTCATGAACTGCGGTCTTATCTTGGTCCCTATGTCATGACTATTTATTTTCAATGGAGCATCAAAACTCTTCTTTGATTGAGTTGTTATGGGAATATTTATTGATCTGTGCAATTATATATGACTTAATTACATTTCCATCTAATGACCTGTCACAACACAACCTGATCTTGAAATATTTTTTGGCCAGCCTCGATAAAAATAGAAGAATAGTGCTTTAGCTAAAAAAAAAAATTGGAAAACCTTCTATCTCTAGCCGCCTTTCTTTCCCCAGATAATCAATCCTCATTAGGGGTGGTCCATGGTTTATCCATTCAAATTTCCTTTATGAGCAAGTAGCTTAGTTATAGAGGTAGATGAATCATGTTATTTTGTTAAGGACACGTGTTGTGTGTGACATCATATGGCGTCACAAACTCTTGGTAGAGATGATGTTGCATTAGTTGAGATATCTTGTGAGTCGAAATCAATATGGGCCATTGACGAGTAGGAGTTAGAAGCTCACCTGTGAATATCAATGAGCTACTATGTAGTATTTATTGATCATAAAATAATATGACATCATGCTAGCATTTGGCTAAATAATCTTATGCAATATTTGTCCATGGTCTTGTCAGCATGTCATGATAAAAAAGATAGTACATTTACTCCATCTGCCATACATAATTATTTTGTGCTTGTCTTGAACTCACGTTGTTTTGTTGGTAGTAGATGGTAAGAGGATCTATTAACTTAAATTTAGAAATTTCGTTTACAAAGCTTTGGCTCACCTCCTAATTTATTTAGACTTGTAGGATGAATCCCCTACCACCCTCACTTTTTGGAGTTCCTGTATATTTTGTTTGTGAATATGTGCTTGTACTTGAATCAGCAGTAGTTTATCCTAAGTGTAATTCTATGATATGAATTAACGGGGGTTTATACGAGTGGATCCCCCATCAGCATGTCATGATAAAAAAGATAGTCATTTACTCCATCAGCCAAACATAATTATTTTGTATTTGTCTTGAATTCTCATTGTGTTGTTTGCACTAGATTGTAAGAGGATCTACTACCTTAAATTTAGAGATTTCATTTACAACGCTTTGACTCCCCTTTTAATTTATTTAGACTTGTAAGATGGATCCCCTACCATCCTTACTTTTTGGAGTTCCCACATATTTTGTTTACGAATATAAAGATGTGCTTGAACCTGAATCGGTAGTAGTTTATCCTAAGTGTAGTTCTATGATATGAATCGACGTAGGGTTTTGCGAGTAGATATCCCATGGATTTGTTGCTTGGTATTTTAATAATGATGGTGAGCCGGTTGGACTATTGAGGGGCACCAATGGCCCCCTTGGCTTCGACAGTGATGGCAACGTGTCGATACGTGAGATTGTCGATCTGTAGTTTAATAACCTGACTTTTCTACAGGCAAGTTTTTGGTGTAGAAGTGTTGTGGAGGTGTTAGGTGACTCCCCTATTTAGGACCATGTTTTGTATTCTTTGGTAGTTGTTGATCACCAATGTGAGGATGTTTAAAATAGGAAGGAATAAATGCTTGTGTATATTAAATCAGATAATGTTAATCTCGAAGGCATCAATGTATCAACATTCCATTGGGTTGCCGCATGCTATATAAGAAAATACTTAAGTATATGTGTTATGCGTGACACTTCGGGCCGTTACAGCTTGTTTAGTATCAGAGCAGGTTTACCTATGGAGTGATGAGGTGCAGTTAGAGGTTGGAATAGTTAGGTGAATTGCTCGAGTGTAAAATACTAAAAACATGTTTTTACCCTTAATTGTTTGTGTGGTACAAGTAACATTAGTTAATAAATATCAGCTATTAAGTTAATTAATATATGCAGGCCTTTGAAAGACAAGATAAGCTCCGGTGGTAATTTATAGAACATCAAGCACGACAAGAAACTACTGATAGGTCGGGAAATGGTGAGAGTCATGTGTCGGTTTTATAGAACAATTTTTAAAGCCAAAACCACCAAGGTTTGTTGGAATAGTAAAACCGAAAGAAGATGAAATGAAGAAGTTATTTGCGTTACTAAATTGCAATGAAGCCAACATGATAGCCTTAACTGAGTACAACTTCAAGGAAATGTCAAACACTGGTAGGGCATCTAAAGAAGCAGTGTTCCTAGCTGGTGCTATTGTGATTAAGGGTTGGCTTTCTTAAGGCACTTTTCACAAAGTAATTCTTAGACTGTGCTCGAGATAAGAGAATGATGGAATTAATGGGATTGAAAGAGAATGCCCTTATAGTGCATTGTATGAGATGAAGTTTGCAAATTTATTGAGATTCACCATTAGGTTGGTTGAGGATGAGGACGACAAATCTAAAAGGTTTTGGGATGGTTTAAGGCCATATATCAGAAGTAGACTAGTGCCATTAAATCTCAAGGATTATAATGACCCCTACGAGTGTGCTCAACTAGTGGAGAGAGATTTGTCAGAGTTGGCAAAGAAAGTGACTTTTCAAGCTAGATCTAATCATCAAGAAGCCTTCTGACCTTCTTTTTGCCATGACAAAAGGCCTATACCAATTGGAAAGTGACCATTTGTTCCAAATAAGGGAAACATTGCTAGGGGACAATTTGCGTTTGCACAAAATAATCAACAAGCGGTGCAGATGTATTATGAAAGCGATATTTGTCGTACTTGTGGGAAGCGACATGGAAATGCACCATACTGGGCTCTAAGAGAAGTTTATTAATTTTGCAACCTAGCCTTTTGAGCGGAGAAACCATTTAGAGTTGGCTTATATATTCTTGGGCCTAGATTTCTCTAATGTCTTTCCACTACATTTTCTCTTTTATTTTTGAAAAGATATATTGCAGGCAACTTAACTCTATTTTAAACTCTAATTACTAACATTAAGGACGTGTTTATGTAGGTGCGCAATCAATGAAAATAACAAACAATAATCAAAAGTAATAAATAAATTGCAAGAAAGCAAAAGCTCAAATACTAGAAATTAATCTTATGCACTAAGTGTACTAAACCTAGCCTAATCATGATTCTACTACTAATTAACAATCCTAATTAATTCTCTCTGTGGGATTTTCTTTATGTATGAAAACTAACTACTTGAAGTTCTAATCTAGATTAAAAATGCATGATTTACTATTCTAATGACATGTGACATGACCTGATGCTAATGATGAGCAAAAGCTAATGCAGCTATTTTAGCATGACATGCATTCTAAATTAAATGACCCTAAACATGCATCACTAAATGACATGGCATATCACATGACATTGATGACGTGGTATTAATGATATGGCACATATGAATGGCGTGGCATATGACAAAGCTTGACATGGTAGATAGTGATGTTTGCAATCGATTATGACATGCAAATGTTATTTTTGATTTTTTAAATAAAAACTCGAAATTAAGAAGTCACTAAATTAAACGATAGGTCAAGACAAGCGAGGTTGGGATCTCAACCTTAGCTTTGAGGGACTCGTTCTCAAGAGACTCCTTCCCAGGGTCCTGAGCGTGGGAGCCAAAGTCTTGCACTATGTTTCTAGGGACTCAGGCATGGCCATTGAGGTCCTAATCCAGTTCAAATACTTAGGTAAAAGTACTAGGGACTTGAGCATAGGGTGCTAG
Organism: Eucalyptus marginata; assembly: GCA_014182565.1. Lineage (NCBI taxonomy): Eukaryota > Viridiplantae > Streptophyta > Magnoliopsida > Myrtales > Myrtaceae > Eucalyptus > Eucalyptus marginata. The sequence continues at coordinate 2,696,435 of CM024586.1, forward strand.
GGTCCTAGCATGCCACCATGGAAGTGGGTGCCAAGGCTCCTAGCCTGTCCTCATGGGACCTAATACTAAGCTCGGGACCCTAGGCCCCATACTTGGTACCATATCACCAGTGCTCGAGTTGGCAATGACTACACTTGGGTCTCTTGAGTACAAGCTTGGTACCTTAGCTCTCAAGCCTTAGTTCCTCAAGGCCAAGTTTGAGAACCCGATACCCAAGCCCAGGTCCTTTGGTTTTAACACTATGTCTTTCAGTTTTAAGTAGTTTGGTTTTCCTCCTCGCCAAGAAGTGAACAAATTCCTTTTCTTTTGGTGGATAGAATTCTTTCTTTCCCCTCTTTTCAACATCTTCCCCAAAAAAAAAAAAAAAAAAAAAACAAAACAAAACATAAAAAAGATGCTATTAATATTGTTTTGCTTTGCCAAGTTGAAAATCAAAGGTATATACACATAATATATTTGTAAAATTATTGATGAATAAAGTGAGTTCAGGGAACCAATATATTCATTGTTATTATTATTGCATCGAAAGAGTACTAGTGAATAGAATACTACGGTAATTGCACGAACGGATCATACGCAGAGTCAATATCTAAAAGAAAGAGAAATAATTTACAGGAATTATTTGAAAAGGGAGAAAAAGAACCTTGTGAAAAGGCCCTCTCTCTCTTCTCTCTCTCTCTCACTTAGTGGTTGTATTGATCTCTCTTTGCTAAAAGAGATTCTCTTTGTTATGGAAGATTTGATAATAAGCTTTCCTTTGTGAGCAAGCCTCACAATTATAATCTTTGGACAACAATACCTTTAAATCCTTTAAAGGGTGCCTTTTGTATTTTGAATTATTCTCATCAAGTAACTACTAGTTATAAAGCGACTTAGCCGGAAAAATTATAAAAAATAAAATAAAATGTGATGCACCTATTGAAGTATTCATCAAGATTTGACGAGTAACAAGTCGATTATCTTTAGTTTACTTTAAGCAAATGGCATTGGCATCCCTTTAATTTGGACGTGCTAGGAATGAGCGCATGCAAGAATTCATGCCTGCCAACTGCACTTGTTCAATGCACACAAAGAGAGCAAAAACTCGAATTAATACACCCGTGTCATATTTACTCAAAACTAACTTTTATGTCACAAAAAATTTCAAATTGGTTTACCCATGTCACATTTACTCCAAATTGATGCACCCATGCCACACTGTTGCAACCTACCCCTCGAGGGAGGGAATAGGTTTAGGAGTATATATTCACATAAAGGATGGGTGTCATATTTACTCAAAACCATAATGTCGAAATTGATGCACATGCCTTTTCAAGCCCATAATCGGTTTAGGCATAGGCCCTTTAATCGTGGCCCATACCTCAAGCTCGATAATCAAAGTTTCAAATTGAGGATATGAAAATTTTCTAAAGAAAGAGTCCCCAACCAGCTTATTGGGGTTGGTTAGAAATCAAGTGAAGCATGGGAGTGTACCTCATTTTATACTAACTAGAAAATCTAACGTCAAAGACTTGATTACACTAATTAACCGATTAGTACTTTTTCGGTATCTAATATTGTTCATTTTAAAAGAAAAAGATTTTTGTTAGGCAAAATTGATTGATTTTATACGTAACCAATAATATGTGAGGTGATCATATGGGTGTACAATAAATTAGCATGACAATCAGCAACCAAGGAAAGCATTAAATACATTTCATGGGATAACTTAGACTTAACACTAAGGAAAAGATAATAGACTAAAGGGAAGCCAAAATAGCGTATTAATGTTACGCAATCAAGGACATTTGTCTCTAAAAACAATTGAAACCCTAAGGTAAAGCCCTAAGGGCTTGGTCAGCCTTGAGTATAATTCTAAATTGAAAGACTTTTATTTTTTAGGAGAAAATAACCCAAAAGATTAATTTTAACATTTTTGAAGATTTTTAGTTTTAAATTTTTTAAAGAATTTCCATATTTTTCAGGAAAATTGAATTTTTGAATTTTCCAAAAAATTATGGATTTTTAATATTTTTGAATTTTTTATTTTTCTAATTACTACTAAAATGCTTAGACATATTCCAAATTTAGGAATTTTCTGAAAATTTTTGAATTTGTCTTATTTTTTTATATTTTTTGAATATTTTTAAAAATCGAATTTTTAATATTTTTCTGAAAATTTTTGAATTTTTTAATGTTCTCTAAAAGTTTTTGAATTTTCGGAAAATTTTTTAATTTTTCATTTTTTGGAAAATTTTTGAATTTTGAAATTGTTTTAATATATTTTTAAAATATTTAATATTATTTTATTCAAGAAAATGGGTTCTTACCGTAAACCCGACTCGCCCGTTGACTTGATCCAAACCCGAGCCCGACCCAATCGGGTTAAGGAAGGAAAGAAATTTTTGAATTTTTTTGTTCTTTAATGATTTTTTTTTTTCTCCTTTGTCTTTTCCTTACTTTCTCCTTTTTTTGCCATTTATTAGGGGTGAGTATGATTCGAGTTGGGCGGTCCACCCCCTAACCCTAGGACCAACCCGCACAATGCCGGTTCTCAATTTTTGGGACCGAAGACCGACCCTATTGAGTTTGAGATCGAGGACCGGATCAACCCAATGGGTTCGGTCTGGTTCTAGGGTCAGCCCGAGACCAACTGATAATTTTGTATTTCATTTTTTTTACTCCTTAAAAAAGCGATTGAGGGTCGGACTGATTCAATGGGTTCGGTCCGGTTTCAAAGTCAACTCAGGGCTAACCAATAATCTTTTATGTCATTTTTTGTACTCCTTGAAAGGGCAACCGAGGACTATACCAACCAAATGGGTTCAATGATGAGCAAGGTCGGCTAAAAAAGGCAAGCAGTGCGGGTTAAGTGGGGTGAGCGTTAAACAGAATGAGTATTGAATGTCGAGCGAGGAGCAACAAGCCAAGTGAACATCGAGCGACGAGCGGCACGAGTAACCCAAAACGAGCCAGGCGAGTGTCGAGTCGCGAGCAAAGAATTTTTTTTTTTTATTTTAGCAAATTAAAGACTAAGAGGACAAATAAGACGGAAGAGAATGAATATTAGAGGAGGATGCCATAAGGTGCCTTTTTGGACACCATGAGGACTCCTCACAAAAACATTTTCCTCCTTTGTAAATTATGACTATTAACGTCGTAAAAGACATTAAACACCTAAGTTATTAAAAAACAATGTAAAATTACTTGAACTCCTCACTAAAGAGTTGTTTAATATTGTTGACGCCATTTATTTTAAAGTTTTCTCTATATAAAAAAATTATAAATAATATATTAGATATATATAGTCGGGGTTAGTCCGGATTGAATCAACCCAAAACTCTCAGGATCAATGATCAACCCACACAGTACTGGTCCAAGAATTGTAAAACCAAGGACCGACCCAGTCTCCTTAGAAATCGGACCAGGACCGGTAGAGTTGGGCCGGACCGATGCTCATCCCTACCATTTCTTTTCATTAGCCCTTTTTATTTCTTTTTCTTTCACCCTTGCCGGTGGTCTTCCTCTTCGTGTGTGCTCTCTGCACACCCAAAGCCACATACTTCCTACACTCTTTTTCAAACTTATCAACCAAACCGACTCCATTTTAAACGAGACTCACCGCCCTTTGTCACCGGCGCCCACACCGCCCGTGCTCAGGCCACCGCCGAGCCGACACCCGCTCTCTCACCCATAAGGACAAGGAGGAGAACGGGACACAACTTGCACAAAAATCGCAACATATGGCCATAAGTTCAAATCGCGACATATAAACTCGAAATGGACGAAACGGAAGTGTGTAGAACGGCAAAAAAATACGTCTAGCAACGGTGGACGCCTATAATGGACAAAAACTTCAAGGATGGTCATGCGAGCTTCACTCAGGCATTTATACAAACACTTCACATGCATCACCGAATCTTAAGATTTCCGACTCAACCGGGACCCAAAATGGGACTAGGATCCTCGGAACACGACCAAAAACACACAGAGACTTGGCTAAAGACCTATGGGGGCCGGAGGGACCGAAGCTCGTGCGAACTGGTCAGCCACGAGCTCCGGCCCGGCGCGCCCCGAAAACGGAAGGCCCACAGGCGAAAGGGAGGCCTACCTGGGTCCAAATTAGGGGTGTGCAAAAGAACCGGGACTCGTTCGAACCGTCCGAAACCGGACCGGAACCACCCGAAACCGGTGGTTCTTGAGGGAACCGATCCGATTCCCGATTCCATGGGCGGATCCGCCCACCCGGACAAGACCGATTATATTATAATGATATATTAATTTTTAATATCAAAATAAATTTCAAAATTACTAATTAAAAATCTAAATTTTAGGGCTCTATCTCTTCTCATGGTTTCCATTTTTTAATAAGAATTTAGTAAAGTGTGTAAGTTACCTTTCAACAACTCAACAAATGGCTCTTTTAAAGGATACTTTTGGGACTCACATATGACACTATGTTCAAGAATATGTAGAGTACCGGTGGAATTGTTTCTACAAAAAAAAAAAAAAATTAGTAAAGCAAATGTTGTAAGAGATTGAGCATTGTTAGAGGATAAAAGAAAAGACGATCTACATAAGTCAATCATCTAGAATCTTGAACTTAAAGAATATTTTAGATTTCAACTAAAATGATTCAAAAATAAGAAAAAAAAAAAACCTATTTCTCTTCTTTGGTAGTGTTTTCCAATAAAATAAAGAAAAATGGTACCCTTAATTAAGCCGATTTGATTTAAAGAAAAATATTACTCAACATGAAAAGTATTCACGACGAGATTTGGAAAACGATATTATTATTGGTGAGACCGGTTCCATGGATCCACCTGGGAACCGGACTGGACCAGTGGTTCGGTTCTCGAGTGGATCCATGCAATAATGGGTGGTTCCCGGTTCCAATTTTTTGAAACCAGTCCTTAGCGGGTGGTTCTCGGTTCTAGGTCGGGAATCGCCCACCCGGACCATGCACACCCCTAGTCCAAATGACAATCAACGGGCGGACCTCAGGCGACAACGAAACGCTCGTTCTCGCTCACTCAAGCTCTCTCGCGTCCCTCTCTCTCCCTCTTGCGATCTGGTTCCAGCCAAGAAAGAAGAGGTTCCCCCTTACCGACCACTCACCATTACCGCGAATATCAATACTCGTGAAAGAAATTAAGAATGACAATAAAGAAAATGCCAAAAAAAGATGTTATGAAAATCTCTATCTTATCAACTCCATTTGATCTGTAATCAACCATGTTACCAAATAATGAAAAAGCCAAAAAGGAATTATCTATCCTATCCTCTCCATTTGGTCTGTAATTAATTATTTTACCAAATAAATAAGAAAATGGCCAGAAAAGGTATTATGAAAATCTCTTCCCTATCCTCTCCATTTGGCCTGTAATTAATTATTTAACCATATTAATAAGAACACCCAAAAAAAAAGTGTTATGAAAATCTGGGTCCTATCCTGTAATTTATGATTTTACCAAATAAATAAGATAAGAACCAAAAAAATGTATTATGAAAATATCAGTCATATCCTCCCCATTTGGCCTGTAATTAATATTTTTACCATATAAATAAGAAAAGAGCCAAAAAAAGGTATAAAATCTCGGCCCTATCCTCTCCACTTGGTCTGTAATTAATAATTTTACCAATAAATAAAAAAAAATCCAGAAAAAGAGATTGTGAAAATCTCTGTCTTATCCTTTCCATTTGGTTAGTAATTAATGATTTTACCAATTTACATGCAAAACGGTGGGTGAAGACAGGCCAGGTTGCCCGTTTCGGAGATTAAGGTCAAGGACAGCTCCAAGGGCAATCTTGTCTTCTCACACGGTTCAACACATCTCATTCCTGTGGTGGCTAACGCCTCTATGTTTTCACTTTTCCATTTTTTTTTTATAATCTTTTTTTTTTTGGTCGGACGATAATCTTATAAGAGCTTACTTAATTTGTAATTTTTTTTCAATTTTAGTGCACTAATTATCCATAACACGAAGCAATGTATTCTCTCATTGTCGCTCCTCGTCACTTCGGCACCTAATAATGGAATATCATTTTATGATAGAATATTTAAATTTCGAGACATTTGATTAATTTCACGCAAAAGCTCATTTAATTTTGCTAACGAATCATTATTGCGTTCTTGTGCTTAAAGCATACTTTACACAAGATTTTCAATTTTCATATCTATAACATATATATTTCTTCATGTTGCTCGTTGACCGCTCTAGCACCTAACCACAAGATTTCTATTTATGACTAAATATCAAGAATTCGGGCGGTTCAATTAATCTCAATCAATTTCCCGAACGAACGAGAGAATCATACCGGTTTCATGCATAAATATTATACCTTTTACGTTTCACCGATAGATTCTAAATTGATAATTAGACGATCTTGTTAACTAACACTTTTAGGGTGTTCCGTTAATTATACCTAGTAAAGAATTATTCCATTTTCAATGCCATGATCATGCAAAAATGCAAGAAAGATGATATTTGAAAATGATAAATTTCTATATTATGATGTTCAATGTTGACAACATTCCAATTAATTTACTTTAGATGAGAGACACTAGCACATGATTCCTCGCATTAGAACATTTTTTTTTTTTTGGGTGTGTATTTTTTATTTTATTATGTTTAATAACGGCCCGTAAGAACTACGTGCACTTCACAGACGACACCGTCAAATGAAAGGTTCGAAAATCCGCGTGCGAGAGAAACACGAGAGCAATTCCGCTGGTGTTCTCCTATAAAAACCCTTCTCTCGTAGCTCAAACCCCACCTTCTCTCTTCGTCTTCTTCGAGCACAAACCCTGCTCCTCTCATTCAACCTCGCCATCCCCGTTACGCACACAGCAGACCTACCTCCTGCTCCTCTCGTTCCTTGCCCGCGTCCTTCTCTGTTCTGTATCTGGAGAAATCTCGGGTAAGAGCCCTTCTGCCTTCGCTTTCATCGCAGTGTTTCTTCGAAGCCAACCACAATCGCTTTCCCGGAAGCCTTTGTGCTTCCAACGATGCACACTTTTGTTGCCGAGAATCAGGTTGTCAGCTTTCTCATTTCGTGTCCGCTGCTGTCTTTGTTTTTAAGACCTCCTTTGCTTCTTTCGACGATTAAACCTGGAGAACCTCTCGTTAGTGTTTTGGGTTGGTGATCCGCGAGGCTTTGTTTTGCGATTGTCATTCCATGTACTAAAACCTTTTGATCTTCATTCGTTCCGCAACTCGGTTTTTCATTTCGTGCCAATCTCTCGTTATTTTTCTTAACGTGCATCATTTCGACGTTCCAGGTTCGGTAGAAAATGTCGGACTACATCGATCAACGTTCGTCACTGACTGTCCCCACCGTCACTCCTGATGTCGTTGCTGAAGAGTTCAACCATCTGGCAATCGATGTCAAACGTCCAGATCTGAACGATGCGGACGATCAGGTTCTGGATTCGTCCATCTCCAATTGCCTGAGCATTGTCTCTGCTGATCAATCTGGAACTGCTTCTTTGCTGTTCGATGGCAGCAAGCTGATGGAACTCAGCGAGGGAGACACCGTCCACCGCTATATCAAGCAGAGATTCGTCTCACAACTAGGTGAGCTTGGGGCGCAAGTTACCGTGGTGGCAATCCACCGGAATGGCTACTCCAGCTTCTCAGCAAAAGCACGGGCCCAGGCTTTTCAACTTTACTCAGAGGCTGTGCAGAAGAAAGGCGGCAGCAACACCGCCAACGTGAGGTACGCATGGTGTGCGACCTCAAAGGAGGAAGTCCCGAAGATCTTCTCCTGTGGGTTCAATTTCAGTGAGAAGCATGAGAACGATGGCTTCTTTGGTTGTGGAGTTTATTTTGCTCCATTTAATCATCCTCTTGAAAGGTACACGAGTTCCCTTTTAAGATACTGTTTGTAAAGTGGTACGATAATGAAGATATGTTAACATAGCGTGTTACTAGATTTCCTTTGTCACATATGATCAGCTATATCTAATAGAACTAGTATATTTCACGATTATGTTGTTTCTGGACTCGTGTTAGAATGTTGTGCACAAGATAATATTGGCCTCAAATGGTTTCTTGGTGATGCCTTAGCGGCATTAGATCCGCCACTAGTAATTGCACAAATAGTCGGAGAGATACTGTTTGGAAAGCCGTATTTAGCACGTTGTTGTATTTCCCTTTCAAGTTATGATTGGTTAAATCCGGTAGACCAAGTATGATGAGTAGTTAAATGCCTCAGATATTTTCTTTATATTGCTTTGGCAGCATTATGACTGCTCCTGTTGATAATGATGGCCTACGACATATGTTGATTTGCCGTGTCATACTGGGGAAATCAAAGCTTGTTAGTAATGGCTCTGAACAATCTCACCTTAGTTCGGAACAATATGATTCGGGCGTCGATGACTTATCATCTCCAAGAAGATACATAGTTTGGAGAACCAACATGAACACTCACGTGTTGCCAGAGATTGTTGTCAGCTTTAGAGCCCCTTGTTGCTCAAGAGGTAATCGAATTTTCTTTCCCGATCCTGCTTTTTGCATTGATCATATTTGCGTGTTTGACTTTGTCTGTTTTATCAACCGGCCTAATAATTTGTGGAGATTTATATGTAATAGGGTCATTGAGAACTCCGAAGAAATGGAATCCAGACTGCCCTTACATCCCGTTTCGGTTTTTCATGAAGGAATTCTCGAAAACCTTCCCTCCATCTGACATTCATTTGGTCTCAAAGTATTATAAAGCTTGCAAAGTAAGTGCCATATCAACATTGTTATCACGTAATTCTTGTCTTTCAAGCGTTTTTCTTTTTGCTTACCTAATGTTGAATTATTTCATGATCATCATTTTCCAGGAGAGAAGGATATCAAAGCAGCTGCTAGTACGAAAAGTCAGGCAAATCACTGGTGATAGGTGGCTAATTGGAATCATCAACAGTTTCCGAGCTAAGGTGTGGATTATGATCCCTTTTATAGATAGCAATTCGAAAGCACTTCAATGCCTAGATGTCTAGTCATGGGTAGAGAGAGCTCGGGTTGCATCGGAATACAAAGTTGATGACTGTTTCTGTTGCGTTTAGTTGACAGTGAATAATTTATTCTGTCCTACAGTATTATCGGGCGTGAAGCGGGTGATCATGGGACCATGGATGGACTTGAATAAGATTTGGATGCGAGGCTTATGAATAAGATAGGTTTTCCATTTTGATGAGTTCAGAGCACACAGCGGCACGAGCAAATGGTACAAGGAGGAGGCCCATCCGGATTGGACGCTGACGAAGCTGCTGACTCTTATATTGGAAAAAGACTTGGAATTTTTATGATTTGAACATTTGTGCTTTCTTACAATCATAAACTGCGGTCTTCTCTTGGTCCCTATGTCACATGACTATTTGTTTTCAATGGAGTATCACAGCTCTTCTTTAGTTTACATGTTTTGGAAATATTTTACGATCTGTGAAATTATTTAGGAGATGATTACATTTCCACCCAATGATCAGTCACAACACAACAAGATCCTGAAACTTTTCTTGCAAGCTTTGAGAGAAATGGAGGAATAGTGTTTTAGCTAGAAATCTTTGGGAGAACCTTTCATCTCTAGCGGCCTTTCTTTTCTTGAATTAAGCATCCTCATTAGGTTTGGTCCTTGGCTTGTCCATTCAAATTTCCTTTATGGGCAGGTAGCTTAGTTATAGAGGTTGATGAGTACTGTGAACGTAATTATAATTGGCAGTCGACCCTATCAATATGGTGGGGGGTGGAATGATGCACTTTGTTTTGCCCTTGTAGATGCAAAACTGCCACTAGAAGTTTTACTCCTTTGAAAGGAAGCTCATGCCAAAAGGTCTTTTATCTTATTAATTTTTGGCCATATCTTGGTGGGCATTGGTCAAATTTTAGCCTAGTTTCAATCCATTGAATTGGAAAAAAAAGAAAAGAGGTCAGAGATATGGAAGACGCCCAAACCACAGTCCCCGTTTCATTGATAGTTGGGGAGGATTTCTATTTGACTTGGACTTGGCCGCGTTGTGCAATATGTCCATCCAACCTAGGGGCTCGATCATTGGTAATGTAACTGAGTGATAGATGTGAAAGGTTTGAAACTGAAATGTAGGAGCAGAAAAGAATGCCATGTCAGGTGATACATGGGATAGTTGGAATATCTGTTAGATAAGGTGAAAAAAAGAACAAATGTCTAAGGTATAAAAGCGCTGCTCTAAAGGATAATTCCATCCATCGGAGCACTGAACTCGGTGCTACTTGTTCTCGGGGTGGGAGATATAACATATCTTTCTTCTTTTTTGACATGTCTTTATTGTAACTTGAAGATTCTCTTTATAGATAAATGAAGTAGAGTGTTAAATCGTTACAATTCAACCGGAAAAAAAAAAAAATCAAACGATCTAAAACCATTATAAAAAATGGCTTTCAGATTTACAAAACTATTAATATCATACAAGGATGGCAGATCATAAGAATAGAGTCAGCTTTGCTGTAGGCTTTGTTGTTTGGGTGAAGACCAAAAGTCAAACATGGTGGACATGAAATGATGAGAGGGAGTGTCTTATGTTGGGTACTTGGGCAGTGGCCATGTTTCTTGGTGATTCCCGTTTCACTTGAAGTCTTCTCATGGGAGTTTTGAGCAGATACTGCGACAAAATGAAGTCCATAAGCTTCATCACTGCTGTCGAAAAGGCTGCGGAAGCCTGAGAAAGTGGTAAGGGCCTCTATTGCGGAGGAACTCAGTGAAGTTTCAAGCAGTTTATTTCCTCGCCCTTACTACTTCTGCTGCGCCTAACATGCTTGAACTCGCAGTCACGATGAATTACTTGCCTGCCTTCTACTGTTCAGTTGCGCATCACCATATGCCTATGCAACTTCTCTGTTTGTCGAACGACAGATGCTGAGGACGATCCTAAGGACTTCAAAGGGTAAATTTTTATCAGGTGAAGATGGGTTAAAAAACAAAGAACGAAGCATTAGGCCTAGAGTCCTGCGCTTAGGAACATGGCAGTGACACAAATGAAGATGTTGCTGCATGTAAACTGGATCCTCTATGATCCTCTATCAGAGGAAGAGGCGAGAGGAAATAGCTACTACTGTTTTGAGCGAGGATCGCCTGAGCTATATCAGGAAGTCCAGTTCCTGCGGAAGGATATTTTAATCCACGCATTCTCCTGGTTTGGACCTACGAAGGAATTTGAAACCTAGCTGCTGAAAGATTCTAATATAGCTCAGGTCATCCTCGCTAGGAAGTAAGGGTGTGCATGGTCCGAGCGGGCAGTTCCCGACCTAGAACCGGGAACCGCCCGCTAAGAACGGTTCCGAAAAATTGAAACCGGGAACTGCCCGCAGTTGCATGGATCCACCCAGGAACCGGACCGCCAGTCCGGTCCGGTTCCCGGGTGGAACCATAGAACCGGTCCAACCTCCATGCCTTCCCTTTTCGCCTTCAACTGGTTGCGACCCTCACTCCGCTTCCGTCTCGACCACCACCACCATCTTGGCCACTGCCTCCATCGTCTCCCACTCCTCCCTCGAGACCGATAATGAGGAGGACAATGGGGAGGATGAGCCATTCTTAAACCTAGACAACGGGGACGATGAGCAAAGGAAAAAGGGCGCAGCATCCTGCTCCTTGTGAGCCGGAAAGCTTTCAACTTGAGCTGCATTTGAAAGTTTCCCGACAAAGAACGGTAAAAAAACATGGTGAACGAGGAAAAAAGAGAGCTTCCAAAACTTACCAGCAAGAGAGAGAACAGAGAGAAGTAAGAAGAAGAAGGAAAGAGGAAGACGCTCCATAATGCCGATGGTGGTTCTTCAGAGGAGAAACAGAGCAAGCGAAGAAGCTGGGAGAGGAGGAGCGAACGCCTCTCTTCTGTTCTCTTCTTCTCGTCTACAACTGCAAGCGAGCGGGCGGCAGTGAGTGGAGCGAGTGGAGTGAGTGAGTGATAAAGACGGGAAGAGGAGTGCCGTTGGATGCTGGGGCAGATTGCGCACCCCCTTGGATCTCCGCTTCGCTCATTGAAAGCGCATCGCAGAGTCCCCCCATCGAATTTTTTTTAATATTAAAAATTTATATATTATTATAATATAATCGGTCCGGTCTAGGTGGGTGGATCTGCCCATGGAACCAGGAACTGAACCGGTACCCACAAGTTCCCATAAATTGGAACCGAGAACTGGACTGGTTCCCTTAAGAACCACCGGTTCCAGGCGATTCGGTCCAGGTTCGGACGGTCCGGGCGGATCCCGGTTCTTTTGCACACCCCTACTAGGAAGACAGATTTCAATGAAGCATTTAGGAGCTTGGAGAAGAGAAACCCCAATGGTTCTGCTCTTATGAAGCATCACCTTCATCAATTCAACACCCTAAGCATCCCATCTAGATCAAGCACTCTGCCTAGTGAGGTGCCACCTCTCAGCTATCATAAAATAGGATCTGTAGATGACGATGTCCCTTAAAATATATCTTGAGTCTGAGTACTCTGAATAAACACAGTCTATATTTAATTTTTTTTTTAAAAAAAAACGAAAGAAAGATGAAATGGGCTTTTATTTCAACTTTAGCATAATTTCATTTATATATTCGGAATAAATCCAGAATTTAATTGAATAGATGTATCTAGGGAAAATTCACTTTGAAGCGACTATTCCCTAGATACCTAAGTTATGATATTTTATTTCACAATTGAATCAATTTAAAAAAGACCTAAAGTTAGGGATTTATCAATAGGTAATGTTGCTCCAATACCCAAGTAGTGAGGTGACTTCACTGGAATTTTGTGTAACGTTGCAATTGTTGGTGAACTGCTACATTGAGGAATTGTTGGGCAAACAAGCATCCATGTACTGGTATTTTTGGCAATTGTGTATATGGGGGTTAAATGGCCTATTATATGCTGAATTTGATGGATATTATCTTAAGTTTTGTGCATTTCTGCTGCATGCGCTTGAATCCTCTTCCCCATCTTCTTGGAAAGCGAGAGCGGTTCCCTTGGCTTTCTTCTATAAAATCCTTCTCTTGCAACTCGAATCCCCTTCCCCATCTTCTTGCAAATACCCTACTCTCATTCAACTCTGCCATTCGCACCCACTCATTCCGTCAACCCTCGCCTCGCTTGGACGCGGACCCACCTCTGTTTCTCTGCGTTACTCGTTCGTGTCCTTGTCTAATTCCTGTATATGGAGAAATCGTGTACGAGTCCTCCTTCATCTTTGCTTTGATCTAGGTGCTTCTCGAAGCCAATGCAAATGCATGCTTTCAATGCGTAACATTAAATTGTCGACTTTCTCGGTTCGTGTTCCATCGCTCTCTTTGTTTTCAAGATCTTTTTTCCGTCATCCGGCGGCTCAACCTCGACAATCTCTCGTTGGTGTTTTGTGTTAGTGATTAACGAGTTTCTTTTCTGTAATCTTCGCTTCATTGACTAAAAGCTTTGGATCTTCGTTCGTTCTGCCGTTCCATTTGTTTTGAATCGATTCGTTATTTTTTTTAACGCACATTTTTGGGACATTCCAGCTTCAGTAAAAAATGTCGAACTCCATGCATCAACGTCAGTCACCGACTCCCGATGCTGTCGACCGTGAAATCGACCTTCCAGCGATCAATCTCAACCGTCCAGATCTGAACGATCCGCGGGAAGATCAGGATCTGGATTCATCTGACTCCGATTGCGAGAGCGTCGTAATCTGGCTTAGCTCTGGTGCCGTTCATCAGCAGCGGGTTGACCAAACTCAGCGAGGAAGACATGACCCTATCACTTCCTCAAGAAGAGATTCATCTGGCGGCTAGGTGCGCTTGAGGCGCAAGTTACCGTGGTGGCAATCCACCAGAACTGCTACTCCAGCGGCCGTGCGAAAGCACGGGCCCAAGCGTTTCCAGATTGCTCGCAAGCAGTGCAGAAGAAAGGCAACGGCAGCGATGCCAACGTGAGGTACGCATGGTATGCAACCTCGAGGGAAAGGGTCTCCGAGATCTTCTCCGATGGCTTTGGCTGCAGTGAGAAGCCTGAGAACAATGGATTGTAATTGTATGGTTGTGGACTTTATTTTGCTCCTGAACCTCATCTTCTAGAAAGGTACTAAATTCCTTTTTTTTCTATCTAAATTGCGTAAATAATTGAGAGATACCATTTAAAAAAGTGGGTACGATCATGAAGATATGTTAATGAATAGTACTTTCTCCTTTAGGCTATGATCTCTTATATTTAACAAAACGAGCATATTTCGTTGTCATGTTGTTTCTAGACTCGTGTCATTATATCGTGCATGTGATGATATTGGATAGTTTCTTGGAAATGCTTTGGCGGCGTTAAATTTGCCCCTATTAATTGCATAGATAATCAATAGATTATCACAAAGATATGTTGATTTAATGCATTATTTCTCTTTTAATCTATGATTGATTAAATCAAGTAGAAAGGAGTATGTTTAATCTATGATTGGCAACATTAAATCTGACCATATAAATTGAATAAATGATCGAGATATACTGTTCAGAAAGGGCTTCAATCACGAAAATATGTTGATTTAACGCTTAATTATATCTCCCTTTTAATCTATAATCAGGAGTATGTTTCACAAGTATGTTGTTTCTTGAGTCATGTTAATACGTTGGGTATGTGATCATCATGGTCTTAGAAAGTCTCTTTGTAATGCTTGGAATGTCAAGATTGCCCTGATGGATAATGATGGCCTTAGGCATGTGTTGCTTTGCCAAGTCCTACTGGGGAAACCAAAGCTTGTCGGTTTTGGCTCAGACCAATCTCATCATAGTTTAGAACAATATGATTCGGGCTTTGACAATTTGTCATCTCCAACAAGATACATTGTTTGGATTACCCACATGAATACTCATGGGTTGCCAGAATATGTCATCAACTTTAGAGCCCTTGTCACTTGAGAGGTAATCAAATTGTTCTCTCTCTTTCCTTCTTTTGCATTGACCATGCTTGTGTGTTTGACTTTGTCTGTTCTATTAACTAACGTGCTTTGAGAAAATCTATATGGAATAGGGTTGTTGGGAAATTTGGAGGAGTCACGGAAACCAACTTCTCCCCCAATGCCATTTCAAACGTTGGCTTGGCTTCAGAATTCTCAAAGTTACTTCCATCTGACGCCACTTTGATCTATAAAAAATATAAGGACCACAAAGTAAGTGCCACATCAACGTTGTCATCACTTCTTTCAAGTTTTGTTTTCAGCTCACCTTTAATGTCGAAATAAACATGATCATTATTTTCTAGAGGGGAAAGATTTTGAAGCATGTGCTGGTATAAAAAGTAAGGGAAGTTACTGGGGATAGCTTGCTGATCGAACTCATCAAAAATTTCAGAACTAAGGTATGTATAATGATCCCTTGATAAACGATAATTCGAAAGCATGTCTATGCCTTTGATGTCAAGTCATGGATAGAGAGAGAGCTTGTTTATATCTGCGTTGAGTTGATAGTGAATAATCCATTACATTCTGCAGCAATTATGGTCGTGAAGTGGCTGATTATGGGACCATGGATGGACTTGAATAAGATTAGGATGCGAGGCATATAAGTAAGACAGGTTTTTATTTTGATGAGTTCACACCAGACAGCAGCGCGAGCGAACAGTAGACAAGATGTGAAGGAGGAGGGCCACCCAAATCGGACACTGATGTAGCTGCTGACTCTTCGATATGAAAAAGTTTTTTTTTTCCTGAATTTGTATGACTGCTGATCTTTTGAACATCTGTGATTGATTATAATCATAAACGTGGTCTTCTCTTGGTCCCTATGTGACATGGCTTGTCTGTTTTCAGTGGGGTATCAAAACTCTTCTTTAGTTAACATGCATGGGAATATTACATGATCTGTGCAATTATGCTGGAGATGATTTCATTTTCATCTCATGGCCCTTCACAACATAATCAGATCCTGAAACTTCCATTCAGTTGGTTGAATTAAAAAAAGGAAAAAAGGTCATCGAAGAGTATGGAAGGAGCCCAAGGCCCTATCGTCGTTTTATGGATAGTTGCGAAGGGTTTCTATCGGACGCAGACTTGGGTGCACCCTTCGTGAATATGTCCATCAAACCTTGGGGCTCAATCATCAATAATGAAATTGAGTAAAGAGTCTCAGATGTCAACGGTGTGGAGCTGAAATGGCTACGTTCAGGGGAAGATTCACCCGTCTCTGGTTCTTTTCTTGCTCACCAATTTATTTCCTGGAATATGAACTCTGGCCTTTTCTCTTAAAAATCTTGTTCTTTTTTATCAACCATAGGAGTGCGTAAATCTGGGAAAAGGTGGAATATGCGGAAGAAAAAAAATGATGTTTGGAAAGTTTTTCTTTTGATGGGAGACATAAAAGCTTCAGTGGCTCACTTGAGTTGAAACCTCGGAGTTGATGAAGCTCCTAATTTGATTGGAGACGATTCATCTGAAAAGATGGATGGCGCAAATGGCATGTGTATAGGTCATCCGGTAACTTGTCAAGCTAGACATGTACAATTTCTCTACTCCACGTGGGCAATATACTTATCACGTTGCTTATGATCTCAATTCCATCGTCCACATTTTAAATTGGATGACATAACTTACTAACAGCCATGTTGTCATCCAATTTCTTGGCAATTTGAAGAACACATTATATGGTCTACCTTGCGGCCTCATCTCTATGTCTTTGTAGCCTAGTCATGATTAACACAGATTTATTTGCACTTGACCTCCGAGTTTACCATTGAATGCTTCACAAAAATTGTTATCAATAATATTATAATTGAATTCTTCAATGAACAAGGCTCTACACTAATGTTTAGGTTCAATATGGAATAGTGCTTCAAAGCATTCCCTTGTCAACCGAAACAATTCACGTCGAAAACTCAATTTGTTCATGAGGAAATTCTTCATTAGAGGAGTATCGTAACATTCGAAGACGAACCATATTACCTCATGTTTCTATGTAGTGACATTATGGTAATTCCTCGACTTCTCTTGCTCTATCCTAGCCACCTAAAGAAAATTACCAAAAAAATCTTAAACCTCTTATACAATAGTCAATTCAATCCTAAACTTTTTAATTTTTGTAAATTTAGTCCTAAATATATTAACGATTTGCCAGTATAATCCATCTACCTAATTCTTATTAGAAATTGCTCACATTACTTTTCTTTTGTTTTTTCTTTCTTTGTTCACTGGATTTTCGATCCGTAAGGGCCTACCATTGCTTTGACAACCTCGCTAGCCAGAACCCGTGCTAGATCTGGGGGGTCCCTCGCCCAAGTAAGGGGACCCTAGCACCGGGAAGGGCATTAGTGGCCAGCGACCTCGACTAACCATTACTAAGGCACAATGACCGGCTAAGGGAAATAAAGAAAAAAATTCAAAAAATGGAAAAATCATCTAAGTTAGCGCTAGCCATACCATATTGTATTGTAGAAAATGACCGAGATTGACCGGATCACTACATCTACAATTTCCTATCAAAATTGATCGAAATGACTACATTGGTAAATCATCAAAAAGTTTATTACTAAATTAACAAACTCAAAGAATTTATAATTGAATTGAAATTTGTATAATAAATTTAGGACTTTTTATCAACTAACTTCAACCGCCCATTTCGCTTCTCCTCTTTAATTTTGTCGCATCGAAATAGGCCAATAATACTAAAGATTTTGACACGTAATTAGCAAATAACTAGTTATAAAGCGATTTAGCTGGAGAAATCTAAGCATTTGATGCATCTATTAAAGTATAATTAGAATTTCATAGGTAACTTTTGTTTACTTCATAAGCTAAGTCATAATCTTGGCCTCTCTTTAATTTAGACGAGTTATAGATGAGCCCATGCAAGAATTCATGCCTGCCAATTGCACACGTTCAATGCACACCAAAAATATCGCATGAGCAAAAACAAATAAAAGAATAAGTGCGCTAAAAATCTTAAAGCCTATCACGAAAATGCAATTAAAACTTTCAAAATGTGTAATTAAATCCCATAACTTGTCAAATTTATGCAATTAGGTCATTCCATCAACTCAATCCAACTCAACTAATGGAAAAAAACTGACGTGGCTTTTTTTATTATTTTCTTTTGCCTACGTGACAATGACATAGCTAGAATGTGAAATAAAAGGCTAAAACAACGTGGTTTTGGTCCAAATTTGATTATTTTTTTAATATAAATCCAATTCTTGCTTGCCTTTTCCTCCTCCTTTTTTTTTGGATTTTTTACTTTGTTCATATTAAAAAATCAAATTTGAACCAAAACAACATATGTTCAATGCACACCAAAAATATCTCATGAGCAAAATCGAATAAAAGAATAAGTGGGCTAAAAGTCTTAAAACCTCTTGCAAAAATGCAATTAAAACTTTCAAAATGTGTAATTAAATCCTATAATTTGTCAAATTTGTGCAATTAGGTCATTCTATTAATTCGTTCCAACTTAACTAATGAAAATTACCGACATGGATTTTTTTATTATTATTTTTCCTCTCGTGGCAATGATGTAGCTAAAATATAAAATATAAGACTAAAACGAGGTAGTTTTGGTCCAAAATCAATTTTTAAATATGAATCTAATTCTTGCTTGCTTTTTTTCCTTTTTCTTTTTTTTTATTTTTTACTTTATTTTGTATTAAAAACATCAAATTTGAACTAAAAATATATATATGACATTGTTTTAATCACATCAAATTTGCCATGTAGGATAGAGAAAAAAAAAAACATGTCAATTTTCTATTAGTCAAATTGAATGAAGTTAATAAAATGACTTGATTGCACTAATTTGATAAATTTTAGAAATTAATTATACTTTTTGAAAGTTTTGGGGATCAATTATTCTTTTATGACAAGTTTTACAACTTTCAAAACACTTATTACACAAATAAATGAATGATTGAATAAAACGCTATTGATCTCGTCTCAACATCCAACTTTTCACCTACCACTGAACCAAGGGTTGACAAACTCCAGCTAAATCGATCTAATTGCATCTGTACCCTCACCATGAACCTAAATTTCTTACCCCCTAAACGAATTAAATATGAAGATTAAAAAATTCGCCAGAAAAGGTATTACAAAAATATTTGCCCTGTCCTCTCCATTTGGTAATAATCTTACTAATAAATAGAAAATGCCAATAAAGGTATTACCAAAATCTCTTCTCTATCCTCTCCTTTTGGTCTGTAACTAATAATTTTACCAAATAAATAGAAAAAAGCCAAAAATATTTTAGGAAAATATCTGTCCATATCCTCTCCATCTAGTCTGTAATTAATAATTTTACCAAAATAACAAAATTCCAAAAAAGGAATTACGAAGTCTCTATCCTTATCCTCTCCATTTGACATACGATAAAGAAACATTTACCAAATAAAGAAAACAATGCCAAAAAAGGTATTAGGAAAATCTCTTCCCTGTCATCTTCATTTGGCCTGTAGCTTACCGATAGATTAAAAAACAATGCCAAAAAAGATAATGACGAAAATTATGTGGGTAAGGACACCTTCAAGGGCATTCTTGTCTTTTCACACAGTTCAAATCACCTCATCCCTGTGGTCATTACCGCCTCTTATGTTTGCGCTTTTCTATTTTATTCATTTGGTTAATCTTATTAAGGGTAACTTAATTTGTAAATTTTTCATTTTAAGTGCACTAATTTCCATAACATTAAACAAAAATTCTCATTTTGTTCCTCGCATCACCTCGGCACCAACCATTAGATTCTATTTATGAGAGAATCTTCAAATTTCGAGAGCTCCAATTAGTTCCGCACACAACTTCAATTAATTCCAAGAATGAGCGATCATCGTGTTCTCATACTTAAGGCATAATTAAAATGTAGATTTTCCAATTACGGTGCACTAACTATTAATAACACAAAATGACTTTTTGTTGCTTTGTTGCTCGTCATCACTTTGCCCTTGCCCATAAAAATTTATGTTTGTGACATGATATCCGAACTCCAACGGTTCAATTAATCCCCCCCCAACCCCGCACTCTGTTGTGTTCTCGTGCATAAATATTTTACCTTTCACGCTTCACTGATAAATTCTATACCGATCATCAAACGGATCTAGTTAACTGACACTTTCAGGATATTTCGTTAACCATACCTAATAAAGACATATTTGCATGCTTAACGTTCCGATCATGCAACACACAAGGAAGAGGATATTTTGAACATGATAAATTTCAATATTTTGATGTTTAACAAGCATTGCTGAACATTTGTTGATAAATTCCCAATATTTACTTCAAGTAGAATTTTTTACAGTGATTTTTTATTTAATTATTTCCAGGGAAATGAAAAGCGTAAACCACCTTCCTCTGCCGACCAAACAAAAAAACCACCTTCCCCTATAAAATCCTTCTCTTGCAACTCAAATCCCCTTCTGCACCAAAAACCCTACTCTCATTCAACTCTGCCATTCACGCCCACTCACTCCGTCGACCCTCGTCCCTCGTTCTTTATTCGTGTCCTTGTCTGATTTGTGTGTCTGGAGAAATCGTGTAAGAATCCTCCTTCTTCATCTTTGCTTTGATCTGGGTGTTTCTTGAAGCCAAAGTAAATGCATGCTCTTGCTGCTTAGCACTAGATTTTCGACTTTCTCATTTCGTGTTCTGTCGCTCTCTTTGTTTTCTAAATCCTTTTTCGTTCTTTCGACGACCCAACCTCGACAATCTCTCATTGGTGTCTTGTGTTGGTGATTAACGAGTCTCTGTTTGCTTTCAATTGTCACTTCATTGACTAAAAGCTTTGGATCTTCATTCGCTCTGCCGTTCCATTTATTTTGAATCGAGTCGTTATTTTTTTGACGCACTTTTTCGGAACGTTCCAGCTTCGGGCCAGGATGTCGAACTCCATGCATCAATCTTCGACTGTACACGACGTCACTCCTGAGGCAGTCACCCCCGAAGTTGGCCGTCCTGCAATTGATCTCAACCTTCCAGATCTGAACGATCCACTGGAAGATCAGGATCCGGATTCGTCCGTCTCCGACTGCGAGAGCCTCATCTCCACCTGTCGATCTGGGACTGCTCTAACGCCCTTCATCAGCAGCGGGTTGACGGAACTTAGCGAGGGAGACAAGGCCTACCGCACTATCAAGGAGAGATTCGTCTCGTGGCTAGGCGCGGATGGGGTGGAAGTCGCCGTGGTGGCAATCCACCAGAACAGCTTCTCCAGCGTCTCGGCCAAAGCAAGGGCCCAAGTGTTTCAACTTTGCTCCCAGGCAGTACAGCAGAGAGGCGGCGGCAGCGACACCGCCAACGTGAGGTACGCATGGTATGCGATCTCGAGGGAAGAGGTGCCCAACATCTTCTCCTATGGCTTTGGCTATGGTGGGAAGCCTATGAACAGTGCCTTGTATGGTCGAGGACTTTATTTTGCTCCCCAAATTCATCTCATCGAAAGGTATGGAATTCCTCTTCTTCCTCTTTTCACTTTGAATTGCGTAATTATTGAGAAATGATGTTTGAAAAGTGGTATGATCATGAAGATTTGTCAATGTAGAGCACTAGTTTTTTCCCTTTTGAGCAATGATATGTTATATCTAACAGAGCAAGTATACTTCACTTTCATGTTGCTTTTGAATTCGTGTCTGATATATTGCACATATGATGATATCGGCCTTAGATAGTTTCATGGTTATACTTTGGCAGCACTAAATCCGCCCCTATTAATTGCATAAATAATTAAGAGATTATCACAGCGATATGTTTATTTAACACGTTATTATATTCCCTTACGATCAATGATCATTTAAATCTAGTAGAACATAGTATGTTTAATTTATGATTGGCAGAGTGAAATCCGACCTTATAAATTGCACCAATAATTAAGAGATATTGTTAGGAAAGCGGTACAGTGACGAACATATATTGTTTTAGCGAGTTATTATATTTCTCTTTTAATCTAAGATAGGGAGCATGTTTTGTGAGCATGTTGTTTCGTAAATCATGTTAATATGTTGTGCATGTGATCATAATGGCCTTAAATAGTCTCTTTGTAATGCTTTGACAGTGCTAAGTATGCCCCTACGGATGGAGATGGTCTTAGGCATCTATTGCTTTGCCGGGTCATATTGGGGAAATCAGAACTTGTCACTTTTGGTTCGGAACAATCTCATCCCAGCTCAGAACAATACGATTCGGGCGTAGATGACTTATTATCTCCAAGAAGATACATTGTTTGGAGCACTCATATGAACACTCACGTGTTGCCAGAGTACGTTGTCAGCTTTAGAGCCCCTTGTTACTTAAGAGGTAATCACATTATTCTTTCTCGTTCATGCTTTTGCATTCATCATATTTGTGTGTTTGACTTTGTCTACTCTATCAATGAATCTGATGGTTTGCGAAAATCTAGATGGAATAGAGCGGTTGAGAACTTCGGAGATGTCACGGCTACAAACTTCTCCTCGGGTGTCATTTCGGATTTTGATTTTAGAGCTCTTGAAGATCTTACGTCCATCTGACATGAATTTGGTGGCTAAGCATTATAAGGACCACATGGTAAGTGCCACATCAACATTGTCATCACTTGGCTCTTCTCTTTCAAGCTTTATTATCTGCTAATGTCGAGATATTTTTAAAACATGATCATCATTTTTCAGCGGGGAAAGATTTCGAGGCATGTGCTGGTACAGAAAGTAAGGCATATTACTGGGGATCAGGTGTTGATTGAAATCATCAAAGGTTACGGAACTAAGGTGCGGATTATGATCCTTTGATAAACAGTAATACGAAAGCACATCTATATCTTTGATGTCGAGTCATGGATAGAGAGAGCTTGTTTCTACTTGCACTGAGTTGATAGTGAATAATTTGTTCCATTCTACAGCAATCTGGGGTGTAAAGCGGCTAATTATGGGACCATGGATGGACTTGAATAAGACTGGTTTTTATTTTGATGAGTTCACACCACAGCAGCGCGAGCAAATGGTATACAAGATGTGGAGGAGGAGGAGGACCATCCGAATCGGATGCTGACATAGCTGCTGGAAGAAGTTTTTTTTTTTTTTTTTTCAAAATTTGTATGATCTGCTGATCTTTTGAACATTTGTGTTTGGTTACAGTCATAAACTGCGGTCTTCTCTTGGTCCCTATGTCGCATGACTGTTTGTCTTCAATGGAGTATCAAAACTCTTCTTTGGTTGACATGCTATGGGAATATTACATGATCTGTGCACTTATGCAGGAGATAATTTCATTTTCTTCTAATGACTTCTCAGGAGGGTTGGGGTGGGAACGAATTAGTTTTAGGAGTGGGTTTTGACTCCCACGCCCTGCAAGAAGGCAGGGTAAAAGTCTGAGAGTGAGAATTAGAGTAGGAATAGAATAGGATTGACCAAAAAAAAAAAAAAAAAAAAAAGAAAGGCGGCTACAGATGAAAGGTTTTCCCATTAATCTTTAGCGGGTGTTTATAATTGGTAGCTAACCTTATCAAAATGGTGGAAGGGGGGAATTTTGCTCTTTGTTTTATTTTTTATTTTAATATTTTTTGGGGGCTGTTACAATGAGTCATGTGTATAAGACCGTAAAGTTTGACCCTTGCCAAATTTTTTGCACTGGTCAAATTTTGACCTAGTTCAATCGGTTGAATTTATTTATATTTATAAATAAATAAATAAATAAAAGGTCAGCGAAATGTATGGAAGAAGCCTAAGCCCCTATTGTCATGTTATGGATGGTTGCAAAGGGTTGCTATCGGAGGTGGACTTGAGCGCGTTCTTCATCGAGATGGCCGTCCAACTTTGGGGCTCATTTATTAATAATGAAATTGAATAAGAGTTTTAGGGTTCGTTCGTTTCGCGAAAAATAATTTTCGAAAACGTTTTCCATATTTTCCAATGTTCGTTTTATGGAAAATGAATTTCTTGAGGAAAATGTTTTCCATCAAAAGAAAAAAGTCCTATAAAGTATGAGAAAATATTTTCCCCTTTTGAAAAGTGAAAAACATTTTATTCACTTGATCTTTCTTATCTCATACCTTTACAAATCCCGACTTCCTTCTTCCCTTTATTTTTTTCTTCTTTTCTTTTTCATTCAAATTATTTTTTAATTTTCTTTTTCTTTTTTAATTCGAATTATTTTTAATTTCCTTTTTCTTTCCTTTTTTTTTTCTTTTTCTTTTTTTTTCCTTTTTTTTTTGTTTCCCATCTTTTTCTTTCTTGGCTAGTCGTCAGACCAAGTGAACCTCAAGCTCGTTGATCTCAAACTCGCGCTCGTCGATCTAGCGAGCCTCGAGCTTGACGCTCGCGCTCGCCAATCTAGTGAGCGGAAAATATTTTCCTTACTGAACACCGGAAAATATTTTCCGAAACATTTTCAGGTTTTAGCCGAACACCAGAAAATATTGTCATTTTCCTGGAAAATGACTTTTGGGAAAATATTTTCCTGATAATTCTCATTTTCTGCGAAACGAACGAACCCTTAGATGTCAAAGGTTTGAGGCTGAGATGGTTGCTTTCAAGGGAAGATTCCTGTGTCTGGGTCTTTTCTTGCTCACCAATCTATTTCCTAGAAGAGGAACTCTGGCCTTTATTTTAATGGCCTTTCCGTCCTCTTTTGTATCAGCTATAGGAGTATGTAAATCCCTGGGGAGAAGGGGAAATATAAGGAAGATAAGAAAAAAAAAGGATGTTTGAAAAGTTTTTCTTTTGATGAAAGACCTAAAAGCATCACTGGCTCACCGCCCTTGAGTTGAAACCCTTGGAGAATCTTGCACAGAGAGCATCGTCTGTTTAGTTCCAGAGAAGATGGTGGTGGGTAGGCTTTTTCACTTTGCATTCCATGTGTTCCGCCCTCAACCACAAAACCTTGTGGATGTGCTATGTAGACATTTTCTTGCAAATCTTCATTAAAAATGTTGTTTTCTTGTCCATTTGATGTAGCTCTAAATTATAATGACCTACTAAGACCTTTCAACCACTCATTCTCTTTGAATGAAATTTTTTGCAACCAGTCTAACTTCATACCTTTCAACATTACCTTTAGGGTCTAGCTTAGTTCTATAGACTCATTTAGCCTACAGCTTTGGCTCCTTTAGGCAAGTCTACTAGGTCTTAGACATCATTAGTTTTCAATGAGTTTAACTCATCTTTCATGGCTTCAAGCCAGTTAATTACATGATCACTTGTAATGGCTTCATCATAAGACATAGCATCAGTTTCTATGCCAACATTATGGTCTAATTCATCTAGATCCATGATGTAATCATCAGAGATATGTAGTTAAATCACTCCCACTTTTTATGAGCAGTTTTCTGCTAATTTGAGCTTTTAGCCATGAGTCTAGCTAGATCGTCAACCCATAATGCATAATCCAAATCAATGACCCCAAGAATGAAACTTATTTACTCTTTCCATTTCTTAAAATTTATACCACTTAGTTGTTCAATAGAGTTAAATTAACTCGTAATAGCATAGGATTGTATGCTAGATTAAAAAATTTAAATGCAACCACATTTAGTACCTTTAGGAAATCCACAAATATAAATAAAATAATTTAATTCATCATTATAATAAACTGAAAAATAAACAGTTCATCTACATGGAAGGTAAAATATACAAAACCTTACCAAAAGAAATCCAAGAATCATTTATAGTCTTCCCTTGGGCAAACTATGAACACTTTAAATGGATTCTATTATAATTTACTAGCAAATTTCATAAGGCAAGAGTAAACCAAATTAAATCATTGTTGGCTAGAATTAATTCGAGTCGCATATTAGCAATTTATTTGCTTATCATATAATCTTTACACTCAAAATTAAATATCTTAATTTTCTATTGGGCCAATTAAGAATTTAATCATGAGCATTACACGAGATGATTTTTCTCATAATCTAAATCTATTTAAAACAATAATCTTCTATTGGGCTGATTACTGCTCAAATAGTTTATAACTGCAAAAAAAATATATGTGTGTATTCAACATTCATGCTTGACAAGTTTAACACAACCCAATCGCCATTAACAATATTCGCTTTCCAAATAAATGCGTGCTGAATAAAAGAGAAGGGAACAACACAAAATTAGGTCATTCAATGGTTAAATCAAGGGACAATAACCAGAATTTACAATAGTATCTATCATTTTCAAACATTTTGTTAACACAAACTCAAAAAAATCCTAATCAAAAACATTATTTTCATACGATATTCGAAAAAAAATTGATTTTATATATTCCACCAAAAAATGA
Organism: Eucalyptus marginata; assembly: GCA_014182565.1. NCBI lineage: Eukaryota > Viridiplantae > Streptophyta > Magnoliopsida > Myrtales > Myrtaceae > Eucalyptus > Eucalyptus marginata. The sequence goes on from CM024586.1 coordinate 2,722,579, forward strand.
AATACTATGAATCAATCATAAAAGGGGCCAAAAGATTGTAATAAACATTATAACCATGTTCATGTGTTGAATAAACTAACACTCCGATGCCACAAGTTAGAGTAATAAGATCTTTCAATCACATGAACATGACATCAAACTATTAAATATAGCATACTCGGATCAAAGGAAGTCATTATTGATACAACGAGAGAGAGAAGATGTCTTCTTGTGGGTATGAATCTTTACCACTCTTCTCTATGATGGTTGTGATGGATGTGTATTTTTCTCCCAACAATTTTGTGGAAATAGCGAAAGCGTGAAATGGGATGCCAACATTCTCCACCAAAGAGAGACATTATATAGCGAGAGTGATGGAACTAACCCTAAAACTGTCAAATCTCAACTTTTCATCAAGATTTAAGATATCTAGATTGATTCTACATAGCTAATTGGATGTCACAAATATATTGCCGATAATATATTTAATTGAATTGGGAATATATCAAATGTTGAATAATAGACCTGATAAGCCACATAAATGGGTTAAACCTTGTCAAGTCCAACACGAACAGCCATCAACAAACAGCAGAGGAAATGAAAAATATTTTCCAGCAAAGTTCGTTTGTCATGAAACAAGCAAAAGCTCGCAATCTTTTTACTCTCTTCCATGTTTTGATTCTATCTTCCCCAATTCACTTGATATTGCACCTAATTTATAGTCGTTACTAAAGATGACAAAGCCATTTATTTGACTTGACCCAAGCTGTCCGAAACTTTTTTTATTATGTAATAAACCTATTTTTTCTTGGAGCCAAGGATTGAACAAGTAATTATCATCCTTCCTTTTTCAAGTAGTTTGATGGAGGAAGGTTTCTTTAGAGCTGCTGCTGCTGAATGTTTTGATTTTATTCTTTTAAATTAAGTAAAAACCTTATCCAATGTGTTAATTCTGTTCCTCCTCATGCAATAAAATCCATAACATGTTTGAAATATATTCCTCCTCTACCCAATGTAATAAACCTATCCTAGATGAACGAGTAATTATTATCCTTCATTTAGGGTTTATTTATTTTGCAGAAAATGAATAATTTGAAAAAAAAAATTACTAAAAATGGTTATTTGTATTATTTATAATTTGTGATGAATTGAAAAATATTTTCATCAGAAATTATTGTCGATAATTAAAAAAAATCATTGGTTAATTATTTCAAGCGATACAAGTGATCATCTTTTTAAAAAATAATATTTTTTAAATCATTTATTTTCCATAAAATAAATGGAACCTTAAATAATTTGAATTGCTTGCTTACCAAGAGACAAACAAATTCTTTTTTTTTTCTTGCAATATTTAAAGATGTACCATATTACCTAACTCGCTTATCTACGTACCAACTTTTTAGTAATTACTTGACTTCTTTTCTCTCTCTTGACCCACCATTTTGATTTTGTCACACAAGAAATGCTTGTTCTCTCACGGCTAGCTAGTTAGATGTGTGCACGCAGTGGAAGGTACAAATAGCACTAAAGAATTCGATGCGTAACCAGCAAATAACTAGTTATAAAGTGATTTAGCGGAAGAAAATTAAAAAAAAAAAAAAAAATGTGATGCACCAATCAAAGTATTCATTAGGCCTTGACATGTAACTTCTGTTTAATTTAGCTAAATGGCAATCTTGGCCTCTCTTAATTTAGATCTGTTTCTCAATCACTCGCTCATCTTGGAAGCAGGAACTCAGAATTTATGCCTGCCAATTGCACATGTTCAGCGCACACCGAAATATCACATGAGCATAAATAAATAAATAAAATTTACCAATTAAAAAATTTGGGGTTCACGAACTCCGGAACTGGATCACACTCTAAAGTAAAATTAAAAAATTTGTAACTCTATCCTCACACCCGGTGAGCTCAAATTTCAATACCCCTTAAACAAATTAAACATTAAAGTAAAATTAAAAAATGCCAAAAGGATGTTATGAAATCTCTGCCCTACCCTCTCCATTTGGTCGGTAATTAATGATTTTACCAGTTATTATAAAAATCTCAGCAATATCCTCTCCATTTCTTCTGTAATCAATAATTTTCAATTAGAAAATTGACAAAGAAGGTGTTACGAAATTATCTATCCATATCCTCTTCGTTTTGTCCATACTTTAAAATTTTACCAATTATAAGAAAATTCCAAAAAAGGGTATTACGAAAATCTCTGCCATATCCTCCATATTTGGTTTGTAACTAATGATTTCACCAATAAATAAATAAAAATGCCAAAAATAATACCATGAAAAACTCCCCTATCCTCTCCTTTTGGTCCGTAATTAATAAATTTACGAATAAATAAAAAGAAGTGCCAAAAAAGGTATTATGAAAAACTCTTTGATGTCCTCTCCATTTGGTCCGTGATTAATAATTTTAGGAAAAAATTGAAAAATTCCAAATATGGTATTGGGAAAAGCTCCATCCTTATCCTGTCCATCTGGTTTGTAATTAATAATTTCACTAATAAATGAAAAATGACAAAAGAGATATTATGAAAATTTCTGCCCTATCCTTTCCATTTGGTCTGTGATTAATGTTTTTACGGATTTACAAACAAAACGGTGGACGACCGGGAGCAGAGGTTGCCGGTTTGGGACGTCAACGTCAAGGACAGTCCCAAAGGGTACTCTTGTCATTTCACACGGTTGGTTGCATCCCATCCCCGTGGTCGGTGGTCGGCACCGCCTCTATGTTTGCCCTAGTCTATTTTATTTATTTCGATAATCTTATTTTGTAAATTATTCGATTTTAGTGCCCTAAATATCCATAAAGCTAAGCAATATTGTCTCCCTTTGTCGGTCATCGTCACTTCGCCACCGACCAATCAAATCTTTATTTATGAGTAGACCCATCAAATGGATAAATTAAGTCAAGTTTAGTTAAGCCTAAAAGTGATTCGATCTAAATTTATTCACATAATTCGTTCCGACTAATTTTCATATAATATAAATATGAAAATCTAAGTAAATTGTAAATTCAATTAATTTCTCATATTATTTTGAGTTATATCATTCTAAACCATTTTACTGAATATAACCTATCAAATATGGGTTAAGAAATGAATTTATGATCTATTTTGATAAATCTATATATGAGAAAATATTTGAGAACATTGAGAGGTTCAATTTATTCCGCACACCCACTCAATTAATTTCGCACGCAAGCCAGAACTATGACGCTCTTATGCAAGAATATCTTATCTTTCACTAGTGATACCTAATAAAGAATAATTACATTTTTTTAATGTCCTAATCATGCATAATGCAAGAATGATGATATTTTGCGAACAATAAATGCTTAATGAATAATTTTTTTTAGTGATTTTTTTTTCCACAGGGAAAATTTAAAGCCAAAAACAATCGGCTCAAAGGATAAAGTATTCCGTGGTCAGAATGCACCACGTCAAAGGCTAACGTGGCGTGCATTTTTGTTGAGGTCTAATCACAAAATGCCACATGCCGATGACATGGATATAATAAAAAATTAAAATTCTCCCTGTCTTTTTTTCTCCCTCTTCTCCCTCCGTCGCCCACAGCTAGCTACTCCATCTGCAGTCACCCAACAGAGTCGCCGGAGCCACATCCAGGCCGACCGTCCACGGTCAAGCCACCCCCTCTGTCATCGCGGCGGCTCGCATTCGTCGCCCGTCCATGGCCGAGCTGGCAACCCCACTCCATCTTCACCCGCGGCCACCCCTTCGTGAATGAACAAACCCCACAATAAGTTGCAGCTCCTCCATTTGCTTTCCAGGTGATCAGGCAAAAGGTAGAGACTTTCATGTCAATCTCACTTTGGAGACTATCAATGGTGTAGCCATTGAAGCATACAGCACTGGAGTGAAGGTCCAGCACTAAAAACAAAAACAAAACAAAAATGAGATTTTTAAAGGCCATCAAATATGTCTCTTTACAAATCTGGATATGGGCGCTGCTACGACTCTGTCCAACAACTCTTTTCATGATTAGATGAAAGTGACGAAACCAGCAAGCAATGCTGAGGTTCGTCCGTGGCCATCGTTGGTGTCGTTTGTCCAGGTCCGGAATTCTGGGCGCTCGCGAAAACATGAAAATCCGAGGTCCACGGCGGCCGGAGGAAACCTCGAAATCCGAGGTCATGGCCACCGGCGGGATTCATCGCAGCTCACGGTGGAAATCCGAGGTCCCTGGCCACCGGCAGAGTCGCCGGCGCTCGCGGAGACCTGGAAATCGCAGGACCATGGCTGCGGATGGCGGGGGACCGAGTAGAAGAGAAGAAAAAAAGAGGGTGAGATTTTTAAATTCTTTATTTATGTCCACGTCGACATGTGGCATTTTGTATTGGACTCAACAAAAATTCGTGCCACGTGGTGCGTTCTGGGCACCGCTTCCCGCAAGAGAGAAGAAGAGAAGCGCCGGTTGACGACGGCACCGCCAAAGAACGACGTTATGCAATACGTGGGCAAAAACGGCGGGCCGCCACTGTCGGTCTTTCTTCTATAAAATCCTTCCCCTGCAACTCCATTCCCCTCCTCTCTTCGTCTTCTCCGAGCAAAGAATCCCGCCCGCAGCAGACCCATCTCCATCTCTGTTTCTCTGCGCCCCACGTCGGTGCCCATCCTCTGACTTTCCGCATCTGGAGAAGTCGTGCACGGGTCCTCCTTCATCCTTTCCCCTCGGTCGGCGTGTTCCTTGACTCCCACGTGAATACAGTTCCCCGGGAGACTCTGTAACCTTCCGGAGATGCATGCTTTCGTTGCCGAGGATTAGGTTCGGTCGCCCTCTTTGTTATCCAAACCTTGTTCGCTTCATTCGACGACCAGACCTCAAGCTTCTCTCGTTCTGTGTCTTGAAATTCTTCTGAATCGTTTCGTTATCCAAAAATGGTGGCCTACGCACGTCGATCACCGACTGGACAACACGCCGCCGCTCCTGATGCAGTCGCGCCCGAATTCAACCATCCGGCAAACGATGTCAACCGTCCTGATCCACACAATCCGGTGGATGATCAGGATCGGGATTCGTCCGTCTCCGATTGCGAGAGCATTGTCTCCGCCGACCATTCCGGCACTAGTGCCGCTCCTCCGCTGCCGTTTACTGGCGCCGGGTTGATGGAACTCGAGGAGGGAGACAAGGCCCACCGCTTTATCAAGGCGAGGTTTGTCTCGCGGCTAGGCGCGCTCAGGGAGCAAGTTACAGTGGCTGCGATCCACCGGAGTTGCTCCTCCAGCGTCGCGGCGAGATCGCGGGCCCAAGCGTTTCAAGTTTACTCGGCGGCGGTGCAGAAGAAAGGCGGCGGCGACACCGCCAACGTTAGGTACGCATGGTACCCGGCATCGAAGGAAGAGGTTGCCAAGATTTTCTCCTATGGCTTCGGCTGCAGCGGGAAGCCTGAGAACAGTGGCTTGTATGGCCGTGGAGTTTATTTTGCTCCTGATAATCATCCTCTCGAAAGGTACCGGAATTCCTTTCAATTGCGTAAATAATCTAGAGATACTGTTTGGAAAGTGGTACGATCACGAATACACATTAGTTTAGCACATTATTATGATTCTCTCTTAAGCTATGATTGATTACATATAATTGAACAAAGGAGTCATGTCAGCACATCGTACATATGTTGATAATGGCAACGTTAAATCCATCCATGGTAATTGCATAAATAATCGGGAGCTACTATTGGGAAAGTGGCACGATCGGGAAGATAGGTTGATTTTGCTTGTTATTGTGCTTCCTTTTAAGTTACGATCGGTTGAATTCAGTAGAATGAATAGGTTTCGCAAGCATGTTGTTTCTTGACTCATGTTAATGTATTGTGCTTGTGATGAAAGTAGCCTTGAATAGTTTTTTTGTAATGCTTTGGCAGCGTGGAGTCCGCCCCTGTCAATGAAGATGGCCTCAGGCATCTTTTGCTTTGCCAAGTCATACTGGGAAAATCAGAGCTTATTAATTTTGGCTCGGAACAGTCTCATCCTAGTTCAGAACAGTATGATTCAGGCGTGGATGATTTATCATCTCCTAAGAGATATATTATCTGGAGCACCCACATAAACACTCACGTGTTGCCAGAATATGTTGTCAGCTTTAGAGCCCCTTGTTGCTCAAGCTCAAGAGGTAATCAAAATTATCTTTCTCATTTCCACATTTTGCATTGATCCATGTTTGTGTGTTTGACCTTGCCTGCTGTATCAACTAGTCTGATGATCTATGAAAATCTATATGCAACAGGATTGTTGAGAACTTCGGGGAAGTCGCGGAGACCAACTTCCCCTTGGATGCCATTTCGGGTTTTGATTTCAGAACTCTCGAAGATCTTACCTCCATCCGACATCAATTCGATGTCCAAGTATTACGAGGATCACAAAGTAAGGGCCGCATCAACATTATCGTCGCTTAGTTGTTTGTTGTCTTTCGAGCTTTGTTTTCTGCTTACCTTAACATTGAAATTATCTCAAACACATGATCATCATTGTCCAGGAGGGGAAGATTCCAAGGCATGTACTGGTGCGACAAGTCAGGCAAATAGCAGGGGATGGGTTGCTCACCAGAATCATCAAAAGTTCCAGAACCAAGGTGCAGACTATGATCCCTTTGAATAATAGTAATCCAAAATCACGTTGATCCCCCGATGATCGTTTCCATTGCGTCGAGTTGATCGTACAAACCGACATGTTTTTGCCTGCAATTTCTTCTTTTATCCACTAATTTCTTGCAAGTTTCTTTTTTATCAAGTACATCTGTATGGCATAGGCTACATACTACATAAAAGCCACAACAGTAAGTGAAAATAATTTATTTCATTCTGCAGCAATTTGGGGCGTGAAGTGGCTGAAAATGGGATTAGGGATGATGGACTTGAATAAAGACCAGGATGCGAGGCGCGCAAAGGAGACCGGTGTTCGTTTTGGCGAGTTCACTACAGCACACGCTAGCGCGAGCATATGGTAAACAAGATGTGGAGGAGGCCTTTCTGATTCGACCACCGACATAGCCACTAATGCTTAGATAGCAAAAAGACTTTTGTGGAATTTGTATGATACGCTGATCTTCTAGGATTTTTTTCGCCTTGAATTATAGTCATAGACCGTAATCTTTCTTAATCCCTATTTCGTGTACCGTTTGTTTTTAATAGAGACTCAATATTTTTCTTTTCTTTGTTGCACATGTGGTGGGAATATCATATGCTCAAAGCAATTATGTTAGGATTAGTGCATGGCATGTCAAAAGCAGGCAGAACCAAAACTTGCGCGGCAAGCCTTGGTGGTGTCTCCAGCCAGCTTTCTTTCATTAAATTAGGGCATCGCTATGCAGGCGTGGTCCATGATCTTGTCCATTTTTCCTTTGCGGGCAAGTAGCTTAGTCATAGACGTAGATGATGAGTCGCGTGAGCGTTATCAATTGGCAGCTGACCAGCACCGAAATGACGGCTGGTTGTTCGATAAAGACTGTCCCCTCTTCTTTTCGTGCGCGTGGAAAGGCGTCGGCTGAGCTTTGTCTTTTCAGATGGAGAACTGCGGGTAGAAGTTTTCCTCCTCGGAAAGGAATTCGTACCGAAAGCTCTTTTGTCTTTTAGCAGAATCTTATCCCTTTTTTCTCGCTTTCTTTATCATCTTTATTTTATCAAACGAGAGGACGGATTCCTGTTCTGAATTGATTGAATTGGAAAGAAGAGAAGGGTCAGGAAGAGTATGGAAGAAGCCCAAGCCCAGTCGCGCCGTTCTTCTGGATCGAGTGGAAAAGGGTTTTGTGTTGGACTTGGACTTGGCTGCGATTTCTTCCTGAACGTGTCTTTCTATCCCGCCTTGGTGCGCAAGCATAAATGATGTGATTTGACATTAGCAGAGGTCAAAGGTTTGAAACTGAGAATGGTTTTCGTCCAAGGGAGGATTCCACCTGCCTCTGTTTCTTCCTTGCTTGCTAAGTTATTTCCCAGAATAGTAACTCTGGACAATGAAAGGCGATCTTAACGAAGAAAATAAGAGGATTCGAGAAGAATGTTCTTCACTGAAAGCCATAATACACACTGTTATTGATTTATCTGCAATTGGAATAATCGGAACCAAATCATATCTACCACTCTAATATAATCTTTCGATAGCATAATCAAATCATACTCTAATCTAATCTTTTGATGGCAGAATCAAATCACAATCAAATTATACTCTAATCTAATCTTCCGATGGTTTATCAATAATATCATCAATCTTATCACTCGACACGACAATGTTGTCGTGTTCGGTTTGGACCCTTTTTTTCACTCGTGTGGGGCTCGCTTTTTATTGACCAATGGCTTGCTTTCTTATGGTTAGTATAGAGACTTTTTTCTGAGTCGAAAATGACAATTCGCGGACATTGTAGTGTGTAAAGCAGATTAGTAATTATCATAGCCTGGCTTTCTGTTCAAATGGTCCAGGGGAAATTATAAATTTGTTGTAGGAGGCTCTAGTAGGGTTTAGGAGGCTTTAAATTTATTATTTAGCGACGACGGTCCTCGACACGGCGACGACCAACCCACGAAGCTTAGGTTAGGTTTTAGGTTGGCGGAAAATGATCCTCGGAATGCCTTTTAAGCTTGTGAGTAATCCGGCCATCGGGAAACGGGTGGAAAGTGCCGTGCCGCCCGTTAATGCATGGCTGGCTCTCGGCCCATTGGACTGGATTGCTTTCAAATCACGGCTCTCTTGGGCTTCCCTTGAAGCCGAACATGAAATCTTGGGGCTAATAGACAGAGACAGAGACAGAGACAGAGACAAGAGACAACTTTTACTATAATTTAGCCACACGGTACATGCTGCTCATTAAACAATGGAATCTGCTCTCTTTATTGACCTTGTTGCCTCAAATTGTGATTTGGGTTAGGTGCTGACCTTTGGTCTGATCCTACTTTTCGCATCCTTGACTTTTCATTCTTACCCCCAATCCTCCTTCTTTCTTCTTCTTCCATTTCGGCTCTCGGGCTTAGAAGCAACTACGCGGTGGCGGCGAGAAAAAAAAGAAAAAAAAAAAAAAAGGCCTTCTCCCAGAATTTGACGAATGAAGAACAAAATTGAAATCTGACAGTCCTTTCCATTGGCATGTCCGACTTTGTTCACCCCGGTTTCTTATTATAGATTTGCGCGAGGGAGAATAGAAAATTCACAGAGGCGGATCGATTTGGCCATTTGGAAAGCATTCTCTTAACCTGATAAAGTCACTTAGACTTTATATGAATCATTGATAGACCATCTATATATATATAGTCTCATTATCAGTACTCTTAAAAAGCTCAAAGAAATTTCCTTCTCAATATCCTCCCTTTAGTCCAACCCTCTTGGAAAGTACAAAAGAATTTTCTCCCCATCATCTTCCTTTAATTCCAATGGTCACATAATTTCCACAATAACTTTCCTATCATCAAGAGTCGCCCCAATTTCTTATTATAGATTTGTGCGAGGGAGAATAAAAAATTCATTGGAATGGACAAATTTGGCCCTTCGGAAAGCATTCTCTAAACCTGATGAAGCTATTTAGATTATATGAATCATTGGTGGATCATTCATATGTATATAACAATGTCATTGTCAGTATTATTAAAAGGCTCAAAGAAATTTCATTCTCAACATCCTCTTTTAGTCCGGTCCTCTTGGAAAATGCATAAGAATTTTATCCCCAGCATATTCCTTTAAGTCAAGTCCTCTTGGAAAAGCTCAAAAAGTTCTTTTGGAAGCTCAAAGATGGATCTCGGAAAGCTTAAAGAGATTCTCTCCATAACATCCTTACTTTAATCCAATTATCTTGAAAAGCTCAAAAAGTATCTCCTTCCCAACATCCTCCATATAATCCACTGCCGTTGAAAAGCTCAAAAAAATTTCCTCCCAACATCCGCCTTTAATTCAATTCTCTTGGAAAACTTAAAGAAATTGGATGTAGCTGCTCCCTGATCTTGACGAGCGCAAGACCCAATAGAAAACTTTAAGTACAACAATTCGAACCCAAATTCACTCGATGTGTTCATTTCTACTTCCTAACACGATAGAGCCAAATCAACGTGGACCATGAGCTTCTCTAGCTAGTTATAGTTCAATTATATGATCAACATTAGTCCAAAAAAGAAAATGGCTTATAGATTTGTTTGTATATTGTGATTTGGGTTAGTTGCTGACCTTTGTTCTCTTCCTAATTTTCGCATTTTTTTTTTTCAAGAACTACCTTCCTTTTCGGCTCTGGGTTTTATTTTCAAGAAACCAAAGGAAAAAAAAAAAAAAAAAAAAGCCTTCTCCCGGAACTTGACCATTGAAGAGCAAATTTGGAAATTTCATAGCCCTAAGTTTATTTAGATTAAGAGGATAAGGAGGACAGGCTGTCTCTTACATAACCCTTCGGAGAATGAAGACAAAACCGAAGCCAGCTGCGGCGTTTTCCTGTTTTTTTTCCCCTCTTTTTTATTTTTTCTAGAAACTAAATAATGATTGGAATCGGTGAGAAAAATAGCAATTTCCAGGAGAAAATGTAAGAAAAAGATGAGGACGAATCTGGTGATGACTAATTAGGAAGCACCGTTCATGGCACAACTTACGAGGATTCAATTCGGCTGCCGTTTTATTTATCTATTTTTATTTTGTGTTTGTTTATTGACGAAACCAAACCAATGAGACCGCGCATCCCATCGTTTTCTTCTAACGTAACCTTGCCCTGACTAATTCAATCAAATTAAAACATTAATCCCGAATATCAAAATAAAAAAATGACAAAAAAGGTTGTGTTGATAAGATGTTGTAATCCTAAATCCACAAGTACGGTTCTTGGTTAGGTAACATCGGGACGGATCTATGAGCTCACCCTCTCACGTTGACTTTGAATCTCGAACTCCTATTTCCCAACATAAGTTAAGAGCTTCAATTGCTTCAAAATTTGAACATCGCTCCTCACGAGGGATATATATATAATTCAAAATATATCGTAACATCAAGCAATGATCAGACGTTTCCATCCACAGTCTTGTGCATGCATCTGTATTCCTTTTTAATGATTCAATCATTTTCAACTAGATCATTTCGTTGTACATAGAGCGAGTCATCCGGATCAAAAGGACCTAAGGTGGTATCACGAATCCTAGGCCTACATTGAGGTATATTTCATCTTCAACGGCAGGAGTTACCTCACCGGTCGAAATGCTTTTACATGGTAGAAAATATTTTCAATTCATTTTTTTTTTCCAAACACCTCAATTTTTTTTTTTTTTTTTGGTTGCCAAAATGAAGCATGCTCTTAGCCAGAAATGAGCTCAAGTGTACATCACCAGCAAAGTTGTGGAGGGAATTTCAAGCACTTTTGCAGCCTTGTGATTCATGCATCTCTCAATATCAGTGGTCGGTGGGTATTTATAATGTTGGTGTGAGAGGATCATGATGATGACGATAATTGCAATGATAATAATATAATAATTAATAAAATTATTATATTATTATTTTGGCTAGAGCATTCTTTTTTATTCATTATAAAGGCAGTCCCAATCACCTCCTTGATGGACCAAGAGACCTCCCACGCGGCACCCCTCGAGCTCTTCCTGGCCCAATTCCTACCACGCTTCGCTTGCTCCTTCTCGTGAAATGATGAAAATAATAAAGGTAAACTATAATATTATATATATATATTTTTTTCCTTTCTTTTACTTTTTTTCTTTCTTTTTTTCTTTCACTATTCGAAAAAAATTTAAATGGCTACTCCACGTGTAGTATTACAATCATATCGCTACCAAGACTTTTTAAAATGAAGTGACGATGGTTGGCGTTCACATTCACGCTTTCTTGAATTATGTATGTGCATATTGCTATAATTAACTTTTGAAATTCATGAGTGTACATTAATTTTCAAATTCCCTTTTTAATTCATAAAAGAATCAGTTTTTTGGGGTAGTTGAAAAGGAAGTGAGAACATGGTTTTCCTTATTTTTCATGTGGATGCAAACCCTATTCACCTAACTAATCGATTTAAATTTGATTTCTCGATTGCTATAGTTATAATTTATATCTTTCCTTTCAATAAATTAAAAAACTCCTAGAATTGTTCGAGTCGTTGATGCTTTGATAGGTACCTTAGCGATGATATTGTGGGGCCAAGTTTAATATGAACCATAACGTACTTGTTATTGGCTTAAAATGAAGTTTGATATTTGGTACATTTTTCACAAAAAAATGGGTGCCGACCCAAATAGTGAAAAGTTGTTTCATCGAAAAGTCTAGATTTGATTCTTTGTGAGATGGGTTTTTGGTAATTTCGGATAAGAATTCACTCGTCGTAATAACGAAAATAAATAGTGAATCTAAAGGTAAACAACCCTCGATGGACACTGAAAAGATATTAACATCAATAAACTAATATAAGTACATTGAAAATACGTGATCTTAATGATAGATAATCAATTCCTAAATAATTACACCATCTCGTGTGTGTATATATTTAGCCCTTAATTGTAATCCGTTTTTAGCAATTATTATTATGCTAAGTAACTACACTCCCAACTTGACAACCCCCAAAAAAAAAAAAAAAAAGATTTTCGAGATTCCAACCTCTAAATTCACACGCAAATCTCATCCACAAGTGGGTCATTTACGCGTTACGATAAAATTTCTATTTCTTTATTTCTTTCCCTGAAACTGATTTGAACAAAAAATGTAAACTTTTTGAATGCATTTGATTTTTCTATTTAAAACACATTTCTATTCCATAAATAAATTTGAAGAATAAATCAAAAGTTAAATTTTTAACTTCTCATTTCGAAATAAAATTGAAAAATCAATTTCTGGTCAGAAATCAATTTTTATTTCAAAAATTTTATCATACGCATCCTAAATTCACATGCAAATCTCATCCACAAGCAAGTCACTTTAACCGTAACTCAGTATCCTTGTCGTCAATTAATGTGCTTGTTCTCATGTCCTCTCGTGTCCAACGCTTAGCCAAACTTTGGATGGCTAGGGTCTTTGCTTATTACATCAGCAAACTTCACCGAATATTCTTTCGTCACTCATTAATGCTAATTTCGAATAACTATCGACGGTCTTTTTCACGGATGTCAATACTTTGTACCGCACAGGTGTCCATTGTTTAATAACTTGAAGTGCTCTCGATCCGTCCTCTTCAATCAACTGCATTTAGTTGCTCTTTAATAGCTGTACGGTACGATCATTGAAAAAATAGTCGATATCCACATCGTATCATTTATCAATAGCCATGTCCATGACAAGAAATCAAATTCATTTAACCGACAAAACCCACTTCCTTGTTGATTTGAAAGAGTTAGGTTATATTTTTTTGATGTATACAAAACCGTTTTAAGGGATAGCATACTACCGAATTAAATATAACGGAAATTGAGACGATATTTACTTGGCGATTTCACTATAGAAGAGTGGGAATGTACTAAAAACTTAACTATTCCCTTTATAAATAAAGAGAAAACACAATTCCAAGCCGACCAAGGGAAAATTTTTCAACGGCATCCTTGAAAATGTGTTATTTCTTAATTTAGTTTTTTTTTTTTTTTTTTTTTTTACCTCATCGAGGGTGAGATTGATGTGCAAGCAACCTCTTCTCCTTTAGACGGTGACGTCTTTGCTTATTCAATTTTGTGTGTCATGTGGGTCACATCTTAACTACAAAAAGGGCCTTTTTGTGATTCAATAAACATTGACATAGATAATCATGAATTTTAGAATAATATACAATATAATTCATGAATTTTTTATTTATTTAATGTGGTCCCTCAACTTTATAAAATTTGTTTAATTGCTCCTTAAACTTTTGGTTTAAATTCAATGTAGTCATTGATATATGTTTAATATTATCATTGAACTTAAATTAATGGAATGACAATGAATATTTTCATATAGTCTAGAGAGTAAATCAACGCGTACCAAAAGTTCAAACGATATTACATATCAGGCTAAAATTTAGGAATTAGATTAAACAAATTAAAAGTTCATAAATTATATGACACATTTGGCCAAAGTCTGTGGACCGTTTATGTCATTTTCCTTTCATATAAAAAAATAGTTAGTATTTAAATGATCTTAAATCAATATTGAACATTATCATTTAATTTAGAGACTAAATTAACATATATTAAAAGATTAGAAATGACATTGTACCCCGAGCTAAATGCCAGGAGCCACATCGAAAAAATATTAAAATTCAAAGATCACAATATACACTAAGCTAAAATTTATGGATCATTCATATCATTTTCTCTTTATATAAAAAAGAGTTAGCATTTAAATGTTCTTACATCATAATGCAAAATACAAACTACCACCAATCTACCCATATAACCCGGCTGCCCGAAAGCAATCGCAATCTCATGCCCCGCCATCCTATCCAAACGAATGGCTTTCCTGCTTTTCTTTCCTCTTCTTTTTGCCCTTTTTCTTTTTTTGGTCTTGAATTTTTTTAAAGTCGACAGGCTAAGAAAAATCAAACACGTGTGAACGCCACACCCGTCCATTTGCGATGATATGGACACAAAAAGTTGATCCGTCAGGAATAGGATGTTACGTGTAATTAAAGCAAAGGAAACCTCACCGCTTACTCGAGAGGACATGGCACTATTTCGAAAAAAACACAAACACTACAAATTATTTTTTCTAGAAGAGATTATAAATCATTTAATTATTACTCTTATAACCCAAAAAAGAAAAGTCACTAAATACACCAAAAAGGGATAAACATAAATATATTATAGGAATAGTCCCACCGTTGTTTTTCCTGGAAATTCACATTTTTTTCGTTTGGCAACTTATTAGATTACTAAGATTTATGATGGGGAAAATCAAATTTCCACAACCACTTAACAGCTATATATCTCCCCTGAACCAACCCCACACCGTCGCTCCATTTTCCCCTGCATATCTTCCTCTCTTTCCAAAAGCAGAGCAGGAACAGAGTGCATGCAGAGATGCAGGCATCGGCGATGCTCTCTTCATCCCCGAGCCTCAGCAGCTACTCCACAAGCAGGCTCGCGGAGATTGCCGCCCGGGTCGTCGACGAGCTCGAGCTCGGGCTCGATCCCGACGCGTTCTGCTGCGACGCCATGGATTTCGGCCGAGCCAGCGCCGAGCAGCTGCTGCAGCAGCCGCCGGGCGAAGAAGCAGGGGGCGAGGAGAGCGCGAGCACCACCCAGTTCGGTGACGAGGACGTTGGGGAAGCGGGAGGAGAAGAAGAGGAAGGGGAGTTCGAGTTCGCTTTCGTGTCCGGAGGGCCGGGCTCGTCTCCGATTTCCGCCGACGAGATCTTCTACAACGGCCAAATCATGCCCGTGTATCCGGTCTTCAACAGGAATTTGCTCCTGAACGGAGTCTCGAGCAGCGAGAGGGACGAGGACGGCTCGAAGAAGACGACGACGACGACGAAGAAGCTCCGGCTCCCGCTGAAGAAGCTCCTGAGCCAGGAGAGGGAGTGGTCGTCCTCGTCGTCCTCCTCCTCGGAATCGGACGAGCTCGACGGCCTAGCTCCGGGATCGTACTGCGTTTGGACGCCGCCGCAATCCGCGGCGGCGGTGGCGAAGCGCTGCAAGAAGAGCAACTCGACCGGAACCTCGAAGCGGTGGCGGTTCAGGGACCTGCTGCAGCTGAACCGGAGCCACAGCGACGGCGAGGGCACGTTCCTGGTCGTGGCCCCGGCCAAGAAGAGGGACAAGGCCGGCGAATCGAAGCGGGTCGCGGCCGTGGCGGACGACGACGGCGCCGCCACCCCCGCCGCCGCCGCCGACGGGAAGCCGGCGGGCAAGGACGAGGAGA